>OZ007496.1:64784028-66016820 GCA_963931805.1 Microdon myrmicae | reverse complement strand
GTTGTTATGTTGCGCTGAGGTCCGCTGGCTCGTTGCAGGGGGCGTTGGGCGTCGTTGCTCCCCTGATCAGCTTGTCCGTAGCGGTATGATATGTCCTCGACGAATAGTGTTTTAGTACGATACACTTAAACCAATGTTAGTTGTACTAGTAGATTTTTTCAAATCAAATATGTCACTTTCTATTTTATACACAACGAGGATTTAATTGGTTTGATTATTTATTCCGACTCGTTGTGTTCGAAAATTAACGTCGAATTGTCATATATCCGAATTTATTTTCAATGTATTATCTTTATTTTATTATTTTTTTTTCTCCGCCAAGTAGAATTTGCATAAAGTAGTTTATGCAAATTAGCTACTTGGCGCGTTATTTCCTTTTACAGGTAAGGAGGGGAATCAAAGGGGATTAGTGGATTCTGGGGGGGGCCTGGACTCAATTTTGGTCCGTAACATTCACGTGTTATTGCAGACCTCTTCGCCTCCTTTTTCAAAGAATCCTTCTTGACGACTCTTTCGTTCCCAACCTCGCCTATTTCAAATATTTACCAAATTTCTCCTATGGTTCGTTAATGTCTCAGTTCAGTTTATTGATCCACCCATGATTGAAAACAAACTAACCTAACTTAAAGACGGATTCACGCTCGGGCCCGATGGTCTCTCCGATATTATTATTATTTACTGGCCTGTAGGAACCCGGCAGTTCATGACCTCACCGACTCGGCTCCGCCATTGTTCCCTGTACTGTGCGCTCTCCTTCCACGTTCGATCATCCGATCCGATCTCCTCGAGGTCCAATCTAACATTGTCCTCCCATCTCCGTCGCGGCCGTCCTGTCGGTCTCTTCCCCGTTAGTTTACCGTCAAGAATTCTATGCACCCTCCTATCATCGCCCATTCGCGCTACGTGTCCGGCCCATCTTAATCTTCGCGCCTTGATCACTCTCACTATTGTAGGTTTGCGCTATAGCTCTTCCAATTCGTGGTTGTGGAGTTTCCTCCATTGTCCTGACTCCTCGTCATATTTACCGCCAAATATACCCCTTAAAACTATATACTCGAATACGCGGAATTTTTTCTCTTCCCGTTTTGTGAGAGCCCATGTTTCGCATCCGTATAGAGCAATCGGCATGATTATGGTTCTATAGCTTTATATTACGTGATAGCAGTTCGGATTTTAATAGTTTATTGGCTGCATGCCAACTAGCGTTGCCGGAATGTAGTCTTTGACGTTTCGTTTCTGGTCATCAGTATCGTTCCCAGATATTTAAATTCTTTGACATGTTCAAATATCTTGCCCATGACGTTCATATGTGTTCTCTGAGGTCCAACTGCTCTCGTCGTAATCATGTATTTCGTTTTGTCTTCGTTTATTTCTAGGCCCACCACTTCTGCTGCTTGCATGATGATTTCACAGTTTTTACTTATAGTTTCGAGATTATCGCCCAGAACGGCGATGGCATCCGCATACGCGAGCACTTGTGTGACCCCGTTCAGGGATGATCCGGTAGTGTTATCGTCTTGTACCTTTCTGATAACATACTCGAGGACAAGGTTAAAAAGGCATGGTGAGAGGCCATCCCCTTGTTTTAGTCCGTCCCGGATTTCAAATGGTTCTTAGAGGTGGTTTTCTAATCTAACTCGCCCTTTGTTTTCGTTCGTGCAAATTTGAATGAGGGCGGCATATTTTTTCGGGATCCCCAGCTCAAACACAATATGGTGAAGTCTTTGCCTTGCGACTGAGTGGTAGGCTTTTTTGAAGTCCACGAACAGTTGGTGAACCGTCTCTCCGTATTCCCACTTCTTTTCCAGCAGTTGCCTTATTGTGAACATCTGGTCGCTTGTTGACCGGTTCCGACGGAATCCGCATTGGTAGTCTCCCAATATTTCTTCTGCGTACGGTGTGATTCTTGCCAGTATGACATTTGTTAATATTTTGTATGTAATTGGGAGCAATGATATTCCTCTGTAATTTTCGCAGTCAGATCTGTCGCCTTTTTTGAAAATGGGGATGACTATTGCGGTTTTCCATTCTTCCGGAATGACTTCCTTGTCCCATATTATTTTAACCAGTTGGTGGATCTTTCGAGCGGTTGCCCCTCCTCCATGCTTCACAAGCTCTACCGGTATGCAATCGATTCCGGGGGCCTTGTTGTTTTTCAGTCGATTTATCGCGTCTACAACTTCGTCGAAAGAGGGCTCTGGGATCTGAGGCTCGGCTGTATGTACGTCTGGTGCGTTTAATTGTGGTTGATGGGTGCGCACATTGAGCAGGTTTTCAAAGTACTGCTTCCATCTTGTCACGATATTTTTTGTTTCTGTCACCAGACAGCCGTTTGTGTCTCGGATTATTTTGGCTCTCCAAAAATTCTAATTGAGTTTATGCCGGCATACATACCTCTGCTGTTCTTTGCTCTGGCATTTTCTATGATTTTTTCGCTCCGAGTCTTCTCCCATTTGCGTTTTTTGCGTTTGAAAAGTCTAGTTGTTTCTTTCCGAATTGTCGCGTATCTTACTGCGTTGACTTCATCATATGCTTCTAAGTGGATCATTCTGAGGCGTTTACGTTCTTCGACCTTTGCCCTGCATTCATCGTCAAACCAAGGTTTGGACTTAGTTGTTTTCTTAAATCCTAATACCTCTTGGGCTGTTTGTTTGAATGTGTCTCTGATCGATGCCCATTTAGTGTCCACACTACTGGCTTCCTCTTCCTCACTACTGTCATTCTCTAGGATGCTAAATCTATTCGTTAGTGACTGTCCATGTGGGTTTGCTGCAAGCCGACTTCTAATTTTGCCCATCACTAGAAGGTGATCGGAGTCGCAATCTGCTCCTCTATATGATCTTACGTCAAGGATATTCGAGTGGTGTCTTTTGTCTATGAGGAAGTGGTCTATTTGGTTACGCGTTATGCCGTCGCGTGATATCCATGTGGCTTTATGGATTTGCTTGTGCTTGAACATCGTGCTTTTCACTACCAGATCTTTTGACGCTGCGAACGTGATAATTCGAATACCATTATCATTTGAAACATCATGTAGGCTTTCTTTACCAATAGTTGGTTGGAAGATATCTTCCTTTCCAATTTTCGCATTGAGGTCGTCGAGGAGGATTTTAACATCGAATGATGAGATCCCATCAAATACTTCCTCTAGGGACTCGTAGAATGTGTCCTTCGTTTCTTCGTCGGTAGATTCTGTTGGGGCGTGTACGTTTATAAATACATAATTGTACCATGAGCCCTGTATTTCTAGCACCGAAATTCGATCATTAATAAATTGCGCATCTTTTACATGGGGCGTAATATTCTTGCTTATGATGAAGCCAGTTCCGAGCTTATTGGTATCGGTACCTCCACACACCGGTGGTAAACCCGTTGGTTTCGATTACTTGATGTGGGAGTCGGATTTCCTGAAACGCGACGATGTCCATTTTATATTGTTTCGCGTTTTCTACGACCGTCTGTATCGCGCCTGGTTTATATAACGTTCGAACATTCCACGTGCCGACGCGTATATCCCGCTTTTTCCGTTTTTCCCTGCGTCTTCTTTTTGCCGAGTCGGTGTTTTCTTGATGATTGTTTCCCTTATGGTAGTGTCGGCTCATCACACCTACGCCTACCGGGTTTTTCGTGGGATTGTTTTTTGTATATTGGTTATTCATTTTTGATCCCACGAGACTTGGGGTTTCAAATAGTCCGCCACATCAGAGTCCCGTTTTGATGTGGTAAGGTCTGCTTACTGCTCTGATTCGACCTGGTGTCAGAGAGGCGCCGTTATAATACAGCCGGTATACCCCTGGCTGCAAACCATCCAATAGGCACGGTGACGCGTAACACCCTGGATTAGGGGTGGTAGATCTTTGTGTGTTACTCCTCGCTAGCCTGTCTGACATGGGTGACCCTACTGGAAGCATATGCTTCCGTCAGCATAGCCTGAGTGATTCATTGTACTTTAAGCCCCCGCACCACGTCAAGGTTTCTACCAAGCGGGAGACCACCGTAGTTCTACCACCATTAATTCAGCTGAATTTTCTTCCCACACACTCCTAGTCCTAGAGAACGGTAATGAAGTCGACATTGTTACTGATTTTAGTAAAGTCTTCAATGAAATCTCGCACAAACTGATACTTTTCAACCTAACCTCCTTGGGCTTCGACCCCAATAAGGAATTCTTTTTTTTTTAATACAAAGTGGATTTCTTCATATCCGAGAAAAAGGCTCTGCCGAGTACACTTCAGATCTGCCCTTGCAAATCCTTTTCTTTCCACTTCTGAAGTCCCTCAGGGCAGGCATTAGGCTCCCTTCTATTCATATGAACAATAAACAACATCTATGGTGTATAATTATCAAGCATTCCTGTTCTCTTTATGTCGACGTTACAATTTCTTCAAAATTCCATGCATCTCTCGTTCCTGTATCTCTGTTTATGCCGACGATGCCAAATTTTTCAAAACAATTTGTTCTCGTCTTGATTTTTTCCTTCTACAGATAGACCTCAACAACTTTTCGTTATGATGCCAAAAGAATTGTTTGGATCTTCATGTTGACAAATGCCAATTAATTACGTTTTCACCTAAGCGCACTTTTATTGTTTTTTATTACACTTCTCTCGGGTGAGGCAAAACTATAGCGCCGAGTGGGCGCCCCGAGATGCCACCAAGTAACTGTTGCAGTTCTTTTTGAATAGTTGCAGGTTGTAACGCTCCGGGAACACTCGCGTGGGAAAGGAGTTCCACAGCTTCCCCGCTCTGTAACGGAACGAGTTCTGATTCAGGGATGTTCGCGCCGGCGGGAGATGAACCGAAAACTGGTGTGATCCGTCGGATTGCTTGTGGAGCGCATATAAGCCGAATTGCGTGGAACAATATCACGAATCTCAGAAGAGCAGTACCCGTGATAATATCTGTAAAACGGACAGAGGTCGGCTATGCGCCTTAGATGTGATAGCGGCTGTACTCCCGACGACAGTGCCGAGTCTGCGATCAGGCGGAGCGCTCGTCTCTGTATGCTCTCAAATAGGTCGAGGGTATGTATAACAGCGAGCTCCAAACATGAGAGCAATATTCGAACGCGGGTCTAATTTGGGATTTATACAGGAGAAGAAGTTGGGCCGGAGTAAAATATTTCTTGGCTCTAAAAAGATAGCTCCGTTTTTCTGAGGCTGACCTGGCGATGCTCGACACATGTTTATGCCACGATACATTTCCACAGACCGTGACGCCGAGCAATTTCAGCTTTCCCCCCGGCTTCGAGGGCCTGGCCATTCATCATCAGCTGTGGAACCGATGATCCACTTTTCTTTGTGAATGTTGTATATTGTGTCGAATGAGATTGTGCCTTCTCCAATGCAGGACCTTATCTAGATCCTAATTCAGAGAGTCAATCTGTCTACATCTCGGCTGGTTCGACGTAGTTGCATCAACCGCCCGAACACTCGAAAAGGAGGAAACAAGCGTACTATCATCCGCAAAACTGAACACTTTGTTATCCGTTGTCTCCAAAATAGAACCTTGGGGCCCCCCGGAATTAACAGGATACATATCCGAACACTCGCCGTCCACGACTACCCGGATCGATCGATTTTCAAGGAAGCTCTTCGTCCAGTCGCAAAGCTGCTGGGAAAGTCCATATGAACGAAGTTTGCGTAGCAATGCCCCGTGCCAGACCCGGTAAAAAGTCTTGGAGATAACCAATGCGACAGCCCTTGACTCATCATGCCGCACAAGCGCAGATGTCCATATATCAGTTATAAGTGTCAAAAGGTCTGTGGCGGTTCCGCCAAACCCCACGGTTCGCCTTCCTAAAAAAAACCCATAACGTTCACCCAGTTTGCATAAGCTTTCGCTTATGCAATAGCATTAGCATCTTAAATGCTTCACGCATTAAAGAGAACAAATTTGTAATCAAAACAGCCCCTGGAAAAGAGAATTCTTATCTGCATGCATAACTTCGCACTTAAAATCCCCTATAAGAGTTCTCTCCAAGCTTATCATAAATTCCCTGAAAGAAAATTCATCGGTTCATATATAAAACAACTGCATAATCAGGAAATCTTACCTTTGAGTTGGCTTATCCCAGCTTCATCATGTGTATCATAAATCATCAGAGAAACACATTGGGTGGCGACCTACACCCAAGGGACAAAAACAAATACACGCATCTCTTGGCACCAATTAAATCCTACAGCATAAGCAAATGCAAACAGGAATTCAATATTTACCCTTACCAGTGATGCCATAAACACCATTTCCTGGTAATCTAGCCAAAACCCATTAACACCATTTCTTCGTTGCGCCGCGTCTATTTATTTAGCCGCGACGCACATCTCAAACAAAGATCCAATTAGCATCCGACGAGTTTCGGTTTTGTTTGCTTTACCAGACTCGCATCACATGAATGCACATTTTCCCTTTCTTGTTTTAGATTCCTTCCCTTGATTCATAAAAGAACCAGTTTACACACATACATGTGTACTGTGGCGATCTTCTGTATGAGATCTGTTGGTTACCCCAAAGAGAGTTTACGTCTCTCTTGGAACAGGAAATGCATCCTTAATTTAAGAGAGCCAGTTTCACTGGCTGAATTTCTTTCGACAACGATTGAATATCGTTGAGTCCTTTACCATCCGCTGACCACGCTGGTCGCTCGCTGCCGCTTTCCGGTGCGCACGGAGACGCGTAAGTCAACCACCAGTCGCGAATCAAGTTTTTAGCCTTCTGCAATTAACATAAAATTCAAATATAGAACAGTGCGTGCAGTTAAACGTGACAATTTCCTTGATCCCCCCCGATAAGTGGAATATTTTACGCCCGCGACGATACGGTTTTGTAAACCCTCTTAGGTGTAAGCGGTTGAATATACCCTACAGGATAAAGGAACCGTTTTCGTGTTTTATCAGTGGCAGTAATCAAATAAATAAACAGAACATAACTAACAATAACCAAATCGAGTGTATTACTTTTCTCCTCGTTGTGAATAAACGTGGCGGCATTTCATTCTTTCGGTTCGGTGTTTTACGTGGCGAACAATTTATGATGGAGGAGGAAGTGAACGGAGTGTCCGTGTTAGGCACAATACTTCCTCCCCACAGGTCTCTCGTGGAACGCCTGCCACGGAATCCGTATTAACGATCATTCAGAAGTCCGTTGCACTCCAAATATTTAACTAACTCAGTATTGCTGACTCTTTCCATCACCTTAGACAACATAGACAGTAATGCTATCGGCCGGTAAATTTGTGGGAGACACTTTTTTACCCTCCTTGGGATTGACTGAACTCGAGCGATTTTCCAGTAGGTAGGAAAGGTCCTCTGTGCATAAGATAAGGGGAAGAGTCTGCCAAGAACCGGCGATAGTTCTGGAGCACAGTTCTTAAGGACTATTGCTGGTACAGTCCAGTTCACGTAGAATGCGTTGAATAGTACGCGATCGAAATCTCATATCCCGCATGCAAGACCATACCGGCGCGATCACAGGTGGCTCCAAAAGACCGGAATCGAGATTTGAATTCGCGAACACATCAGCTTTATATTTTGAATTTGTGACTAACGTCTCGCTGTCTGTCACCAACGGAGAGAAAGAGGAGGAAGCGAAGTTACTGCTGACAGCTTTTGCCATTGACCAGAAGGAGCGCGAACCAGTCGGGCACCGAAGGAGTTTATTGGTCACTCTGAGCTTTCTTCGCGGTATCAATCGCCTGGTTGCACACGTTTCTGATTCTAACAAAATTCGTTCTGTTAACATCGGTGGGATTGGAAGGGCATTGCTTAAAAGCTCTATATTTTGCCGCTGTAATATGCTCGCATTTTTTATCAAACCACGGTTTATCAGATGAACTTCGTTTGATAGAATGTGGAATGTAGATCTCCATCTCGAGAATAACCTCTGTGACCGACTTTGCGCAAGCATTAACATCGGAGTCTCCGAAGCACAACTCCGACCATGGAAAGAATGCCAAGAAATCTCGCAAATCGTCCCACTCAGCACCCCTTATACCTCCAGATGTGGCGAAGCTGCCTAGGTCGGCTATTCGCTTGAAATGAAAGTGCTTGCGCGACAGATACCAAGCAGTGATCTGAGTTTCCCAGTGGTCCAGCAATTTCAACTGTATAAATACTCGGTTTGGATGTCAAAAACAGATTCAGGATGTTCGCATAATCGCCTCGGGCATCGGGAACTCGCGTTGGTTCCTCCGCGAGGTTAGTCAAGTTGTGGCTAACAACAAACATCTCCGCCAGCCTCCCAGCTTCGTCGGTTCTGTTAGAATGTAACACCCAGCCGGAATTGTGCACATTAAAATCGCCAAGTACAACAATTTTAAAAGCTGGGAGGTTGATCTGTATCCACTTAACGGTATGTGAAAGATGTTCGCAAAATATCGCCGGTCGATCGTCATTCGGGGAGCGGTAAAGACAACAAAGAAATTTAACAAAATGCCCGAGCACAACCTTCAAACACATGATGTGCAAGTTATTAAGTTCCAACCCCTTCATCCTCTGGCAAGCATCAGTTGACGAATCGAGCAATAACATAGCAATTCAGTTGAGTGCCCTTGAGTTTATAAATCAAATTCGTATACCGATAGCCTGGGAGAAGTAAAAAAAAATACATAAACAGTACACAAGCAAATAGTGAAGAGCAACACCGAACGAAAATCGAATAAGCAAAAGCATCAGCCGTATACCAAGCAATAACATAGCAATTCCACATCAGTTGAGTGTACTCGAGTTTAGAAATCGGATTCGTACATGCGGCAGTGGCCTGATGTGTTGTGCATTTGTTCAATTTTTAATGATTCTAATCGTCTCAGCGTCGGTTCGAATCACACGTTCTTCACTATCGTCGTAAACGCCATAGTGGTGCTCGGTTCGGATCCATACAGACACCACATTATCATTAACCGCGTTGCGAATGCGAAGTAGTAATCCCTGAAGTCCGCAAGTCGGTTGTTCACCAGCGTGTAATGCAGGTGCCGATTCAAGCTCCTTTGTAGGCCTGCGACAATGCCGACGTCAACAATATCGTGAACTTTGATTGGCTTTCGGTGATCAGTAGCAGGTTGACTTTTAGCCATATTTCATTACCAGTTATCCAACTAGGAAAATATCTCAGTTACGGTCCAAGAAGTCTCAGTGTGTAACTCGACAAAAAGGTAGATCTTATATAACACTGCCGCACAAAGGCCTAAAATTAACCGAGTGATGGATAAATGTCTTGAAACTTGCTGCCACATCGAATTGTGGATCACTTAATTACTTGGAACAATGTGAAGAACACTTTCTCGTAGGCACTAACCACACAATTAGTCACACTCGTACTTATTTATACGATAGAAAGAAACTGAAACAATCATATTTAATCACAAGAATTGTCGTTACGATAAGCACTCAACCGTAAGTCGTTTAATCCCGTCGTTAGAACATAGGAACTACGTACCATGCCTATCTCTTTTCTATATGTATTACCACGGTCGTTGCTCAACTGAAATTGTTGAATGTGTTCCGCCCCTTCAGACATTTTCCCGCGATACCCGTCAATCTGTGAATGCGCATCAGTTCACGTTGAAAGTCAACTTCACGCGCACAAATAAACATAGAGAGTCATTCTTTAGCCGAACCACACGAATGTGGAATACTTTTCCTGATCATGTATTTCCTCGTCGTTGTAATGTCCGGACATTTACCACCAATATACATCGATACTCCTTTCCTTATCCGTTTCTTCTCCTTCCGCTCGCACTGTGCTCTGACATTTAAGGGTACTCCAAAATCTCCCTTTGTGCGCGCGTTTGTGTAACAAAAAACCAACCAGCCGGAGTTGTGTGCATTAAAATCGCCATGTACAATTATTTGAGAAGCCACCTCGAATTGTGGAGCACTTAATTACTTGGAACAATGTGAAGAACACTTTCTCGTAGGCACTAACCACACAATTAGTCACACTCGTACTTATTTATTCGATAGAAAGAAACTGAAACAATCATATTTAATCACAAGAATTGTCGTTACGATAAGCACTCAACCGTAAGTCGTTTAATCCCGTCGTTAGAACATAGGAACTACGTACCATGCCTATCTCTTTTCTATATGTATTACCACGGTCGTTGTTCAACTGAAATTGTTGAATGTGTTCCGCCCCTTCAGACATTTTCCCGCGATACCCGTCAATCTGTGAATGCGCATCAGTTCACGTTGAAAGTCAACTTCACGCGCACAAATAAACATAGAGACCAATTCTTTAGCCCAACCACACGAATGTGGAATGCTCTACCTGATCATGTATTTCCTCGTCGTTGTAATGTCCAGGCTTTAAAAAACCCAATATACATGGATACCTCCTTTCTTTATCCACTTCCTCACCATCCGCTAGCACTATACTCTGATATTTAAGTGTACTACAAAATAGCCTTTTGTGCGCGCGAGTTAAGGGTGAGGTGGCCGTGTGTTTCCGACGTGCTTCCGAATTAACAAAAAACAATCACAGCTGAAAAGAAACACGATTTACTTTTCTTAAAATCACTTTATTTATTTTTTAATTTTATTAATTTTTCAACTCTTCGTTGCTCACTTCTGTTTTGTGGTTGCTCTCCGACTGACTTGCCTGTGTGTTCGGGTGCACCCTCGTCTTCTTTCGTCCTTTTGTCGTTTTTTGTGTTCCTGGGAAAAGGGACATGAACCTCCTACCTATGAAATTTCCCATGTGTTGCGGCGGGAACAATAGGGAAAGAATTTGCGTCTGCAAGGTAATAGATACACGCTAAAAGATCCAAGAAAAGAACGGGAATAGCTAGGAATTTGTGTGAACAAATTCCTGGGCAGTCTTAAAATTGTACTACTATTATTGGGCTGTAGGAACCCGAAAGTTCATGACTTCACCGACTCGACTCCACCATCGTTCCCCGTCCTGTGCACTCTCCTTCCATGCTTAACCAGCCGATCCGATCTACTCAAGGTCAAACTTAACATTGTCCTCCCATCTCCGCCGCGGGCATCCTGCCGGTCTCTTTCCCGTTGGTCTACCCTCAAGAACTCTACGCACGGTCCTATCGTTGCCCATTTGCGCCACATCTCCGGCCCATCTTAATATTCACGACCTGATTACTCTCACTATTGTAGGTTTGTGGTATAGCTCTTCCAATTCGTGGTTCTGGAGTTTCCTCCATTGTCTTGCCTCCTCGTCATATTTACTGCCCAAGATACCCCTTAAAACTTAATTCTCGAATACGCGGAATTTGTTTTCATGCATTGTAGCCATGTATTTTATGATCGTGAAAGGAAATGGAAAATGAGCCTATGCGTGAACATCTGGTTCACTATATTTTGGGTTTTAGGGATTTTGAATCAAATGTGCAACACATGAACATTTTATTGTATTTATTGTTTATTTGATTCAATTGGGGATCATAGCCTAGTTGAGATTGGCTGTTTAAGCATATCTGAGGGCGGGTTCTAAGGAATCGATATTCTCGATTGATTAATAATCTTTGGAGAGTTTTTTGTGTCTGAGTGGCATAGTGTTCATCATGGAAGGGATGTGACCTGGATTTCAGCACGGATCTAGTGGGGCACCTACTACAAGGGCATAACACCTGTAGTGGTTGCTTTCGCTTATCTATTGCTGGTCCCGACTTGCATCCTTTCCCGAGGCGGTATTGTTGTGTTTAGGGCCATTTCAATGGAGCGGAAATTTCGCGTTGATTTGTGTAACATTCGCGGCTTGAGATGCAATTACTCTTCTGTGTCTGCCCATGTTTCTAACCAGAAACCAACTACCCTTGCACTTAGCACAGCCCAGGTAATTACTCATACAGATATTTCTGATTTTAATTTTCCTGGATATAACTTAGTGCCACTGTTCTTTCCACATCGTGGTATAGCCATATACATACGAAATGATATTGTTTATCAGCTTCTGACACAATATGGGCTCTGTTCCAACCCATAATTTAATTTATCTTGGCTAAAACTACACGTTCATAAGCATATCATACATTACTGCTTTCTTTACAGAAGCCCAAACTTGGATAGTAATGCATCCTTTAACGAATTTGATGCTTTGTCTGATTCTATCGATAGGATCTTGACCCTATATCCGCACACTGAAATCGTTATTGCGGGTGATTTTAATGTGTATAACTCTCAGTGGCTTCGTCACTCGGGAACAACAACACCCGAAGGTCAATATGTCCAGCTTTTTGCTGATTCAAATAGCTTAACTCAACTTGTCAATGAGCCAACACGGGTACCAGATATATATGGTCATTTCGCCAACACACTGGACCTGTTTCTCACCTCCCACCCAAATAAATACACAATTGAAGTTTCTTCGCCCTTGGGCACTTCAGACCACTGTGTTGTGTGACCTAAATTTCCTCTAACCAACAGTAACGTTAATGAGAAAGCTCCCAAAAGAACAGTATGATTCTACGAGAAAGCCAACTGGGAAGGTCTGAACGACTTTTTTGGGAGGTTAAATTGGTCGTTATTTTTCCTTTATAACGATGTCGACTCTATAGCGGACACATTGACAGACACGGTTCTACTTGACATGCGAACCTTTATTCCACACAGAGTAAAGAGTATCAAACCCAACAGAAATATGTGGTTCGATTCTGAGTGCAGAGAAGCCATTAAGGCCAAAGAGTTGAACTTCTGGTTGTATAAATCAAACAATACTGAGGAAAACCGGAAAAGATTTAAGAGAGCTAGAAATGACTGCAATGCGTATATTCAACGCGCCAATTTCTTGCATGACCAGAGAGTGAGGCAAAAAATACTACACTCTCCCACAGGTAGTAGAGACTTCTGGGCATTCGTGAAAAACATTCAAAACTCAGTCTCTTCATCCATTCCATCGCTTATATTCGATGACAAACCAGTCACCACTACAATAGAGAAGGTGAATCTACTTGCTGCATATTTTGCAGCCAACTCAACGGTGCCTGATACCACATCAGTTCCACTTCAACTTGAGTATAAGCAGCACACCATGCGCCAGATTCGCTTCCGAACGCGTACTGTTGCCCCAAGGGGCTAAACGCAAACAAATCCACTGTTCCGGACGGCATTCCCCCAATCCTCTTGAAGAGCAGTTTCTCTTCACTCGCTAAACCACTGCGGAAAGTCTTCCATTTGTCTTATTCTACTGGTCGTTTCCCAAGTAGATGGAAGTCAGCGAACATTCAGCCAATTCCAAATAAGGGTGACAAATCGCCCCTCTCTTCTTATCGACCCATAGCACTAACTTCTATTCTCTCCAAGGTAATGGAATCTCTTATCAACCGTCAACTTTCACAATATCTGTAATCAAATGACCTCCTCAATGACTCCCAATATGGCTTTCGTAGCAACAGGTCCACAGGAGATCTGATGGCGTACCTTACCGAAAAGTGGAGCCATTGCATCCACTACCTCGGTGAAAGCAAGGTAGTCGCATTGGATATTTCAAAAGCCTTCGACAGAGTTTGGCATCCAGCCCTTTTGTCAGAATTGCATTCATATGGAGTGGACAATTCCCTGATCCAATGGATAAGAGACTATCTTTCTGTCCGTTCAATCCAAGTGGTTCCTGATGGTGTCAAATCTGTCTCCCATCAAATTAATGCAGGTGTTCCCTAGGGTTCGGTACTCTCACCCACTCTCTTCCTCATCTTTATAAATGATCTCTTGTCAATTACTCACAACCCAATTCACTCGTTTCTTGATGATAGCACGTTGAGTTTCTCATACTCATACGAACACTCCCGTCCAAACTCATCGAACGTCACTACCAACCAGCAACTTATGTTTGATACATTGAATCCAGACCTCAACAAGATATATCAATGGGGATTACCTAACCGAGTATAATTCAATGCCCTAAAAACTCAGTGCTGTCTCTTGTCGTCAAAGGTGAACCCCAATGTAAATATTCTGTCTATGAACGGCACTTACATCGACGAAGCAAAGGAATTATCAATCCTCGGCACTCGAATTAATTCGACTCTTAACTGGAATGACCACATATTTGAAGCTGCGAATAGTGCAGCCAAATGTGTGGGATTCCTTAAGAGATGCAAAAGTTCCTTCACTCCATCCAACCTGGCCACTATTTACAAGGCGTATATTCATCCCAAAATGGAGTTCAACTCCCATATTTGGTCAGGCGCATCCAAAACTGCACTACACGTGCTTGACAGGATGCAAAAACGAGCAGTGAAACTTATTGGGGACCCAGCCGTAAGTCGATCAATTCTGTCGTTGGAACACAGGCGCAACGTGTCATGCCTATCTCTTCTCTATAGGTATTACCACAGTGGTTGCTCAACTGAACTTGCTGAATGTGTTCCGCCCCATCAGACATTTTCCCGCGATACCCGTCAATCTGTGAATGCCATCAGTTCACATTGAAAGTGGACTTTAGGCGCACAAATAAACAAAGAGAGTCATTATTTAGCCGAACCACACGAATGTGGAATTTTCTGCCTGATCATGTGTTTCCTGGCCGTTGTGATGTCCAGACATTCAATACCAATATACATCGACACCTCCTTTCCTTATCCACTTCCTCTCCATCTGCTCGCACTGTGCTCTGATATTTAAGTGTACTTCAAAACCCCTTTTGTGCGCGCGTTTGTGTAAAAAAAAAAAAGAAAAAAAAAAGGCGAGTGAGATTTTCAAGTAGGGATGGGGTGCCCGGTAGCCACCCTAACTCGCGTTTGTGTAAAAAAAAGAAAGAACGGACGTCTTATTTGATTCCTGTTCTCAGTCCATTGCTTTTTTTATTTAACTGGCCTTTAACAAGCGAATTTGAATGCATCCCATAAAAGCCAAGAACGCTCTGATCGATACTCGTAGTTAGATTGTATATTTTAGTGATTACAATCACGAATACAAAGGAACCGGGCCTGGGTCCGGAGCGCAGCATTCTGGCACACATATGTTGGCTTGCGGCTTCGTGCAACTCCTTTTAGAGACGTTATGAATAAGTGCGATGTTTTTTTTATTTGTCTATCCTTGCATCCGTCAGATGATTTTTTGGCATATTTCCTGCTCTCGCCATTCCAAATATGCGTTTCCTAGAACGTAAACATTATTCCAGACGTGGTGGAGTTATTCTGCCGCCGTCTAACAATTTAGCACGATTCGTTGTCTAATTACGGATGTTGCTTGCAGTCGGAAATATCCTAAGTAAACAGCTCAGATTGGTCTTTTGACTTTGATTTTCAATAGAAAAGAGAATGGTGATGTATGCCCTCGACATTATAGTTTATTCTTCATGTAGGGTAGGTTTTTCGTTTAATGTAACTTCAATTAATCCGATTCATCAAAAAGCGTCTAGAATTTAAATAAAAATGAACTGTCGCTCTTATTGGGTTTATTAATTAGGCAAGGGAATGACGAAGCATGGCTGTTTTAATTGCACTCGTGTGTCGAATCGTGCTCCATTAAATATATGCTGTTTCTGACATCATTTCAGGCATGGGGTAGATGTTGGCCGCACGACGTGGTTGCAGGTTTTTTTTAACAGTTCAGATTTCTTAAAAGATCTATCCCTACTGGTTTATCCACAATTTGCAAGTAATATTATAGGCAATGTGTGCATCTTTAGCTCCATTTCTTATAATTTTTTCGATTTGGCTTCCGCAAATTGACACTCCAAAATCATGTTAAAAAAAAACAGTTTAGCAAATTCCAACCCTTCCAATGTATGCGAAAATCAAAAAATTTATTATTGCTTTAAGTGGTCAAAGGATACGAACGGCTTTTTACCATGAGGGTTCTATATAAAATCCAAACTTTTTAAGTGGCGCATAGTCCGATCTGCATCGATTTTTGAACCAATACAGAACGCCACCTATTGACGTCATTTCTGCATTTCACGATTTGACATAAAAAAACCTAAAAGTGTTTTTCAGCCATTTTCAATGATTGTGATGTGACACAACTGTCAAAGTGAAATTACTTCGTACATACGCCACTTATTGCCGGCAAAATTAATCAGGTAATAATATTCAGGGTTAAATTTGTATTCAACTTAAAAGTATTTAAGCACACTAAATTTATATAAATTTATTGTTTGACATCCGTGGATTATTAATTCAATTTCATCGCATTTCAGGATGTAGGACTTTCTAAAATCGTTGAAGCACTGATACAGCAATCGAAAGATCTAGAACAAATGGCGGCTGATGAAGCCGAGCAGAAAAAAAGGCAGCAAATGAAAAATAATAGTACAAATAAATCATCAGCAAATGGTTCAGGAAGAAGTACTGATGATGATACAACAAGTGGCGATAGCGATGCCAGTGCTGCCGAGGAAGAAGATGATGATGAGGATGCAGACGATGCTGATGTAGATACTGATGCAAATGATGCCGAAGATGATGACGGCACTGCAACGGATGATAGCAGAGCATCAAAAACAGACACTGAGGTTTGTGAGGAATCAATTAAAACAGATATCAAACCAACTATATCGAAACCTACACCTCCAATTAATGGACAATCAAAATTGTGTAAACTTTTATCTATGAACAATAATGAGACAAGTACAGAGCCACAAAAAGACAGTAGCACAATTGTTTCAAATGCAAATGTAAATACAAGCACCAGCACAAGTGATAATATTTTCGTAACAGCAGATTCAGAAAGACTACTAGCCTCTACACCGATTCTTGAGACACTGGTCGAACCAGAGCAGGCATCAGCAATGGTTCAGAAAAATAAACCGACTGTTTCATTGTTAGATTGTAAAAAGTCTACAGAACCAGTAAGTGATACACTAGTCCAAACAGTCGCAGTTGTTTCTCCGATAAAAACTCTCGCTGCTAGTAAGAGCGCTGTGAAATTAGAAGATTTTGAAGATACCCATAGTACAGATTCTGCATTCGAGAGCTCTTCGGATGGTGATATCAGTCGTCATCTGCCCGATGAATTCAATAGTAGATTTGATAGTAGTAAAGATGAAATCGAAGAGGCTACCATAGCAGCAGAAGAACTTTTGCCACCTACGCCAACACCAACACCTCCACCTCAGATAGAAATTCTACCAGAGGCAACACCACCGACGAACATAAAATCAACCATTGACTGTGATGAGACGCGTTCATTAAGTCCAATTGCAGCAGCTACACCGCCGATCACTAGTTGTAATAGTAGCAGTCCAAGTGGGAATACAAAAGCTTTAAGGAACTCTAGTTCAATTAGTGTCAATAACTCACCTACCCCATCCGGAATGCGTCGAACGGAATCCAGCTGTGCAATCGTTCAATCAACACGCATCCGCTCGCTCAGTTCAGATAGTTTAAGTAGTGAAAATTCATTAGATGGAAGCATCGGTGATGGGAGCAATGAGAATTTCTTATCGAAAATCAACGAGAAACTAACCAAAAATGATACGTTAACTAGACAAAAGCAATTCGATGTGCCTCAAGATAGTAATAAGATGCCACAAGGCCTGAAAGCTTTGGCTTTATGGAATAATAATTTAACTAAAGAGTCAGGAACTCATATATCTAAACTTCTTGCCGCGACTAGATCATTGGAGTTGTTAAATATTGGAAAGAACATTCTATCAAATGATTTCATTGCAACTATACAAACTAACCTGATCCAAAATACAACATTGACGACATTAGGACTACAAAGTGCCCACTTAAGCTGTGCTGGCATCCGCACACTTTCTTCAATATTGCAGTTTGGTGGCAATAGCACCTTACAAAGAATCGACATACGGGACAACAGGATCGAAGTAGATGGTCTAAACATGTTGGCTGAAGCCCTTAAATCGAATACAACCGTAACCCAGATAGACATCGATGATGAACCCAAGCGTTTATCGGTAAGTTTAATGGAATATCATTTTGTTTTTGTAATATATTGACATTATATAAAAATGCGTACACACGAATAGTATGAGAAGGTGTGGAAAAAATCTTCATCTCGTTCGCACAAGGGGGTGAGTAAATTCGCATGCAATTCTCATACTACTGTAGTAGTTAATTAGTTCATTCGTTCATTCAATCCTGCGTTATGTACCTGTAAAGTAGTCAATACGGTTTGAATAGTCATTTTTTTAAAAATGATATCAAGCTGGCAGTCACTTATTCATTAACCATCAAATTGTTCTCCTTTGTATGTGAAATCAGATTACAGTGTTGACGATTCATGGGTACAAACGCTATTCCGATTACCGGCAACATTTAACACTAAACGTATCAAGCGAGGTCAAATGACCACTTTAAAGTTTTTCCAACCGAAAATATATGAACGAGAAAAAAGCCATAAAGTAGAAAGTGTAACTAATTGCTTATTTTATTTATAATATTAAAATAAATATACGTTTGATTAATTTATTGGCAATCAGAAGTTATACGGCGGAAGGCTAATAACCTTGTCCCAAAAAACAAATTATGGAAAATTTAACAAGCCTCAGACTTGTTAAGTAAGGCCAAGACCGAATCCCAGTTGTAGTGCCGATGATGATGATGATGAGTCAGAAGTTATATTTCGAATTATTTCCTTCAATAAATTAACATGTTCCTTCTAAAAACCAAGGTTATTTCAAGAGGAGTCAAATGATCCCTTACAGTAAGAATCATCGTTATCATCGGCACTACAACCGGTATCCGGTCGTGGCCTCTTTTAGCAAGAGTTTCCACCGGTCCCGATTTCGAGCCGATGTCATCCAGTTTGGCACTCGCAGGTTCCGGCCGTCCTGGTCCACGCCATCCCTCCATCGAAGACAAGGTCTGCCGCGCTGTCTCCTTCCATACATCCTGCTACAAGGGACTTTCCGGACAGGTTCCTCTTTGCTAATTCGAGCTAGGTGCCACGCCCACCGGAGTCTACCGATCTTCATTTTTTTTACAACGATAGCTTCAAGGTAGATTGCGTACAACTCATGGTTGTAGCGTCTCCGAAATCGTCCCCCCTCACATACAGGGCATTCCTCTCGAATGCAGCTAACAGTTCAGAGTGCCTTTTACTGAGTACCCAGGTCTCGGATCCATACCTGAGTACTGGCAAGATCGTGGTCTTGTACAGTAGTAGCTTGGATGTTCTGGATAAATTTCCGGATTTAAAGAGCGTTGATAGACCATAGAAGGCTTTGTAGGATTTGATCAGCCGTCCGCGTATTTCTTCTTTCATATATTGACCCAAGGCAGTTAAAGAATTGCACTACTTCAAATTTGTGCCTCGCTACCCTGATAGTTTGACCAACGTTAGGTCTTCTCTTCGTCTTCAGACGTTGCCACCATGTACTTAGTTTCTCCCTCATTAATGTGCAGTCCCAGTTTTTGTGCCGCCAGCAAGGTGAAGGAGTCCTGTACAACCGAATCGGATCTACCTATGATGTCGATGTCATCTGCGTAGACAAGGTTGAAGAGGAAATTCGTGCTCCACTACCCTAATAGTTTGACCAACGTTAGGTCTTCTCTTCGCAGAAGTTGCCACCATGTACTTAGTTTTCCCCTCATTAATCTGCAGTTCTATTTTTTGTGCCGCCTGTTCGATTTGGGTGAAGGAGTCCTGTACAGCCGAATCGGATCTACCGATGATGGCGATGTCATCTGCGTAGGCAAGTATCTGGCTGGACTTGGTGGCAATAGTCCCTCTTGTTGTAATGCTAGAGTCACGGATTGCTTTCTCCAACGCCAGCTTGAAGAGGAGGCAGGCCAGACCGTCCCCTTATTGGAGTCCATTAAAGATGTTTATTGGTTTGGACAGCAATCCCGCTATGTTTACTTGACTAGTTGAGTTGGTCATGGTCAACCTACAAAGCCGTATCAATTTGTTTGTAATGCCGATCTCTCTCATGGCATTATATAGTTCTATCCTGGCTATGCTGTCGTAGGCGGCCTTAAAGTCTATAAATAGATGATATAATGGGATCTTAAATTCCAGACATTTTTCCATCGCCTGCCTAAGTGTGGGAATATCTGACCAATCGCTGATTTGCCTGGGATGAAATCACGCTGATATTGACCAATGATGGCTTTAACGTATGAGGCTATCCGATCTTGTAGGCTGGTGGAGAGTATCTTATAGGCGGTGCTCAGCAATGTTATACCCCTATAGTTGCTGCACAGTGTGATATCTCCCTTCTTATGTATGGGGCAAATTATTCCGCGACACCAATCTTCCGGCATCTCCTCTTGCTCACATACGTGCACCACGATCTCACGAATTGCGTGATGTAACGCTGTTCCTCCTCGTTTGATCAGCTCAGCTGGTATGCCATCATCTCCGGAGGCTTTATTTGATTTGAGCTGTCTTATGGCTTTTAACCCGTCTTACTTCAAAGGCGTGCCCAAATTCTCCCTGGGCCCCTTCATCTCTCAACTTATTTAGCATCACCTAGTTAAAGAAAAATTAAACTCACTTAAAGAGCAGTTCAACCCTGGCCCCGATGGACTCCCTGCTGTCATTTAAAAAAAAAAATCCCCTTCTCTTTCTCGTCCGCTCCCAAAGATCTTCAATCTACCCTTACACAAGGGGTCTTCCCAATTATTTGGAGATCCTCTTTTGTCGCCCACTTACATAAAAAGGAACCTAAAAACGATATTAATAACTACCGTCCCATCGTCAGAGTGTCACATATTCCAAAACTGTTCGAAGGGATTCTTTGCAACGCGTTAGGTTTCCGTTGCAAATCCATCACCTCACCCAATCATGGTTTCCTTATGGGTAGGTCGACCACCACCAATCTAGTTGAGTTCTCATCCCACACTCTCCGTGCCTTAGAGAATGGCAGTGAAGCCGATGTAATCATAACCGATTTCATCAAAGCCTTCTACAAAATCTCCCACAATCTCATCGTCTTTAAGCTATCATCTCTTGGTTTCGAACCCCTACTAATTATGTGGATTTCTTACTATCTTAACAATCGAACCTAACGTGTCAGATTTAGATCCACTCTCTCCACTCCCGTTCTGCACACGTCAGAGGTTCCCCAGGCCCTACATCTTGGAACCCTCCTTTTTATTCTTAATTATTAACAACATAGACTCTAGTATCAAGCACTCCACCGTCTCTTTATACGCGGACGACATGAAACACTTCAAGACGATCCGCTTTTCTCTCGACTCCTCACTTCTCCAAATGGATCTCGACAGCTTTTCATCGTTCTATAGACCCGGAGCTTTATATTGCGGGATAGCAGTTGGATTTCAGCAGTTTACAGACTGCGTCCCAAATAGCGTTGCCGGAATGTAGTCTTTTGTTAATTTCCCTTGACATTACGTTCCTGGCCGTCAGTATCGTTTCTATATATTTAAATTCTTCAAGTTATTCAAATATCTTACCTCTGACGTTTATATGTGTTCCCTGAGGTCCACCTGCTCTAGCGGTAATCATGTATTTTGTTTAGTCTTCATTTATTTCTAGGCATACTTCTTCTGCCGCTTGGATGATGATTTCACTCTTTTTACTCACAGTTTCTAGAATCGCCCAAAACGGCGATGTGATCCGCATATGCGAGCACTTGTGTGACTCCGTTCGGGAATGATCCGGCCATTTTGTCGTCTTGTACCTTTCTGATGACATACTCGAGCACAATGTTAAAAAGACATGGTGAGAGGCCATTCCATTGTTTTAGTCCCTCGCGTATTACAAATGGTTCTGAGATGTGGTTTTCTATTCTAACTCGCACTTTATTTTCGTTCATGCAAATTTGAATGAGGGCGGCATATTTTTTCGGGATCCCCGGCTCAAACACAATGTGGTAAAGTCTTTGCCTTGCGACTGAGTCGTAGGCTTTTTTGAAGTCAACGAACAGTTGGTGAACCGTCTCTCCGTATTCCCACTTCTTTTTTAGCAATTGCCTTACTGTGAACATTTCATCGCTCGTTGACCGGTTCCTACGGAACCAGCAATGGAAGTGTCCCAGAATTTGTTTTCTGCGTACGGTGTGATTCTCGCCAGTATGACATTCGTTAGTATTTTGTATGTGGTTGAGAGCAATGATATTCCTCTGTAGTTTTCGCAGTGAGATCTGTCGCCTTTTTGGAAGATGGGGACGACTATTGAGGTTTTCCATTCTTCCAACCATAACTCCCTTAAAACTCCGGAGTGACTTCGTTATCCCATATTGTTTTGATGAGTTGGTGGATCTTTCGAGCGGTTGTCTCTCCTCCATGCTTCATAAGCTCTGCCGATATGCAGTCGATCCCGGGAATCTTGTTTTTCCATCGATTTATTGCGTCTACAACTTCATTGAAAGAGGGCTTTGGGATCTGGTGCGTTTATTTGTGGTTGATGGGTGCGCACAATGAGCAGGTTTTCAAAGTACTGCTTCCATCTTATCACGATATTGCTTGTTTCTGTCACCAGACAGCCGTTTGTGCCTCGGATTATTTTGGCTCTCCCTCGGTGGCCATTTTTAATTGAATTTATGCCGACATACATATCTCTGATGTTCTTTGCTCTGCCATTTTCTAGAATTTTTTCGATCCGAGTCTTCTCTCATGCGCGTTTTTTTGCGTTTGAAAAGTCTCGTTGTCTCTTTCCGAATCGTCGCGTATCGTTCCACGTTAACTTTATCATATCTTTCTAAGTGGATCACTCTGACGCGTTGTTGTTAGACCAGTCTTAGCCCTGCATTCATGGTCAAACTATGGTTTGCACTCTATTCTTTTCTTAAATCCTAATACCTTTTGGGCTGTTTGTTTGATTACGTCTCTGATCGATCCCCTCTCATCGATCCTCTTCCTCACTGCTCCCATTCTCTAGGATGCTAAATCTATTCGTTAGTTCGTCTTGATAATCAGCCTTTTTGCGCAGGTCTTTTAGTTTATCAATGTCGACCTTTCTGCTCGTCCCCCGTGACTGCCCATGTGGGTTTGCTGCGAGCCGACTCCTAATTTTGCCCATCACTAGAAGATGGTCGGGGTCGCAATCTGGTCCTCTATATGGTCTTATGTCAAGGATATTCGAGTGGTGTCTTTTGTCTATGAGGAAGTGGTCTATTTGGTTACGCGTTACGCCATCGGGTGATATCCATGCAGCTTTATTGATTTGATTGTGCTTCAAATCACTACCAGATCTTTTGACGCTGTGAACTTGATAATTCGAATTCCATTATCATTTGAACGTCCTGTAGGCTTTCTTTACTTACAGTTGGGTAAAATATATATCTTCCTTTCCAATTTTTGCGTTTAGGTCGCCGAGGAGGATTTTAGCATCGAATGATTAGATCCCATCAAATACTTCATCACGGGTTTCATAAAACGTGTCCTTCGTTTCTCGGTCCGGAGATTCCGTTAGGGGCGTCTACGTTTATAAACACATAATTGTACCATGGGTCCTGTATTTTTAGCACCGACATTCAGTCATTAATAAATTTCACATCTTTTACATGGGGTGTAACCCGCTTTCTTATGATGAACCCCGTTCCGAGATTATGTGTATTGATACCTCTACACACCGGTGTGAACTCGTTGGTTTCGATTACTTGATGTGGGAGTCGGACTTCTGGAAGCGCGACGATCTCCATTTTATATTGTTTCCCGTTTTCTACGACCGTCTGTATAAAATTCGAAAATTCCACATGCCGACGCGTATATCCCGCTTTTTCCGTTTTCCCCTACGTCTTCTTTTTGCCGGGCCAGTGTTTTCTTGATGATTTGTTCCCTTATGGTAGTGCGGCTCATCACACCTACGTCTACCGACTTTTTCGTGGGATTGTTTTGTGTATCATCGTCATCGGCACTACAACCGGGATCCGGTCTTGGCCTTATATAACAAATCTCTCCACCGCTCCCGATTTCGAGCCGATGTCATCTAGTTTGGCACTCCCAGGCTCTGGCCGTCCTGGTCTATGCCATCCCTCCATCGCAGACAAGGTCTGCCGCGCTGTCTCCTTCCATATATCCTGCTACAAAGGACTTTCCGGGCAGGCTCCATTCGACCTAGGTTCCCACCCACCGGAGTCTACCGAGCTTGATTTTTCTTACAACATTAGCTTCAAGGTAGATTGCGTACAACTCATGGTTGTAGCGTCTCCGGAATCGTCCTCCCTCACATACGGGGCCAACAATTCTCCTTAAGACCTTCCTCTCGAACGCGGCTGAGAGTGTCTCTTATTGAGCACCCAAGTCTCGAATGTATACATGAGTACTGGTCTTGTACACTAGTAGCTTGGATGTTCTGGATAAATTTCGGGATTTAAAGAGCCTTGATAGACCATAGTAGGCTTTGTTGGATTTGATCAGCTCTTCGCGTATTTCTTCTTCCATATTGTTATCGGCTGATACTGTTGACCCAAGGTAGTTAAAGGATTGCATTAGTTCAAATTCGTGGTCCACTACTCTAATAGCTTGACCAACGTTAGGTCTTCTCTTCGCAGAAGTTGCCACGATGTACTTAGTTTTTCCCTCATTAATGTGCAGTCCCAGTTTTTGTGCCGCCTGTTCGATCTGGGTGAAGGATTCCTGTACCGCCGATTCGGTTCTACCGATGACGTGGATGTCATCTGCGTTGGCAAGTATCTGGCTGGTTATTTTCCTTTTACTGGTAAAGAGGGGAATCAAAGGGGGATTAGTGGATTCTGGGGGGACCTGGACTCAATGTCGGCCCGTAACAGTGACAATAATCCCTCTAGTTGTAACGCCAGGGTCACAGATCGTTTTCTCCAACGCCAGGTTGAAGAGGAGGCAGGCCAGACCGTCCCCTTGTCGGAGTCTATTAAATATGTTTATTGGTTTGGACAGCAATCCCTTTATTTTTAGTTTACTAGTTACGTTGGTCATGGTCAATCTACAAAGTCGTATCAATTTGTTTGTAATGCCTAACTCTCTCATGGCTTTATATAGTTCTACTCTGGCTATGCTGTCGTGGGCGGCCTTAAAGTCTATAAATAGATGATACAATGGAATCTTAGATTTCAGATATTTTTGCATCGCCTCCCTAATGGTGAGAATATCTGATCAATCGCTGATTTGCCTGGGATGAAGCCACACTGATATTGACCAATGATGGCTTTAGCGTATGAGGCTATCCGATCTTGTAGGCTGGTGGAGAGTATCTTATAGGCGGTACTCAGCAAAGTTACACCCCTATAGTTGCTGCACAGTGTGATATCTCCCTTCTTATGTATGGGGCAAATTATTCCGCGACACCAATCTTCCGGCATCTCCTCTTGCTCCCCTACGTGCACCACGATTTCATGAATTGCGTGATGTAACACTGTCGCTCCTTGTTTGATCAGCTCAGCTGGTATGTCATCAGCTCTAGGGGTTTTATATCATTTGAGCTGTCTTATGGATTTTACTGTTTCCTCAATGCTCGGTGGCGGCAGCCACCGTGCCTTGGTTGCGACAGCACCGCGCCTGGTGCGAACCTCGCTCTCTACATTTGTTCATTTCACAGACAAGGTTTTTTTCCCAGGCACTTATCTTTTGTCTGTGAAGCCTTTTTTCAGATCTTCCGAGCTCTTTGTATTTCTCTCCCCGCGTCCTATGAGACTGCTGCATTGCCCGGTATGTAGTATTCTTTCGTTCAGTCGCTAGTTTGTACTCATCATCACACCAATCGTTCTGATCTCTAGGACTACTGCCTAAGATGGAGTTGGCAGTACTAATGACAGTATTCTTAAGGCGTGCCCATTTCTCTTCTACGCCCGGCATTCTGGTCCCAGGACTTACTCTCCCTCCGTCGAGCTCTTCCAGGGCGGGCCTTAGTGCTGTTTTGTGTATACGAGTATTTTAATTGTTGAATTATATAAACCAACAGTTTGTGATTGACTCACTGTACATACGTGAGATTAGACAGTAAGCAGCTTATGTGCCATTTTCTGTAAAAGATAGTTCAGTCTTGTTCCATACTTTAATAAGTCAAGATCTCAAATACAATGAAGCATACAACGGAATCGTTTTACATTGAATTATCTCAACATTAATATAAAATGTGGCCACACATTTTGTTAGTAATTTTCAAGAGATTCATTCGATCCGCACTGATTCAACAAAAATTGGTACTAGCCAAGTAGACTTCTACAACATAGTTATCTATCGTGTGGGGTGCTTCTAAAATTTAAGTAGATTATTTCAAAATGTCAAACGAAACACGAGCTAAAAGCCCCAAGAAGTAAAGATGAAGTTGAGAACCCACACGTTTCTTAATCAGTGGTCATGTAATGAAATGCATGCCCCATTGTCCAATTCTCAAATCATCCGATTTTTCACTCTTTATCCCGATTATCATTGTTAGCAAATTTCATGATTATGTGATCATCTTCAACACGATACACCAAACTATCATCGCTTAATTATCAGTACAATAGATAATTTTTTAAATTACGATAGCATTTGCAGTTTACTGATATTAACTAATTTTCCTTAATATTTAAGTAGATTGTTTCAAAATGTCGAACAAAACACAAGCTAAAAGCCCCAAGAAGTAAATATGAAGTTGAGAACCCACACGTTTCTAAATCAGTCGTCATGTAATGAAATGCATGCCCCATTGCCCAATTCTCAAATCATCCGATTTTTCACTCTTTATCCCGATTATCATTGTTAGCAAATTTCATGATTATGTGATCATCTTCAACACGATACACCAAACTATCATCGCTTAATTATTAGTACAATAGATAATTTTTTAAATTACGATAGCATTTGCAGTTTACTGATATTAACTAATTTTCCTTAATATTTAAGTAGATTGTTTCAAAATGTCGAACAAAACACAAGCTAAAAGCCCCAACAAGTAAATATGAAGTTGAGAACTCCAGTTATCCAATTCAGTCGTCATTTAACGAAATGCATGCCTCATTGCCAAATTCGCAAACCATCCGATTGTTAACTCATTATTCTCGACTGTTATTGTTAGCAAATTTCATGATTGTGTGATCATCTTCAACACGATACACCATACTATCATCGCTTAATTAGTACAATAGATAATTTTTTAAATTACGACAGCATTTGCAGTTTACTGATATCAACTAATTTTCCTTAATATTACTTAGATTGGTAGTGATGGTCAACTGGATTACGCACGAGTTCTAGGGAACGTGCGATCATTATGCGCACGAAATGAAAACCAACCACAACAGCAACCAACAGCTGATAAAACTAGCACAGCACCACCGACAAGACGCAGAGGAGGCTATTATTTAGGTTCAAGAAAAATCTCTTTAACTTGTCCTACAGCCCCGCCAAGAACAAACCTCGATCAATCTAATACAACCCAACAAGGTGGTAAATTAGATATTAAGAAAAAATCTGGTGTGCGCCTACGATCACCTATCCCAAGTCCACCAACAATTTCACCATCATCGTCCCCAGTGCCAAGTCCATCTAAAAGTCGGTTTCAAATATTTCGTGTTTCGGAAGTTAGTCCAATTACATCACCAATGTCGCCGTCTTCATCGCCCTCCCCATCATCTTCGCCAACACCAACTTCTTCGACCAAAGATGTTGGTGGTGTTTTAATAAATATGAAAAACTCTACAACCACCGTTAAACGAATATCAACATCACCACGTTCTAGATTCCATGTTATGAAAATTTCTGAAGATTCTGGTATACCAATCTTACACAGATCTTTAACATCAATACCACAATCATCTTCGGCTCCAACAGTACCTAGCATAAAAACGACATCACCCCCAAAGAGGATGTCTTACGAAGAACCGAAAATAATTACCACACCTGCAACGCCACCAATCGACGAACAAAAACGCAATCAACCACCAATATTTGTTCCAATCTCATCTAGCACTATGAACACAAAAACAGAAGTAACGGAAACCAAAAGATATCCAAATCCATTAAATGTAAATAATAGTACAAATATTACAAAACCAAAATCTGAATCGCAGTCAAACGAAACAAAAACACTTCAAATGCAAAAAACTGACAATACTAACAAAACTGATCAACTCACTTTATCTTTATCGTTTGTAGTGAACGAACAACAACAAAATATTGCTACAAATAATTCCAAAACTCCAAATGCTCAAAATGCAAGTGTGTCTCAGGATGCATTAAAAACACACATACAATATCAATCACAACCGAGTAGTGTGGAGCAAAATATGAGAAAACCTCACCAAGATAGTCTCCAGCATCCATGGACAATTCCAGAAAAATGTGAAGAAGAAAATAGCATACAGAACAAGGACGAAAAGGAGCCAAATGTAGTCGAAACAGATGTAAATAAGGTAGCCGTAGCAGCTCCTCAGGAAAATGAAGTATCTAAAGCCAAAATAACGAAGCAACTCTCTAAGGACGAATTGCCACCGCCAAAACAACCACAGGTATTCGGCGATCTTGAAAATATAAATAAAGATAGTACGACGTTGCACCAAGTACCCCAGAGCAAAACAAAACAAGAACAGGACACTACAGGTGAACACCGACAAGATGAATATAAAGAAGACCATAAGGTCGGCGAAGACGTCCTTAAAATAAATGTTGAGTTTCTAAATAAATTGAAGTCTCAAGAACTGCCGGACATTGAAGTAAAACAAACTGAATCCACGATAGTGCAACATATTGCCATAAACATAAAGAAGCCTCAAGAAAAAGAAACTCCGTCTTCAAAGAAAGAGGACGTTAGTGTACAAATAATTCAGCCAACAGCCCACCCGATTGCTGCCAAACTAAAAATCGACGAAGTGAAAGGTCAGCATGTAGAGCAACTAGAAAATCAAAAGCACCCTGTTCTAAAAACAGACCTTACAACTGACAGTAATCTTGAAAATCAATTGAATATTAAAAGTGATTCCGGTATTATTCATAAGTCAGAACCAGAACAAGTGGCATTCAAGACGAAACTCGACCATGAAAGTGATGTTATAAAACAAATGCAAAAACAAATAGATTGTTATGACAAACAAATCTCAAGCACACGAGAAACACACAATATTAACAAAAATCAAAAGCAAAAAGTGGACGCAGGACCACTCGACAAAAGCTACGAAAACTATCCTCCCCTAGAGGACAGTCATAAGAAGGTAACAAAACAGCGGACAAACATTAACGAACAGCAGACTGAGCAAAGCATCACAAATAAACAAGCGAAGCAAAAGAACAGCGAGACAGATCTGTACCAGACACAAAAAATCACATCCGACATTACGTATCAAGAGGAAAAATCTGTACACCATCATAGATTACCTGATTTACTTATGTGGGATTTCGCAGAAGGGATACGTGTTTCAGGTTCTAGCGGAATGAAATCAGAAATCAAGAGACAGCATGATCACGATTTTGTAGGCGGAATTACCCGATGCGACACACAAGTACAACATGATCTCGTAAAAAAGGAAAGCTACACGGACGAGCCATTAAAACAAACAACTTACGAACTCAATGTTGTCGAAAAGAAACCGCTACAATCAGACAACTCACGCCGATTGGAAACCCAAGAAGAGCAACCCGACTTTATAAACTTCAGGGGACGATCGCTAAAACCGATATTTACAAGAAATATTCAAAATCAAGACCACCCGATAGAACAAGCACAACAGGCAACCGACGTCGAGAACCCACTTCAAAATTCTAGTAAACAATCCCAATCCCAACCGACCGAAGAGCATCCACAGACATCTGACGCCCAAGAACGACATTTCAAAAAATCGGATCACGAATTGGAGAAATTACACGATCCCTTAAGTGAAAAACACCAAGAACTACTCCAAAGTCAACCAGCTTCTGCGCGACAAAGAAAAGTCTCATGGATACCCAGCTCCACGTATCCGGCAACAGTAGATCGTTTATTAAGTATGTTCCAAAATCCTGCCCAGATATTTCAACGAAGCTCTTCACCGGAACCCACTATGCCTTTGATGTCAAGATCCAATGATAAATCAGAATCAACTTCTGAAGCCATTCAACAATCTTTAGTTCCAATTCGAAAACGGACGCCACCTTCTTCAAGTCAACTGCCGTCATGGTGTAAAATAGGAACAGAAATATGCAAACCAGTCACAACAGTTATTCAAACAGCAACCATGACTTGCGTTGGTCATTCAACAAGTGACACAGCAACCGCCGTAACACCAGCTACTGGAGAATCACCAAGATCCTTCTTTGATGCTGCATCAAAACAATTACGTGATCTAGGTAAACAGGTGTTCCGACAAAATGTCGCTTTCGGCAATGAAGCAACAAATATTACAACACAAGACCTGCCCCAACAACTCCATCGGGATTGCGATAAAATTCCCAGTGAAATGAAGTTGGAAATCAAAGAGAATATATCACCGGAGCATACAATTACCGAAGAGCAATTGCAAGCCTTACGAAAAATCAGCCTCAGTCCAGAAAACTCAACTAGCAGTAGCAGTAGCAACAGTAGCAATGGTGGCGATTCGTCCATAACGTCTTCAATCACATCATCGCAATCTTCATTGATCGGAGTTAGTTCTATTCAATCAGAAGATATGGATTCCGTAGCTGCCTCCAAGCTGCATGTACAACCACCAACGGACAAGCAGTCTTGCAACTCCTGATGCCAGGGCTGGTAAATTGGGTAAGTTCCAATCTAATAATTTATCAAGTCCAAAAATAAGCTATTCTCATCGTCGTAAGGCTCATTCAATATCATACGTGACAATATGCAAAGTTAAAAGTCGCATTTCTTCGCGAAGAAGATATAAACATTCTTAAATTAAGACAAAGCTTAAATAGTAGTTGAACAAAAAGAAAAATACATTTAGCATTGGCGGGAAAAAATTGATAAAACTGGGTACATAGCACCGAGTTCAGGATGAAGGACAGTTTAGCGGGGGATTAGCAGGCTCCGATTTACTTTTTTTAATATTATTATTTTTTGGTTAGAGTTACTTCTGTGCTGTGCCGTGATGTAAGTGGACTGTCTTTCTGTGTAAATTATTTTCTAGACAATGGATGAATAAGTAAGATTAGTCTTTATTATTATCAGATATCTTGTTGGTAAATTATGATTTTGCGGGTGGTTTGGGCTTGTTGATTTTCCATAAATAAAAGTCCAGAGTTGGCAGTGATTGAATTTATTGACTCACTATCAAAAGTACAAATTTTTTTGTACATTCGAATAACACTTGTTCTGATAAACAAATTTGTCGCTAAACAATTTACGGATTGATGCGCGATACTTTATAAAAATTGAGATTACAGTTTGGAGCACGTTTTCCTTTCGCCATTCAATTTCCTTTTTGAAAAACAGTCGGCAAATTCGAATACTTCGATCAGTGCCAACTTCGACTCTAAGAACAGAAAAGGAAGGTGTGAAGTTGGGGCAGGTTCAAGGTTGTGTTGGGTAAGATCAGCTGTCAATTGATCAATTCTCAACACTCCTCCTTGATCAATTTACGGCGGAGCGTCTCAAAGATTCTCCTGTTGAGTGGTTTGGTCAGAATGTCTGCAATCTGCCTGCTGCTCTCACCGTGTTGCAGCGTCACCGCCTTGGCGATGTGTTGCTGGATGTACTTTCGCGGTATCTCAATGTGCTTCTTTCCTTTACTTGTCTTTCCCTCGTGTGCATTCTGTAACATGTGTATGGCTGATATGTTGTCTGGTCTCCTCCAAAGTGAATTCCGGCTATCGTTGTCCCTCTCAGGTACTGGAATACACGTTTCACCATCGCCCGATGGCTCTTCAGTGGCTTGTTGCAAAATCGACTGAGGTAGTTCACGGCGAAGCTGATGTCTGGCCTGGTGATTGTAGCTAAGTACAATAGACTACCTATCGCCTCTCGGTAGTTGTTGTTCGCCGGAAGTGGCTCATCGTTCTTGAAGTCTGGCTTCTTGGTAATCATCCCTTGCTCAATTGGTGTGGACGCTGGATTGCATTGTTCGAGTTTCATCTTCTTCAGTATTTTCTCCGTGTAGCTAGGCTGCTTTACGAAAATACCTTCTTGATCAGTCTTGATCTCCATGCCCAAATATGTCAACTTGTCCTGTACTTTCTTGCTATATGTGATCTCAAATTCCTTGCTTATCTCATCCAAAAGTTTGTATATTTGGTCTTCATCTTTTCCAGCTACCAATCCATCATCCACGAAGAGTGAGAGCATAATGCTCTTGTCCTTGTTGTAGTAGATACACGGGTCGTCGTCTGTGCTGATCAGGCCTATCTTCTTTTCAAGGTGTGTGGTGACCCCTCCCGTTCCACATCCTTGGAGCTTGTTTGAGCCTCTTGTCCAACTTGCATACTTTCCTTGATCCGTCGTCGAACTCTTCAGGCTGTTTCATGTAAACATTCCGTTCCAAGTTCCCGTACAAGAATGCCGTTTTGACATGTAATGATACCAACTTCATTTTCTCTGACGCTGCGTGACTTAGAAGTAGGCAAATGGATGCATGGCGTGCTATTGGGCTAAAAGTTTCTCCATAATCCACTCTCTCCTTCTGTTCAAATCCTCTCGCCACGAGTCTGGCCTTGAGTCTCCCGTCTGCCTTCTCTCTAAGTACCCAACGACAACTGATCGGCTTCACTCCTTCTGGACAGTCCACCAGCTTCCAAGTTTTCATTTCCATGAGACAATCGTATTCCTCCTGCATCGCTCGTCTCCACTACTCATCCTTGAGTGCTTCGCTCACTGGGATATCTTCTGTTTCACCAATCATGGCTGCTCTGTTGCTGTTTCCTCGGTTGGACATGCTTGCAACGTAGTCCCTGTACCTTGGTGGTGGTTGCAGGTTCCGACGATCTCGCAAGGTTCTTCCTTCTGGCTGCTCTGCTGGCGGCGTTGTCTCTTGTTCGTTGTCGCTTGGCTCTTCGGTACTTCCATCGGTCTCTTCTGCATCTTCATAGTCTATCTCGCTGCTACTTTCATCTTTCTTCTCAATCTTGTGCTCGGATACTTGTGCCTCAGGTTCCGTGCCTTGTCTCAGTATCATTTTCTCCTCGTCGAAGATTACGTTGTCGGAGCTGATGATGTCTTTCGTATCTTTCAGATAAATCCTGTAGCAGGGTGAATCAATATCATACCCAACCAAAATTCCTTCTTCTGACTTTTTATCAATTTTGCCTCTCTTCTGTCCTTGTATCAGCACGTAACATTCACATCCAAAGGGTCGCAGCTTTTCAATCTTTATCTTTCTTCCCAACCAGAGTTCCGCTGGGCTTTTCCCTGGCACATTGCTGGTTCCAGTCTGGTGGATCGTGAATATCACATGGTTCATTGACTCTGCCCACAGTCTTTCGTCCAAGTTCTCGGTGTGTATCACTGTCCTGACTGCCTCGACAATTGTCCTCATTTCTCTCTCAACCCTTCCGTTTTGTTCTGGCGTGTGCACATTCGTAAATGTGTGAAATATTCGCTGCTCGTCCAACATCTGTTTGGTTTTTGCATTGTTCAGTTCCGTGCCGTTGTCAGATCTCAAACACTTGACTCTCCTCCCAAGCTGATTTTCCACAAGTCTCAAGTAGCTTTCTATCTTCTCAGGTGCCTCTCCTTTCGTCTTCATGAAATAACAGCTTCGGTAGTGGATGAAGTCGTCCTTGAACATAAGCCAGTACTTTGCCCCTCCTAACGACGTAATATTCATTGCTCCAGTGTTGACGTGTACAAGATCTAGCGGTTGCTGGGTTGTCTTTGGGTTGGTTCGGTGTGGGGCTCGATGATTCTTGCCGTGTGCGCATCCCTTGCACACATAATTGTTCCAGTCATCAATGTGTTTGATCCCCTTGCGTTTCAGTATGTCCCTCGCATACTTCACATTTTGATGGGGGAGTCTCTCGTGCCAAGTTTTGATTGACATTGTCATCAAACTTGTCTCTTCTTCTGTCCTGAGTATCATTTTGTAGAGGTTTCCCTTGCGCTTTGCAATTGCCACAACTTCCCTGCCATCCTGACTGTAAAAAGTTGACTGCTTTCCATTTGCCTTCTGAAAGTGTCCCTCGTCCAGCATTTGACTCACTGAGAAAAGATTAAAGTTGAGTTTTGGAACGTAAATAACATCCTCAAGTACCACTGGATACCATTCCTGGCCATCAAAAGCCTCCATCTCGATGTTCCCGACTGCAACGCCATCTAGCCTGGTTGAGTCTCCAATCACTATTGAGATTGGTTCATCCAGCTCGACCAACTGTGCAAACCACTCTCGATGAGACGTCATGTGTTGACTAGCTCCGCAGTCTTGATACCATGACGTTGCCTATCTTTCGAGATGTCAATGTCCACTGTTGAAAAAGCTGTGGTCAGGAACGCCCTTGATGGCTTTCCACTTGTAAACTTACTTGACTCTTCCTTGGAAGTGCATTCTTTGGCGAAATGTCCTTTCTGCTTACATATGTTACATGAGTATTTCTTCTTACAATGTACTTTTCGCACGGTTTGCCTGTGCACTGCTTGATCATGTGACCTTTTTCTCCACACTTATAGCATACGAGCGTTAAATTATCCTGCTTGCCCTTTGACGACTGCCTTTGCTTCTCACGTCTTGCCAGGAGAGCGCTTTTGGTGCTGACCTCTGAGTTTGTCGTCTCCTTCAGTCGCTCGTTTTCAAGTCTCAGACGTTCGATGAGAGTTTCCACGTTCTTTGTTGCTCCGGTCACATTATCCCAACAAGTCCTGAAGTGCGCTAATTTTGGCGGTAGCACACTCATGATCCTTGTCATGATCCAATTTTCTCTTATAGGATCATTTTCGGTTGACACTTCTTCAGCCAAATCCAAGATCTACAAACAATTTTCCACTGCTGACTTGCTATCATCGTATTCAAAGGTAAAGAATTTGATTCGGGACATTTCTAAAGTTACACCAGTCTTTGTGCCGTATAAGCTAGTTAATTTATCTATCATGTCTTTGGCAGTTTTGCAATTTGCAATTTTGTTCACAATCTTACTGTTTACATTTAAACCTATCAACGTTTGAGCTTCGACATCTTTCTTTATTCAAGCTGAAATGGTTTCAAGTGACGCAACATCTGCTGGTCTAGGCTTTGCTCCTGTTACAATTTCGTACAAGTCCTTATTCTTAAGTGCTAGGTTTAATTTAAATCACCATGAAATGAAATTGACATTTCCCTGACTGTCTTCACTTAACATTTCCAACTGAGATTTAACGGCATTTCTGACAATTTTTTAAGTAAACAAAATGAATTTACAATCTTTCGTGGCGTTTTTCTTACTGAGAACGACTTGCGTATACGTTGCTCAACGTTGACTTGCTGTGCGATGACTGCTCCAATGTTGACGATTTGTAGGTTATGTCGTCCTTGCCGGTTCTTCCGCTCTAGGCTGCTTTTCTCGATTTTCGTGCCGCTTTCCTTGCTTGATGATCAACAAAACCCTTTTACGGCTGTTCTGGGCCCATGACCTGTTGGTAAATTATGATTTTGCGGGTGGTATGGGCTTGTTGATTTTCCATAAATAAAAGTCTAGAGTTGGCAGTGATTGAATTTATTGACTCATTATCAAAAGTACAAATTCTTTTGTACATTCGAATAACACTTGTTCTGATAAACAAATTTGTCGCTAAACAATTTACGGATTGATGCGTGATACTTTATAAAAATTGAGATTACAGTTTGGAGCACGTTTTCCTTTCGCCATTCAATTTCCTTTTTGAAAAACAGTCGGCAATTTCGAATACTTCGATCAGTGCCAACTTCGACTCTAAGAACAGAAAAGGACGGTGTGAAGTTGGGGCAGGTTCAAGGTTGTGTTGGGTAAGATCAGCTGTCAATTGATCAATTCTCAACACTCCTCCTTGATCAATTTACGGCGGAGCGTCTCAAAGATTCTCATGTTGAGTGGTTTGGTCAGAATGTCTGCAATCTGCCTGCTGCTCTCAGCGTGTTGCAGCGTCACCGTCTTGGCGATGTGTTACTGGATGTACTTTCGTGGTATCTTAATGTGCTTCTTTCCTTTACTTGTCTTTCCCTCGTGTGCATTCTGTAACATGTGTATGGCTGAGATGTTGTCGACGTACAAGGTGATTGGCTGGTCGGCTTTCAGGATACCCAGTTCCAGCGCGATTCGGTTGATCCAGCACACATCGTCAATCACTGACACCGCTGCTCGGTACTCGGCCTCTGCACTTGAAGTCGCTACCAGACGCTGCTTTTGTGAGTACCAGCTCACTGATCCTCCCCTCATCACCAACACTCCACTCGTCGACCGTTCCGTCTCCGAGTCTCCTCCATAGTCTGAATCGGTGCAAGCCATGAGTGTCTGGTCTCCTCCAAAGTGAATTCCGGCTATCGTTGTCCCTCTCAGGTACTGGAATACACGTTTCACCATCGCCCGATGGCTCTTCAGTGGCTTGTTGCAAAATCGACTGAGGTAGTTCACGGCGAAGCTGATGTCTGGCCTGGTGATTGTAGCTAAGTACAATAGACTACCTATCGCCTCTCGGTAGTTGTTGTTCGCCGGAAGTGACTCATCGTTCTTGAAGTCTGGCTTCTTGGTAATCATCCCTTGCTCAATTGGTGTGGACGCTGGATTGCATTGTTCGAGTTTCATCTTCTTCAGTATTTTCTCCGTGTAGCTAGGCTGCTTTACGAAAATACCTTCTTGATCAGTCTTGATCTCCATGCCCAAATATGTCAACTTGTCCTGTACTTTCTTGCTATATGTGATCTCAAATTCCTTGCTTATCTCATCCAAAAGTTTGTATATTTGGTCTTCATCTTTTCCAGCTACCAATCCATCATCCACGAAGAGTGAGAGCATAATGCTCTTGTCCTTGTTGTAGTAGATACACGGGTCGTCGTCTGTGCTGATCAGGCCTATCTTCTTTTCAAGGTGTGTGGTGACCCTCTCGTTCCACATCCTTGGAGCTTGTTTGAGCCTCTTGTCCAACTTGCATACTTTCCTTGATCCGTCGTCGAACTCTTCAGGCTGTTTCATGTAAACATTCCGTTCCAAGTTCCCGTACAAGAATGCCGTTTTGACATGTAATGATACCAACTTCATTTTCTCTGACGCTGCGTGACTTAGAAGTAGGCAAATGGATGCATGGCGTGCTATTGGGCTAAAAGTTTCTCCATAATCCACTCTCTCCTTCTGTTCAAATCCTCTCGCCACGAGTCTGGCCTTGAGTCTCCCGTCTGCCTTCTCTCTAAGTACCCAACGACAACTGATCGGCTTCACTCCTTCTGGACAGTCCACCAGCTTCCAAGTTTTCATTTCCATGAGACAATCGTATTCCTCCTGCATCGCTCGTCTCCACTACTCATCCTTGAGTGCTTCGCTCACTGGGATATCTTCTGTTTCACCAATCATGGCTGCTCTGTTGCTGTTTCCTCGGTTGGACATGCTTGCAACGTAGTCCCTGTACCTTGGTGGTGGTTGCAGGTTCCGACGATCTCGCAAGGTTCTTCCTTCTGGCTGCTCTGCTGGCGGCGTTGTCTCTTGTTCGTTGTCGCTTGGCTCTTCGGTACTTCCATCGGTCTCTTCTGCATCTTCATAGTCTATCTCGCTGCTACTTTCATCTTTCTTCTCAATCTTGTGCTCGGATACTTGTGCCTCAGGTTCCGTGCCTTGTCTCAGTATCATTTTTTCCTCGTCGAAGATTACGTTGTCGGAGCTGATGATGTCTTTCGTATCTTTCAGATAAATCCTGTAGCAGGGTGAATCAATATCATACCCAACCAAAATTCCTTCTTCTGACTTTTTATCAATTTTGCCTCTCTTCTGTCCTTGTATCAGCACGTAACATTCACATCCAAAGGGTCGCAGCTTTTCAATCTTTATCTTTCTTCCCAACCAGAGTTCCGCTGGGCTTTTCCCTGGCACATTGCTGGTTCCAGTCTGGTGGATCGTGAATATCACATGGTTCATTGACTCTGCCCACAGTCTTTCGTCCAAGTTCTCGGTGTGTATCACTGTCCTGACTGCCTCGACAATTGTCCTCATTTCTCTCTCAACCCTTCCGTTTTGTTCTGGCGTGTGCACATTCGTAAATGTGTGAAATATTCGCTGCTCGTCCAACATCTGTTTGGTTTTTGCATTGTTCAGTTCCGTGCCGTTGTCAGATCTCAAACACTTGACTCTCCTCCCAAGCTGATTTTCCACAAGTCTCAAGTAGCTTTCTATCTTCTCAGGTGCCTCTCCTTTCGTCTTCATGAAATAACAGCTTCGGTAGTGGATGAAGTCGTCCTTGAACATAAGCCAGTACTTTGCCCCTCCTAACGACGTAATATTCATTGCTCCAGTGTTGACGTGTACAAGATCTAGCGGTTGCTGGGTTGTCTTTGGGTTGGTTCGGTGTGGGGCTCGATGATTCTTGCCGTGTGCGCATCCCTTGCACACATAATTGTTCCAGTCATCAATGTGTTTGATCCCCTTGCGTTTCAGTATGTCCCTCACATACTTCACATTTTGATGGGGGAGTCTCTCGTGCCAAGTTTTGATTGACATTGTCATCAAACTTGTCTCTTCTTCTGTCCTGAGTATCATTTTGTAGAGGTTTCCCTTGCGCTTTGCAATTGCCACAACTTCCCTGCCATCCTGACTGTAAAAAGTTGACTGCTTTCCATTTGCCTTCTGAAAGTGTCCCTCGTCCAGCATTTGACTCACTGAGAAAAGATTAAAGTTGAGTTTTGGAACGTAAATAACATCCTCAAGTACCACTGGATACCATTCCTGGCCATCAAAAGCCTCCATCTCGATGTTCCCGACTGCAACGCCATCTAGCCTGGTTGAGTCTCCAATCACTATTGAGATTGGTTCATCCAGCTCGACCAACTGTGCAAACCACTCTCGATGAGACGTCATGTGTTGACTAGCTCCGCAGTCTTGATACCATGACGTTGCCTATCTTTCGAGATGTCAATGTCCACTGTTGAAAAAGCTGTGGTCAGGAACGCCCTTGATGGCTTTCCACTTGTAAACTTACTTGACTCTTCCTTGGAAGTGCATTCTTTGGCGAAATGTCCTTTCTGCTTACATATGTTACATGAGTATTTCTTCTTACAATGTACTTTTCGCACGGTTTGCCTGTGCACTGCTTGATCATGTGACCTTTTTCTCCACACTTATAGCATACGAGCGTTAAATTATCCTGCTTGCCCTTTGACGACTGCCTTTGCTTCTCACGTCTTGCCAGGAGAGCGGTTTTGGTGCTGACCTCTGAGTTTGTCGTCTCCTTCAGTCGCTCGTTTTCAAGTCTCAGACGTTCGATGAGAGTTTCCACGTTCTTTGTTGCTCCGGTCACATTATCCCAACAAGTCCTGAAGTGCGCTAATTTTGGCGGTAGCACACTCATGATCCTTGTCATGATCCAATTTTCTCTTATAGGATCATTTTCGGTTGACACTTCTTCAGCCAAATCCAAGATCTACAAACAATTTTCCACTGCTGACTTGCTATCATCGTATTCAAAGGTAAAGAATTTGATTCGGGACATTTCTAAAGTTACACCAGTCTTTGTGCCGTATAAGCTAGTTAATTTATCTATCATGTCTTTGGCAGTTTTGCAATTTGCAATTTTGTTCACAATCTTACTGTTTACATTTAAACCTATCAACGTTTGAGCTTCGACATCTTTCTTTATTCAAGCTGAAATGGTTTCAAGTGACGCAACATCTGCTGGTCTAGGCTTTGCTCCTGTTACAATTTCGTACAAGTCCTTATTCTTAAGTGCTAGGTTTAATTTAAATCACCATGAAATGAAATTGACATTTCCCTGACTGTCTTCACTTAACATTTCCAACTGAGATTTAACGGCATTTCTGACAATTTTTTAAGTAAACAAAATGAATTTACAATCTTTCGTGGCGTTTTTCTTACTGAGAACGACTTGCGTATACGTTGCTCAACGTTGACTTGCTGTGCGATGACTGCTCCAATGTTGACGATTTGTAGGTTATGTCGTCCTTGCCGGTTCTTCCGCTCTAGGCTGCTTTTCTCGATTTTCGTGCCGCTTTCCTTGCTTGATGATCAACAAAACCCTTTTACGGCTGTTCTGGGCCCATGACCTGTTGGTAAATTATGATTTTGCGGGTGGTATGGGCTTGTTGATTTTCCATAAATAAAAGTCTAGAGTTGGCAGTGATTGAATTTATTGACTCATTATCAAAAGTACAAATTCTTTTGTACATTCGAATAACACTTGTTCTGATAAACAAATTTGTCGCTAAACAATTTACGGATTGATGCGCGATATTTTATAAAAATTGGGATTACAGTTTGGAGCATGTTTTCCTTTCGCCATTCAATTTCCTTTATGTAAAACAGTCGGCAATTTCGAATACTTCGATCAGTGCCAACTTCGACTCTAAGAACAGAAAAGGAAGGTGTGAAGTTGGGACAGGTTCAAGGTTGTGTTGGGTAAGATCAGCTGTCAATTGATCAATTCTCAACATATATAAATCTCGAACGGCTACGACAATTGCTGGTTTCAGTTTTTAATTTAGCTCTTATTGTTGTTGCCGTAGGCTACCGTCGTCATGAGCACTCTACTCAGCTTGTTTGTTGTTGATTCTGGCGCAGGCTCCGGGAAGTTTCCACTTTCAAATTGCCATGGATTTCCGTTTATTTGTAGTTCGGGATTAGTGTGGACTATGTCGTTGGTTACATGAGTTTCCAAATGCTTTCTCAATGGAATTTTGCAACATTGACTAAATAAAGACGCCTACTGGATCTGGGGTGCGGTAAAGTTGCGGACGATGCGATGTTGATCGATATATTCAACTGATAGAACAACCAGAATGTTTCTAGGGACCGTGTCGATTTGAAAAAGTCGGCAAGCGCGATGCGTACGTGATTATTTGTTTTTCTCTCGCCGAAGAACTGGCCACTTCAATTGGTCCCCTTTACGATTCTCCGCCCGATACACGAATATTTCTTTCCGATAAGTCTTTGTACAATTCGAATGGTCACCAATCACTCACAGGGTTATCATTTATTGTTTTTACGTTGTTTTGTTTTGTTTTGTTTTCAACTATTGCAGTATTATATTGTTATAATTATGCGTACACCATTTTCCCGATTTCAATTCGAAAAGTGTCCTGAAAAGTTTCCGACCTCAACGTGAAGATAGCGGCACTCGTTGTAATGAAACTTTTCATCACCAACTTTAAACACCACACACACGTTGTAATCCTTTTAAAATCAAACACATATTTTTCCTTACGGTACTTTATTTGTTCTATCTTAATTACTAGCCAACACTATTTTAAACGTTATTATTACTGGCCTTGTTACTAGCCAACACTATTTTCAAAAAACACCCGACACCAACCAACTCACTTCAAGATATTTTACCCACTCCTCCAATTTTCTTTTATTCATCGGACGAAAACTTTTCTTATCCTGCAGATAAAAGGATTTTCCTTTCTTTGTCTTTCCCAAATTTGGGATCGAAAGAGGAAACACAAAAGAACAATCAGCAAAGGATCTTGCCGATGAGTATTTACGATCTTTTGTGTCGGTCGGCAATAAACGTACATCTAGTTCGTTTTATGGCGCGAGTTGTTTGTTTTAACTTGGTTTGGTTAAAACGGAAAACGACGCTGATTGTCTTAATGGTTTTGGGTAACCATATTTCTAGATGATCATAAAATTGCTGGCGCGCATTTTATGATTCTTGATGATTTTGTTTGAAGAAAGACATCTGCTCCGCACATTTGGATCTTAGGGGATTTTTATGGCGAACCTGTGGTTCGATTATCCTATCTAAGTTTTCAATGTGAGAAAATTGAACGTTTAGTTCAATTTGTTTGAAATTGCATTGATTAGAGCAAATTGAACGTTTAGTTCATTTTGTTTGGTATTGCATTAATGTGGGACCATTTGATGCATGGGGTAATGCTATGGCTTGGGGAGTGTTTCAAGCTCTAAGTGGATGTTATTGGCGTGTATCGCAATTAGTGGTGGAGATTGGCTCCAAAGGGGTAAGTATTATGGGATGGGTGGTTGTGGCCGTAACATCGTCAATAAAAGCTAGTGAATGTAGTTGCGCATATTTTGACAGTTACTCACAAAACTTTCAGCCATTTTGGACGAGTAGTTTTTATATGACAGTCGTTTGAATGAGTCGATGTTTTTTTGCTTTTTCTAGAGCCAATTCCCTCGTTGCAAGTCCAGTGTTTTGACTGTATTTTTGTTTCGGCGTATAATGGTGTATCCAAATTTCATCAACAGTAATTAATCGGCGCCAAAACTCGGATTTATTGCGCCTAAACTGCGCCAACAGAGCGCGTTGGAAATGTTCACCCGAAAACGTTTTTGGTCTCACGTGAGCAAACGCGGCACTCAACGCGCGGACAGATTTCTCATGGCAAAATCTTGATTTAATATGTGACAAACACGTTCTTTGGACGTTTCATAGCCTCTGATATCTCTCTCACTTTAATTCGGCGGTCGTCTAGCACAATTTGGTGAACTTTAGCGATGTTATCGTCAGTTGTTGCAGTTTTTGGACATTCCGAACGTTCATCGTCTCCCAAGCTCTCACGGCCACGTTTTAATTCAGCTGCCCAAAATTTCACTGTGGTAAATGATGGTGCAGAGTCCCCATACACAGAGTCCAACTCATCTTTGATTTGCGTAAGTATTGCCTTTCAAAAACAAAAATTTTAATGACAGCTCGATACTGAATTATGGGTATTTTCACAAAAACACTCACACCGACTTCCTCAAACGACTGTCAAATAAAAACTACCCATCAAAAATGGCCGACATTTTGGTAAGTAACTGTCAAAAGATGGCGCAAGGCTAATAACCTTGCCCGGAAAAACAAATTATTATGGAAAATTTAACAAGCCTCGGGACTTGCTAAATAAGGCCAAGACCGGATCCCGATTGTAGTGCCGATGATGATGAACTGTCAAAAGATGCACAACAACATGCACTAGCTTTTATTGACGAGTGCTGCTATCTTCACGTTGAGGTCGGAAACTTTTCAGGCCACCCATGTAAAACTTTCGTTACCAATACAGAAACCATAGTTGAACCAAAGCCTTGGTCATCGACCAGAATAGGAAGAGTTAATAAGAGATCACGAGGGTGAATCAAATATAAACGGTAATTTCTTTTTATACATTTATTGAATAATGTTACACACTAACTATACTGTTCGATGTATCTCGATGCCGCGCGAGGAATGTCGTCGGCCGAGATCGTTGCTGATGTTCCGCCGAACGAGGAATGTCGTTGCGGAATTGCGAACGATGGAGCACGTTCTCGATGGAGACAACTTTATTTATTCAACACTAAAAAGCCACATGGTGGCGTGCGACACATCAATTAAAGGTCTTATAAAATGTTTATAATATTAAAAAACACCAAAACCGTATATCTTAACAACATCAGAAAATCTCCTCGATCATGCACCATAAACAGTAAACAATGTATGACAGTTGGACCTGCACACAACAGTATGAATTGACAGTTTCTCAAGACAGTTGCTGATGTGTGGTGAATATATTTGTCGGGGAGAGTGCTAGACGATGTACTAGGTTTTCCCCGAGCATATAATTATGAATCCGAAACATATACTGTGGTGGTTTCTATTTGTGCGTCAGCACGGACGCGGATTCAACAAAAACCCACTGAATAACAGCGAAATTGTCACATAAGCAAAACCGAAAACAACATGAAGCTGACGGGAATAACATGTCAAGACTCAAATCACGACTCGCCACACACCAGCTGCCTCCAAGGAAAAAGGCTGACTGGAGCTCACCAAAGAAACGGAAAACCTCAAAGAACTGCAAAAGGAGGAGGGGCTACACGATTAACTCGAGGGAGTTAATCGTGATTGGACCGGGTGGAATAGGCATACATTATGCATGTGTGCGTATGCCTTGCATACGATCGTTCGGCGACCGTGGATGGAGGCCAACATCGCTAATGCATTTTCCATGAATGTAAACACTAACATCTGGGGTGCGAAAGACCCAAACCGTAGATTTGGTCATCCTAATGGGAGGCCATAAATCAACATTTCGGTTGATGATGTTTAAATATTGCAACGAATATAGGGTGCAGCCGTTGCCAGATGTTGAAAGTAAACATTTTCTGGCTGCATCCAGTTCGTTGCTCGTGTGCGGTCCCTGCTCGTGGGGACCGATAATAGGAAACCAGCGATTGCTGGTAATTAGGGAAATGTTTGGTTTGCGTCAGCCGAAACCTTGTCGGCGGTAGCAAACCAATGGGACCAAATAGCCGCATGCAAGAAGTGCCATGGGCAAACAAATAAAACGAGTCAACAAGGAACTCTTTGTTGATGTTGTTTCCATAGCATAAGGCTATGGAAACAAGCTGCCCTGGGCAGAATGTATGCCTAAGGATAGGATTTCAAATACCACGGCAATGTGATAATCTTGCCGTGGACTTATGCTTTTTTTAGGAATCAATGCATGCCCGGGGGTGGATTTTCGATGCCACGGCAAGGTGATAAGCTTTGCCGTGGATTTAATGTTTTTTTAGGAATTAATGCCTGCCCGAGGGTGAGTTTTCGATGCCACGGCAAGGTGATAAGCTTTGCCGTGGACTTAATGTCTTTTAGGAATTAATGCCTGCCCGAGGGTGAGTTTTTGATGCCACGGCAAGGTGATAAGCTTTGCCGTGGACTTAATGTCTTTCAGGGGTGGTGTTGGAGAAAAAGGGGTTTGGAAGGAAAACCCCCCACAGAATAGGTAAGCTGCCTAACGGATATTCATAACAGTTATCCGATTGGGTAACCGTATTAATTCCAGCGATTTGTCTGGGGGCAAATGCCGTAGCAAGGTTACGCAACCTTGCTGAAGTTCGACCGAGGGGTAAGTCGTTCGCCTGGAATAGTGGGGATCGAGCGATGCATGGCTCTTCGGGCCCTGAAAAGCCCCACATCACTCCCTCCCCAGTGACGTAGTCACGAAACAGGTAAGGCAGGTTAGGGGGTGGTTAGTTGGTTATGGGCGCGCGCCTGAGCGCGAGTACGGGGAGGTTGTGCCGGTGGTGTAGGAGTGGTATCAGCAGATGGAGATGATTCTGGAGCGGAAGCTTCCAGAAAACAGGGCTTAAGCCTTTCGACGCTGACCGTGGATCGTTTGCCTCTGATGTCGATCTCGAAGACGCGGTCACTGATGCGGCGGAAGACTTTGAATGGGCCATCATAAGGTGGGTCGAGGGGTTTTTTGACCTTATCCACCCTGACAAAGACGTGCGTGCAGCTGTGCAGTTCAGGGTGGACGAAAAGTTTTTTGGAGCCGTGCCTGGTTACAGGGGTTGCCCTAACCTTACGTAGCAGGTCACGGAGATGTCCCAATTCGCGAAGTTGGTCACGCGGTGTTTCGCCATTCAGGAAAAGTTCTCCTGGAAGAAGGAGGTTGGTACCGTAGGTAAGCTCTGCTGCCGAAGCACCCAGGTCCTCCTTAATGCTTGTCCTCAGGCCGAGGAGGACGGTTGGAAGGGCGTCAAACCATTGTGTGTCATTATGACACATGAGTGAGGCTTTAAGAGATCTGTGCCAGCGCTCTATCATCCCATTTGATTGCGGGTGGTAGGCGGTGGTACGACTTCTTTGGCAGCCGAGAAGATTTGTTAGCTGCCTAAAAATTGTCGCCTCAAATTGTGGACCTCGGTCCGAAGTTATGGTGGTTGGTACACCGAAGCGTGTGACCCAAGTTGAATAAAAGGCCTTGGCGACTGATTCGGCAGTAACTGCCCGGAGAGGTGTCGCCTCTGGCCATCGCGTGCAGCGATCCATCATAGTGAGGATATAAGAAAATCCTCTTGATGGAGTAAGCGGTCCCACTATGTCTATGTGGACGTGGGAAGCTTGAATTGCGCTGGCTCCAGTACATTATGTCGCGCTACCTTGCAGCGTTGGCACTGGAGACAAGCACGGGCCCAACCGGTGAGATCTTTGTTCATCCGGGGCCAAATGAATTTGCGACGGACAGCAGCGGCTGTTGCTCGGCCGCTGGGGTGGGCAGGGTTGTGGTAAACCTGGAACACGCCCTTACGAAGTTTCTCGGGAATGTAAGGTCTAGCGGTTCCAGTGGAGACATCACACCAGATTTCGCCCAATGGGTCGCGAAGGGTAATTTTCTTGAGCTCTAGTGCCGTATCGGCAGTTAGGAGGGACTTGAGCTGTTCGTCCTCCTCTTGAGCTAGGGCAAGGTCAGTGTTATTCAAGGCGGAACGCAAGTGAATCGTATCGATTCGAGAAAGGGCGTCCGCCGTGACATTCTGTTTACCGGAGATATGCCTGATCTCCATAGAATATTGCCCAATGAGGTCTAATTGACGCTCTTGTCGGGGGGAGGCATTTCCCGACTTCTTCCGGAACGCATAGACCAATGGCTTGTGGTCTGTTAAAATAGAGAGCGAACGTCCTTCTATCATATGACGGAAGTACTTAACAGCGCTGTAGATCGCGAGCAATTCACGGTCGTAGGCGCTGTAACGTCGCTCAGTGGGACTCAGTTTCCTTGAAAAGAAACCAAGTGGTTCCGGTCGGCCTTCAATGTCCTGTTCAAGGACGGCTCCGATTGCGGTATCCGATGCGTCGCATTGGATAGAAAGTGCCGCTCCCTCGAGAGGGTATCGGAGTAAGGTGGCATTTGCCAATTGTTCTTTGGACAGTTGGAATGCTCTGTCAGAGACTTCTGTCCAATTAATGGGGCGCTTATCATTGCGCTTAGCTCCTTTCAAAAATTCATTTAAGGGAGCTTGAACTTGGGCAGCGTTCTTCAGTGTTGGACGATAGAAGTTAAGCATGCCCAAAAATCGACGAAGCTCACTCACGTTAGTAGGCCGGGGATACTTCATGAGGGCCTCCACACGGTCTGGTAGTGGGCGAATGCCCTGGTTGTCAACGACATAACCCAGATAGGTGATTTGCTCCTTGGCGTATTGACACTTATCTGGGTTGATGACAAGACCGAATTCACGGAGGCGCTCTAGGACCTGACGTAAGTGGCGCTTATGTTCGGCATGGTCTTTGGAGGCGATGAGAATGTCATCAAGGTATGCATGGCAGCAATTAAGACCTCGTAAAGCCGTGTCGATATACCGCTGGAATGTCTGTGCGGCATTCCTGAGGCCGAAAGTCATCACTTTGAACTCGAAGAGTCCGAAAGGTGTAATGACTGCGGTCTTGGGGATGTCTTCTGGTGCCACCGGAATTTGATGGTATGCCCTGGTGAGATCCAGGGTAGTGAAGACATTGCACCCTCGTAACTTGTACGAAAAATCGTAGAGGTGTGCAATTGGGTATCTGTCCGGGACAGTTGCTGCGTTCAACAGCCTGTAATCGCCACATGGGCGCCACTCACCAGAACGTTTCTTCACTAAGTGGGGTGGGCTTGCCCAGGGACTGTCCGACGGTTGGCAGATACCTAGTTCGATCATATGCTCGAACTCCGCGCGCGCCGCACGTAATTTTTCCGGGGCCAGTCGACGTGGACGCTGGCTCACCGGGGGACCACGTGTTTCTATATGATGAAACACCGTGGCTTTATGTCGACGCTGGTTAGGTAGAGGAATTGTTGTACTCACAAATTCCTGTACCATAACCTGGAATGGGTCTATGCACTCTGTGGCCCCTGAAGTTGCCGCTGGTGATGCCGTCATGGGCAAGGGGGGTGCGGTTGGAGCCACAAGTCTGTTATGGGTCGAATCGACCAACAGATTATGTGCACCTAATAGGTCGGAACCTATCAGGGGTTCATTTACGTCCGCAATGACGAAACGCCAAGTGATCGGACGACAAAGACCCAATTGGAGTGTCAGCTTTTTACGTCCGTACGTAAGTATCGGCGTATTATTTGCAGCTGACAATTTAAGTGCGGCTGGGACGCGGTTACGCGGAGCAAACGATCGCGGGAGGACTGAAATATCGGCGCCGGTATCGACAGTAAAAGCGATATTCAGTTTCGAATCCCGGATGGTTAGGCGACTTATCGTATGGGTGCCGGCCGATTGCGCAAGGGTGTCGGTCGGCAAAATTAGTTTAAAGGGCGCCTTTGGTTGGTGGAAGGTTGCGTCCAACCACAAGGCGCTTTGCAATTGAATGCGCGATCACCATATCGCTGGTGATTGGCGCACCAAGGCAGAGTAACGGCATTATCAGGTATATTCTGCCTATTGCTATTGCCATTACGGGGAGGTCGAGCCGGAGCTCGCTGGGAATTGACCCGGTGAGGGCCATTTTGGGTGGGATTAGCCCTCTGTGGGGCATTTTGAGGGATATAGGCCCTCTGAGGGGCATTTTGGGAGAAATTTTGCCGATTAATAGGACGGCTCGGCATGGCTCGATTCTGGGCGCTTCGAGGATTGTTCCTCACCTCCGCGCGTAATTGAGTTATCTCGCGGAGGAGTGAGGTTTGGAGCGCCCGAAGGTCAGCGGGGTTAATTGTGTGGGTGAATTTCTTTGGTTAAATACATTGGGGCCTGCCTCTGGATTCCCCTGAGGGAAATTGGTTGAGGCGGGCCTTCTATGAGGTAATTGGGTTTGAGGAGGATGGAGAGTTGGGACCAATTGAGGGGCTGAGAAAGGCAGACGAGGGTGCCGTGCAGGCTGGGCGGCGTGTTGAGAAACCGCCGCTACCTGGTACGCTGGAGGCTCAGAATACTGATCTGAGCTTTCCATAATTGCGTCCGCAATTTTGGATAAATAGCCCAAACTCTGATTGGGTTGGGCTATAAGTGCCGAACGGGCATGTTGGGGGAGACACCTCAAATAGTGAGGCTTTATCAGGTAGTCCCCAATCCTGGTCCCCGCTATAGAGCGTAAATGGGTCAGGAAAAGAGATGGTCTCATCCCAGAAAGGTTGGTTACAGCGGCTAAGCGTTGTTGCCGCACACTTCCAGGTTCGTCCAAAGCGTCGAGCAGAGCTTCACGCATGTTGCTATACGGATTGCGGCCGGCCGACCTTATTATGTGGGCAACATGCGGTCGCTGAGTGCGGTCAAGCACTTTCAACAGCTCGACTGCACGAAGTTGTTCGTCGTGCAAAGCTGAGGCCTGGAAGATGCGGTCTGCCACTGCAAACCAAAGGTCTGGGTCCTCCTCATCGAAGGGGGGAAGTCCTATATTTGAATGACGAGTCCCGTTCCCGAGGCTGGAAGCATCGTGGAATTCTTGGGACTCTGGGTGCCTATGAGCTTGTTGTGAGGTACCGGCACTAGTTGTGGGCATTAAAATGCCGGAATTTACCAAAGGGCCGGTACCAGGGGCGTTAGGAGCAGTCGGGAGTGTGTCTATGTAAGTAGTCTGGGGTCGGTTCACGACGCTGGGGGCAACGGGTGGTGCCAGAGGAGTAGATTGTGCCGGCAAGTCTTGGTCAGCATTGACTTGCTCAGCAGGGAAATCGACGCTGGAGGCGTCGTGAAATTCAAGGGACTCGGGTTGATCCTGGGCCTTTCTGGCCGTGGTGTTTCTCGTGATGACCATTATAGGTTGTAACGTGAAACGGGAGTCGAGGGCGTAAGAGGACGCGAAGAAAGGTGAAAGGAGGCCAAGTAAAAGAGTCAAAGGCGTCGAAGATGGTCGAGTGGAGTCGAGAGTGGTCGTGCGGAGTCGGGTGGTGTAGCTTAGAGTCGCGAATGTTAGCGAAGAGTATTGTGCGTTTAGTTGTGCCCTGAAGGGGCTTACGACAGTCGTTGTGTTACCAAAAGGGCAAAAATTGTACGAGTTCCAGATCCGTACGATAGGTCTGTTGACTGTACTACCGATAATTGGCGAACTATTCGAATTAATAGTGCTATGGGAAACGCGTTTGCCTAGGAATTTTAATATTTCCGTTCTCTCATGAGACTTCGGTAGTGTAGTTCCGTTAATTATTTTACTTTTAAAGGAAAGAAAAAAATGTTCTAAAATTGATAGTAAAAACAAATAATAACGAAAAATTAAAATTAAAATCCGACAAAGAAAGGAAAACAAGGTTTAAGCGGTGCAATTTCGGCAAAAGGGGCGTATATTGCCTATACTTAGTACCCTCAAGGGGTTTACAAATGGTTTTATTTTATATTGCCAATGGTGGCTTCAATAAATTTAATTTATCTATTTGCGTTGTTATTGTTACAGATTCTCGTTTACAAACAAATCCTCCCAAACTAATACATTAACATAAGATCAATGCAGCAGATTTATTTTCTCTAGATATAGTATATATAAATTGTAGAGCTAAATTAAATTAAGTTCGGTGTATTAATACTATAATAAAAAATTGTGTAATCCATTTGTAAATAACATAAATTAAACTTTTTCATATTTTGTTCGGGGTCTTGAAACAGAGTATTTTAATTTACAAAAGAAGAGAAAAAAAAAATTTAGTCAACAGACAAGAAACAATCACAATTCAAACGAATGTCTTCTTAAACAATCTTAAACCTGAGATCGTTGCGTAACAGTTTTGTGCTTATTTTTGTACTAATATCTCGTTCTAAATTATCCTTCGAATCACATGTGAAATAGAAATTTAGAAAATATAATACGCTCGCAATATCAAGTATATTTTATTAATGTTCACTACAATGACGCTGAAATTTTAATCTTAAATGTACTATGTAAATGTATGTCGAATTCAAATGCGTTTTATATAAAAGTAATTTCTAATTTTGATTGAAAACTGTTTTATATAATTTATATGTGAGATTTTAAATTGTTTTCATTTTATTTCCTCTACGTTGCTGTTCTATGCTTACACTAGATGGCTAAACAAACGCACTTCACTAGAAGTTACCAAAAATAAAAAAAAACTAGTGTTTGTACCTGGGGTGTTGATTAGAGGTGTTGTTGATCGATCTTGGTGCGCTGCTTTCCCGTTCGTTGTCGTCTAATGATGTTGTTCCTCGTGTGGGGTGTTATGCCAGGTGCTGTTGTTGGGCTGGCGTTGGGGCGTACCCTTCAATTGTTTAGATTTGGCACTGAATATATATTACCGTATTTCGAATATAGTTTTGTCACAAAACTTCGAGATATTTGATCGATGATATGATCAACAATACGAATGTATTCCGACTCCTTTTCGGGAGTTTGCGAGTTCTTTCGCGAGGTCACCAATGTGGTGGTCTCTATTTGTGCGTCAGCACGGACGCGGATTCAACAAAAACCCACTGAATAACAGCGAAATTGTCACATAAGCAAAACCGAAAACAACATGAAGCTGACGGGAATAACATGTCAAGACTCAAATCACGACTCGCCACACACCAGCTGCCTCCAAGGAAAAAGGCTGACTGGAGCTCACCAAAGAAACGGAAAACCTCAAAGAACTGCAAAAGGAGGAGGGGCTACACGATTAACTCGAGGGAGTTAATCGTGATTGGACCGGGTGGAATAGGCATACATTATGCATGTGTGCGTATGCCTTGCATACGATCGTTCGGCGACCGTGGATGGAGGCCAACATCGCTAATGCATTTTCCATGAATGTAAACACTAACATCTGGGGTGCGAAAGACCCAAACCGTAGATTTGGTCATCCTAATGGGAGGCCATAAATCAACATTTCGGTTGATGATGTTTAAATATTGCAACGAATATAGGGTGCAGCCGTTGCCAGATGTTGAAAGTAAACATTTTCTGGCTGCATCCAGTTCGTTGCTCGTGTGCGGTCCCTGCTCGTGGGGACCGATAATAGGAAACCAGTGATTGCTGGTAATTAGGGAAATGTTTGGTTTGCGTCAGCCGAAACCTTGTCGGCGGTAGCAAACCAATGGGACCAAATAGCCGCATGCAAGAAGTGCCATGGGCAAACAAATAAAACGAGTCAACAAGGAACTCTTTGTTGATGTTGTTTCCATAGCATAAGGCTATGGAAACAAGCTGCCCTGGGCAGAATGTATGCCTAAGGATAGGATTTCAAATGCCACGGCAATGTGATAATCTTGCCGTGGACTTATGCTTTTTTTAGGAATCAATGCATGCCCGGGGGTGGATTTTCGATGCCACGGCAAGGTGATAAGCTTTGCCGTGGATTTAATGTTTTTTTAGGAATTAATGCCTGCCCGAGGGTGAGTTTTCGATGCCACGGCAAGGTGATAAGCTTTGCCGTGGACTTAATGTCTTTTAGGAATTAATGCCTGCCCGAGGGTGAGTTTTTGATGCCACGGCAAGGTGATAAGCTTTGGAAGGAAAACCCCCCACAGAATAGGTAAGCTGCCTAACGGATATTCATAACAGTTATCCGATTGGGTAACCGTATTAATTCCAGCGATTTGTCTGGGGGTAAATGCCGTAGCAAGGTTACGCAACCTTGCTGAAGTTCGACCGAGAGGTAAGTCGTTCGCCTGGAATAGTGGGGATCGAGCGATGCATGGCTCTTCGGGCCCTGAAAAGCCCCACAATACTATCAACATTTTTTAATATAGTCTCGTGCGTGATCTACACACTTTTGCCAACGATTTGGGAGCTTTACTACCCCTTGTTCATAGAAGGATTTAGGACGAGTTGTTAGCCAATTGCGCACGTGCTCCTCGAATTCTTCATTACTTTCGAATTTTTTTCCTCCAAATGATTCCTTCAAGAGTGCGAACGATAAATAGTCACACGGAGACAAGTTCAGACTATAAGGTGGATATTCCAGGGTTTCCCAGCCCATTTCTTCCAGTATATCCCTTGTCAAGTACGACTTGTTCTTGGGTGTCGATCATGACTCTCGTTTTCGATACGTTCTCACCCACTTTTAAATTCTCTGGCCCACCTATATACACGATTCTGAGACAGTGTATCATCACCAAACTGTGCCTTCAAGCGGAAAAAATGTTGGTGAGTAACTCAAAAGATGCACAACTACATTCACTAGCTTTGATTGACGAGTGCAGCTATGTCCACGTTGAGGTCGGAAACTCTTTTTTCTCCTTATCGCTCCATCTCATCAGTTATTATCGCTCGTCTTCTCTCTAGGGCTTTCATGGTGTTCAAGATCAAGAGCAGTACTGTTGTGTACTGTTCTCGAATTCGCCTTTTTTTTGTGGGTACAAAAGGGGATTTTGGAGTACCCTTAAATGTCAGAGTACAGTGTGAGCGGAAGGAGAAGAAGTGGATAAGGAAGGGAGGTTTCGATATACATTGGTCTTAAATGCCAGAATATTCCAATATGAGCAACGACCCTGATACTACCTACAGAAAAGAGATAGGCACGATCCGTTGCGCCTATGTTCTAACGACGGAATTGATCGACTCACAGCTGGGTCCCCAATAAGTTTCACTGATCGTTTTTGCATCCTATCGAGCACGTGTAGTGCAGTTTTGGATGCGCCTGACCATATATGGGAGTTGAATTCCATTTTGGGACGAATATACGCCTTGTAAATAGTGGCCAGGTTGGATGGAGTGAAATATTTTTGCATCTCTGAAGATGCATTTGGCCGCACTTTTCACAGCTTCACAAATGTGGTCGCTTCAATTAAGAGTCGTATTAATTCGAGTGCCGCGGATTGATAGTACCTTGGCTTCGTTCATACAAGTGCCGTTCATCGACAGTATATTTACTTTGGGGTTCGCCTATGACGATAGGAGACAGCACTGAGTTCTTAAGACATTGAACTCTACTCAGTTAGATAATCCCCATTGATATATCTTGTTGAGGTCGGAGTTCAGTGTATTAAGCATAACCTGCTGATTTGTATTGACGTTCGAAGAGTTTGGTCGGCAATGTTCATATGAGTATGAGAAACTTAATGTTCTATCATCAGCAAACGAGTTAATTGGGTTGCGGGTAATTGACAAGAGATCATTTATAAAGGTGAAGAGAGTGGTTGAAAGTACCGAACCCTGGGGAACACCTGCATTAATTTGATGGTAGACAGATTTGACATCATCAAGAACCACTTGGATTGAACGGCCAGAAAGATAGTCTCTTATCCATTGGATCAGGGAATTACCCACTCCATACGAATGTAATTTTGATAAAAGGGCTGGATGCCAAACTCTGTCGAAGGCTTTCGAGATATCCAGTGCAACAACCTTGCTTTCTTCGAAGTAGTGGATGGAATGGCTCCACTTTTCGGTGAGGTACTCCATAAAATTTCCTGTGGACTTGTTGCTACGAAAGCCATATTGGCGGTCATTGAGGAGGTCATTTGATTCTAGATATTTCGAAAGTTGATGGTTAATCAGTGATTTCATTACCTTGGAGAGAATAGAACTTAGTACTATGGGTCGGTAAGAGGAGAGGGTCGATTTGTCGCCCTTTTTTGGAATTGTGTGAATGTTCGCTGACTTCCATCTATTTGGGAAACGGCCAGTAGAATAAGACAAATAGAAGAGTTTGGACAGTGGTTTTGTGGGTGTATCATGCTGTTGGCGTCAGCACGGACGCAGGTTAAGCACAACACCACAGATTGTTCACTGAAAATTAGAGTACAACCGCGAACACTGAAGTTAATCTCTCTCGACAATTGTGAACGAAGAAAAAAAAACACCGGAGGATTTGGCTTAAAGATTTTCTTTATGGGAACATTTACGGTTGGATACACTGTCTGATATTATGCGTGTGCTTTGGAAACACTTACAAGGATTTTTTATTTCAATCTTCACCGATGATTACACTGGTTATTATTATTCGTGTGCTATAGAAACACTTACAAGGGTTCTTTATTTAAATCGGTGCTTTATATACACTTAACAATGTTTTTATTTAAGCCCTCACTGCTGATTTCACTGCTGGTCTTTCAGGATGGGATGACTCCACTTTTCGGTAAGGTACGCCATTAAATCTCCTGTGGACCGGTTGCTACGAAAACCATATTGGCGGTCATTGAGGAGGTCATTTGATTCCAGATATTTCGAAAGTTGTCGGTTAATCAGTGATTCCATTACCTTCGAGAGAATAGAACTTAGTGCTATGGGTCGATAAGAAGAGAGGGACGATTTATCACCCTTTTTGGGAATTGGTTGGATGTTAGCTGACTTCCATCCATTTGGGAAATGGCCAGTGAAATAAGACAAATAGAAGAGTTTTCGCAGTGGTTTGGTTAGGCAAGAGGAACATCTCTTCAAGAGAATTAGGGGGTAAGCCATCAGGACCAGCGGATTTGTTTGCGTTTAGCTTCTTGAGTGCCCGGGCAACAGTAGGCAACCGGAATCGAATCTGGCTCATGGTGTGCTGCTTATGTTTAAGTTGAACCGAAACTGATGTGTTATCAGGCAGTGTTGAGTTGGCTGCGAAACGTGCAGCAAGTAGATTCGCCTTCCTATTGCACTGGTGATAGGTCTGACATCGACTATAAGCGAAGGAATGGATGAGGAGACCGAGTTTTGGATGTTCTTCACAAATGCCCAGAAGTTTCTACTACCTGTGGGAGAGTGTACCATTTTTTGTCTCACTCTCTAGTCATGCAAGAGCTTGGCGCATTGAAGTCATTTCTAGCTCTCCTGGATCTTTTCCGGTTTTCCTTAGTATTGTTTATTATTGCATTGGTGTCCGGGTCGCCATTCTCGAGAGTGAACCTGTGATTATTTTCAAAGGACTCTCCGATGATGTTTGCTTTAATGGCGTCATTATTGACAACAACACCGTTATGCATGATTGGGCCCGTGATACGACTTCTCGAACCACATACTTCTCTTGGGTTTGATACTCTTTACTCTGTGTGGAATAACGGTTCCTATGCTAAGCAAAATCGTCTCTGTCAATGTGTCCGCGATAGAGTCAACATCGTTATTGAGGAAAAATAACGACCAATTCAACTTACCAAAAAAATTCGTTCAGACCTTCCCAGTTGGCTTTCTCATAGAACCGTACTGTTCTTTTGGGAGTTTTCTCGTTAGCGTTGCTGTTGGTTAGAGGAAATTTAGCTGACACAACACAGTGGTCTGAAGTGCCCAAGGGCGAAGAAACTTCAATTGTGTATTTTGGGTTGGTATTGTTTGGGTTGGAGGTGAGAAACAGATCCAATGTGTTGGCGAAATGACCATCTATATCTGGTACCCGTGTTGGCTCATTGACGAGTTGAGTTAAATTATTTAACTGAACTTTATTTAGCCGAACATACTGGCCCTCAGGTGTTGTGTGTCCGGAGTGGCTAAGCCACTGGGAGTTGTGTACATTGAAATCACCCGCAATAACGATTTCAGTGTGGGGATATAGGGTCAAGATCTTATCGATAGAATCAGATAGAGCATCAAATTCGTTAAAGATTGCGTTTCTATCCAAGGTTGGGCTTCTGTAAAGAAAGCAGTATATGGGAGATATCTTCGTCTTTGATGCCGGCTTTGACACGGGTTCTACGAAGATTCCCATCATCACTAAAAGAATCGCCGAACCCTGTTCTCAGTATAATAGTTCACTGGACCAAACTCTGAGCAACGCGGCAAACCGCACACAAAGAAAAGAGGTATCATTAAAAGCACTGGAACTTGTTATTTATTGATGGTTTTATTTATAAGTAGTTTTGAAGTTACATGTATATTTGTTACAAGATTATTGTTCATGGCCGACGGCATTTTTTTGTTTACTAAATAAGGATTATAACTTCACTGAACTGTATTACACACACGGATTGTATTGGTAAACGTCTTGGAGCTTTCTATGTCTGCCGTTAACGCAAAAAATCATTTAGCTTATAAAAAAATCCGACTCGATATATTTAATCCAAGTTTACGTGGAGGACTCTGCTTGCCTGCACGGAATCTGTATCAAGACTGTTCGAGAAAACTGAAACTTTAAATTTATCTTAACGTATGAAAGTCAGCACTATATACATTTACTTTTGGTAACCAGACTGTTCAAGAAAACTGAAACTTTAAATTTATCTTAATGCACGTTCAAAATTTGACTATCTCCAGTGGGCGCATGAACATGATTTCTCTTCCAGGGAGGTTCCGAAGATGCGTTGAATGCATATTATGGGGGAAGACCTGTAAAGGGAGAATGTCTGCAGATGATTGCAGGCAATGAAGGGTGTTGAGGCCGTCATCGCGGGGAGAATCAAGGGTTAAGCACCCTGGTGATTCCAGGGGGAATTTCTGAGTAGAATATGGTGGTACGAAGTGGCGTTCAATGGAACTGCCACACTGCTTATTTTTCAGGCTTGTAGGGTTAATTTGTTATTGGTGTTGGGTCCTTACCTTACCTGCTGGGGCAGGACTGTTCTGGATGCACACGTCGCGCGGATCCTTATTATCATGTGGGGCCTTCGTCGTATTTCTCTTTATTACACTCAAAGTTTTTCCGTTCACCAAAATGCACTTGAAAATAAAACAATCTTATCTCCTTAACTTGGTTTATTTGTAATAAGGCCGTAACTCTACTTTAACTTAGGTTATTTGTAATGATGCTTAAATTTTGTTTTAACTTAGTTTATTTGTAATGATGCTTTAACTTGTTTATTTATAATGATGCTTTAACATTGTTTATTTATAATCATGCTTTAACTGTATTTTAACTTTGTTTATTTGTAATGAAGCGTTAACATTGTTTATTTATAATGATGCTTTAACTTTACACGCCGATTTAAACCAGTGACTTTCCGTAACGTCGACACACTTTTTTCTTTTGTACCAGCAAGGTAACCCGAACTTTATTAATTTTAATCAGGTCAATGATTGCAACTCAACTCTTTTTCACAATTCTCCAGGGAGATGATTTGAATTAGTTTTAAAAAAGATTTAATTGAAAAATGAAAAAACAACTGGAATATTCCCAACTCAACCCGACACCTCGGCGTACGCGAACTCTCTCCTCACCGTCTCGGTTAATCGTCTTGAACCAACTCGACTCTCGTCTCTTTGCCTCGGTCAAAAAAAACTCTAGTTCCAACTTTCGTTAGTGGTTTTCTCATTTTTCTTTTCTTTTTTCGAAATATGGTTTCCTCCGCCAGATCAAAGGATATTTCCTTTTTCCGGCCAGATCCTCTTTTCGGTATTAAACACAAAGAAAAATCAATAGTGCGTTTATTGCGCCTGTTGTTATCTTTAACCGAATGGGCAAAGATTTTTTCCGTGGGAACCGAATGAACGAAAGATCAATAACGCCGAGACGAATGTGCATTATGGTTTATTGCCTTTTGTTTGTTTTAACTTAATTTGGTTAAAACGAAAACTGGCGCTGGTTGTTTTAATGGTTTTAGGTTACCATTTTTCTAAGGGGCCATAACATTTCTGGCGCGCATTTTTATGATTCTCATCGATTTTGGTTGGAAGACGGCATCTGGCCTGCACATTTGGCTCTTAGGGGTTTTTGTCGGTTCAATGATTATATTTCGGTTTTTTATGTGAGCAAATTGGACGCTCAGTTGAATTAACTTGGGGTTTAATTGGGTAGCGCAAATCGAACGTTTAGTTTGATTTGCTTGCTATCAATTTATAGGGGAACAATTTGGTATATGAGGTAATGTTGTTATTGTTTTAAGCGAACGTGCAGTTCAATTTATGATGCCTGTTTTTTGGCTTAGCTAATGTCACATCCTTTAAGTGGATGTTCTTGGCGTGTATCGCCGTTAGTGGCGGAGGCTGGCTCCAAAGAGGTAAGTTTTAATGGATGGCCGGTTGTGGCCGTAACAGGCTTACCGTTACTTCGGGAGAAGGTTTTTGGGAGAAGCGTGGAGAGGTAAGCGGTAGCGTTAAATGGAAACGCCACAAGTAATGTATGATACGTCTTCGAACGTGAAGTTTTAGCCACGAGAAATTAAATTTTGGATTGGAGCCAGCCCATATTGTGTCAGAAGCCGATAAGTAATATTACTTCGTATGTATGTGGCTAGACCACAATGTGGAAAGAACAAAGGCACTAAGTTATAACCGGGTATAGTAAAATCAGAAATATCTGCATCAGTTATTACCTGATTTCTCGCTAAGTGAAAGGGTTGCTGATTTCTGGTTACAGACGTGGGCAGACACAGAGAAGAAATTGAATCTGATGCCACGAATGTTGCAAAGATCGACGTGAAATGCTCGTTCCATTGAAACGACGACACAGAAAATCAATAGCGCCTCAGAAAAGGATGCAAGTTGGACCCGGCGTTAGATAAGCGAAAGCAACCACTACAGTTGTTATGCCGTATCACAGCTCGCCGTACTTGAAACTGAGCTAGTTGGTTGTGACACAAGCTAACACCGCGATTGTAGACGGTGGAGGGTTATTTAAACATATTAATAAATGATACACCCTCATCAAAACTAGTTGCATCGTGCAGCAGTTAGGGTCAATATCACATAAATACGTGAAGAAATTCGGTGGTAATGTAAACTCAACTTTTGCTTTGCTTCAGAAACGTACAAGTTATGAGTCGTTATTTAATACAGTTACTTTACAAACAATATATTCCAAGGAATTTACAATCATGTTTAAAATGTAACCCTTCCTATTTTTTATTTTATTTATTGGTTTTATAAGGACCCGAAGGTTCATGACTTTGTTGATTGAAATACAAAAAGTTCTCCTTATTGAGGGGGCTAATATTTATTTCTCTTTCTTTATAATACACTTTGAAATATTTCTTGAAAGTGTTGGATTAAGAGGTGTTTGATAGACGTGGCGAAAAAAAAAACGGTTACTCTCTGATTCTTGACAATCCATAGGTCGCTGGTTCATATCCGGCTCGAAGGACCAGTAAATGTGGTGGATGCAACCGTTAGGATGAAGGTTGCGTCTGTGGGGTAAAAGTATGTATGCCGAGGTACGACATGGATTCACTGAAAGACCCCAACGATTGTTCCGCCGAATACACGTGCACAAAAATCCAAACACCAAGGAAAGAGAAAAATAAAAACGCACTGGGTTGTTTTGTCGTATAGTTTCCTTTTTTTATTTTTCTTAATTTTTGATCTATTGCTTTACAGTTCTCAGATTGCCGTAGGCTTTTATAAGTAAGATGCGAATGTCATAAGGTTTGGTGAACACAATATTAAAGACAATTTCTGTATAGTAAAATAACACCTGGTGTGGACAACCAATGAATCCTGGATATTTGGTATCCGCAGATACACATATTACACTGAACGTTCTTAATATAACATTTATTGCACCGGGTCTCTTTTTCTTTTCTTGAAAATGTCTATAGTATAAGCTCACAACCATTTATAAATTATCTACGTTAAACACAGGATTGAAAATGAGTTACTGCATTAACCCGGTACGGCGAGAGATTTGCACTCGCGTGTGTGGCTCGATAGTTAAAACTCGGTCGTTAGTGTATGCGTATGCGTACACCGCGGGGGATGAATATAGACTCGGTACGCAACGTTCCCGGTACGTGTGCGTGGTCCGGTGGTTACGATCTAACTCCGTGACGATTCTAGATGTTGTTTCGCGCGGATATCACTATTCGACATGCATACAAACAGGAAGAGGGCCTGTACAGTATTTCATATATCTGCTGCAGTCGAATAAGGAAAAACGACAACAAAACTGACTAACGATATTTGAATTCGAATATGTCAGCTGTGCAAATAGATGTTCGCTCGTATAGCGGCCTGAAAATGTGGCTATGTTTGAACTAGCGATTCGTTGATGCTGAAATAGGTTTCTGTTTATTATGTCAACACAAACGCTATTTCGGGGTTCAAACGCTAAGATACGCGTTTGTTTGCCTTGGTTAATGCTACGAGAGTTGTTCAAGGGAATGATACCGTGGGACCTGATCTGGTGATCGGAAGATTACACAATGATGGTTGTATATTTATCCACGTCAATTGTGCATTGCATCCATAGCGAGTCCAGGGACGAATTCCAGTGTGAATATTTACACTGGCAAAGAATTCGGCTCTTGGCAGTTAGGCGCGAGTTGCGCTATGCTTTGTATTAGTGAACAAAACATGGGACGTGACCATTGCTAGATTGTTTAGGAAAAACAAACTATGATCACGTCCAATTCGATGCTAGTGTATTTGATGCCATGGCAAGATGGTAATCTTGCCTATAATGATGCAGGTATTTGCAGGTTGGGGACGGAGAGTTGGATTAGGACGATGGGTGGTTCCTCGGGAATGCTTAAAGAACCCCCACACGTCCACCGAGAGATCATAACGGCGAGTCTCGAACCACCGTCCTTAACACTATTCCGTTCAATCACCCCAGTAATTGCGTATTTCACTTCAGTTGACATTTCTACTCACAAAGGGGAAGTAAAAGACCAAAACGGCTCGGGGTATTTACTCTTTAATAGTTTAAGTAATTGATAATCTTTTGTCCCCTTCTCTTGAATGGCGGTTGTGCAAGCGTTGGTGGCTAGCGACAGACTGACTAAAAAACGTTAGTCATATTCAAATTTGTGTGACAGCTCGATGGCGTGCCATAGCGATGACGCATTGCCAGCTGGCGGTTGACAGGCGTGGTGAGTATGCTGGTCGGGGAGTGTACTAGACGATGAACGTACTAGATTCTCCCCGCTGCATTTAGTTGCGAATCCGCAACATTACACTAGTGTATATGTACTATTTATTGAAGTACTATTTATAGATAATATTCACAGCTTGGTCTGATTCCAACTAAGTCTCGCTGCTATAATTACTTAACCTTTATTACCCGTTATGCACTGATTTATATTGTGGCCTTGTGGAGCCCACTACAGTAAATCATGTGCACCAAAACTATCACTTATCTCTTTACAACTGGGAATTCCCGTGGCCACTGTTCCTGCTCTGCTAATGTGTCCGCCTTATATAGGCCTGCAGCCATCCTCTCGTTCGCTCGTTTCCTGGGTGCTGCTTTCCTTAGTGGCTTCCTGGAATCGGTGCGCCGATGATCTTTGTTTCCCAGGAACTCGTGTGCAGGCGCTTGCCTTGCCTTTCCTGCGATCTCGTGTTGACGTGATGCATCGCCAACGACGTCAATCTAGAGACTGACTGACCGATGATGAATCTAAAAAAATGGATTGGAGACAAGGACAGATGTGTCCTTCATCTTTTCACTGGTCTCTGGTCATCTTGCCATAACCAGAATCACCCACATCCGTGGGGATGTAGGGTTCGGTCTCAAGATATTTGAAATGGGGTGAGGTGTCTAAGGATATTGTGAACAGGGTTAGTTCAAATGTTCTCTAACCACTTGGGTGGTGGGATGGTGGGAAAGAAAGACCGGTAGACCTTGAGTGTGGTAGTAAACGCAGATCATGTCTTCGGCGTCTGATAATCTGTGCTTTGGTCGGTGTGTGTGTATGTTTCTGCCGTCTTGTATTGTATGTGCCCGTGTGTGGTGTGTTAGCAGTTAGACCCTAACGGATGGGTCCAGAAATCCGAGGGGAATGTTGTTGCGAAGGATGCTTTCTTCAATTTTGTGCTGAAGTAAAAATTGTGGTGGGCGGATCCGAAGAAATCGAAAGAGTGAAGGGTCAAGAAGGCAAGACTTTCGTACAAGTAGGTTCTCGCTGTTCTGAATGTTTTCGAGGTGCTTGTATGCTAATTGTAGCAAGTACTCGTCGATAGGGATTTTGGATGTGATAGTTCGTATGTCACTGTGTCTTTACGTCAAAGTGTTCCGCCATTGAACACTGTTCTCCAACGACACACGAAAAATAAGTTCAGCACTCAAAAAAAAAAAAAAAAACCTCTGTTAAATTGTTTGTAGGAAGCGTTTATTAAATTTTCCTTTTTTTATTAAATGTTCATAAGTTGCATTGTTACGCTAGTACACTTTACAATTTAATTTCGGCGAAACAATTAAATGGGTTTAAGCATAATAGATAATCCTTTGAGTACACTATACAATTTAATTTCAGTGAAACACTGAAACGGGTTTAAACATAATAGATAATCCTCTCAATCCAACCAGCATTCAACGGCTTGACTGTACGGATTATTGTTACTCAAGTAGCTACTTTTCGTTTTGTTACACACGCGCAGGCCGACCTCCTTCTGGGGTTTCTCTAACTGGACTCCTTTTTCTGGACGGAGGATCTGCCTTCCGGGACTGTTAATTGTCGAACGGATATCCGGCACGCATGCACCTTCGACGGCACGAGAAGTATTGTAAATTTTCTTGTTGTTATATATGGTTTGTACTCGCTACAGTTTATCTTGATTTTTATTACTGACGCGGCGCGGATAACCTCCTCGTCGGGGTTCTCTATGTCGACCTGTCTGGTACTCGGAGTAGACTGTTCTAATCAATTGCCCTCTCCATTTCCAATTCTCTTCCCCTCATCTGAAAAGGAAATTTTCCATCATAATAATTCTCATCCTCCTATCTGTAAAAGAAAACTTCCCATCTCGATTCTCATTTACAACTTCTTATCGGAATCTTGTTTCGAAGGATCAAGCGCATCGCCACTTATTTCTCGATCCTTTCATGGGGTTTGTTTGCGTTACCCATCTGGCTTAAGACAACAAGAGTTTTCGTACGCTTCAGATGGGTAAGAAAGGAACCGTGGAATTAGGATGTCGGTTTCTAGATCGTATTTCCTAGTCATAAAACATCTGGCGTGAGAAAAGTGTTAAGATGTTTATGGTTGCAAGAATTGTGTGCCGGCGGCGAATCGCCATGCCTTTTGTTTGCACACATGCGTTTCTTGGTTTTGGAATCTTGCAGGGAATTTCGGGTGCTATATGCATTATTCTGTTTGCTTTTAGAAAAATGCGTTTAATTGGATGAATGGAGTAAATGGGGGACTCGCATTTAATTGAATTGAATGGATGCAATGAATTCAATATTAGGACATTTTGAACGTTTAGTTCGATTGGTTTTGACCGTTGAATTCAATGTTGGATATATGGAATGTTACCATTTGTTTCAGCCGGAAAGAAGGACTTTTGAGGAACGTGTCTGCGACCTGTGTCGATTACAAGCTAACGAAGATTAGGACAAATTACACAAAGTTTGTTTACTTTGTCACCTTGACAACCAGAAATATAATAATGTCAGCTAGTTGCTGACATGGTTGCGTTCACTGCGAATTCGCTGGATGCATCCTGTGAATCTGCAACATAAATGTATGTTCAACAAGCGTTGAACACACCTTCCACGAACAATGGTTCTTATTTTGTTGTGGGCCTGGCGTCAGGAACAACGCTGTCTCCTGGCGTGCACTGATGTTGGCCGTTGTCTAAAACAATTGGCAATTGAAAACAGTGAAAGAGAAAATGATTACCTCTATTCGTTGAGTGATGATAATCCTGAAAATGCTCCTCCAAGGAATGTAACCGATATCTCAATAATGCGGGTTGGGTTTATGCTATTAAATTCTTTACTTTATTGAGAGGATTCCTTTGATTTTTCTGGATTACAAAATGTTGCGATCTGTGGTCGCCAATCAGTTTACGAAGAAGCAATCAAGTTTGTTTATTTTCCTTGAAAACCAAAGAATTTATTGTCTGTCAGCTGGTTGCTGACATTTGTTATTCTTTGGTTGCTAAGGCTGCATTCAGTTGCGAATTCGCTGGTTGCATCCAGTGCGAATCCGCAACAGAATGCATTCTATATTCTAACAGTGTTTGATGTCGTTAGTGATCTCACGCAGAAAGATGTTTGTTTGCCAGCCGCTTGGAGTCTGGCAGGAATGAGGTAATGGTGCGATTGCCTGAAACAGAGAGGAGGATCTTGTGACGACGGTGAAGGGTGGACGGCTGTGATACGAGATGACGGAGGCAACGGTACAATAGGAAACGGTAGGGTCCCAACGTCGCGGCCTCGAACTTGGTGTATGAGGGAACCCTGTGTTATGAATTATGTGCTGGCCAGCAATGGATCGAGGTGTCAGCTCACCGAGCTCGAAACCTGGAAGAGTCAGTCGATATCTGATATGATGACTGATGACTGATATCGCAACCTTCAGGCACTCGGGAGGAAGGAACGATGGGCTCTGTCGTTATCACCGTTTGAGCCGCCTGGCAGGGTTAGTCCGAGTGCCTGAGTCCGCAACCTGCCAGCGCCAAGGAGGAAAGAACACAGAGAGATTGTGTTAAATATATTTTAAACAATTACTATTTAATTGACTTACGTGTGACACGTGTGTGTGTGTGTGTGTGTGTGTGTGTGTGTGTGTGTGTGTGTGTGTGTGTGATCGTGTAGATCACATTGTTTTACTCATGCACGAAACTCATGGGAAGCTGAAAACATTGAAGATGGACAAAGGGCATTGTTAATGGCACTGATGCATGGTGAAGCTGCGCAAATAGCCACATTGCCATTAGGAAAAGGGTGCTAATGGATTTCTCCCGACGGACGGAATCGGATTCTTTTGTTTGCATGTTGTGTATGCAGAAGAATTCGATTTTCGGCGGCAAAGAGCGAGGATGGTGCTTGTTTGTCAGTTACAATGTAAGTAAATTACGTAGTAACTTAAATCTAGTAGCTCTAGCAACAAAGGCTTTCGGCTAGCTTTTGTAACTATACGTCTGTGCCTTTTGTATCTTTGTTTTCAAATCTTATTTTGTAACTTAACTAGGGTTAGTAATTTGTAGATTTTGTCAATGTTGGGTGAAGTTGGCTTGGAGATGATGTTGATGATGTCGTCTTGAAGATGTAGTTGAGCCAGGGTTTTCATGCCCACGCATTCTAATAGGATATGTTTGGATGTTAAACTGGAGTTGGAACTGCAAATATGACAGGTGGGTGGGTTAGTTTTGTTGATGATATGTTGGTTGGTGATAAGCGTGTGTCCAAGGCGTAGACGGAGGAAGCATTTGATTTTTTGCACTGACGATGTTGTCGGGTAGATGGTTGGTTCTCTTTTGCTATTTATTGTTTTGTAGGTGTGATTGTTATTTTATCCATTCCAGTTTTTCTGTCTTTTGGAATTCTATTTTAAAGTACCTATCTATGTCTCTATTGTTGTGCACATGGAAGGTGGTTAACGGTTCTCTTATAGCCAATTTGGCAGCGTTGTCGGCTGCTTCGTTGCCCCTTATCCCACTGTGACTAGGAACCCAGGGCATTTTGACTTTGGTCTGCTTCTGGATTAGCTTATCCTGGATCAGATTGATGACTTTGATTTTGTTGTTTGTGTTTTGGATTGCTTGAATGGTGGATATGTGGGGTAGGAGTATTGTGCCAGACACGGGCACTCGTTTCACTCCCAACCCCCATCCGTTTTTACACTAAAAGTCTAAACAATGTCCCGCCAAACACTGTCAGAAAACTGTTCACAAAAAAAACGATCGCCATAGCGGAGAAGGAAACGCCAAACACCGGACACGTGAAACACACTGCTTAATGTTGTAGCAAAAGGTTCTTTGTTATTTTTTTATAATCTACTTGCATAACTGTTCACAATGTAAAAGAAAATATTTGACACTGATCTTTTGTTAAGTTCTTATATTATAAAGAAGTGGATGAGAGCAGATAGGCTTTTTACACTGTTCATCTCACTTGCGATGTATATTTTTTATTCGCGATATTATACACAAATAGAACGATTACAAGTTTTAACACTGACAGGAAGCCGATCACGACTTTGGAAATAGATCGCGTGCCGGCATCGCTGCGGGCAGCGGGAGAAAAACTCTGTCCGACCAGCTCGGTCGGGTGATGAAGAACGACTCAACGATATTCAATCGTTTGGGGTGAGTTTTCCCGAGAGAGAAAGTGTTTCTCTCGTGGTGAAAACAAGGAACAAAGACTTGGCAATGTATGTGTATGTGTGAGTGAAGATCACATTGGTTTTTTTCATACACAAGGCCATGGGAATGAACCTGAAACAAAGAAAGGAAAAAGGGATCGTGGAGATCTTTGTTTATGTGAGAAGGTTACTGGGAAACGAATCGAGAACTATGTAGGAGAGTTCAACTGAGTAAACAAGTTGCAACTCATTAGTTGGTAGGCGCATTTGGGATACTAGAATGATTGAATTGTTTGCGTATCGCCAGAATGCCTGATGAAGGACAGCGGTATTTTGTTTACTCATGGTGCGAGTTAGTGAAATAGTCTCAACGTGGACGGTGCTAATTACATGCAGCTGGTGTTGGACTATTTATCGCTGGCTAAAACGGTATAGATAGTTTTTATGTACACATATTGAGGCTGGGATTAGCCAAGTCAAGGGTAAGATTCCCTGATATGCGGTCGTATGATATGCGAACCGATGAATTTTATTACCGGGAATTTATGATAAGGTAAGAAAGAACTCTTACAGGAATTGTATACGAAGAGATGCAAGAAAAGGTAAGAATTCTTTTACTGAAGATTTTAGATTATACCTTAGATAATCCTATATGCATAAAACATTTAAGGTGCTAATGCGATTGCATTAGCGAAATTATGTGATTGGATGGGAGTTATGAGGGTTTTTTTTAGGTAAGTGAACCGTGGGGTTTGGCGGAACCGCCACAGATAGGCTGCCGGTGCAAATGAGTGTCTTCTTTTTCTCCACTAGTTTGATTGCTTCGAGGACTGCTGTTGCTTCGGTTGAAAAGATGGAACAGAATTCGGGTAACAGTCCTTTTTTTTTAGCACTGTATTTTTATTGTTTACTATTGCGAATGATGTTCCTTCTTTTGTATTGGACCCATCGGTGAAGAGTAACTCCCACTCCCGGTGTTGGTTCTTGATTGATTGGAAGTGTTGCTGGTGTAATGATTTTATTTCTTATATCCTTTAAAACACTCACCGTTTAAGTAAAACACTGTTTTATTTCTATTTAAACTATACTAACTTTATTGTTATATGATTTGTCACCCTTTGTATATTTATTAATACACATATTACTTGGTCAGTTACACCGCCAACGTTTACATAGGGATTATTTAAAAGAGATCGATTTTGATTATTTAAACGAGTACACTTCTTTATGTTTTGTATTGTCAAACTATTATCTTAAATCTAGCAACAATCACCACACACCGCAACGCACCTCAAGTTGTTTTACACGAAATCATACTCTTAATCGAAGACTGAACAGATCACAACTAGAAACTAAGTCGAAATTTCAAATCACCCGACACACGATTCGTCAACTTCAGCACGTTACTCGCTTCTTGCCAACTCTCAACCAACAACTCCTCTCTCCGTTCTCGACTCGCCTCAGAACCCAACTTCATTCTCGTCTCATTCTTTTCGTTGGCATCGAAATCTGGTTTCCTTCGGCAGATAAAAGGATATCTCATTTTTCTCGCCTGATTCTTTTTTCGGTAAAGAAAAATCAATAGTGCTTTTATTGCGCCTGTTGTTTTCTTTAACCGAATCGGCAAGGATTTTTTCCGTGGGAACCGATTGAAAGAAAGATCAATAGCGCCCAGGCGAACGTGCATTTTGTTTTATTGCCTGTTGTTTGTTTTAACTTAGTTTGGTTAAAACGGAAACTGGCGCTGGTTGTTTTAATGGTTTTAGGTAACCATTTTTCTAATAATAAAATTGCTGGCGCGCATTTTTATGAGTCTCAGTGGTTTCGTTTGAAAGACGGCATCTGGCCTGCACATTTGACTTGTGGAAGTTTTTATTATGTCATCAACAAGGATGCTAATTGATAAAAACTCCACCGACGAAAAGACGAATCACAAACACCAACGACGAATTTAACACAAAAATTGTCTTACGCAAAACAGTGAACTCAAGCACCAAGAAACACAGGAACACGGGATCAATACTTCACAATCGATGAAAATGTCTCTGCTGATCCAATAATAAAGTAAAATGAAACACACTGAAAGTACTGGTGATTGAAATTTTATTATTATCCCGTTTGGTGAATTGTTGAGAACTACAAACGCTCTAGTCTTCACACGTATCACGGGTTTACAATTGATTGAATTTACAATATTGATTTTGGTTAAACAAAAATGTTCCACGGAAACGCTCTAGTCATCACGCGTATCACGGGTTTACAATTGATTGAATTTACAATATTGATTTTGGTTAAACAAAAATGTTCCACGGATTTCAACTATAGAGCTTTAATTTAGTACTGACAAGCAATCGCGACTCCAGACCGAGCTCCTTGAGATAAAAAAAAGAAAAAGTAAAGGGATTCCCTGCGCGAGCGTATCCTTCACCGTATGATATCTGACTGCTTTTTCGTCGTCGCCATCAGAATGACATCGCAAAGAAAAAATCGTAAAAGGGAAGGAGCTACACGATCAACTGGTAGCAGTCAATCGTGATTGGACCGGGAAATACGGCATACATTTTGCATGTATGTGTAAGCGTCGCATACGATCGTCCGGTACAAGAGGATGGATGCGAGCGTCGTAATTGCATCTCCTGGTAATGGGTATGTAAACAATGCATGGGGCCTGCGGCTGTGTACACAATTGATTGTGTAATACTTGTCGGCAACCGAACCGTCTGGTGAAAAAGGAAAACAAACCGAAGATCTGGTCACCCTAGGAGAGGCCATAAATCAACATTTGGTTGATGGACATGCAATTTCCCAGGTCCGCCGACGGTTGGCGGCCGTTAATAGGGAATTGGTATACCATAAACAATCCATGGGGTGAATGCGATGTTTAGGTATTGCAACGAATATAGGGTGCAGCCATTGCCAGATGTTAAAAGTAAACACTTGATGGCCACATCCAATTCGTTGCTTGTTTGCGGTCCCTGATCGGTGGAGACCGATAATAGAAAACCAGCTATTGCTGGTAATTGGTGAATGTTTGCTTTGCGTCGGCCGAAACCTTGTCGACGGTGGCAAACTGATGAGACTTGGTAGCCGCATGCGTAGGGGTGCCATGGACAAACAAACAAAAAAAACGAGTAAATTGAAACTCCGTGTTGATTTTGTTTCCATGGCATAAAGTAATGGGAACGTGATGCACTGGGTGCTATACATGCCCGAGGGTGAAATTCTCGATGCCACGGCTAGGTGATAATCCTTGCCGTGGACTTAATGTTTTCAGGAATGGATCGTGGAAAAAAAAGGTGTTTGGAAAAACCCCCCAAAGAAAGGTAAGCTGCCTAAGGTATTTATGTCAGTTATCCTTCGGGGTAACTGAATTAATTCCAGCAATTTGGCTGGCGGTTAATGCCGTAGCAATGTTGCGTAACCTTGCTGAAGGTTCGACTTCAAGGTAAGTCGCATCGCTGGGAATGGTGGGGATCGAGCGATGCATGGCTCTTCGGGCCCTGAAAAGCCCCACAGACTCTTAGGGGGTTTTTGAGGTGAACCTTTGGTTGGATAATTATTTCCAAGTTTTTTATGTGAGCAAATTGAACGTTTAGTCCATATCTTTTTGGGGTGGCTGTTGCATTTAATTTCTCCGTGAAGGACTGGAAGGCTTTAGCCTTTTGAACTTTAGCTGTTCTTCGGAACAGGGCATTAAGCTTTTTGTAGCGTATTAGGTGTTGGTCGGTTGGGTGTTTCTTAAAATGTTTCCATGCCGACTGCTTTTCTGCGCGTAGGTTTGCCAGATCTGCGTTCCACCGGGGTACGACTGATTTATAAAACCTTTTTGTTATCTGCGGGATGGAGCCATTGGCGGCTGCTCGAATGGCTTTTGTAATAATTGCTGTTTCTTGGTTTATGTTAGTTTAGTGTTATGGAGATTGAAGAATTGTGTGCTAATTATTTGGAATTTGTTCCAATTTACTCGGTCAGATTGGAACTTGGGGAGGAGTTTGATTTTTTTGTTATTGTCGTTGCCATATGAGACAGAGATTTTAATCGGGAAGTGATCGCTTCCATGCAGATTGTCTAATATTTCCCAGTTAGTTACGGGGGAAAGTTGGGCTGATATTATGGGAAGGTCTATGTTTGTAAAAATTTTGTGTATGGACTCCATGCATTGAAATCCCCCACTAGGAGGATTGGTGTGTGCATGTTTTGAATTATGTTATTCAGGTCCGCTAGATTGAATGGTTGGTTGGGTAGGAAGTAAATTGAAAAAACAGTTAAACGTAATTTACCTGTAAGTTCGATTGCGGTAACTGAGAAAGGGGAAGTAATGTTGAGGTGTCTATGGTTAAGGGCCCTATGTATTAGTATACCGGACCCTTGTATGGAGGTATTGTTTCCTATGTGGTTACCTATGAGGTTGTTGAAGTAGGCTATATATTCCCGAGGTACTTTAGCATTTGAGGGCTGGGGTAAGTGGGTTTCTTGCAATGCTATGATCGCTGGTTTTAGTTCCTTTATGAGGACCTGATAATTAGCTTAGGTTAATTATGTAACACCTGTCCTGTGGTCTAATCGTAGTACTGTGGGTAAAGTTTAGTCAGTACACCGGCATGGGCGCTAGGTTTGTGGGGGTAAGAAGTATGATGCCGATCGTGGGCACAGATTCACATTCTTCCCCACGTATAACTGCGGCACCGAGAAAAAACAAAAACACTGAAACACCAACTGGTATTGATAGTAATTAATTTTATTTAGGTTTAAATTTTATAGTTTTTTTATTATTCAATATTATTATTTTTTTTTAATTGTTTACAATGTGGTTAACATTTACACTTTCAAAATGGTACACGTATGGTGACTCATTCATTTGTATTTGGCGCACGAGAAACGATGCCCAATTTTACACTTTAATTTGTTCCTTTTATCATACAATGATTTCACATGCACCAATAATTAATAAAATTTAACCGTTATCTTGGAGATAAGTATGACCGACTTTTTTAGTGGAAAATGCAAAACTCTACGCGTAACAAGTTATCTAAAATTGAGGCAATTCCAGATCAGACTAAAACGGTATGTCTATACTCTCTTGTAGTTGATTAGCGACTTGTTGCAGGCGACAGCGTGACTGTGTACTATGATGGTTGAATAGCGACTGATCTGAATTAGGGTGGAAATCGTGATTTCTGCTTTTTACAAATTGATCTGCCAATGGTAATCATGCTCTCTTGTGTGTTCCCCAACTCACCACACTCACCCAGGTCGAAACGTACTTGTGTATTCGTTCGACGTCGATGGGCGTAGCCAGAATGGAGAATTCAAAAGGGAAAGCACAATAACCTAGGGTCGATCTGGCTAGGTGTGTGTGCGTCAGTGCCGTGTATACGGCTGGTCTACTGACCTAGTGATAATCTCTGAGGTCATCGCACTATAGCAAGACAGAAATACGAGAGAGAGGAAAACCTAGCTAAGGTTATTCACCAGCAAAAAGAGATCATTGATCCCAAGCGAATGGGTGATCTGGGAAAAGTCAATAGGACGCCGCATCGGCTGGGGATATAATACCATCGGGGAAACTGTGTGGAATGTTCGATAAATACCCAAGCCTATGGACTATGATGCGACCGCGTCACTTGGTTTGACTTGGTTGTTGCTAACCAATACGAATGGAATTTCTGGTGGAAATCCCATGGTTAGCGCAATAGTGTTGCCGTATGTCGTTGATTGTAGCTAAACTCAATTATGCATTATCTGCATAGAATAATGAGTTTAGCTATGCGTCCCTTTGACACGTTTTACAGGTAAATAACTTATCAAGGAAATGGGTAGGTATTGTGGAAGTGAAGCAGGAGACATTAGGAATAAAACACAGGGTTTGCACGAATTTATTTAGGTTTATTGATCCGACTTAATAAAATTGTCAGTCGACTGAACACATAATTGCAAATTCACTGCACTAAAGGTAATACAAATTGGTATTGTGAAACGTCTCTTTAATTAACGAACCCGACTCTCGCGCGATAAAAAGACTCTGATAATATACGTTATACACTTAGCAGAGTGCACACTGAAATTTCCTTTGACCAGTGACCAATGGAAAGCGATCTCAGGTACGCGGTGGTGTATGTGTGTGTTCGTACACATCACCGTGTTCATCGATGCGTTTTGCCTGAAACGAGGAAAAAAAGAACAATGGTGAAACGACCTACAGCATCTTTCGGTAATGAGGGTCGGCTGTCTAAATAGCAGCCACTCATTAGATGCTAAAAGGATCGTATACATGATTACCTGCGAAGAAATTCGTTTTATGACTCTAGGGTAGGATGCGAGTATTCGCTTTTGTCCGATGATCAAAGAGCTGCCGCGGCCGTGGAAATGCCAGGGACATGTGGTATGCACATGTACGGCGGAATTGCATTGGTGGAACATGGGTGCCTAATAGCCAGGAATCTATGGTGCATATGCACGTTAAAGGATTGTTTTTAGAGATTTCAGGGTCGATTGCGCTAATTGAATGCAGCCGCTGGTATATTATTGCTGGGAGAAAAATGTCGCCGGCCAATGTGTCCGATTGCATTGGCGGGAGACAATGAGAGTTGAGTTGCGGATATGGGGGGTTTTTCAGGTAAGTGGGCCGTGGGGTTTGGTGGAACCCCCACAGATTCACATGAGATTGCGAACCTCTTCTCCTAATTTTTCAGACATTCGTTCACTGACGACTCTTTTTTTCTAGACCTTGTGGGGGGCGAAGCCGGTGGGCCGGCACGGGCGCTGGGTTCTACTTCGACCGTTCACTGATTGTTCCGTCGAAAGCCGTTTGCAGAAAACCAATCACCTGGACAAATAAAACACTAGTGTATATTGTTTGAAATTAGTTCTTTAATTTTATTGGTCAGCAGCAGAGAAAACACTCTTGGATTTAATTAATGCTAATTATGACACTCAAAACAGTTAAGGGCAGTTATACAATGTTTATTGCTAGTCTTTAAATTTAAACTTCCTGAGGTGTAGGGAATGTTCATAATTCCGGGTAAATCGGATCCCTGATATTATTATGTAAATTTTGCGTAACACCTCGAACATACATTATTAATTGAGTTATTGAACTTCCTCCTCGCCCAACATAAATTTAATAGATGTACACCAACAGCGTCTGATTCCAGAAAAAAAGATTCGTGATATGCGCACTACACTTTAATCGTTAATTGAATAGATGCTCTATACAATATCTTCATCGACGATCTACATTCCGGGGTGGAAACTCACGACTCTTACAACTCAATGGCCTCGACTCTCGGGTGTACGCATCCCCGGCACGCCAATGGGGAGCGGGAGAAATACCGACCGTCGCGACCGGAGGTTGGAATAAGACTCAGCGTTGCTCTGCTCGATGCAGAGCCCCTTCGCGACTGAGGTGAGTTTCCTCGAGAGAGGCGACCTAGGGGATCGTTCCGTAATGAGGGTTCAGCTGAGTAAATACGCTGCCACTCATTAGGTGCTAATTGAGGTTTTAGATGTTTATGGCATCTCTGACTGCAGCAGGAACCGAATTCTTGTTTGTATTTGGAAATGCTGAAGGACTCGGTTTTAGCGGCTATTGCGCTGATTGTTTGCAGCTGCGTCAACAAGCCGCTTGGCGTTGCTTTACGTCGTTAGACAAATAATTCGCCAAGCAATGTGCATGAATAGACAATTGTTGTTGCACATGCGAGGCTGGGAATAACCGACGCGAAGATAACATTCCCTGTTTATAATGGTTACATTATGTGTGAACCGATATGTTTTCTTTCAGGAATATGAAACTCGGCCTATAAAGAATTCTTTTCAGGAATTTTGAATGTGCATTGAATGCATGAAATGTAAGAATTCTTTTACAGGAACTTTTAGGTTATGCATTATATAACCTTGATGCATGTAGAATGCCCTAGCGGGTGGAATGCTTGTAGGTGCTAATGCAATTGCATTAGCGGAAAACAAGAGGTTTTGGAGCTTCCGGACAGGAAGCTTTGGGGTAATTAGGAAGGTAGTAGTGGCGTTTAGTGGAACCGCCACTTCCTCACCTATTTCAATTACTTACCAAATTTCTCCCATGGTCCATTTCTTTCGCAATTTATAGATCCACCCACGATAGAAACCAACCCAGCTCAAAGACGAATTCACCCCGGGCCTGATGGTCTCCCCGCTATATTCCTAAAAAAATGCTCCCCCGTTCTCTCTACCCCACTTTCGACTATTTTCAATCTGTCGCTCTCTCAAGGTTTGTTTCCTAATATTTGGAAAACATCGGTTATCATGCCTGTGCACAAAAAAGGACCCAAAGGCGATATCTCAAACTATCGTCCCATCTCCAAACTCTTCCACATCCCCAAAGTGTTTGAAAGCATTCTCTACCAAAGGTTACGCTTCTACTGCATATCCTAATTTCACCCAGGCGACATGGCTTTCTTGGTGGGAGATCTACCACCACTAATTTAGTCGAAATTACTTCCCAAACACTCCTAGCCATGGATAACGGCAACGAGGTCGACGTTGTTACTACGGATTTTACTAAAGCCTTCGATAAAATTTCGCACAGACTGATACTCTTCAAATTATCCACCTTGGGCTTCGAACCCGTATTAAAAAGGTGGATTTTGCCATACTTGAGTAACCGCTTCTACGGAGTGCGTTTCCTATCCGTTCTCTCAAATCCTTTCCATGCTACCTCTGGAGTCCCCCAGGGCAGTCATTTAGGGCCCCTTTTGTTCATATTAGCAATAAATGACATCGATGTGATTATCAAGTATTCCTGCATCTCCCTTTATGCCGACGATACCAAGTTCTTCAAAACTATTTGTTCTCCACTTGATTCTTTCCTTCTCCATGTAATAGTTGGCCTCGCGCCCAGGTAGCGTGTCTCCTTGTACTGAAAAGGATGAGGGATCTGTTTAGATCGCTCCTGAGGGGACCCGTTGCGGTCGCCAGCGTGCTTCCTCAAACCTGAGGGAAGAGTAGCGACCGATCGTTGGCGATTGCTAGTGCCGCAAACTTCCTAGGGCAACAGCCTGCTTTCCGTGGGCAAGTGATCCTCGGCGTCAGCGATACTCTGTAGATAGATAGACAGAAAAGAGGTGAGAGCCACAGCTCTATTCACCAGTCATGAAATAAAAATCGGTTTTATCTAGGCGTACATGCTCTTCTTTATTCTTTCAGTTGTTCTGGATTTTTCTATCTAGTTGGTCTCCTGCAGCACTTCCGCCAGGGACCATGTACATTAATCAACTGCCGCCCGGAGATCGCAATGCATCTTCATTTCAAATGGAAACAAATCGAGATTTGTATCTTGAAACAAACGTTTCAGATGGAAAATTTTGATTTCGATACATTCGGTGTAGTGTTCAATGTTTGTTTAAGGATTTCGGTACATTGGGTGTGGTGTTCAATGTTGATGTAAGGATAAGAATTCACTTTTATGAATTCTTATGAAACTATGGTGCATATGAGGATATGCATTGGAATTTGGGTTTTGTTTGTTTATGGCAAATTGTATGTAAGAAATGGTTCGATTTGCCATAGGTTTGGTTTATTGAGTTTATGAGGGATTTTACTAGATTGGGATAATGTATTTCTGGATTTTGAATTTGGATTATGTCGTGGGGCAAATGCAAAGCGATAAATGAATCGTCTGGAGCTTAATGTCAACAAATGTCAATCAATTACGTTTTCACGGAAGCGCACCCGTCCTTCTCCCCGCTCCTATCTCTTATTCAACCAACCTTTATCCTCTGTTAACTCGATTCGAGATCGTGGCATCATATGTGATAGTTAGCTAAACTTCCTTACACATGTGGCTGTCCCTTTGAACGCCACTGCTTACCTTCCCATTAACCATCCAGGTAACTGCTCTCTAGAGCACCAAAACACATAAAAGCCTGTACTTACCTTTACATTGTTGTACTATAAATACCTGAAATACTGTAAATTCACAATATTCGCTGTTGCAAAATCCACCACCACCAAACAGACATGTTCCTTATAAGCAATTTGGTTGCATCACCAAGCAACCAACATGAACGGAACCAATTCATTACACATGTCTCCGATCGAATTCCATCATCAATAGTAAGTATCTTCCACAAGTAAGAGCAATTTGGTAGCACCATCAAGCAACCAACATTGCCCGAACCAGCTGACCGCCCAAGGAAGTCGAGTTCCCCTAAATGGAAAATTACCACCGAGAATTCGACTACTTGGAGATGCCGCCAAGATGTGCACGATCAGCATAAATGCTGTACGCAGTTGCTGATCGTGTAAACACCTAAATCTCTATGTCGCGATATTTGCACCAACTGCAACCATGCCAGCTAATGTTTCCCTTGTGGATTCGGTGATCCACGGTCCGCATACTCATGGACACATACCATGAGCAGCAGAAGCGATCATCGCGTGTGTGTTTCACCCCTTTTTGCTGGACCAATGCAAGGAAGATCATCCCTTGTCGGGCACCGAAGCAATGTACAAAATGTTCTGTGCTGTCGTATTCGATGAATGAATCTTCAATCGCGATACGGATTCCGTGGAGGCAAGTCGGGCCTCGGTGTAATAGGCACTGTTGTTTTGTTCAAATCGATTACAATTCGAAAGCCCAACAGTGTTATTTAAAAGTTTAACTGATAACCAGAGAATGTGAAGTCTTTGCCGTTTGCTATCATTGGTTTTAATTACTATCCTTTAAACTTTAGTCCTTGCCCCATTTATAGTTTATTGTGAAATCTTGTGTAATTCTTAACGATTAGCCAGACACTGTAATTATCGAAGCATTTGTTAGTAGACAAGTTGAACATTGGAGTCGCCGTAATTTTATTAGGCGGAGAAAAAAAAAGTTTTATAAATTTGTTTGGTTTGTTTAGTTATGACAGTGTGGGGGAGTCTCAAGTAGATGTGCGCTGGTTCACTAAGGTCCTACCGTCTGCTATCGTTCACCACCAAATAAGAAGACAGCGGGCAAATGTATGGTTTCACACAGAATTTATTTTAAGCACTGTTTTACACTGTTTAATGGTTGTTGTTGGAAAAATGTTTTTTTTTTTTTTGAATTGTTTCTGTTTAGATGCTGTTCGAATGTTCTCTTCTGTTAATTCGCCAGTTGTGATTCGCCAACTGGGAATAGCCAAGTAAAAGAGCAAGGACCGGAACAGCAAAGGTCACACTCGACGCACCGGAACTCGTATTCGTCTTCAAATACCACTGACAAAATTGAAAGAAGATGGCGAGATTGGAACTACAATTTCTTGAATTTTATTATTCGAACCAGCATAAATTCAGTACATTTCTTAGTCTATTAATCGTTTCACAATTTAAACAAAATAAAAACTCAAATTCAGCGAAAACTTCAGCAGAACACACGAAGCAAAAAGAAAAAGCGAGGTAAAAAACTGTATTGTAAAGCTCCTTTATATGCAGTCTCGATCCGATCATTTTTTTCGTTCTTCTTCTGAAACAGCAGACTTTACCGATCAACAAAACACCGTATTTCAACAGGAACTTTTCATAGGCAAAATGAACTGTTCTATATAATCATTGCTTTGTCAATTCCCGCTGCTTAGAATGTCACCTTATTTTGAGTGCATTTAAATACCAGGGGAACACTTTAGCACGAACGACAACCCCTGCGACCGATCTTTGTTGCATACCTTCTGGTGGTAATGACTGCTACGAGGTGAGTTTGGTATGTGCTGATGGCAACTGATTTGATTGTAAATTTTCTCATTGGATGAACTGATTCATCTGGACGTTATTGTTGGCTGTTGCTGCCTAGTGCTGCAACATCTTCTATTTCCCCGTATTAATGTTGTCTAAGCGTACTTTTATGTTCGAGTTCCGTTACTTATTTTTAACAATCGATTTCTACACTATAAGTGGGAATCTCAGTACAACAATGACACTACACAAACGTAAAAGGGGCAAACGCTACACAAACGCAGAAGGACAACTTCCCTCTTCTTATAACTCTGGGGTTTGGTTTCAAGAATATTACATTGCCAATGACGCGACCGATCTGCGTTTTGATCAGGTTTTGCAAGATGACCTGGCGGACAATAACGGGCGGAAAAACGCTACGTTGGGGTGGCTGCGCTGCGTCGTTGGAACGTTGATTAGGTTGAAAATCGTTGGGGCTCTGGTTGCCCTTTCAATGTCTTTTAATTTTTTAATTTTTGCACTTTAATTGTTTTTTGAAATTTTTTTTTTTATTGTAGTTTGGTTCGCTTCCGTGCTTCTCGATCGACGAGGAAGAGAAACGAACGATGGAATCCTGTGTGGATTCCGGATGATTTGTTGGTCCTGTGGATTTTGTTGATGTGCCGTCACAGGTTTACTTTTATCACCAACGCGTTCACTAAACACACCCGGAGAAAGACGGTACCACCGATGACCAACGCGACCAGTGTTGCTACTCGAAGGAAGTTTAAAAGTAAAACAGTTGATGTTCCTTAGTACCTTAACTTTATTTGTATTTCACTCTTTATTTCGATTTTCACTTATTACACTCTTAAATACGTTCCTATTTGTACAGTAAATTATATTTTAAAAGCGATAACTTCTCCGCTTAATACTTAATATGTTTTTAATAACTAACTGAAAATGCGTTTTTAAGGACGATGCCTTCTCCGGTTAACCGCGACTCTTCAACTCACTTTTCCAACTGTGTGAATTCCAAATTTATATAATGTTTTTTGGTGCAACACCGTGCTTCCGGTTTCCCGGGAAGAGTGGGCTACCGTTGTTGTCCTCTTTGGGTATGTCTCGAACTCGTAACTACACTTTCCTCGCACTATCGACCGTGTTGCCGCACGATTACACTGATGTTCTGAATTAAAGAACTAAAAACTTTCTGCTAAGCAGTCATAAAAACAAATACTTCCGCTTCTTTTAAAAACTGATTTTATTTTCGAATTTATTCCTAATTTTTTGAGGAGGTCTTCTCCTGATGCGCGCTACTCATGACTCTGTTCTAATTTTTTTTTTTAATTTGCTAAAGGGTCACCCGGATTTGATTGTTCTTATTTTTCGCGCTTTCCACTGGCACGGATTGTTTATTGTTTGGAGGGTCAGAGGTTGCAATGTTCTTCCTCGAAGTCACCAGTGTGGGGGTATTAGGCAGTTGCGCCTGCACGGGCGCGCGTTCACTAATATTCCACCGACTCGCGTGAAGGTGTAATCGACCACCGAACGTCACAACTTTTTTACCTTCACGGGATCTACCGTCTTCAATATGATATGCTTATTCGTCCAGGTTTATTCGTTTATTGTAATGATGAAATTAGCTGTCACGAACAGGTTTGGTATAATCTGATTTTAATAAACAAGATTCAGTATTATTTGATTTTAACAAGTGGTTCAGTAGAGCTTGACTTTAATAAACAAAATGCAATATTGTTCGATTTCAACAAAAAGGTCCAGAGTAATTTGGTTTTAATAAACAACAGTCGGTATGATTTGATTTTAACAAAAGGGTTCAGTGTAATTTGTTCTTAATACAAAAATGATGCTGCACTGTAAATCACTGCCACTGTCCAATATAGTTCTTCAATATGTATAAACTTCGAGAATCCTCCTGATACTGCGTAAGAATTAGGCGGCGATTTGATTTACTTTAATTGATTAAGATAGTTCCACAATATGTATAACTTCGGGGAGCCTCCTGTTACTACGTAAGAATTAGGCACCACTTTGATTCACTTTAATTGATTAATATAGCTCCACAATGTGTATAAACTTCGAGGAGAATTTCGACTCTGGATAGTTGAAGAGCGATGCGCGCGAGTTATGGTTTTTTGTCTTGCTGAGAAACTAGGGTCACGATGCCTAGGGAAGGGCGATCAAATCTTCCTTTACACACCAAAAACTTATAAAGAATAAAAAATACTAGCTCTTTCTTTACTTTCCACTTTATTCATTCTTATGTTGCACTAATCAGTATTTACTATTTGTTCTTTGCTTCATTTACAATTTACTCCAAACAGTTTCTAGTATTCCACTTTTATTCATCTTATGTTACACTAATTAGTAATTACCATTTATTCTTTACTTCATTTATAATTTACTCCAAACAGTTTCTAGTATTCCACTTTTATCAATCTTATGTTACACTGATTAGTATTTATTATTTGTTCTATACTTCGTTTATGATTTACTCCAAACAGTTTCTAGTATTCCACTTTTGTCAATCTTACGTTACACTAATTAGTATTTACTATTTGTTCTATACTTCATTTATAATTTACTCCAAACAGTTTCTTTCTAAGTTCACTACCAAAAACCCACTTCCACGACCAACATCAGCCTGCCCCTTCTTCCATTAACCACCAACTCTCGTTACCTCGGGCTCAACACCTCCCGATGACGATAATGCAGTTTAATTTTAATTGCCCCAATTTCCGATTGTTGGCTTCAGTTCGCAATCGCGGTGTATCGCTGAATCAGTCAATATTTCTTCACCGACTTGAACTCGGGTTCAACTTCTACGGTTGCGAACTGACCCAATTAATTGCACTTCTGCTGTTTGTGCTGGAACATGCGGTTTAAACGTTTCTGCAATTTAATTGTTCCAGCCTATGTAATCGTTAATTGCTTTAGCAATTTGAAATTGAAATTAATCGTTTTCGATTGATTTGCTTAATGGGCTTACCGACTCGTTTGCGTTGTCGTTCTGTGGGGCCATTCGGGTTTAGAATTTGGTGGTGCTTTTTTGTTTGAGTGCGTCAATGATCTCCTGTATGTTATCTTTAGCTATGACATCATCGACACACTTAACACGCGCGCCAGTGGTTGTATTACGACTTTTTGTGTTGTCGACGCCACGGTGGATGAATCTCGACTGACTAACAAAAGCAAAAATTCATCGCGTCGTGGCAGTGGAGTTATAGCTAAAATAAACTCGCTGCCCACTTATTAAGAATTTCGGGAGTAGTTGCTATGCCTGCATAAGAATTTAGTTCCAGCGAATCCTCGTCGTATGAGCTGAGTTAGGTTCGTTGGATGTGTATACCGGCAAATTGGCATAGCCAAGTATGATCAAGGGTTTTGATCGTTGTGATTGTTTCGTGGAAAATTAGCTGTCGCTTGGTCGTAGATGAGAAGTATGATTTAAGGAAGAAATGAACCGAAATGGTTTTCGGGGGAAATTGGAATTGCTTGGGTGCAAGAAAATCATTTAGGTAAGATATTAACCGAAGTAATTTCGGGGAAATGTATGCGGCTCGGCATAGTTGGTGGTGATGGTTAATGTTCGTTTTAGGTTTGAATATGCGTTTTATTACAGCATATGCATTTCGATAGATAAGATAAGATTGCTTGGTCGCAAGGAAATAATATAACTTAAGTAGAGAATTGACCGAAGCAATTTTGGGAAAATGTATGTGGGGTGATGTAATTGAGGGAGTGGATTGGTATTCCATTGTAGGTTGGAATATGCATTTTATTACGGCTTATGAATTTCCGGGGAAATTAAGATTGCTTGGTCGCAAGGAGGGAATATGAATTAAGTAAAGAATTGACCGAAGCAATTTTGGGAAAATGTATGCGGGGATGATTTAGCATATATTCTGTTGAATTGTATTCTGTTGCGGGTTTGGGAGTGTGTTTATTGCAAGATTGGGAATATATGCTATTGCGGATTTTGCATGGAGGGTTGGGTTGAGGTGACGCGCGGTCAAGGTTGGTTAGAATTGTGGGTTGGTTCGTGTGATATAGAGAACCCCAAAACAGTTTTGGTTAAAATAAATAAATAAAGAAGTGCTTACAATGGATGGAAAGTGTTTTTATTATTAAACTGTTTGCAACTGGCTGTTGCAACCCACAATCAGTGACCACGTGCCTGATCATTGGTCTCACTCCATCGAGACAACTGGTGGTGTTAACGAGTGTTGCTTCCAGTGGCGCCCGTCCGAAGTTAACTACCGGAACAATGCGGTCGTTTGCGGGTGAGGTCGCAGCGCTCATTCGGATGCAGCGGTTGGGGCTCAGTCGATTCCTGACTACTGGAGAACGCCGCTCGTCAAACGGGTCATGGCGCGTTCCGTGGGTAATGATGGTAGCGGGACGCATGTACTGCCTTCTGATGCATCGGTGTTGACATCGACGACGTCTTCTCTTTCTCCTTTGCGATGATGTCTCTTCGAAATTAATGACCGGAACAGTGCGGTCTCTGGTCGAGGCCGCAGTTTTCAGTCGCTTGTAGCGGTTGGGAGTCGGTCGGGCCGCGGGGTAATCCCTAAAAGTGGAGGATGGGTTCTCTAAAAAGGTTGAGGAGCTTCCCGGTCCTACATCTAACGATTCTGACGTTCGATCGGCGATTCCGGGCCGCGCATCCACAAACAAGTCATCCTGCCTCAACATTTCCCTTCGAGCTCGCTCGAATCCGGTTAGGTGGTCCACCAGGCTTCGAAATGGGACATTACCCAACGTGAGGAGGAAGTGCTTTAGTCCTTCCTCCCTCAGACCCCTCACCAACACCGGCTTGGCCATGCCCTCAAACTGGCTTGCGAAGACTGACCTACCCTGGCGACCATAAAAGCGCTCAGCGGCCTCCTCGCACCGTACCACGGCCCGCTTCACTCGGGAAACGAAACTCGTGGCATCCTCGGAGGTAAGTTGTCGCATTTTGGGGAGTTGTGCACACTACTCCTCATACGACACCCGGGGTTCGTAGGCCTCTCTGAGGCGCTGTTCCGCTTCGCGGCAGGTCGTGGGTGGCCTCTCCTCGAACATTCGATATGCCTCGCCGCTCAGCCTAGAGAGCAGCCACCGGAGGAAGGTATGTTCCTCTTCCACCGCCAGACCATCCAAGGCCCTTCTGCAGCCCTTGAGAAACGAAGAGAGTTTGTCAGCCGTATCCGGACCCTTCTGCCCTGAAAACATGGGGACCGCCTTCTACACAAGGTCGAAAACCCTATCTGTGCCCAACATGGTCCGTACAGGACATGGCTGCGGGTCCAGTTTAAAATATGAGGGCATCGGCGTGTCCTCCATGCTCTCAACAGGCTGTTTACTGACGGTGGGAGGGGGCCTCGTTGGCGATCGCTCGTCCACAAATTCGTCCCGCGAATCGTGGAATGCCTCCGGATCGACCTCGTCAACCGGCGGCTCGGGAAATGCCTCGGGCCGCGCCCAGGCAGGGGTGCCCCCTCGGACATATCTTTGCCGCTGCCTTGTTTGCATCTGCAGGCCGTCTAACTAAACCTCACAAATACCGCTACTAAAATCAAACCCGGAACCTCGCGAAGAAAAAGCAACTCCGCCACCGATAGTACCAACCAACAGAAAGGGTGCGAAAAACAAAAAAGGAATACGATTTCCACAGCAAATAAACAAACACTCCTAAAGGGGGACAAACAACAATGATACCGCTCGAGAAGAGAGGGAGAGAAGGGGGGAAGGAAATTTCAAACGCGTATAAAAGCTATATATACCTTATGGTAATTTTGCAACGCAGCAACAAAAAAAAAACAAACAAAATCTAATGCGCAGCTGAAAAAGGAAGAAAAGCAGAATCCCCTTCAACAATGTCCGTTTTACAAAATGAACCAGGCAATAAAATATTCAAAAAAAATGTCCACATTCAACATATCACCTATAACTAACATTTTTTAACATTCATCGTTACCAAATCTTGAAATAACCAATATTAACAAAAAAGAGAAAAAAGAAACAACAAAACAAAAATAAATCAATGTGTCAGCCGCTTCACCGCTACGCCGGGTTCTTGCCAACCGCGGCCAAAACTGGCTCCACCATGCACGACCTTCTACTTACGTATATTATGCTTATCCTGCCTCTCTGCAGCTGCTCCCCTGCAAGCTTATGGGCGTATGGAGCCTCTGGGCTCCACCCACCAATGGTCTTGCACCTCCGAGCTAAGCGTGCTCTAGGATTTAAGGCAAAATGCCAGTGCAGAGCCAACTAATGGGCACCGGCTGCGCCACTGTGGTGTTTTTCTTGCCACAGAAATTTTGGTATATATATGTATAAATATAAAAATTTACCTGTCGTTAAGGTGACTGGTTGTTCAACCTTCCCAGCTCGCATTCAGGTCGGTGTGACAGTTTTCCCTCTGGCTGTGGCTTCTAATTCCTCGAGAACTCAGCTTGTGGTAATTTCTAATATTTTACACTGGTCCCGGACTGTGGTGCCGTGGATAGGATTCCACAAAGTGGCTCAAATCAGTGGCTATCTCCTCAGGAACAACAAACAAAAACAGCTCATCCACTCGTACTTTAATCTTTATTTTGCATACTTCGGTCAACCACGGATTGCCGAATTTTAAGTCTTACAATAACTCATGACGTATACACATTAACATTCCCGGACTCATACTGCTTTTTCTCTTTGTTGCGTCGTGCAACTTTTAAACTTTTTCTCTAGTATCGTATGCTTTTCTTTTATTTTTCTCGCGACCGCGCGTACCAGTCCTATCTTTTACTTTTCTTTTCTTCTTTTTCAACAAGACACCGGGCTTTTTTCTACTTCTCTTCTTTTTTCTTCCTTTTAACTGTCTCCTGGTTTTTATTTCCAAAATGTTTTTCTTTTACAATTTATTCTTCTGTTCACAATCCTCCAACTGTTAACTTGAACGACTCTTCTAAACTTATTTTGCAATTGATTAAAATTACTTTTTCTTTCACTTTATGCTCAAAAAATAGAACAACGAATACGGGAACCACTTTTTCTGCTCTTCAAAATTCTTTTTTCGGCCACTATCAACTGTTAACCGTTTAGCCACTGTTCTTTCTGCTACCGTCTTCTCAACGAAAAACTTGACAAAACGGCATCCAAAAATGTCTTGCCGCCTCTCTTCCTCGCACTCCCTCAACGTCCACTCCGAAAACAGAATTCGAACTCGCCCACGATCCACACTCGAATCGGGGCGTGTTCGAACACTCACTTGTGGATCGCGCAATTCTTCCACCACCTTACCATCAAACTACATTAAAACAAATTATATTAAATACAATTAATTGATGGGGTGGCGGAAACCGCACGTAACAATACTGAGGAGCGGCGCCAGCCACACGGGGCACTGCGCATTCCGTGACTGATGGTGACTGCTTGCGGGTGCATTCGGGTTCGTCGATATCGACGTCGACGACGTCTCCTCGTTGTCCTCTGGGGGGGATCTGTCCTCAATACTCCTGTGGTTGACCAATTCATCTAGGTTGGTTTGGTAACATCGCAACCCTCGAGGACTTACCCTGTTACGGTTGAAGACAGGACTGGTCACTTTCACCCTGGATGCCTCGGCTGGCCCATGTAGCAACGTATGATGGTGTTGTTTACATCGTCGGCACACCCTCTTCGATAGACAGTCGCAGTTAAGACACAGCTTCTTGGTTAGCGCGACGTATCTACGCTGTTCAGGCTTGAAAGCTCGAAACGTTTCACACACGTATATGTGGTGTGGTGCCTCACAACACGCGCATGGTGTCTGTTGGTGCTCAATTCCTGGACTAGGATGCGGTTGCGCCCTGATTGCTAGTCGGCTTCCATCGTCTATAGTTGGGGAGATTAATTCGAGCTCGCATTTGGATTCGAACGGCCTCGGTGTTGATCTATTGCCTTGATCGGCAAAATTTGCTGTCATTGGGGAGACTAATTCGAACGCGGACTTGGTCTCGAGCAGTCTCGGTGTTTTCGGGTTATTGCCTTGCTCGGCGGGTTTCGATGCATCAGACTTCTTTTCTTTTTGGGCTGGTGCCGATGCACTGGCAGCTGTTGGTGCCTTCTTGCTTTCCTTCAGGTCCTCTTCGGCAGTCAAGCAGGGCAACAACTCTTCGTCAGGTTCCTTAGGTTTCCAATTGGCCAAGTCAGCTTTCTTCATATGGGTGGCGGCCAACACTTGAGTGTCGTAATCGACATTGTTAGACAATTCCGTCTCACATCGAGAACATATCGGATGCAAGAACTTCTTCCATTGCGTGTGGTTGTCAGTCCTGCGATGTATCATCAGGTTACCATTGAACTTATGGTCACACATGGTACAATAATCGAATGCACGCCCCGTAGAACTTCCTAGACGCTTGGAATGGTCCCATTCGTTAGTTCTCAATTGTTGAGTGACTTTAACTTGTTGACGAGGTTTTGGTCGGTAATCTACTTCAACACGTTCGCGTACAGCTAGATGAGGACGTCCTTCACTCAGATTTTCGAACGGCTGATCATTCCACATGTTCTTCTTGTACAGCTGGCCATACAACATCTCATTTGGTACTGTTCCATACGAGGATTCCTTCGGTGCATTAGATGGCTTTGCATCGTTCCTTGCTGGTGATCTGGGTGACGGGGCAGGTAACATACGCATGCCAGGTTGGGAAGTTCTTATCCCCCACGGTGATTGCACCATCAATGGCGGCAAATGGCAGTTTGTTTGAGACATGATGTTCGTCTCATTCGTGTCGGTCGGACGGTTGGCGAGCAACGCGTTCCTTACCTCAGTAAACTCCATGGTTTCAATAAGATACGTTTCTTTGGCCTGGTCGATGAACCGCTCTTCGAAATACTGTTTGAGAATGACCGTCCATGGAGCAATCAGGCATATAAGTTCTTCAAGCCGGTTCCGCATCTCATCCCAAATCAGCTGGAGGTCTCGCTCTTGATCTTTCACGGTAGCCAACGTCGGTGGCCCGCGCGTGATGAACTTGTTAAAAGTTCCCATCATTTTCTCATGTGCGGAGAACTGGACCGCCATGAGATTTTCTGCCAATGCAGCTGTTGACATCGCCGATTTCATTGTGTTGGAGGTTTTATTCACTTTCACTACACTTTATCACAAACACAATATACAACCACAATCTTTGAGGTCTTAGCGTCTTGACTTGAATGTCCCGCGACCGTCTTATATGCTGCGAGATGGCAACAGTGAATCTGGATCCACAGACTGGATCTGGCTCGAAGGACCAAAAATATGTTTGAATTGCGCTCTGCAAATCGTCCGAAATGGCCTCAAGAACAACGATTCGTTCTTTTGCCGTGTAGTGATGCTGGTTCCGTGGGAAGGACGTCCGGAACAATTGATATCTGCTGGAATCAATTGTAAATAAATTGAACAAACTGAAAAAGATTACCTTTGCAAATAAATTGGATCTTCCCGGTGATTGAAAACGATGGGGCTCTTGAATTCAATGATATATAGCAGGTGTGGCCAACTTTGGTGCACATAAGATCTACTTTTTATTTATAAATTGTGTCGCGATCGACCTATTTTTTAGGTAAGAAGGGGATGTTTTTGCAATGTGCTTTTATACCGACGTGCACTTTGGCGAGCTCCATGATTAAGGGGTAAATAATCTACATACATGAGTATTTATTTAATGGGTTAAAAAACTTATGTCCAGAGGAATTAAAACAACATGAGCACTTATTAATAACATTTATTCATTCAAACTTTTTAAATTAATGAGAAACCTGAGTCTGCATTTCCTTTACTAGTGCATCATAATTTGGAGTATATCCTGACAAAGACAATAACAATGAGTCCTCAGTATGAGAATCGGTCAGGACGGAACGAAGTTTAGTTTTAGTTAATTGTAAATATGAAAATGCCGATTCGCACAGATACGTAGATCCAAAGCAAGAAAAAATATATTCGCTACATTTGATAATATTGGGATACTTTTCTCGGTTAACATATTTCCAAAAATTTTCTTCAAATTTTCTGGCTTGTAAGACTAAATCAGATTGTAAAATTATAATTTCATTTTCCAAGGCGTTTTGCTCCATATCAAATAAGTCTGCAATTTTTTTGCTAATTTCCTTCACAATTAAATCTTTTTTGGAAGGAAAAGATGTAAATTCCACAATTTCTTTAATTTTTTTAAAATCTTGGAATCGCTTCTCAAAATCTTCCATTACATTTTGTATTTCGGCCACGTACTTGTCAATCTCATAAATAATATTTTTATTTTTTTGTAAGTTGTCTGCCATATTTGGAAAATGGTTCATATTATTTTGTTGTAAATCTTCTATCAACAAAATAAATTTGGTTTTATATGCATCTATGCTGCTAATCATATCAATTATTGTTTTATTTTTACCTTGTAATTCTAAATTTAAATGGCTTAATATGGAAGTAAAATCTGTAAGGAATGCTAAGTCACTAAGCCAGGTTTTGTCATTTAAATATGCATATTTTTTCTCTTGTTCATTAAGAAATTCTATTATTTCAGGCAATAAATCACGAAATCGTTGCAGAAATTTACCTCTACTTAGCCATCTTACATCAGTATGCAATAATAAATCAGACTGACCTTCATCGAGTTTTAGTTGAAAAAGACGACGTTTGAGAGAACTTCCACGAATTGAATTAACAATTTCAAACGCGACGTCCATTACTTCTTTTGTATTTAGTCTCATGCTGGATAATACTTGCTGGTGAATTATACAGTGGTAACTCAAAAAATCTGGGAATTCATCGTCATTTCGACATAGGGCTATAAATCCATTTTTGCGGCCTATCATTGCAGCTGCGCCATCCGTTGTTATTGAAACTAATTTAAAAAGAGGTACTTTCTTATCATTAAGCAGACTTTTAAACCCGTTGAATATATCTACACCTCTAGTCCTTTCTTTCAAAGAAATCATACCCAACAATTCTTCTTTAGATGTAAAATCTTCAAAAACTAAACGAATGAAAACAAGTAACTGTGCAGTATCACTTATATCTGTCGATTCATCACATTGAAGAGAAAAACAAGAGCATCTGTTAATATCATTTTGTAACCGTTCCTTTAAATTTCCACCCATCTTTTCGATTCGTCGCATCACTGTGTTTCGGGACAGTTGTAGATCTTGAATTGCAGCAGTAATTTCGCTCTTGTTCTTAAAATCATTAAAAAGGGAATCCGAGATTTCCAAGAACATTTCCTTTACAAATTCACCATCAGAAAATGGTTTACATTTTTTAGCTAATAGATAGCTTACTTTGAAGGATGCAGTTGTTACTGCTTGTGACTTCAATATTGGCTTTTTGAAAATATTTTGTTGATTTGTTAATTGAGTTTTAAGATCCCGAACTTTACGTTTTCGTAATTCGGAATTTGGTGGATAATCTGTTTGATACTTGTTATGTAAAGATAAGAAATGTCTCTCCAAATTACCCTTTTTAGCAATGGCTATCGAGCTAAGACATATTAAGCAGCAACATTTATCATTCATCATTGTAAAAAAATAGTTAATTTCCCATTCTTCATTGAAATGATATGTTTTCGATTTTTTTGGTTTGCTATCCATGTTCATAAATAGGTATACTAAAATGCAAAAAATATACGACTTAATAATAGGGCATGTAATAAAAGTATTAAACAGTAACAATATAAATTACAATTAATACCTGGTGTAGGTTTAGCCGATAAAACGAAATAGCTAATCATACTTAATAGTTGCGAATAATTAAATTATTATTTTAAATAATGCTTATAAATATTTAATTAAGATTTAAATAATTTTATTTAAAATATATCTCTTATATACTTGCACAATTAATTTAAAGAACACTGATATTTCATTAATACTTACAAATGAAACAATCCGCAAGAGAAATTGACTGTAGCGTACAAACACTAACTTCAGAATGAAAATTTAACACTATATTCTGCAAAATTAGATTCCAAGAATTAATCCTAATGGCATGCAATTTAAATGTTATTATTTTAATAGTCATAAATTGCTCAGAAGTGTAAATACAAGTCAATTTTAAACGCACTGTATTTCAGATTTATTAAATAAACATCATTTATATACGTTTTTATATGTATTGTATAAGTTTTTATCATAAGCCGAAGTATTATGCTGATTTTGTAATATCCCAATTCAAATAACATTTATATAGGTAGCAAAAAGTAGCAGCAGCAAAAAAGTTATCTACCGACAAAAGCTTTAAATAGAAAACAGAATTGCAAAAGTGCAAAGAAAAAGAACTTAATAAAACCATTTCAAATGTCAAAACAAACTAATAAAAATAATGATAATATAAAAATTATATCCTTTCTATGAGCTAATCACAGAAAACATTTGAATAAAAAGTATTTGTACTTTTTAAGTTAAAAGTTTTTATGAGATACTTTTCGCAAACCCCGAACATGCGAGTGATCGACCAAAATTGGTCTCGCGATCGACTTGTTGGCCACCCCTGATATATAGTATTTATTTTGTCTGATGATTGAGATTTTTAACGATTACAAAAGACGAACTGGATTCGTCAAGCGATTAAAAGGAAGAGAAATATAAACGTAAAAATGGTTGTCAAGTGACAACCAACAGAAAATTCACAAATGTCAGCTGATTGCTGACATTGTTGAAGGTGATGCCACATATCTTGTTCAAGTGGTGCCACAGATTTTTAATTGCGAATTCGCCGGTTGTTTTAAAGGCGAATCCGCAACATAAACAAAAAGGAAGACTTTCAGGAACAATAGTGAACAGAAACCCCAAACCTTAACACACCTTTGGCGACGACAAACGAGGCAGTTGGTGGGATAGGCATAAAACCCGTGCCAACGACGGCACCCTTATAGTCTAATAATACCCATACACATATTGACGACATGATTCTCATGGCCATTTCAGCCCTCGGCTTTGTGAAACGCTGGTCTAAGGAATTTTCTAACCCTTACGTGACCCGATTGCTCTACATTACTTTCGTTCGCCCTCGTAGCCAGGTTTGGTCCCCATATCAAGTATCCAACTCTAAAAAAAAACAGAAGAATTCACGCTGACATCGTCTTCATCCACCGTCTTCTGTCAGGATCAATCGGCTGTCCTAGCCTTCTCTACCATACCGTTCTATACCAATCCCCGTAACCTACGAAACCCTCGTCTGTTTTACCTACCAGCCCACCACACCTCGTATGGCCTTAACGAACCGATCTCACGTATGCTACGCAACGTCAACTTTTACGCCACCTCCTTTGATTTCAACGTCACCTCTCCTGCTCTCAAACTTCGTCTCCTTACTTTCTCTTCTTAGCCCACACCTAAGTTATGTTAATAACGCTTGTATTGGGCTGAATGAATGAGGACTTTGACCTCACTTAAACCCTAAACCCATCCTCATTCCCATTTCCAAGCTTCATGCCTATTTTTGTACCCTGTCTTGCCACTTACACCACCTTCTCTCTTCACTCTTTAAATTAATTGTAATTTATTTATTGTTAATCCTTAGTTTTTAAGTTACTTCATAAGTTTGTTTTTATAATCTCGTACCGCTTGTACTAAGCGTACTAAATGAGGGTTCTTCCCCCACCAAATTACAAATTTCAAATTATACCTTCATTGTTTCACATTCTATCCTTTCTCCTCTACCAGAATTGTCCTTTAAACTTTTTTGTTTCTGTCTTTCGTGGTTGATCACACATTCTTTTGTACATTTGATGCAATTAGATAGAGAAGGGGGAAGAAGATGAACCGGTGAGGTTCGATTGCAGACTTATCAGTCATGTGGTAGAAAGGGATAATTTACCTGTTGGGTTTTTGATTAATAATGTTTACACCCACAATGCACATTATTTTTATAAGAATATGGGTTTGAAAACTTAAAGGGAATTTTACAATTCGAAGAACTTTATAAATGGTTCCGGTAGGACTATTTATTTAGAACAAAAAAAAAATGATTTTGTAACAATGTTAAAATAAAAAAAAAACCTTTACAAACATAAATCATTCGCTGACTATACTCATTTACCAGGGGTTCAATTAAACTCATTTTATCACTTCATTATCTTTGCTTCATTTTAAAAAATTGTTGTTTTACATTTTACATTATTTTTAATAATTATTCTTCCTTTTATTTTCTTAATATGTTACCCAACCAGTGACTGCTTCAAGATCACAAAAGGGACATAATTAGAAAAATATTTGCCGGACCTGATTGAACCACGGCTCAACTTCTCGACAACTTAAATTACAAACAAATCAAGTATGTGTTTACTTATTACTAAATGAAATATACAATCTAAATTTTAAATGAAAAACAAAAACCATAACAAATGCAAAATTAAATTAAATTATTATGGAACTGACCGCCAACAGTACTCATCTTCTAAGGTAAATGATACTTATTATCTATCCATGAATTACCATGGATAATTGTTGTCCTCATCTGCAGAGTTGGAGCAAAACGGTCAAGGAGCATGATGTTCAAAAATAGTGCGATGATTTTCTGGGTAAATAGTGTGCAAATCATTTTGGTCAAATGGAAGTCTTTTACTACTCTGTATATTTACATTCGTAATAATATAATTGACTGGAGGCAAAATTACTTATTAATTTATGAAAACAAAATTTAACCCATTTTCAAATAATTAAAAACAAAACATTGCATTAGTGTGACTTTTTAGTTTTATTTTTATATTCACATTTTGTGAATTTAAATTATTACAATATCATTATTATTATGATTGTTTAATATGTAAGCGAATCTCGTTTTTCTGGTTGATCTTATTAATTAAAAGATTTGTAATATATTTTCAACCTTAGTCAGAGGAATAAACAGTTTACACAAAAGATAAAGATAATGATTTGGCATCACTGTATTTGCGGTAGAAACTGAATATCAAATATTTTCTATTATTTCAATTTTGTTGCCCTTGGATATTTTCAACGATTTTCTATGGGGATATTTTTAATAACCAAAACAAAAAAGATATTTACCTATAAAAGTAAAAACATACCACTTTGATCAGAAAGTTCCGGAATTTATTCAGAAATGCAATTTATTTATGAAAAATGATATTGTCCCCTTTGAAGTACCCAACAAGGACTGCAACGCCCTTATGTCAAACCTTACCTTAAAACATTTTTTTTATTCATTGTCGGATATGGCCATCAGAGTCCTTTTCGATACGGTCTCGGCGGCTAAGGGGCATTCCTGGAATGACTTTTTGATTCAATTAAACGGAAGGAACTCGCAGCGAGCAGTGAGGTGAATTCGTTGGCTTGCAGATGGCGTTCGTTTGGTTTTTGGTCAAGTCTCGAATAATAATAGCCTTATTCGACGGTACGTTATCACAATGAGTAGTTTGTCCACGAAATCGGTATTTGTTGGCGAACTGCTTAACCGTCCTATATTAATAATATGTTTTGTTCACTGTCAGACCATGTGGCAAGAATTTAAGATAATTTAAGATGCACAGTACCGCCGTAATGCATGAAAACTGTCTGTTTCGCCAAAATCCCAGTCATTTAAGAACGCTTTCGGATTGAGGCCAGATTACGGGAGGAAAACACAGATTGATGATTGTGGGGGGGGGGGGGAATAAAACGCTAGAGCACGGGTTTCGTTGTTAATTATTTCTTTATTATTTAGCACTAATATTTTTTGTACACGAAATATTGCTCCGTCGAGATGATCCTAATCCGGTGAGGTATCTACGGTTAATGTCTTAACATGTCACATAAACTACCGCGCATTGTTATATGAGGTAAAAGAACTTAAAACTCCTGGGTTGGTTACCTTTTGTACGGTTTCGTGGGGGATATTGTTGTCCAACGTTTAGAAATCGCACTTTCTTAAATGAGTTCACCTTTTAACAGATTTACCGTCCGGCTGATTTTTAGTGTTCTTAACCACGCGCACGTTTAATTGACACGCGGCTGTTCAATTTTACAATGAAAGATATTATGGACCAATTGGAAGTTGTTCAATTTTAATTTAAATCCGCACTCCACTGTGATTGAAACTGGACTTGTTCGCCTCATAAAACGGAGGGAAAAACTTGACATAACCGTGTACGCACCCCAGCTCGACGATGGTTAAAACTCGACTCTTGTGTTGTGGCCCCGGTGGCGGTTGAATTTCGACTAACCTATGAATGGAAAGAATCCATTCATCGCGTCGTGGCGGTTGAGTCATAGCAAAATAGACTCGCTACCACTTACGAGGAATTTCGAATAGAATTGCTATGCTTGCATAGGAATTCAGATCCAGCGAATCCTCGCCGTATAAGCTGAGTTGGATTCGTTGGTTGTGTGTACCGGGAAATTGGCTTTGGGAACGCGAGCAAGTATGGGCATGAATTTTCGGGGGAAGTTGGAATTGCTTGGGTGCGAGCAGGGAATATGAATTCAGTAAAGAATTGACCGAAGCAAAATTGGGAAAATGAATGCTGGGATGATTTAGAATATATTCAGTTGAATTGTATTCTGTTGTGGGTTTTGGAGTGTGTTTATTGCAAGGTTAGGAATGTATGCTATTGCGGATTTTGCATGGGGAGTTGGGTTAAAGTGACGCGCTGTTAGCGGTCAGGGTTGGTTAGAATTGTGGTTCTCCATGTGGTGTGGAGAACCCCCACAATACCACATCCCTCTTCAAAAGGCAGAGTAGAACCAGAGTTGACAAATGCCCCCTGGTCCCCAGTAGTTACTGCACTAATGGATTTTTCCACCAAGTTCTGTGGCACCTCCAATTGTACAACTAAATCCTTATTTGCTGCATTGACCTAATTGTCAAAATTCTGCAAGTCCCCGAATCGCCACCAACAAAAGCCACGTTAGAACGGTAGAAACCGGATCATCAACTTTGCAATTGTAGAAATCTGGTTATGCACTTTGGAGTTCTCATTATCGAGTATTAAAATACTATCCTGGCCATCCGTAAAGCTTGTTCAAAAGTGTCCTTTAGTTAACCCACCGTCCGTTAATCGGATTTGGCTGGGGAGGCATGCTGCTTGCTGACACTTCCGACGTTATGGAATATAAATTGATGGCACTTATTCGATATCACTGCTCGGAGACAACAAAGAATAGTATTTAACAATCTGCACGATAGGACTCTGACTGCAAACGATCGAACCACAGTGTCGTGTCGTGATATCTCCTGATGAAAACTGATTCTGAACTCAATGATCGGGTCGACAGAGCAGTAGCCCCAAAGGCGAACACACCCCCCCCCCCCCCCCCCCCCCCCGCCCACGCACACACATGCGCATATATATACACGTGCACACACATACCCACAAGTATTTCATCACAGTGGCGCCATCAAAGGAGCATTATGAGGCACACAAGCGATCTGGGTGGAAATCGGTTTCTTTATCCCGCGTCGATGGGTTCCCCTGCGGCAGTACATTAAACATTGACCGCCCGCTTTTCGGTGACCCAGTCACCGTTCTCTCTGCTGACGACCAATGAACAATGGATTTGGGTTTTATTGGAAGTATTTTCAGATCTGGTTGAATGCCCATTCACTGGAAGCCAGGCCAAACAAAAATGCGAAGGCTGCTCAGAAGAGAATCCAAACATGCAGCTGGTCAAATAGCTGATCGTGTAAGGAGGCTGGCTGCATTGCCATCATAAAGAATAGAGGCTAGATTTTTCTGTTGATGTTAAGTGAACAGAAATTTCGCTTACGATAGCAAGGGGTAGGATGGATGAGTGCATGTTTGGTTTGGGAAACGAATCATAGGGCATGACCATTGATATGATTGTTTGGATAAACAACTATGGGTCGTGTCCTATTCGATGATCGTTTAACAGTTGGGCGACCGATTATGAGGAATTTGGCTTGAAGATGTGCAAGTGTACACTTACCCAGCTTGCCTTTGGACCAACGGAATTGCATCAGAGATTGGATGCGATGAACGGAGTTCAACCAGGTCAGCTGTGCAAACGAATGGTAGCTTAATAGCGACCGAAAAAGGTTGCCATGTTTATACTAGCGATTCGTTTATGTTAGGGAATGTTGCCGTGCTGGCCAAAATAGCTACTTCTGTTTATACGTCGTGTATACAGAAGCGTTCTGTTTGATAGCCAGCGTGTGGATCGTGGCTGTTCTTTGTTTAGACAGCAAATCGGTAGACATGACCGATGCAATGATCGCTCCTCGATAAGGCGACGGATCATGCAATCAGTCATGCAGCTATACAAGCAAGCGTCTTGCTATGGGTTGTTTCGTGTTTTTCAGGAAATGCGTGGTGATTGAAAGGTAGCTTAACGCTGCCGATTGCAGGTAGGCTAATAATCTTTAGGCGAGGGATGGGGCGTTGATTAAGATAAATGGGTGGTTCTTTGGGTAGGTTAGAAGAACCCCCACAGTTGGATTACCTTTCTTACGTGAAATTCATGTCTTTTATCACCAACTTCACCACAACACGGAGAAACCTAAATGGGATCCATAAGCAATATTCAAGGACTCTGCTATCACTCGAATTAATAATTTGTGGCTATTGACCAATATTTCTGACGCTTGCCCGATATTTTCGTTGGCGTTCAGTACTGACGATTTGCCACTGTGTTTGCCGTAATCGACGGACTCTCGACGCCTTTTCAGGCATTCATGACATTGATCGGCGTCACTGTCTGTGGGAATGTTTTGTAGCATAAACACGTGTCGAACATCGCCAGGTCCGTCTCTAAAAATTGAGTTATCTCCTTAGAGCCAAAAAATGTTTTACTGTGGACTAACTTTATCTCCTTTATAAATCACAAATTAGATCCGCGCTCGAATATTGTTCCCATGTTTCGAGCTGTACTCATAAGCATACCCTCGACCTTCTTGAGAGCATTCAGAGACGGTCGATCCGCCTGATCGGGGACACAACCCTAACATCAGGACTGCAGATGCTATCACACCGAAGGCGCGTAGCGGACCGTTGTCTGTTTTGCAGATATTACGGGGACTGTTCTTCGGATATTTGTGGTATTGTTCCGCGGAATTCGGTTTATATGCCCTCCACGAGACGATCCGGCTGATCGCACGAATTTACGGTTCATATCCCGACGGCGCGAACCTCTCCATCAAAACTGGTTTCGTTACAGAGTGGGACAGCTGTGGACCTTTTAATTGGAAGTTCACCTTGCAGCTTCCCAAGGTCCTAATACTTCCGAACGGTGTCTCTAAAGTGCAAGCCTCTTGCCGATTTATTTTGGCGTTTGATTTGCTACGGTAATTTTTGTTAATCAGACTCATTTCCGCGCCGGTGTCCACTACTAGAGTTGTGCTTTTCTTAACACCTACATCTATAGGTAGCTGGGCAGTTGGGACGCTGGTTAATGGCGAGAGTGAGGTACTTATATGGTAGCTCCTTTTTGCCACTGAGGGTTTTGGCCTTCTTCGTTCTGGTCTTGAAGTAGGGGAATTTTTTGCAGATTGGCATTGAATTCGCGACTTCCATTTCAGCTTTTGCTGACGGAATCCTAAATTGTGGCCATGTTGGCCACAGAAGTCGCACGTCTGCCTTATGTGCAGAATTCTTGCTCCCTCCCTAAATCGCCAGCAATCACGGATATCGTGATTTATTTGCTGGCAGTGTGTACAAAAGAGTGTGTTTCCTTTTTCCTCGTAGACATGCCCCCTTTTGTTGCAGTAACTGCAACATCTTGCTGATATGGGCATCCCGTACCGTTGCCGAAACACCTTCCAACACTTCCAAGGACACTATTGAATATATTCTTAACCCAACATTTAATACAAAGTCGTTATTGCAAGTATAAGTAATCACAAGAGCGCACAAATTGAGATGTGATCAAGACGGTGTATCTTTTAAATAAATGTGAAGCAATGACGATTAAGTTTGATGAGAATGTCAATGACAGATCTGCTAACCTAATAAAACAAAGAGAACACAATTCAGGTCATTAACCATGCTACCTAGCGGTAGGTCCGAGAACTTTTTGATCAAGGTTTTATGTTATTTCAAAAATATACGCAATATCTCAAACATATAAAAATTATTATTGCACTATGTTACGTAGCGGCCACAAACAAGCGATGACTTGTAATATATTCAATTGATCACTTTTAAAGTTTAAAAGAGCCAAAAGCCAACATAAGTTAGATAAAAATGATCTTACCAAAAATAATATAATTACAGGAATATATAATTATATCTATAACTCCAGCAAAATGAATTCAAGAGATTATCGAATGTGGAATAAAGGTCCACATTCATTATAGTTATCTTCTACCATAACATACGTGTTGCACGCTTTGTTATGATCAATTCTCGATATCATAGATTTTGTTTCTTATAGATTAAACCATTACAATTAAATAACGAAAAATTCGCTAACAATGAACGAATTGTGCTCCTGTTGTCCCGTTTTAATAGTATTTGTCGCGGTTATTTGGATTTCTTTTCTTAGATATTATGATTTGCTCTGTGGCTTCCTCAAAATGTTTAATAGTGAACCATGATGATCGATTTTTAACTGAGTTTTCACCATCAAGCTTTACGGGCTGGAAAAAAAAAAACAAAAATCAAGGCATTCGGAATTTGAACATCCGATTTGAGAAAAATTAGAAAACGTTTGAGCTCAATTAATTAAAAAATAAATAAATATAAAAAAACTAATAATAATAAAACTGAACAAAAAAAGTAAAAGAAAATTAAAAATATAACCTAGATATCGATTGGCACTGATTTCGTTATTGTACATTGAAATCTATAATTTTTGGAAGCACATTTTGAAATTAAAAAAAATAATCTTCCAAATATTTACATGCTAACGGGATTACCGAATGAAGGAGTAAATAAAATTAATTGAGACATATTATCAATTGTTAATGATCGTATATTTCTAGTAATAATAAAGATCGTATAACTCTTATGACGTTCGCCACCCGAAAGAGGGCGAATGCCCACCATGCGCTCTTTTTATACTGCACGCTCAACGAACAGTGAAGTCAGAGTTCGCTCAGTGCCCGAGAACACAAGTAGACGTCAGCCGTGCCAGGGCCGGGGGCACAACAGAATTGGGCTTCACTATTTAAATTACGGCTATTGGTGGGAAAAGTGTATTACAGCACGTCCATCCTGACTTAAGACTTGTCCTCGAGTCTTCCTGAAATCCTTGGATCGGGGACGCCGATGTCTAGATCTTCTGATTCCGTGTTGTTTATTTCGCCCTCGGAGTGGCTGTCGTCAGCAAAAGGAAGAGGTGGTGCCTCTTCATCCTGCCTGAACTTTCTATGGAGTCGAATTTCCTTAGGACCGTTGCATCCCTGGGATATGTCTCAAGACATATCAGTCATTTCCCAATACTTTCCCCACGGTGTACGGCCCCTTATAAATTAAAGCAAGCTTCCGGGACTCATCGATTGCTGCAGGCTCCCGTTCTACTAGTACTAAGTCATCTACTTTATATGTGGTTGGTCTTCGGTGGGCTTTATCGAAGCGTTCATTCTGCTTTTGTACTATGATGTTGCGCAGGGCAGCATCTCCCTTCTGTTTTATTTCGTCTTGATCATGGCATACTTTCTGTTCAAGTTCCAACAATAATTTGTCTCTAGCAGTTTCCCTTGACGTATAGGCAAACATTAGTTCGTGTGGGGTTATCCTAATGGTTGCGCTCCTCACCGTATTCAGACTCCATTCAACGCTCCTCAACTGTTAGGCTCAATCCCTGCCGGCCACATGATTACACTTGGGTGCCGCTAGTACCGTGCGGTTGACCCTCTCCCCTTGTTCGTTGGCACGGGGCGTTTTAACGGCCGTCATAATATGCTGTATGCCGTAGGTTGACAAGATCTTGTAAATTCGCTGGCCGTGAATGCTGTACCAGTGTCGATGATTAAGTGCTTGGGCATACCGAAGAATTCGCTGACCTGGTTGAGCGCAGCTAGCACTCCATTTGTATTAGTTGTCCTTACGGCTTTCAAAACCGTGTATTTGGTAAGGGTGTCCACTGTTATACTTATTTTTCAACAATTTAATATTAATATATAGTTTAATATATTTGATATTAGTAATATAGTTTTTATTAAATTAAGGGTAAGTTGGGTGACTTACTTGTTTTAGTCGACCGTTGAGCGGTCGCTGTTTTGATGTTATTCTGCGACAGGGTGTAGGGGCGTTGAAGTGATGCTCCCCTGTCCCGCTTCAGTCCGTTGAACTCATCTTTGTAATTGTATTTACGATTGCTCACGTTCATTCGCACTCTTTCGTCGTAGTCCGTTGAATTCGTCTTTGTAATTTTATTTACAATTGCTCACGTTCATGCGGATGCTATCGTCGTTTAACGTCGAATGAATTAATTATTTTTATTGCCGTTGACGTTTATTTTTTATTCGGCGCGAACGCCGTTTTATTATTATTTTCTCTACCAAGTAGAATTTGCACAAAGTAGTTTATGCAAATTAGCTACTTGGTGAGTTGTTCTCCTTTAAGAGGTAGAGAGGGGAAACTAACGAAAGGGTATTAGTGGATGTTAGGGGGACACCACCAGTGCTATCAAGTGTTTAGCTACTTCTCTTACAGTGATGAAGGGTCCGATATTATCCAAATGGACCATATTGAAGGATATAGGCACCCTCTTTGCAAAGTGCACCTCTCCCTCTGTCGCTCCACTCTTTCTTTTTGTATACGCGCATTCCACACATCCTTGGACATAACCCCTGACAAAACTGCGCATCCTTGGAGGCCAGTACGTCCTTTTTCGCCTCTCAAGGGTTTTGTCGAAGCCCATGTGTGCCCCTTCATTGTGTCACACCCGGAGAATTCGCCATAAAACTCCCTTAGGCACGACCCACTTTCTTTGGTTGCCGTCGCGCTCAGACAATCTTCCTCCGTCTAGCTGGTATTCCTTATGGAGTATCCTTCCATTCGCGCAGTTCGTCGCTCCTTTAAGTTGGTTTATGATGTTGTGGCGTTCCTAACAGATACACACACACTATGCAAGCAAATAATGAAGAACACCGAAAGGAAATTCGAATAAGCAAACCATCAGAGCCGTATACCATAGCGATAACATAACAATTCCACATCAGTTGAATGTACTTGAGTTTAAAAATTGAATTCGTACACGCGGCAGTGACCTGGTGTGTTGAGCATTGGTTCAATTTTTAGTGATTCTAACTGTCATAGCGTCAGTTTGAATCACACGTTCTTCACTATCATCGCAAACGCTATAATGTCGCGTAGCTTCTCGTCTTACCATTGCATGGTGGCTAACCAACCTCCGTCGTCAATGCATATGTTGAGTATATTGGCGGATGCCTCCTCCATGCCCCGTTTTTTTTCTACTGGCCGACAACTCATGCCATCCACATACCCTGCTTTCCTCCCAGGTTGATAAACCGTTCCAAACGCAAATTCCTGTAGTTTGAGCCACCACGTTGCGACACGTGGTATCGTCCTTGGTTTGTTCTGAGTTGCTACTATGGCTTCACAATTTCTGATGACCATGAATGGTTTTCTCAATAGGTATATTCAGAACCTGTCCAGGCTTTCCACTATCGCTAAGACCTCCAATTCCTAGCTGTGGTATTTTGCTTCCGCCTCCGTTACCTTTCTTCTATGCCACCGGTCTGTGGGCGTCATCGCTCTTCCCACGCTGCATCAATATACCAGCAAGTCCTAGTGCTGACGCATCCGTGTGAAGCTCATGATTACAATCTCCGTCGTACAATGCTAAGAGAGGGAGGGTTAATAAGTGCGGACTTGAGGTCTTTAAATGCCGCCTGATGGCCCTCCACGCACGCGAAGGGATTTCCCTCTTTTAGCAGATTGGTTAAAGGGACTGCTATTTGTGCGTACCTCGGTACAAACTTCTGAAGAAAACCGGTAAGACCCAGGGACTGAACCACGTGATGCACATTTTCTGGTTCAGGAAACTCTTTAACCGCCGCTTTCTTTCGCCCGCTCGGTATTATTCCGCTTCCGTCCAGTTGATGTCCGAGAAACTCAATACTGGTTTCCAAGAGCGCACACTCTGATATTGAAGGTCAGTCCCGACTTTACAACCACCAGAAATTTTCCGAGTTTTTGTAGACCTTCCACTACTGAAAAACTTCCGATGATGATGTCATCTAATAAACCGCTATATCCCCGCAGTTCTTGCGTTCTTTTATCTGATTCATGCACATTTGGAAGTATACTGTGGCATTCATCAAGCCGAATGGCATGCGAACGAATTCATACAACCCGTTTTCCGTAGCAAAATTGGTTTACTTTCTACTTTGTTCCGCTGTGGGTGTCCGGTGATATCCGGACTTGAGGTCCAACGTCGTGAAGTACCTTTTTTCAGCTAACGTTGCAAGGTTCTCCTCCACAGTAGACATCGGGAACTTCTGCTTGACCGTTACTTTGTTTAGTCCCCGGTAGTCGATACACATCCTGTCTTCGCCATCTTTCTTCTTTGTAAGGACTATTGGTGCACAAAAACTCGAGGTTGATGGATGGATAACTCCCTGTTGCAGCGTTTCATGGGCTTTCTCTTCTATTATCTGCCGTTTGGCGAGGGGTATGCGGTAAGGTTGACCGCACACTGGTTGTGTGGTGTTAAGTTCTATTGTGCATTCGCCCCAGTTATACTGACCTAGTTCGTTAGCACTTAGGGCGGAACAATCTCGCTGAACGTTTGTTAATTCACTTAGTTTTCCTTTCCCCCTTTTGGGATTTCCTCCGTGTTCAGGTCGCCACTCCTGATGCCGGTCCCTTCCTGTTTGGCCGATTCATCTATGACGGCCAAAACTTTCGTTTCACTGCTCGCTGTACAGTCGCTAATTTTGAGTTCGTTGTGGCAATTCTTGAAATTCATCCAGTAATCCTCGCCCAATGATTATTTTGTATAGTAGGATGTCATTCGGGCATTCAAATAGACGTAGGGCTTCCGTTTGCATGTCCGCATATAGTTTTCCTATTGATCGGTACCTCTTCCGACGAACACGATTAGTTTTCTGGCATCTTCCTCGTAACGACGGTTGTAGGGGTTTGCGATCGTGACGCAATCGCTCCCTAGCTAAATAAAAGCGTCGGCCGCTTTCCCGTTCACATATACCGTCTTGTGGTACACACTGCCGTCATCTCGCGCCCGCAGCTGACTTGTTCTCCTCTTTTGGTGATGCCCACTGGAGCTCTGACCTACTGGGCTCCCACTTGCTACGCAGTTACGGGCTATATCCCCGACCTGACTGCACTTGAAGCACTTGATTCTTGCTGCCGTCGGTTGTTCTGCGTCTGTCCTCCTCTGGGAAGTCTTCGTGAATCCGCTTGTAGTTGGTCCTTTACCCAAGCAGGTTACACCCGAAGCATCTGTTCGCAGATAACGTTGAACTTCCTGCACTTGTCCCTGACGTTCCGGCTGCGTTCGCATGGCGCCTTAAGGTTAATATCTGCCTTTGCGGTGTTACACTTTCATTCCATCGAATTTTCTGTAGGAGCTCCTATATGGTGTCGGGTTGCGATGCTCAACATATCGCGACACTCCGTGTTGGTTATGCGGCGTACCACATTCACAAGGGTCCCCTCGTCCAGCTCACTTCTCGAGGCGATCGCTTTCATGCCGGATACAAATTCCTGTACGTCCTCATATTCGATTTGTTTTTTATTCCCCAAAAGTTCGTGCAGATCTCGAAAATGCACGATTCCATACCAAATCCCGATTCTGGTGCACTGAGTGATATGCTCAATGTTTGTTTAAGATAAGAATTCAGTTTTCTGAATTCTCATGAAACTATTGTGCATATAAGGATATGTAAAGGAATTTATGTTTTGTTTGTTTAATTTATGAGGGATTTTACTAGATTGAGATAATGTATTTCTGGATCTGGTTCAGATCCGGCTCGAAGGACCATGTTTGTTTTGCATCGATTCATCCTCGATGCAAAATATGTATGGCGAAGTAGCCCAGCAAATATTATGGCGTTATAGCCCAGCAATAGCAAAAATGTAAAACAACATTTTTAATACACTATTTTAACTTTTAATTCACTAAATTAAACAGGGCAATCAAACAACACGTGCTGAAAGCACCGTATAAAAAACATCTTTTTTTTCACTAACGTTAAAATATACAAACTGTCTAAAAACAGTACGAAATGCCGATGGCACTTAAATTAATGTTCTTAATAACGGGCTCGTTATCAGTCCGATAAATCTGGTATTGTGTCATTGGCAGCGTTGGTATATCCTCGCAGTCGAATTCTGATGGTAAATTTCCATTTGCGAACTCGACTGCTTGGGCGTTAGCCGGATGCCCTCATGTATCGGTCAGTCGTGTGACCGATCGATGTGGGCATGCTATGCTGAGGACAGATACACATTCCTGCAGGTGTACGGCTGGCGCGCAAAAGAATATCGTTCAGATATTGCACGGGCAATATTGGTTGCCAGGAGGCACACCAAGTTGCCCTTACGTGTAGAGGAATGCGACCCGAGACATGTACTATGTATTTGGTTGGGTTCATGTTGGTCGCGTGATGATGACGGTTACCTGGTGGCAAATGAGAAGGTAAGCAGTGGCGTTCAAGAGAAACGCCACAGTATCTCTGCATTAGCGACCAAGAACCGAATTCCCGATTAGTGTAGATATTCACACTAGAGTTTGTGGGTAGTTGAAGTTATGTACCGGGCACGGGCACTGTTTTACTTTAATCCTCAACGAAAGAGTGCTCTCGATGTCACACCGGAACAGACAATATGACGGTTGATTCCAACGATGGAGCGGGCACACAACAGTAAAGACAAGCACTCTGATATGGTTCGATTTATTTTATTGTTCCTTTTTATTTTCTTTCTAATTATAAAACGCCAATAGATTTCATTTATTGTTCCTTTTTATTTTCTTTGGTTAAAACATCGATATATTTAATTCACACTTCAATTTACGATTGCCTTAGTCAAGTGACTTTAGGAACTTAACAAACTGGTAATTTTTAATTTTATTTTGCGAAATAACACTTGTATCTTGGATATTTGGTATTTTAATGCTAACAGTATGTTTACATAAATTTCCTCTAGTTGTCGTTAACCGCTTCTCAAAGATAAGTGATAGTACATAGATGAATGCAGACCGAGCTTGGTATCAACTAAATAACACAGCACATGCAGTAAAAATCCTCTCAACCAGGGAAACAAACCACCCGAATGAAATAAGTTATTGATTGTCAATAGGTTCTATTCGAAACACGTTGAAAAGAGGATTAATGCGGGATAAATGGTTTAACTAAGAAGGAGAAACTTTTGCACTCGACGGGGGAATACTTGCCGACGCGGTTGACACGATGACCTCGATTCGACTGGTTAAGGATGAAACTTGACTCCATAACATCGGCTCAGCCTCCGGCGATTGTGATGTGTTTTCACCGCACACCATCGCAGGAGAAACATCCCTTCCGTCATGCAGTGACCAATGGGAGCCGATCAGCATCCCATTGGAAAGTCCATGCACAATATCGTCTCTATGGGAACGAATGTCTTCCCATAGGAAGGAAGGACAAACGAACGCTCATCGAAACGAATAGACGGGAGATATGCAGCTGGGTACACATAAACATTGACAGACCTAACATCTCTATCCTAACAATAGAGGGTATATTGAATACCGAAATGTAATCCAATGCTTAAGCGCTAAAAATGCGGCTTGTTTGCACATACATTAGGATTGTCTAAGCAGTGGTGATCCGTGATAATTGGATGCAGCTGCAAGGGCATCGATTTGCATGATATGCTCATGGGATCGGTGATTGCTTGAGAAAAGCAAACACAGAAGGATTTCCGTGAGCATGATTGCAATGAATTGCGATAAGGGGACTGCGGAAGATTTCCCAATGGTTGGCAATGGGCATGGGTGCCTACCAGAGGAAACAAAAATGTTTTAAAAGGTTACAGCGATGTGGATGATGCTGTGGCAAGGTGATGATCTTGCCATGGAATGTTTTGCAGGAAGCTTAATGCTGCCTAATTGCAGGTAAGTACCATGGGGTAAGATAGAAAGAGGAAGGTTTAACGGGGTTAAGCGATGGGTGCTTCTTCGGCGCCTTGAAGAAACCCCACAAGTTCGGCTCTGGCGTCGCCATAGATGCCATGCACAATTGACACAGATGGTATACACAACCGTCATTGTGTAACCATCTACATTACTTTCCAAAGACTTGCAACTATTGATTCAGCTGCAAGCACTTCTCTTGGAAATACTTCTTTGTTTGTGTGTGTTTCTCAACCCAGCAAAAGATCGTAAATAATTATGAACTTGTAAAGTTGGTTCGGAATATGACCGCCGTTGAAGTCCAACCAAATGAATGTTGATCAGAACTCAGCATGAAACAAAAAAAAAAAACGAATTAATTTTCAAATTCAAATTTATATATTTTTGGAACGATGTTCCCCTTGTACTTTTCCAACCTTCAGCTTTTACAACCTTCAGTCTTTACAACTTTTTGTCCTCACAACTGTCTTTTTTCCAGTCGAAGCAACACACAACTTCAATAATTTCTGATAGTATTCAAAACTTTTAATTTAAACCTCTGTGCACCACTTCGACAAATCACGCACAACTACCACTTTCGAAATATCTCCACTAGGATTTTATATTGGGGAAAATAATTGCCACCAACCTTGTGAATCCCTGGTTCTCTTTCGGATCGTGAATCCTCAGTTTACTTGTCTCGGATCGTGAATGATCCGGCTCGAAGGACCATGTTTCGCCAATTGAGAACAGCAAAAGGTATGTTCTGCGTCGAGCTCCTCCTCGACGAGAACAGCAAAAATGATGTTGTTGGCGTTTTAGCCCAGCAAGTAGCAAAAATGTGTCGCCATGGAATTTACTACCGCACTGGGCAGAAATGAAACTCACATTTTAAAACACACAAAATTAACTTTTTATTACACGAAAAAAGTTCACAGTGTCACAAAACAGGTGCTGAAGGCACCGTCTACATCTTCGATCAAAAAACGTTAAAAACATACTGTGAAAATAACAACTGAAACAAAAACTGTATAAAAATGAAAAACTGAACGAAAACTGTGTTTACACAGTAACGATGATAACTGTTAATGAGAAGTCCTTTTTTTTCTTCTCCTTTATTCAGCAATTGGTGGCATTCAGTGCCATCAGAAATTTCTGTAGTCAGCTCATCTTTATATTCTTTATTGAAGTATGAGCTTAGGCGCTTAATGCTTGAAAGAAACGGTGGGAAATTGATTGCTAATGTGCTGAGCAGTGCACTTCAGATCAATTTGTCGTTTCGAATCACTGCTGGCATTTCCGAGTGACATTTAGGCTGCTTGATCGTTCCGATCCAGCAAAAGGAAACAATTAGTAAATGTTATAAATATTGTATTTTTATTATGGTGGACAATGATTATCTCACCTTAATTGATTGTAATTCTCAACAATGATGATTCTTCAAAAAACAATTCAAATGGTTTTTATAATTTAAATTCCTTTAAGATCCGTTTTCTAGTTGACTGTTTCTCCGTTCCTTTGCGGCAGCTTCACCGTCACAACCGTTCCTTCAGTCGAAATCAGACTTCTTTTGGTGGCAACGGTCCCTCCTGACCTCTTCTTGCTGTATTCCCCGTTGCCTGAGATTGCTCTTGAGTCTCACAACAGATAACTGGTATGAAAAGCTCAGCTCTAATCGCAACTTTACCAGAGCGAGCCTTCCATTGCATACCCTTGAGCGTGGGATAACACCTGCGCCGTCAACTGATCTATTTAATTTCTGTCGTTGACGATGTTATCGTTTACTTGGGTTATGTCGTTGCCTGTGTTATGTATTATTTGGTTTCTCATGTTGCGTTTGCAACATCCTGCCGGGACAGCGATGATGTATCAGCGGGTGTGGTCGTCACTGCCCTTCCCCTGATTGAGACGTGTCAACCCACCGATATCTTATCCGCAATTGGTGAAAGGATTCTTATGTTTGGAGACGAAGTAAGTTCAGTGTCTTGTTTCGCTCCTGAACGGGAAGCGATGTGAAAAGGTGAGGGACGGTGATGAGTTATGATGATTCTTAAATTACTTGTTGATTTGTTATTTGGCTGTGGTGCAGTGGCATATTCATATTATGGGTGTGTGTGTGTGTGTGTGTGTGAATGTGACAAAAGGCGAAGTTGGCCATTGTGTGCTAACGTTGGAGGTGCCACTGGTGATGGAGATATTTCCTGATGAATAGGTAATTGATACAATGATGGTTGTAGTACCACTGACAGAATCGCAATATGCTGTAGTGTAAGGCGACGCCGTCGTTGTTGCGGTTGTGGGCATTGCGAAGATGAAAGAATTTGTTGATGCGGCTACAGACAGAGGACTTGATTTTCTCTTCCCCTTACGCTGTTTAGATTTCCGCAATCCAATCTCGTGTATGGGGTTCTCCTGCATCTTTGCTTGCGATTGTGGAACCCGTTCACTAATTTATTGCTGGGGTGCTGTGGGCCTGACCTCACATTTTCCGTATTAAGTGATGTAGAAGTTCTAACCGGTTCAGGGGTTACTAACTGAACCATTTTCGGTTGAAAGAAGACTGCTGTTAAATCCGTGCCAGACAATTGGGTGTTCTGGGCTGGCGTAACAGGTGCAGTTGTTGATGTTTGCAAATCTCCGACATGTATTGGAGGAGGTGCCTGAAAGGCGATACTTGCCGCATCAGCCGCGGCACGGATGTGGTGAGCACTTGGGTTGTTCAATTGATTGAGATTAGTATTCCATTTAATTCTCCTAATCTCCTAATAAAATTTAATCCTGGTGGTAGGCTCTGTTGAAACTGCGTTGGTAATTGTGCAACGGTCGGACCGTTGAGACCATTTGGCCTGTGTAATTGAGCGATGTGGTCGTCAGTATGTTGAAGTGGTAATTGTGTAGCCACACCTTGGTTTGGAATGTGGCCGTTTAGAAATTGCTGAGATCGAGGTGTATTAGATGAAACCGATGATTCAGCATAAAATCCACTTCGTTGTGTTAAAGTAGGTTGTGTAACGTTTAACTTGCTAGTTTGTAAATTCACTACCTTCTGACTGTGGCCCGCCTGTGCCGATACCAGAAATGTCGGATTAGCCACCAACTGCCTAGGATCATCTGCATTTTGAATCGGAAGTGATTGCTGTGGCTGATGCTGTTGCAGTTGGAGATGTGTCCCACTTACGCCGCTAATGCCATCGCTTGGCGTTGGGCCAATTTCTCGCTGGGAACTGAGAATTATGTTGGCATAATTGTTTCACTGATCGAGTGATTGTGTTGATACTGATGACTTCGGTTATCACTATAATAGCCACCATTGGGATAATCTTGCTGGCCTTAAGGACCGGAAGAAGACGATGTGCTGCTTGAGTTGCTAGAATTAGCTGAACCTCCCATCAGATCAGAAGGAATTATATTGTTCCCTTGATGGTAGTTCGTAGAAATTGATTCTCCAGTATTGTTGGATACTCTGGCATTTGGACTGTAGTTGCCATCAGTCGATTCGCATTTCCGACGTCGAAGTCGCTGAGCGTGATTCCTATCAGATGAACCTGGACTACGGCCAGAAGGTGCAGTCATCGTCTGTGGAGCACCTCTTCATGATGCCTTTTATCATGAGGTGCATGGTGCTGCTGCGATTGTTGTTGCGGGTGTTGTGGCCGCATATGCTGTAATGGCGCCTGATGTCCATCAGAAACTGCATTGTGGTTCAGATTGTGTTGAACTAAATCCGACATTTGATTGAGCAAGGCCGGTTGCGTATTTAAGTTGCTAGTAGGAAGAATAATTCGCTGACCAGTGGGAGCATGGGCTGAATGTTGCACTGCTGGATGAGTTCTATAGCCATGTTTTTCACATCGGTTTTCCTTTATTGACAGCGGTTTTCTTCTGCTCATTTCTTCGCGTTCCAAGAACCTTTGCATGATGTATTTCAAGTTAGGATTCTCAATAGTTGTATGATGAACCCTGATTGTAGGCTGATGATTAGAAGTTATGTAGCCAGATAGTACCCATCCAAACTCCGTTTGTTGCGCCATAGGGGTACCTGGGCCACCCTTGACCAACCCCGCCAGTAAGATTGATGGATAAACATCACTGCCAAGCAAAATGTCGGTTTTACTTGGTTTGTAGTATGTCGGATCAGCTAGCTGTAATTGTTTGAAGTGAGGCCAATCAGTACAAGAAATTTGGTGTGATGGAAGGTTCATTGTTAACTTGGGTAATACCAATGCCGTCAAATCCAATTTGAAGTTTTCATTTGTCAACGAATGAACTGTGAGAGACACCTTGTGTTTAGCAATGCTGGCCTTAGCCGCTCCAATACCGAAGACGTTCACGAGACTCCGTTCTCTTCTGAGGCCCAACTGTTGTGCTATAGCTTCAGAGGTAAAAGAAGCTTCCGACCCCGGGTCCAAAAGAGCTCGAAGCACTACCGGTTGTCCCCCCGCCGTGAACACCTTAATTAGAGCTGTGGCCAATAGAGCAGTCCTTGTGCGGTTAGTTTCGGCCATGTAAGTGTTGCAAGCTTGCGTTGCAGTGCGATTGATTTTACATCCTGTGACTAATTGTTGCGAGTTTGCAGAGTCCGAAGATGGAGTAATCGGGCTGCCCATTGTTGAAGCGATCACCTTCCCTTGGAGTACACCTTTCTCTTCGTTCAAATGTAGCAACGAATGGTGTTTCCGTTTACAGTGCCTATACGTAAATTTGCTTATGCACTCCTGACGTCTATGAGCCCTTGAAAGGCAATTGATACACAACTGGTGCTTATTCACAATGTCCCATCTCTTGCGAGGACTGAGTGCCTTGAACTTAAAGCAGTTGTGAATTAAATGTGATCCCGAACACATTGAACAATCGGGAATAGCTGAATTATGGACGCGAACCTCAGATCGTTTACTTCGGGAGACTCCGTGAGAAATGGCTGACGATGTTTGCCCCATGGCTTCCAAAGTTCTGATTCTCGTAAGCAGGAACTCCTCTAGTATGCCGTAGGTCGGATAATCCACGTATGATGAGATGTGGGATTCCCACAACCTCGTGTTTTAAGGGGGAGTTTTTGGATTGTTTGATATATCAAGACATCTTCTCATGAAGCGACTGGAACCTCGAGGTTATGTAATGATTGCCTTGCCTCGTTCGTGGTATCCACCAGAGACCTAATGGCATCGGCCGACTCATGATCTAATGATGGTTGGTCAAACAGCAATTCGAACTGGTTATCCTACAGCAACCTTACGTTTTGGTAACGCTTCACTAAGGTTGCCCATGCCGACCCAAAATTCCCGTCGACGATTGCGGTGTTCCTCAGCAAACGTTCAGCCTCTCCGTTCAAGTTGGCCTTCAGATAGTGAAGCCTTTGCACATCGGACAAAGTTGAGTTCCCAATGATGAGACTCTCGAAAAGGCTCTTGAATTCTGGCCATGTCTTAAAAGAGCCAGAGAAAGACGGAATCTTGATTGCCGGGAGCCTCATCTCAGTAGTTGGATCCTTGCTTCCTCCAACTGAGCTATTGAACGAGCAGTGCAACTGTGACTGACATCCGGTGTTCGGCATTTGTGCCTTTAATTCCGACGAATAGCTATAATATAGCTCCTTTAACTTATGGAATGTGAGCTCTTCCATATATTTGGATTTCGCGTCGTCGCTCGGTGCCGCAATTATTTTCTGGTGCAACTCCTTTGCTTCTTCAAATGAGTGTTCTAAATTCTTTAACCGCGCTTCATTCATATGAATGGTTTTAGCTAATTGATCCAAGGCCAGTTATGCCTTGTGATCCGCGGTTAATTCTGTGGCGATGGCTGTTAGGGAGTCGATCCAGTTGGCCAATCGTGCCTTGCTCATTTCTCCATCTTTATTAACCTATTCCTCTTTATTTGTTACAGTTTAAATTCACTCAGTCGAACTCGTAAGCTTGTAGCGGGGAAGTATGTGTGGCGTTCTGTTGATGGTTTCGATGGTTGCTGGTCGGTGATGGTTACTGGTACTGATGTTTTGCCAGGTGCTGTTGTTGGGCTGGCGTTGGGGCGATGTTTTTACCCGTTGATTGTTTTTGTTCCTGTGAATGTGTTTATTTTGCACTGTTGGGTTTGGCAATTGCCGCCACAATTGCGCACAGAATGTATATTTATTCTGGTGATGTCGTGTCGTCTGATGATGTTGGATCGTTGTGTTGAGGCTATTGCTGGATGTACTTCACTGAGCGATTCAGTGTTTCAGTTCGGAAAGAGTTACTGTATCCTCTACCAAATTGCAGTACCCTTGCACAAGAAATTGTCTTGAGGTTAGAGGCAGTTATTCTACCAGTGTAAGAAAAGAGTATAACTGATTTAGCTATTAAAAAACTATGCTTTTTAATCCAAATTCCGAAACAAGGTTTTCAATAAATAAAATTCATAAAATATGTATTAAAGATATTGACACTTATATGAATGGATATATGTCCGGAAATATATACATTTATATAGGTGCGTTTCTTTTTGTTTTGTAACCTATTAACGTACGAAAAAGACAATTTTTTTTATATTAAATGTTACACGTATTCAGTTCTCCTATTATCTTGTCTTTCAAATTCATACAAAAACATGGTTAACACAATTGGAAATAAATAAATAGTGAAGCTAAGAACGTGCAGAAGGTTGCGTGTTCAGATCACGTCGGGGTCACCAATGTGTGGAGGGAGTAGTGCACCGGCGTACGGCGCTGATTATCTTCCTCCTCCATCATCAATTGTTAGCCGCGCAAAACACCGAACCGAAAGTCATCAGTAATAAATGACGAAACGCTGCCACGTTCGTCCACAACCGAGAAGGATGAAAAGTACGATCACCAGGGAAAGGAGATAAAACACTCGGAAGCTGCGGCACAAAAATAATGAAACACTCCGGATTAATATTTAGTTGAACTGGTTTTATTTTATTTAATTCTAGTTTTATTAATGATCGGAGAACTTGACAGGGTATTTTAATACACACGTAATAAGCCTTATTACTTGTAAACGATTTAATATAATAAATTTTAACCGACTTCCGTCCATTATTTCTATACTTATCATTACACTATGTCTTGACTACTTGGTGAACGACCAACGCGACTGGCGATTCTCGCGATTATCGCTCCCCTGTGCGCACCAGGGTAGCGATGGAGACATGACCCGTACGGGTCGAAGGATGGAATTTGACTCAAACGATATCCTCTCCAATAAGGATATCGTTTTTTTTTTACCTACCACCAGGGAAACGTAAAGTCTCTCTTGGTGGTATAGGAAACCAGATCTTGTAATAAAGGTCATGGTGGTATGTGTGGGATCGTTGAGATCAATGCTATTCACACGTGCAGTGGAACAACGAAACAGGCAGGCGGCAAGGACAAAAGAAAAGGCGACCAAATGGTTCGCTCTTTAATGAGGGTCATGTTTATGCAACGTCGCTATGACTGACGTTGGAAAAAAGGTGTTAATGGGATACGATACTTTATACCATGGAAATTGTATATCATATCTTGGGTTAATTGCCGATACGCATCCCTTGTTTGCATTTAGGTATGCCAAGCAATTAGTGGTGGCGACGAAAGAAATGCATCATGTTTGTCTATTGAATCGCTAGTGTTGCAGCTGTAAAAACAAGCTGACGACATAGTATTTTAACTCAGACAAAGGGTATCGAATGTTTGCTATTTATGGTGCATATGCACATTAAGGATCAATTTTAGGAATTTCAGATAATGCTTGAAAGCATTACATGTCCTTGGAAAAGGAAATGTTTTCTGGGGCGAATGCAAATGCATTGGCGGGAAACAATGGGAGTTATGGAATTCCTAAAAAGGTCAAGAAGAATTCTTACAGAAAATTGTATGCAAAGGGATGCAATGAAAAGGTAAGTTTTCTTTATAGGGATTTTAGGGTTATAATAATTGGATCTGTTTGATGCGTGAAGCATTTAAGATGCTAATGCGAATTGCATTAGCGAAAGCTGGTGCAGACCCGGGTTGTGGTTATGGGGATTTTTCAGGAAGGCGAGCCGTGGGATCTGGCGGAACCGCCACATATGTACCGGCATGGGTACTTGGTTCACTTCCTCCGCTAACATCTATGGGGGTTCTATTAGGTTGTGGTCTTAGTATGTACAAGCAGGTGCGGGGTCCACTAAGATCCCCCAATCCACTGTCACTACTTCACACGCAAGGAATCGCTGTTAAGTTACCAATGTGGTGATTACGTGGTGAGGCAGACGCCCGGGTGCCACAGGGGCACAGGTTCACCACACTTGTCCAACGTCTTCTCTTGTCCTCTGGCTCCTCGGATTTAAAACACTGACTGCTTCCTATTTATCTTATCTTTATTTATTCTCTGTTCAGAAAACATTAAATTAAATCTTCAAACTAACAACGTAAAGAATGATCTATTTATCTTATCTTCATTTATTCTGTCCAGAAACATTAAATTAAATAGCAAGCTAACAACGTAAAGAATGATTCATTTTGGTGCAAATGTACAGGATGATTCATTTAGGTGCACTGTTCGAATAAAACTGAATTACGTTTAAGCAAAAATATGAAAGCCAATTCACTTTTGGTGCACAGATTATATGGACACTCTTGAATTAATCGTTTGGCCCGCTGTTTACATGGACACTCTTGAATTAATCGTTTGGCGCACTGTTTACATGGAATTAATGTAACTATTCATACTAACAATGTACAGAATGATTCATTTTGGCGCACTGTTTAAATAGACACTCTTGAATTAATCGTTTGGCGCTCTGTTTAAATGGACACTCTTGAATTAATCGTTTGGCGCACTGTTTACATGGACACTCTTGAATTAATCGTTTGGCGCTCTATTTAAATGGACACTCTTGAATTAATCGTTTGGCGCACTGTTTAAATGGACACTCTTGAATTAATCGACCGTTCCTAGCAACCGCAATTTCAGACTCGAATCTCTTGGGCCGCCCCACGAGAGATGTGTATTTTAACGTGAGGGCACAACCTACCCTTACGCAATCCAATTCGCGATTACCAAGTTCATCGAAGCGATAGAATACCACACATTCAATGATCGCCTCGATGACCATATGTGGTAAGATATCCCTATGGATTTGCACCACCAAAGAAGGGTTGCAACAGACACACGATGATCCTTTTTGCAATGCTCACCGCGTGTGTCGCCCAGCATGCGAACTATAGACTCGAAGTCAAACACAAATGCACATATTTGCAGCTGGGATAAGTCGACCTGTAAGGAGTTAAATGAGCTCACACGATCAGCGGCTATATGAACATTGTTGCCGATCGTGTGTGTGTTGTTGGCATCGTTTCGGCTTATTCGCACACCTCGTCACGTCATCCTTAATGATTACATGATCAGCGGCAGCGTACTGCATTTTTGCTGATCATGTATTATTGGCGGTAACCCCCAGCAACGAACTCCTGCTGGTAAATTTCCGTTTCGAGAAGCTCGACTTCCTGGGGTGATAATTGCCGTATGCCACTATGTACGTGTCGTTCGCGTGATCGACCGACGCGGGCCTTAAGAAAAGAGCACAAAAGAAAGGAATATCTTCTGTGGTATGTGGTAGACACATTAGGAGGTATTTCTTTGGCACGGTTTGGGCAATGTTGATTGCTGTTTTTGCAACCGTATATTCCTTTTAGGAACATGGTGCGTTTCGTACGACTATGCCCTTGTGGCGAATGTCCGTTGTTGCTGATGTATTTTTTATATCAGCAGACATTATGCTTCACAGGTTATTCTGTGGTTATTGGTTTGACTAAGACAGGTAAGTACATGGTTTTTATAGAATAGTACGCGCGTGGAAATGGTTACCTGGTGGGAAATGAGCATGTAAGTAGGGTGGTAATTGAGCAGGTAAGCAGTGCCGTTCGAAAGAACCGCCACACATCCTCTTACAGTCGCACTACTTCACTGAATGTTCCGCCGATTAATAAGTTGCAAATTATTAAAGGGACAACGCAAGAGTCACTGAGGTGATTGTATGATTTTTATTTTCAATTAAACAGAAAAAAAAATGTATGGTGATGTTGCTTACAAACACAAAAAGGAAGGAAACTTAACTTACCAACTCCTGGTTATTGTTGTTGAGATGGTTGTTGTTTTGTGCTGCTGATGATGGTCCGGAGGTGGTGTATGTTGGTTACTGGTGCTGGAAGGAAGGCTGGCGTTGGGGCGATGTTTTGCCCATATATTATTTTACGGCAATTGCCGCCACAATTGGACATTGACACTGTGTTTCCGGAAGCGCTCGGTTGTGGAAGATTGTCACTGTTCTGACTCCATTAGTAGGTCGCGAGTTCGTTTTTTTATATATTATAAAAAAAAAAACCAATGTGTGGAGGAAGTATGTACCAGCATGGGTACTTGATTCACTTCCTCCTCCATCATTCACTCCGCTGTCCAACAAGGTTCTGATGTAACTTACGATTGTTCCGCGGCCTGCAAACGAACGATCACCAGGGGAACAACAATAGGAAAGAAAAGAAACGCACTGTCTAATAGATATTAAATGGTCATTTTATTGTCCGATTTGTGTATTTACGATATTTGTTAGAAACGCCACAACATCACTGTATTTACTAGAAAAATTACTAGTTCAATTTGAGACACGTTTAACAGAGTTCTTAAATGTAATTAATGTCTATTGACCTATTTCACGTCAACGAAATTAATGTTACTTCCGATTAGGTACGCGTGCACACGATACAGTGGGAGGTTAAAGTAATCACGAAACTCGGCCGACTTCTTTAGAGGTTGTAATAAGACTTTTGTTATTATCGCTCCCGTCCGCGGAACGGGAGCGGAAGTCCGCACGACTGTTGTCGTCGGCAGATGGAAAAGGACTTGGCGATACAAATTCGCTGACTAGGGAATTCGGTCAGTGAAGCTGGCTCTCTTAAATCGCCACAGTACACATATATGTGTGTAAACTGGTTCTTTTATGGATCAAAACCATGGGAAGGAATATAAACAAAGAAAGGAAGAGGTGCATTCATGGGATGCGAGTCTGGTAATACAAACAAAACCGAAACTCGTCGGATGCTAGTTGCATCTTTGTTTGAGATGTGCGTCGCGGCTAAATAAATAGACACGGCGCAATGAAGAATGGTATTGATAGGTTTTGGCTAGATTACCAGGAAATGGTGTTTATGGCATCACTGGTAAGGGTAGGTATTGAATTCCTATTTGCATTTGCTTATGCTGTAGGATTTAATTGGTGCCAAGAGATGTGTGTATTTGTTTTAGTCCCTTGGGTGTAGGTCGCCAGCCAATGTGTTTGTCTGGTGATTTATGATGCACATGATGAAGCTGGGATAAACCAACTCAAGGGTAAGGTTTCCTGATTATGCGGTTGTATTATATATGAACCGATGAATTTCCTTTCAGGTAATTTAGGATAGGATAAAGAACTCTTATAGGGGGTTTTACATGCGCAGGTATGCTTGCAGGTAAGAATTCTTTTGCAGAAGCTTGAAAATAAATATATTCGGTAAGCTAATAAAGAAATCTTAAGGAGCAATGGTATGCGAAGAGAATGCATAAAGGTAAGTTTTCTTTACAGGGACTTAAAGATCATAGATTTGATCTCTTAAATGCGTGCAGCATTTTTTGGTGCCGAATGCGAAAGCATTGGCGAGGACTTGAGCGTTTTGGGTGATGATTATGGGGGTTTTTCAGGAAGGTTAACCGTGGGATTTGGCGGAATCGCCACAAGTTCACGTTTCAAGTTCCCGAAGACCGATGTGGTGACCGCCGAAACCAAACTGATGAATTGGTTTCCTTAAAAAATGTCGTTTTTAAAACTTGTCCGCTAACCAAGCGAATCGGATGGTTCTCGTAATCACTTGCTGCCTAGTTGAAAGTACACGCAACCCCGTTGATCAACCCAAGCGAACCAAAGTTCAAAAAAAAATGGAGAAGGTTGGAAGCAGTCCAACCTGCGGTCGTCAGAGAACACACAACCAACAATCGTAATCGAGCACCAATAGGAAAATGCTCCGTAATCACGGCTGAACAAACACCCAGTAGAACCACACACTCAACGAAATTCCAATCAAATAGACTCTATCGTAATCTGCCGATTGGCCACCTCGTCGAGCACACAACCAGGGATATTCTCTTGAAATTCCGACGCAATGTAATGTATCGTCTAATTCGCTGATTGACCACCTTGTTGCACACACAACCACAGATACTCTTCTTGAGCCTTGATGAAATAAAATTGCCGATTGGCACACACAACCACAGATACTCTTCTTGAGCTTTGATGAAATGAAATTGCCGATTGGCACACACAACCACAGATACTCTTCTTGAGCTTTGATGAAATGAAATTGCCGACTGGCACACACAACCACAGATACCTTTCAAATAAGATCACTAGAATCGTTTATTTAAAAGAATTTATAATATCACTCACCCTCTAGTCGAGCGTTGCTCTGTCATTGTACATAGGCCGGAAACGGTTTGGCAACAGCTTAATGTTGAATCCACATGTATTACGGCATTAATTATCTGACATCCAGGAACAGTAGCGGTAATTGTCTGGCATCCAGGAACAGCTTAATCGAATTCAAATGTATAGCGTTAATTGACTGGCATCCAGGAACAGCTTAATCAATTCCAAAATATGTATGTATTTATCGCCGGCTCCGTGTAGCTTTCAAAAAGAGAATCCGGCTCGAAGGACCATTTTATGATCGTTCCGATCCAGCAAAAAGAAACAGTTAGTAAATGTTATAAATATTGTATTTTTATTATGGTGGACAATGATTATCTCACCTTAATTGATTGTAATTCTCAACAATGATGATTCTTCAAAAAACAATTCAAATGGTTTTTATAATTTAAATTCTTTAAGATCCGTTTTCTAGTTGACTGTTTCTCCGTTCCTTTGCGGCAGCTTCACCGTCACAACCGTTCCTTCAGTCGAAATCATACTTCTTTTGGTGGCAACGGTCCCTCCTGACCTCTTCTTGCTGTATTCCCCGTTGCCTGAGATTGCTCTTGAGTCTCACAACAGATAACTGGTATGAAAAGCTCAGCTCTAATCGCAACTTTACCAGAGCGAGCCTTCCATTGCATACCCTTGAGCGTGGGATAACACCTGTGCCGTCAACTGGTGTATTTAAATTCTGTCGTTGACGATGTTATCGATTATTGTTATCGTTTACTTGGGTTATGTCGTTGCCTGTGTTATGTATTATTTGGTTTCTCATGTTGCATTTGCAACACTGCTTGATGTTTTGTTGCTGTATTTTGAATCTTTACCGTTATGTGTTGTTGCTGTATCGCAACAGTTTGAATCTTCAAACAATCACCAACGTCGCGCTTAGCCGCCGGATTGGATTCAATAGCATAAACATATGCAAACTAAAGAACCCGATTCTTCCAGTCGGCAGACATACGATATACGATTGCCATTGTATAAAGTATTGTAATCCCTTTTAGCATCTAATGAGTGGCTGCTATTTACTCAGCTGACCCCCTTTACCGAACGATGCCTTATGTCGCTTCTTCCTTTGTTCTGCATCCCTTGTCTAGGTTTCGTTTCTCTTTGACCTGCGAGCGTTAGTAAACAATCTGATCTCAACGATCGACTTCACGCACACCACTACAGGACCTCACCAGTGAGATCCTCTATTCTCGTTTTCACTACGAGAGGAACACTCTCTCTCACTCACCCCATTATCGAGTCGGCTTTGTGGCAAACGCCAATATCCGCCCTCCTGCCTGTTGAATGTGACATTCAGATCGCAAAACGTTTAAACAATTTAAATCGCATAAAGTAAAACAACTCCCAGTTATGAGCAAAGTGTTATTTCAGTAATAAATTTGATGTGTAGTCTGATTGTTCCTTCCGACAGGTCAAAAGCCACCCTGTTAAGTATATTTTCTATACCAATTGAATATAATTTTGTTCTCACAGAACTTACCCCGGATTGGCTTCGATGGGTGCGACGTGGGGGACTTCCGCTTCTGCTGCAGATGGATGTGGTACTATTGCGGGTCTCAAATTAAAACTCTCCTTTTGTTTTTTTTTCATTTATTTGTTTCTGTTGATACTAAAATATTTTTTTTTTGTTCAATTTCACAATTTCTATTGTTTCTATTTTTTGTTCGATTTCACAATTTCTGTTCTTTCTATTTTTTGTCCAATTTCACAATTTCTTTTCTTTCTATTCACAATTTCTGTTCTTTCTATTTTTCGTTCAATTTCACAATTTCTTTTCTTCCTTTTTTGCTTCTTCTTTATTTTATTTTAATTTTCAACGCAACCGCACGCTTTGACTGCTTAATCAACAAGACCGGAAATCTCGTGCCGTTCCATTCAATATCCGCTTCCTCAATACAGGACGATTGTTATTTTGAGGAAAAGGAATTAGGGATTCTATGGCTGTGTGCAGTATGATTTTTGTAATAGGAGTTTTAATTTATTTTAATTATTTATCTATTGTATGTGGTGTTGTAGGAGTATGATAAACAAAGTGGCGGCTCCTTGCCTGAAATGGATTATTTATTAGAGTAATGCAAATGTACAATACAGTTATAGAGCGGTAAAAACTATATTAAGCGCCGTCCCACGTTTCTGCTTCTTTTCTGTCAGAAGTACTTGTGCGTTTGTTCTCCTATCGCTCGCAACGCTCGGTCCGGTGCTGCAATCGCATAGAGCACGCAGCTTAGGACCATTGCACAACATGTGGGAATATTCTATTGTATTTGTATGTGGTGTGTTGAAATTGGTAAAGGATATTCATGTGCAGACACGAGATTGCAATTATTATAGGGGGGTGATAACTAAATGAACTTAATTATATAACAACCCTCGTCGAAGGCACACAAGCTTCACACCACTCCGTGGGGTTTCAAAGGAAGATAAACCCGCCGACGAGCCTCTTTCTCGACGGCACGCACACACCTCACAACAGTCTTTTGTTAATATCCACAGGGATTGCTTAATTAGATCTATAAAAATGATTATAGGAATGCCACCTATCTTCTTTTCGAGTGTTGCTCTGTTGTATTCCAGTATCGTCCTTTGGTTAGATGCAGTTTGAGTTTCTGCCACTGGATAATGGACTGTGAACTTCTTTCACTGGTTAATCCACGTTGAGATCCTGCTTTTGGTTACTAATATTGTTATTTATTGTGATGCTCCGACGCCGTGCTTTCTCATAGATTGAGAGAAGAATCAAAGGTTTAGTTTAAATTTTATAGTTCACTTTATTTACTTGTTGAAAATAAACTGCCCCAGTCACCGAGGTTACGGCCTGGTGCGTCGTGCAAAAGTACAAATGATAATGTAACGGTCAGGAATGATCGTTGTGAACTCGATGAAGGTATGACTGACACTACTGGAATGATCGTGAGCGATTTTTGATAAAAAGGAAAAAGAGCAAAAATAAAAGGGTAAAAGTAAAAGGTGACCTGAAAGCATGTTCGTTCTCTCCCTCTTTATACCTGGAGCCCGAAGCACATAAAAGTTAGTTTGGCCAGTCATGTTCGAGCAGATGTCACTATTAAGGAAAAATGTGTTTAAAATTGTTTGCCTCTACAAGCCGAAATAGTTTAGGAAAATAAGTGCGTACTTCTATATTGTATATGCATGTGTGGAAAAATTTCCTTTTATTAGTTATGTTTGTCACTTTGGGCACTTATGTAGATATATATATATTGTTATGCCTTGATTTGGCTCTACACTTGTTGTGTAAAGAAGTGAAGAAGCTCCGCGCCTTCGGGTAGGGTTTCGGTAGTGGGGAGTTACGGTATTTCCGTCCAGCAGTGAATTCAGTAATTCCCCCGAGAGAAATAGTCCAGTATATTTTTTTTGTTGTTGTCGATTAACATTTATTTCTTATTAAAATAGACGTAAAACTAGTTTTTACAAAACACAGTACATACAATGAGTTTTTCTTTGCTATCAAGTTTTAAATCATTACTTACAAATTTCTTTAAAACTACTTTACACATGTACTTTATATAAAATTAATGTTAAAACATTCTTTAAAATTATATTATAATTTACACTTGTACTATATATAAAATGAACATGAAATCATTCTAGGAAATTACGTTTTACTTTACACTTATATTTTTAAATATAATTAACACCAAAACTTTGTTTAAAATTGTATTCTGCTTAACACCTGTAATTTATATAAAATTAAGATTAAGACCTTACTTTAGTTCCGCCTTCTTGCTTTAGTTCCGCCTTCTTGCTTTAGTTCCGCCTTCTTGCTTTAGTTCCGCCTTCTTGCTTTAGTTCCGCCTTCTTTCTTTACTAGGAAACCTTCTTTATAATCTTGCTCCTTCTTCACACAAAAACTTTACTTTAAAAGGATATCTACGTTAAAACTGCTATTTTACACACAATCTTTTACTTAGGAACGGCGACCGGTGTCTCATGAGTTACTTTTTTCAACTGATGTCTTCTGGGTTCCTGGCTCCATTGTCAACTCGGTGACGCTGATCTTCGGTTGACCATCATCCACAAATGTCGTAATTTACGATGCTGTCCGAGATCGGATAGTTCTAATATTGTGCTGGATCGGGTGTCTTTGCTGTACGGTTATGATCCCTTGTTGGATCGGGTATCTTCAGTTTATGTATATGATCCCTTGTTGGATCGGGTGTCATCAATCTATGAGTGTGATCCCTTGTTGGATCGAGTATCGTTTTGGTTGACGTGTGTGATACCTTGTTGGATCGGGTGTCATTAATTTATGGGTATGATCCCTTGTTGGATCGAGTATCTGTTTGGTTGACGTGTGTGATCCCTTGTTGGATCGAGTATCTTTTGGATATGAGCAGTTTCTTTGTTGGGAAACAAAACTCTGCTCGATTTAGCCTATTTTTGTTTACATACATAATATATATTGGAAAAATTAAATTTAAATGTATATGAACAAACATTTTTTATTCAGCTTGGTGATTTATTCTTTATCCCCGTGTAAAAAGAACAATTTTAAAATAAGTATTTGAGCATTCAATTTATTCTTGGCGTCCCCTTGTAGTTGACAATTTCGAAAATTTGACAAAAATGAATTTTTCTTTACTTTAACTATCGAATTGAGTTCACTTTTCTGTTTCACTTTTTATGTATAAAAAAAATATGTGTACCTGTGGTTGTTGTAGCTGCGACAGGAATTGGTTTGGCTGCTGACTGAGGTTCGCTCCACTGGATGTATTATTTTTTCTGGTCCCAATCACTATCATCAGAATCTACCAGCAAATTTTCTGTTGATTGTGTCGTGCTCCTGTGGGGTTTTTCAGGGCCCGAAAAACCACGCATCACTTTGGCCCCATATCCCACTACCAATATCTGCAAACAACTTACCCTCATGAGAGCATTCCCCACCTGAAAACATAAACCCACGGCAAAGATTACTACCTTGCCGTGGCAACAAAAACTTTCATACGAACATGGCTGAGAAGCATTTTTCCTAAAACATATTCGTGTCCCCTGATCGGCACCCATGACCATTCCCAACCATTAGGAAAACTTCTACAGTCCCCTTATCGACATTCATGTCAATCATGCTCTCAGAAATCTCCTGGTGTTTGCTTTTCCCAAGCAATCACCGATCACCCGACCACGTCAGCCAAATCGATGCCTATACAGCTGCAACCAATTATTTCGAATCGGCTATGCAAATTAGTTACTTGGCGATTTATTTTCCTTTTACAGGTAGAGAGGGGAAACTTACGAAGGGGGATTAGTGGATGTTAGGAGGGACCTGGACGCGAGGTAGGTCCGTAACAATAGGAAGGATGAAGAAATCAATAGGGAAAGCACAATAAACCAGGGTTTGATCTGGCTTTTGTTTGCGTGTACCAATGCAGACTCTGAGGCTGACCGAGTGACCTAGTTTTGTCACATGGTTTGTGATATTCACCTGCAAAAAGAGATCATTGATCCCACGCGGATAGAGTGTCTGGGGGAAGTCGAAGTGACGCTACATCGGCTAGGGGAATATTATCGTGGGAACCAAATTAAATAAATCGATAATTTCCCCAGCCAGTCGCTAGGTCAGACTTTGCCGTTGCTAACCGACATGAGATGCGATTTCCGGTGGAAATATCATTGGATTAACGAACTGGGGTTGGCGTATGGCAAAAGGGAGCTGAATTCAATTACGCATTATCTGCATAGAATAATGAATTCAGCTATGCTTTCTTTTGGGAAATATCTTCCACGGGTGGAATAGCTGAAAGATGGGATAGGGGTTGTTTCGCCAGTTGAAAACAGCAACTCCATGCAGTTCGCCAACTGGGAACAGCAAAACGTATGTTCTGCGTCGAGCTCCTCGACGAGACAGCAAAATGATGAGCCCCATTGGGCACAGATAATACAAAAAAAAAAAAAAAACGCGTTGAACAAATGAAACAAAAGAAAACAATGAATATTAAATTACATTAAAAATTACACTTTATTTGGTGAACCGTCACCGATCCGAAACTTAACTTACTGGACTCAAAACTAAAAACAGAAAAACATGCTGTTTAAAATAACAAAGAATAAAACTCTTCTTTGTTTGAAGGAACGTTATAAACAGAAAAGTAAAAACTGTATAAAAATAACAACTGTGTTAGACAAACAGTAACAATGACAAACTGTAATGAAGAACAATCTTCTATCCTCCTTTATTCAGCATCTCCGCTGAATCTTCGGCATTCGAGTAATTGGCAGCGTTCAATGCCAATAGGTTTCTGCTGCAACCGCAAGTTGGATTTTCTGTAGCATAAATCCAGGGGCTTAATGCTGGAATGAAACTGTAGGACAGTTCCGATTGACATTTGAGGCTGCTTGAGTGGTTTAAGGTTTGTTACTTGTGCACCAACAGGGGTTGAAATGACGCGCTGTTAGTGGTCGAAATTAGGTTGGGATTGTGGGTTGGTTCTCCATGTAATATAGAGAACCCCCACAGGTCTCCTGTCAGGAACTATACGTACGGTTCTATCGTTGCCCATTCTCGCTACATGCCTGGCTCATTTCAATCTTCGCCACCTAATTATTATCACTATTGTGGGTTTAGGGTACAGCTCTTCCAATTCGCGATCGTGGAGTGTCCTCCATTGTCTTACATCTTCGTCGTATTTAGCACCAGAGATACTCCATAAAACTTTATTTTCGAATCCACGGCATCTGTTCTCTTCTCGCTTTGTAAGCGCCCATGTCTCATATCCATATAGGGCAATCGTAGTTTGACGAATGACGCCAAGAACCAGGTCGGCTCTCTGCTGGAATTAACTACTCTATAAACAATACGGAACTGTTCACCAACATGAGATATTCAATGGAGGGCCAAAGCAATGGCGTCAGCAACACTGCTCAACTGTCTTGGCAGGCACATGTGATGGTTACCGCTGACTGAAAACAATTGCGTGGAATGAGAAAAAATAGAAACGAATACCTACCGTTGACTGCCAGCAAAACATCCAAAACGAATCCCCCTTAAAACTCGGTTGGTTTAGTGTTAATAAATATGAACTTTATTTATTGATTATTTTGATTTTAACTGATTATCATTTAATACGAACTGTGTCGGCCGAATGTTTAACGAAGAAGAGAAAAGGTTTTGTTTACGATGGTTGCCTTTTATATTTCGGGATTAGAGAACAAAAACAAATATTGATCATCGAAAATCACTTTATTGTTTTTCAAAATATTCCCCATGAAGATCTATACACTTTTGCATGCGTTTGAACCAATTGTCGAAGCACTTTTGCCACCCTGATTGAGGTATCTCCAACACATGCATTCTGAATGCAGCAACCGCTTCTTCAGGTGTCGAAAAACGTTGACCTCTCAGTTTGTTTTTTACGTACGGGAATAAAAAGAACATTGCTTGACAACCAATTATTCGATTATGTCAGCCGATTGCTGACATTTGTTATTTGGTTGCCAAGGGTAGCATTCACTTGCGAATTCGCTGGTTGTGTCCAGTGCGAATCCGCAACACAATTTCTATTTATTTAAATTTTTCTGTTAATTAATTTATTCTTTGAAGTAAATAATTTTTCACTTTCATTGAATCGAACTTCTTTTTGCCACCGAACCGCACAGGCACACGACTAATTTTCAATTGGCTCAAAGGATCAAGAGTCACTCTCTTCGTGGGCACTCACCCCTGATGTCAGGGTGTGTCGTGCTCAGTCCACGTGGAGATAACCCTTCATTCTACGATTTCCATCAATCCTTTTTGTTTCCTTTGTTCAATACACCGTTTTGTGCGCTCCTATCCAATGGTCATAAGTAGTATCGACTGTCCTTATGCCATACGGAGGGGGACTCTACAACGGTACATCCGACAAAGAAACTTTTTGGGGGAAGTGTTGTTGTTTTTAGTAGATAATATTTGGGACCTTGTGGCTAGCCAAATACTAATCTATTGGGATAGGGAACATGTATTTTTAGGGATTATTTTATTTTAATAATTGTCTATTGCTTGGTGGGAATGTGGTATTGTACTTTTAATATGATGCTTTGGTATGGGGAAAGGATATGGACTGGCTAGAATTTTAAATGCATTTTAAGGGGATGATAATTAATTGATGTTAATTATATAATAAATTCGTTAAATTACAAAAATACAGGAAATGAAAAAAGTTGGTTTGGATCGTCGGGGGTGTGATGACGTGACTTGCGGTACTTTCTTCGCAGGCTTGGTTTGTAAATGTATCCACACACGAGTTAAGGTTATGGGGCCCCGGGATCTCAAAAAAAAAGTACAATTTTCGTTCACTATATCTGAGGGATCTGCGATGGTCCACCGACGGATGTATCTCGTTGGTTAGCCAGGGGAATGACGTCAGGACCAAAAACTCGAGACTTGCCGTGGGACGAAGATTACCTGGTGATTAATTTCCGATTCGTTTACCGGAAGCGAACGACCACGACATCGATTAAAACGCAAACGAATCGATAAAACGAAAACGAAATCCTTTAATGAACGAAAACGATTGAAAATACAATATAAGGAAAAAACGAATCATTTGCATAATGCAAAAATGACAACAAAAACTGAATAACAACTGGCAATAACAAAAATGAAAAGTGCTGCCAAACATGCAGTTAATTACAAATTATAACAATTAATAACAAAGATAATAACAATTAATACTAAGAATAAATGTAAACTACTAATAATCAATACCAAAAAGTAATTCAAATGGCTTGAACTAATTAGTTCAAGCACGACGCGACACCTGGTGTTTACGCACGGTGCATTTGTGGCGAAAAAGCGATTCTCTTCTTCCTCCATCTATTCGCAGCTCGGACAAGGTTCCGCCAAACCGAATCGTCATTAAATGTCCCAAAAACTGTTCCGTCAAATACTGAAAGGAAACTGTTCATCAAACCCAGAAGGGTAACGACAACATCCCGGAAACTGCAGCACAGGAGAGCAAAACACAAGCGAAGCTCCACAATCCAACGTCCAGGAAGAGGAAGAAAATAAAACATTTTGTTTTAATTTATTGATCAGCCGATTTTAATTTAGTTTTGGTCGAGTTTCTTTCACATTCGCGATTTACTGTACGTTGTGTTGACTCAGAGTTACGTTATTAATTGTCCACGATAGGGTTTCTTTAACTGACATTGTATTTTTTAAAACACGACACAATTTTTAAAAAAATCAAACGCTCGGACACTCGCGACCTCGAATTTAACGCATCTCTGCAACGTTAAGGTGAGCGGGAGTGAACCGGCCGTCGCGAACGGTGGTTGTAATAGGACTCAATAATATTCAATCGTTGTTAAAAGAAATTCAGCCAGTGAAATTGGCTCTCTTAAATTAAGGGTGCATTTCCTGTTCCGAGAGAGACGTAAAGTCTCTCTTTGGGGTAACCAACAGATCTCATACGGAAGATCGCCACATATAACAATATTATTATTATAACAATATTATAATATAATTATACAATATTATAATATAATTAGGGTAAATTAAAGTAAGAAGGGGGGACTTACTGTGAGTTATCTTGGGTTTATGTTGTGGTTGACTGCGACAGGTTGCAGGGGGCGTTGATGGTTGCTCCCCTGTTAAACGGTCATTTGATGAGTCTCTGTTGTTGCTCGCTCTGCCCTTTTTAGTTCTTGAAGGAACACACTTTCTGTACTTAGTTCAGATAGACAGTTTAACAGATCGTATCGTCCGGCCTGGGATCCAACGTCCGGCTTGATTGATTGCATACGTTTGTCTTCCTAATAATAATTTCTCGCAGTCCAATGGATAACGGATGTGTAATGTTCCGAAGACAGTGGCTTCTTCTAATGCTACGTTTACAATATGGAGCTTCCTTGAATCAATAACGTTCCGTTTGTCTTGATAGTTTAACGGCGAATTGTCATTCATTAATTTTTTTCCGTTGACGTATATTTTTATTTTATTTGACACCAACGTCGTTTTTTATTAATTTCTCCGCCAAGTAGAATTTGCATAAAGTAGTCTATGATAATTAGCTACTTGGCGCGTTATTCTCCTTTTACAGGTAAAGAGGGGAATCGAAGGGGGATTAGTGGATTCTGGGGGGACCTGGACTCAATGTCGGTCCGTAACAGGGGTGCCTGGTGGCAACCGTAACTCACACAATGTTAGTTCATTGAAGTTAAACTCACACACAAAATGTTAGTTCATTTAAATTAAATTATAAGTTAAATGCGAACTATAGACTGACTGTATTGATTCGGTTCGGTTCGGTTGCGTTCTTTGTTCAGTAGTTATGAATTTATTTTTGTTTTATTATTTTTGTTATGCTTCGAACGGCGCCTTCTCTCCTTCCTTCGTGGACTGTATTTATTCCCGACGCGGGCCGGCCAAAACATTTTATTTAACTAGTGGGCTGAACGGTATTCTTGAATTCTTGACTGTAAACAAATTGGAAAGAGACTGACAAGACGGCCGCGATGGAGATGGGAGGACACTGTTAGGTTTGACCACAAGGAGATCGGTTCGGATGGTCAAACGTGGAGAGAGAGCGCACAGGACAGGGAACAATGGCGGAGTCGAGTCGGTGAGGTCATGGACTTCCTAAAGGTCAATAAACGGAATAAAATAGTGGACTGTACCTTCAGAGCCGGGCTCTGCTCTGGACGGAGGGCGTTAGTGTCTTGCTTAGTACAAATCCCTACAAATCTACAAAATAATAAATTAAACGCAGGTACAATTGCTTAACCTAATTCCTTATTTATTATAATGTTAATTTGGTTTTTCCTATTATCTCTTTATACTTATGGTCTCGTTAGGACCGTGCGGTGAGGAGTTTCTGTGACAACTCCTGCAGTTCTGTCGATGTGCTCGCCTTATGATGCACTTTTTTGTTTTTTTATTTTCGTCATTATTTATGACTATTAATCACTTTTTTAAAACTCACTTCAACTTGGTCTCATATAGAACACACGATTTAGGTTGGGGATAGTTGGATTATCCACTACCACTTCTGGGCTCTTTTTTGTTGGTAGGGGATTTTGGAAATCCACCGCTGCCACCCATTAGTGTAATCCAATTTGTCCTGGTGCCCACCATGCTTCTGGTTCCTCAGGAAGAGTGGGCTACCGTTTTGTTTTTAGTCAAAATTCAATTTTTAATTTTTTGTTCATTTATTTAATTTAAAACTTTTTTCTATTAATTGTTATATATCGCCGACACTAAACCGAAACTACGAACGTCTTGAGTCCGCAGCCGCACAACACCAAATCTAAACTGTCTCAATTGCCAGCCGCCATTCCATTGTTTTTGTGTTACTTTTGGAAATAGGATAACATAAAGGAAAAGAAAGGAAGAAAGGTCATAAATGCACTTCGGCAGGAAACAATAGATAAATGATCTTTCGGATGTGTTCGATAATAAGTTACAGTGCATGTGGGGGCGACTATTTTGCAGCACCTGTTTGTAGAATACTACTTTACAAGACCCACCAATTGGGCATCAATGTCCGCAGCGCCAGTTCGTAATATATGGTTCGTTGTGGCGTCGGGTCGGCGTTCACACTTAATGGCTCCCAATCACCACTCAGTGGTCACCGTATGGTCTTCGGGTTTCCGTGGATGATCACTTATAAAATATAAACGTAGTTTACCTTTCTCTGTCCGCAGCCCCGGCTATTTAGATGTTGCGAAATGGGGTATCTGCTGCTGAGCCAAGATAAACCTGCTCCCGCTTCCAAATTTTCTTCGCAGCCAGCACCCGAACAAAAGAAAAGGAAATCGATATGCACAAGAAACCAATATTTCGTTTTATTTCCAAAACGGGATTTTTACAATGGCGTAATTTCCAACTTGGGCAAATATTTAACACCAATTAATATATAAAGTCTTCTTCGTCACCGTCTTCTTTTTCGTGCTCACTACTTTCTTCTTTTTTTCCCTTAATTTTAATTTTCTGTTAATCTTCATTTACTGATTTTATTACAATTTCCGTTTCTTTTAACTGTCGCGGCACCTCTGACTTTTTTCTTCTTTCCTCCTCTTGTTCTTCTAAAAAAAAAGTGAATCCCTTATCTTTTTCTCCCATCACCATTCTTCGAAAATTTATTCTCGACGGCGATTGACTTCGAAACTAGCCAAAGCCACCACCGCCGAAAGGAAACTGGGCTTATACGCCGCCAGTATTTATTTTGTTTATTTATTTCAGGCGATGGGGAAGATAATTACGTAACAGATGCGCATTCATTATCCTAGATCTTGATACGCGATGAAATGAACATGTGGTTCGTTTTATGGCGCAATTTGTTTGTATTTGAATTTGAAAGATGTGAATGGATATTTAGTTTTCTGGGACCAAATTTGTGCAAACAAATTCTTAGAGTATCATAAAATTGCAGACGCGCATTTTATGATTCTCAATAATATTTGTTCGGAAATTGGGCATCTGGTCCGTACATTTAGTTGAGGGATTTTGGAAATCTATAATTGAATATACAGTTGTGGTGTCTTAAAGCCCCAAAAAATTTTATATTTAGATACAAAATCGGTTACCTGATATTGGGGGAGGACTGCTTCCGTGGCTTAATGTCGTTGCGGTATCCTTATGTGTCCAATTAACTTCGAAAAACAAATTCGAACTCGAAGAACTGCACGATCCACACCCGAATCGGGGCGTGTTCAAAAATTCACTTCTGGATCGTGCAATTCCTCCACCACCTTACCATCATACTATCTTAAAACAAAATTGTATTAAATGCAAATTATCAAATGATGGTGGTGGCCGACGTACGTAACACAGTGCATATGATTGCATATGCTTTAAGAATCTCTACAAATTGAATCAGTGCGAAAATTGAACGTTTGATTCAATTTGTTCAACATTGGATTTAATGTTGATTTGGGGATATGGATGGAGTTATGGAAGAAGGTGCAAAATAAAGGGGGGGGGGGGGGGGTTCGTGGAGCACTACACATATATAGCCTCGCGGCTGTCCCCTCCTTCGCCCGTTTCTTGTGCTGTCCATCTCTCGCTCATTTCCTGCAATCGGGCCGCAGCTGATCGTTTGTTTCCCAGGAACTTGTGTGCTGGTGCTTGTGTGGGGAGTTCTCTATACCCATGGAGAACCACCCACCATTTCCGGCTAATTTCGACCGCCATACAGCGCGTCAAACCAACCCCATTCCCCCTACTTACCTGTTCTCCTGTAAATCATGTTACCACAAAGGACGCATAGCTAAACTCATTGTTCCATGCAGACAATGCATAAATGAGTTTAGCTAGTTGTTTTTTTTTTGTTTTTTTTTTTTTTTGCCATACGGCAGGTCTAGTTGATGTTGGTTAGCGACAACCAAATCCAGCCGGATGAAGTTGTCGCACCATGGCAGAACCGCTGGGGAAATTATCAAAACATTCGATCGAATCACGTGATAATATCACTTTGCCTTTTCCCAGTTCCTCCATCCGCTGGGGATCAAACATCTCTTTTCTCAGGTGAATAGAGTAAAACACATTTTCCGCTCCTCCGCATTTCTTTTCTTTCCATAGCCACACGCTTCCGGGTTAACTACCACACCACACTACCCCAGTGTGGGATACCTCGGGGGCCACATTACCACACGCAAACTAAGCCAGATCAACACCGAGTTATTGCGCTCTCCGCTTTGAGTTTTTCATCCACTCTGCGCACATCGGCGTGCAGTCTTTTGTTGATTTCCTTTGACATGTAGTTACTGGCCGCCATGTCGTTCCCAGATATTTAAAGTATAACGTTTTTAAATATAGTTTCCCTGAGGCTTACGTGTGTTCCCTGAGGTCCACACGCCTTCGCCGTAATGTTACATTTGGTTTTGTCTTGATTTCTAGCCCCATCTCCTCTGCCACTTGAGCGATGATTACACGGTATTTACTTACGGTTTTTAGATTACCGCCCAAAACATCCGCATAAATGTGACCCCATTCAGAGGCAATCCGACCATGTTATCGGCTTGTACCTTTGTTACAAATTTATGTGGTAACAAAAATATTAAATTAAATATAAGTATTGTGTACTAATTAATGTTATGGCTCACTGAAAGATCGAAAATATATTTTTTTATGCAGAGAGTGACTATGTTTACTTGTGTCTTCAGGCTTTATTCGGGAAAATCAAACATACAATCTATATAGTTCGATCTATAGAACACTGGGGTAAGAATGTATGGGTGGCGTCATTGGCACGGGTTCTACTCCTATCCCACGCTGTCGTTGCCCGGAATTGTCACCAATGTCGATGCGCTATCTATTGTCTCCGTGAGTCTTCCCAGTAGTCAATAACAAAACACCGACGGTTCGTCTTCATTTTATTTATTTCCTTATTTATATAACACAAAACTGGTATGTAACACAGATGGTTCTTTGGCGGATTTTTATTGCGTATCCTAGTTGATACTGGGGTGTTCCGCCGAACACTACTCCCAAAACAACGAAACAAAAGAACGGAGCGAAAGCAATGTCAAATTAAACCACGAGAAGAATTGTTTTGTTTTGTTTTTATATTTGGTTCTATTTTAATCTTACAGCGCTTCACTACACCGCACGCGCGATCACACTCGACGTTACTTTATTTTTTTCCTAGTTCGAAAACGCCTACTCAGATTTTTATACACTCGAAAATTGTTCTCCTCGTCTTCTGCCGATCGAAACCTAACTTCGTTGGTCGAAATATACCACCCGATATAGCTATCGAAATCAGACTGTCTGTCTGCCCACACAGATAACCAGATTCCAAACTGGTATCTGTATCTACACGGAAAAATTTTCCTAATTGCTCTGCTAACAGAATTTCCGAATTTCTGTTAGCAGCATGTTATCACGTCCCAGGGGTGATTTTTCATTCCTGAAAGAAGAAACTCGCTCATCATCGAACATCATTATCACCATCCGTGGTGGTGGTCGAAATTCAGTTCGACGGTTGTCAATTGTATGCCGCCTTATTTACATAACACATCTGGCGCGAAGGCCGAAAGATATCCTGCAATTTGCATGGATGCATGGTTCATGGTTTTTGTTTGACTTTTGTCAATACACCCGAAATCCATTAGCTCTTTCTGATGGGTGTGAAATACAAACAGACACCGTGGGATCGGAGTAGTTTCCTTGTAGGTTTTCAACCTCATACAATTTGAATTATCTCGTTGAGATAATTACGGTTGCCGTTTCTTTATGTTTGCCGCTAGACTTGGTGGTCTTTATGGCAGCTACCCGCACGTGCATCGTTGGTCGGCTACTTTGCATTGCATAGACGTTTGAAATTGCCGATTCAATGGAATGTTCCTGGGCGCAGGCGGATTGAATGTTTCTTTTTTGTTTCAGGTATGATGACTTACGAATGTTGAGCTTGGCATTAAAAGCTTTGGGGACGTTCAGTTCCTTGCTTTTTGGTGTCGGTCTCAACGTTGGCTGCGAGTTGCAGGCCCTATGGTGGGACTTTGGGGCACGCGTCTGTGGGCGCGTGCAACGCTCTCAGGTAAGTAAGTTCTTTGAAGATAGGAACCTTACCTGCGTAGAATTGTGCGTTCGTAGAACGCTACAGTTCTTTATGATGTTCTTATTTATATATAACATCTGACTGTACACAATATGGTTTTTAATTCTTTCTTTATTAATATAAATTAGCAAACACAAAATACAACTAAACCAAAAAACATTGCTTTTTCTTGCTTTACAAACAAAGGTGACCACTGTTCAAACGTGTTCGATAATGCTGATAGATTATGCACTGTTATGTACACAAAAATTCGAAATGGTAAAACGAAAAACTTTAATATCTTGGGGGCACAGCCTTTTATGATTTAAATGTTCTATTAGATTTAAAATGATTTAACATGAATTAAACTTTAATTACTTGTGGGCACAGCTTTTTATGATTTAAATGTTCGATTTGATTTAAAATGAATTAAACTGATTTGACGCAACCAAAGAGTTCATAAGTGCGGATTTATTTTGAAAGGACGTTCGACCACTGACAGACTTGCGTTCAGACTGTGGATTTATTTAACGTGGAAGCCCGACTTGCCTCGACGGAATCCGTATCGCGATTAACTATTGCCGACGAGAACAGCAAAATGATGAATTGCCGCAATGGGCACACATCGTACACAAAAAAAAACGCGTTGATTAAAAGAAAACAATGAATATTAAATTACATTGAAAATTACAATTTATTTTGTGTCACCAATCCGCAACTTGAGTTACACGATGGACTCAAAAATAAAACCAGTAAAAACAGAAAAACATGCTGTTTTAAAAAAGAACAAAGAATTTGATTTATTCGTTTTTATCATGTCTACGCTTATGAGCATGTAGATGTTTATGCCGCTGGCGTCTGCGCGGACGCAGGATTAGCACAACACCACTGTATACGCCGGGAATTGTTCTTTCCGGAAAAACCACACGAACAGCAAAACACACAGATGTAACCAGTAGCAAATGAAACAAACGGTTGTCTAATTGAATTTACTTGAAGAACTTTATTGAGTCTTGAACTTAATTTAGGGTATACAATTTCACTGAGCTGGGACGCTTTTGTCTCTGGACACCACAGGGTTCGAAATATACACCAAAGTAATGATATTAATGTTCTTACACTTGGATACTTAACATGCAGTTCGATTACTATGTTAGTTGTAACTCACACACGACAATATTTACAAAATGAGTAATAAACTCCGGCACGCAACGACCTCGACAAGTGTGTCTCGTTTTAGGTATGAAATCTGACTAACGTCCATTCGCCACCATCAGAATGACATGGCAGCGAATAGCCTCAAAAGGGGAGGAGCTACACGATCAACTCGAGGCATTCAAACGTGATTGGGTTGGAAAACATGGGGTACATTTTGCATGCATGTGTATGCGTCACATACGTTCATCAGTGGACGAACACAGATAGATGCAGGCGTCGTTATTGCATCTCATCGTGATGATCATTAAGCGAAGGAATATGTCTCTGCGATCTTATGTCAACAGAAACGCTATTTCCATGATCGAATGATGGATATGCATTGTTTGCGTTCGCCAACATTGCATGGGTCGGCGGCTGTGTACACAATTGATTGTGTAATGCTTGCCGGCAGCAGACCCTTCTGGGGTGAGAAACACACCGAAGATCTGCTCCCCCAAGGAGAGGCCATAAATCAACATTTAGTTGATGGACATGCTGATTTTCAGGTCCGCGGACGGTTGGCGACCGTTAATAGAAAATTCCGATGTACCATAAACAATCCGGAAGACATGGATGCGACGGTTAGGTTTTGCAAACGAATATAGGATGCCACCGTTGCCAGTTGTTAAAAGTAAACACTCGATGGCCACATCCAATTCGTTGCTTGTTTGCGGTCCATGATCGGTGGAAACCGATAATGGAAAATTAGCTATTGCTGAACATGCGGGAAATGTTTGCTTTGCGTCGGCCGAAACCTTGTCGACGGTGGCAAACTGGTGAGACTGGGTAGCCGCACGAATTGGGGTGACATGGGTAAACAAAACAAGCACATTAGGAACTCTGTGTTGATTTGGTTTTCATGTTCGAAACTCTCTGATTTCGATTCTTTGAAATGATATCAACGACCATCCGCTATGTTTTTCTTGAAACTCCTCCAATTTTGCTTTGATATTCTCGATTGCCGTGCTCAAGTTTTCCCTTATATCTTCCTCATTGTTATCCGTAAACATTTTCGTTTGTATGCTTTTAATATCGAGCTGGACTTCCTCGTCACATTCTTTAGTGAATTTCACACCAATTAAACCCAATTTGGGTTTTCAGAAAACATCTGCCCCGATGATACACAAAATCCAATGAATATAACACACACAACATTTGAACAAGTAAATAAAAAAATAAAAATAATTTGATGAAACATCCGCACTACGACCAACGATGTTATTCATCAACAATACTTCGACATTCTCTAAACAATACACGCCAACTAGCGTCACTTTGATGTAGACGACAAATACAATTGGGAGCACAGCTGTTTTCAGTATTTCAAAAAATGATTTATAATATAAGATAACTTACCGTTTGATGATTTTTTTCTAAAAATGTTGGCAGCAATCCGTCTGCGATTGGGTAACCTCGTAACAATTTCCTGTTTAGCTGGCTAGTTTGTTTTCTCACTTTTCAAACACTTTTATTATTTAGGATATGAATATCTATATATCAATGGAAACTTTTTTTATTTTTTTGTTTAATGACTGTCGATAGAGGATCTTAGTGACACAATGATTTCTAACTAGCCATACTCCATCTAATATAGCGAAATTCATTCACTAATACACACAATCACATCATCGCGAAAACAAACAAAATTTTAATGAAGGCACATGAGGAGCGCAGACGTGTTCGGGCGTGTTTCTATTCAATCGAAAGATTGCAACTTAGAAATTGTGTTATTTTTGCTGAGGCCGTGAGCTTTCAAGATTGCAACACCAACCCATACCCGAGGCACCAACCCCTAGCCGGGACACCAACCCGCAGCCGTTGGGGCGAAAAACCGCCTTATTTGGAAAAAAGCCGCCCCTTTTTGGAAAACAGCGTCCTATTTGAATAAAAAACCGCCCGATTTGAAAAAAAACCGCCCTATTTGAAAAACCCCATAGCCCATGCGTCAACCCCCAGCCGAGACACCACCCCCGACCGAGACAACAACCCCATAGTCCAGACGCCAGACGCCAGGCCCTGGCCCAAGCCTCGGCCGAGACGCCAACCCATATCCGCGACACCAACCCCCCCGCGCCCCAAGACGATCAATCGTGGCGTCATTGGGTTCGACGGTTCGAAACCCCATAAATACACTACTTTTAATAATAAGAAATTTGAAGGAACGTTATAAACAAGAAGTAAAAACTGTGGATATAATAATTCCATAAAATGAAATGTCTGCATATGGGCAAGTATCATGAAAACGATACTTGGGGTATTTACCCGATCAGTGATTGCGTAAAGCATCTCGTGTGTGTATTTACACTAACGAGAACTCGATTCCCTTTTGCGGCCAGGCGCGAGTTATCCATTTAATGTCGATTGTTTTAGCGACCGATATGATTGAAGCATGGAAGTAAGGCAAGAGTATCTCCTGCTTGTATGCCGCAATTCGATGGGGGAAATGTGCACCGCGGTGGTCGAGACATGTTAGTTGCTTGGTTGTGAAACCAAATAGCCTTTATGGAACATGAATGTTTCATGTGCTTCTTGCCATTAAGGAATATTGACGGCGCCCTGCGGTGATTAGTGTCGTGTCGGTTTCTTATTGGTGAAAACGAATTGTTTTAGGAAATTAATGGTGCCTTGTGATGCTGCCGTAAGTGCATAAATAGTTTTCTCTTTCAGGTAAATCTCGCCGATGCATTAAATGCATATTGTAGGGGGAAAACCTGTAAAGGGAGAACGCCTGCAGGTGGTTGCAGTGGACGGTTGGGCATGCTAAAATGCAGGGCATGCAATGGCGTTCGAATGGAACTGCCATAATACATGTTTCTATAGTATACAAGTGCTTTAGGAGGCTCTGTTTCCTCGTCCTAGGTTGTAAGGTAAGTAGTGGCGTTCAATGGAACTACCACAATACTTGTTTTTTATGCTTTTTGTATGCCCCAGGGGAAGTTAGGTGTTGTACCTAGAAAAAGCCAGCGGTGGCGTTATTGGAATCGCCACAGAACAAAGACCATGATTCAAGAATTATTTGGGTTATTTATACTAATATGTATGGCTATGATTGGTGGGGATTCTGATTGTACATGACGTTGTGCGTCGCATGTGTTATCGCTACTGATTGTGGTGTCCGTTCCTAAGGCATGATATCATCCTTTGTTCGTTGTGCGTCGCTTGTGTTATCCCTATTTGCCACGCATTATTTATTTTTAGATCTGGGACCGAAAGTTGCCTTAACTACTCTCCACACATACTACAAAAAATTGGGTTCCACCATTGGTGCTATCGCCTTCAATTGTAATAATTTTTTTCATACATTTTTTTTCATTTTCTTACCCTTTTAAATTCATTATATCTTTTATATAACTTGGTAAGCGTTCGTACTGTTGTTCCTTCGTAATTTTTTACAAGGCTTCTTGCTGTACGCAAACGGCCAATACCCTGATGTTTTGTTCGCCTACTTTTAAGCCCTACTGTACACTAGGGTGCAACACCCTTAGTGTGATAATTTTGTCTCGATATTCGGGCGCAACGCCACTAATCTTATGTGGGGATCAGTGAATGGCGTTTTCCAGGTCAAAAGAGAAAGTAAATCAGTTTAATGATTTGGGGGTTTTTTAATTATGTAACACTTCTAAGGAATTTGTCGCAGGATTTCTGGGTAATTATATTTCGATTCGATTATGATATTAAATACACTGTATGTATCAGGCCTCTTTTGACCTGATGCCTGTTTAAGGTACCTAACTTTCAAATCCAACGGTACACTAGGGTGCAACACCCTTAGTGCGATAATTTGAGGTGATACTCGGGCGCAACGCCACTAAGTATCTAAAAAATCTATCTTTGGAAATTCGGGCGCAACGCCACTAATTGTCTCAAAGTAGAGTAAAAAAATGCCTGAAAAAGAAAGCCAAATTAGATGAGAACACTCAGAGTTATCTTTGCATTCTGATTTAATTTTTCTCTTAAAATTCTATATATACAAAATATCTACACTAATACTATTACATCTAATGGAATACAAAATGCATGCTCGCAACAGAGCATTACTAATACACATATAAATCTAGGTACAGAGTATTATGAGATACACCCAACAAAGGTAGCATCTAAAAATTCTTAACATTGCGTTAGACAATACCAAGCTGAAAACAATAGGCATTTAAGATACACACAAATTACTGGTGTGCACAGAAAACAAAAGATAAAAGGAACGCACGTTCCTGTACAAAGAAAACAGAAATATTATATTTATGGTGGTTCCTTTTGAGTTGGCGGCAATTCAATTATCACCTTCTGCTGTTGAAAATGTTTGCTGTTGGGTTGAGTCTGGTGGTGATGGCGGCATGATGCTGAAATTTGCTTTTATTGCCCAGTCATAAATTGTAGTTGGGATGCGGTATGCAAATGCATGGAATGCAAATACGGCGGCAATTGGACAAATGGTTCTCACACACATAACAATGGCTGGGATGTGGCATTCCAAGGACTGGAAACGGCGGCAAATTGCTCAGTATGCTCTCATAAACATACGCATGGCGGGGACGTGGCATTGAAACGCAACGAATGAGACGAACGGCGGCACCGCACAAATGGCTCCGCATGCTCTCATAAACGCCCTCCATATAAAGCTGTTAAACATGACATTGCATTTTGCTGCACGCAAACTGCCAATACCCTCATCCAAATCTAACAAATAACCCTATCACATTATTCTGCGAAAGAACCAATATTTTCATACATTAATTAATATTAAAACCGAAAGCAATTCTCTAAGTGTAGCATCAATAAATTCTTGCTACAATCCATAGAATCCTTTCGGTGTAGCATGTGAAACCTTATCACATGTCTACACATTGCTAAACACATTCCATACCTCACATTTTTCTTTTTCCAAACGAATAACCTTGGAATAAAAACATTTTCACACACACGCCTAAATTGCAATTCTGCAATTCGTACGTACTCACCTGGACGATCGCATCCGACACCCCATCAGCGCCCAGGTAATTCTACCTGCACACTATGAGAAAAGCAGATTCATGTCACCGTGAATCGAAATGTTCTCATGGCCTTGCGACTGGCTTCGGGTGGCTGTCTGGAGGACAGCCGTGACCGTGGGAATGCATGTGGGGTTTTTGTTTCTTTTTACGTAAATTAATTGTTATAAAAAGGGGAGCTCCGTTAGGAGAGAATTCAATTGAAATTAGTATCCGACAGCCAAAGTTGGCACACTGATTAAAATTAATAAACCCAAAGAATTAAAATCAATAAAACCAAAGGAAAACCAAACCCAAAAGACTTCTCATTGGCTAAACAAACATCGGGGACACTGCTAGGAGCACACCAGATGTTGGACGCAGCCTGCTCACATCCTTTCACTCCTCCAGCTGGACCGGCTACTCGAAAGTAGCCCGAAAAAGACAAAATAAAGTAAGTTACACATGTAACTAAATAAATAATAAGTGTTGTATAGCAATATATAACACGGGCTAGCTTTTTCTTTTATTCTTCTCCTTTTTACAAAAATTACATGACCAGGTTTAAATTTTCTGTTTACTCTAACTTTATTATGATATTCTAATTGCTTGTCTTGCTCTCGTAATATTTTGCATTTGAAATGTAAATCTTTCGGGTTTTCTTGCGTGATCGAATGGATAGTGTTATTATATTGATATACCGCGCAAAATAGTTCTTCCGTTACCGTACTGTCTTTGTAAAGAACTAGTGATCGACTGATTTCATTTAATGTTGAATGAACTCGTTCTGCGTGTGTGTTTGACACTGAGAGTTCTGTTGGCATGAATGTATGAGCCATACCCCTTTGCCTGAACACGTTCCCTGTGCGTGTTGATTTGAACATTGCAGCGTTATCTGTTTGAATTTTTTATTTCCATTTAGTGATTCATTATCTGATTCCTGGCATTATTTACCCCCTGATGTCCATAATTTTGGGAAGACGGCTTGTGGGATAAAAGTTTATATGCCGGCATACGACACCGGTTCACTAGTAAACCCAAACGATTGTTCGCGGAATAAAGTAGCACAAAAATCCCAGCACAAGGAAAGTGAAAGATCAAAACGCACTAGATTGTTTTGGTGTAATTATTTTTATTTCTTCTTTTGATGTTGAACATAATTTTTTTTACTAAAATGTAGTCTGGTGACACTGTCTTTACAATTAGACTTTACTAATAGGATCGCGTACGTTAGCCCTCGACTCCTCGTGATTATCCGCCTCCTCTGGCTAATAAAATCTGACTGACTTTGCCATTCAAAACCATCAGATCCCCATGGCTGCGAATAGCATCGAATGGGGACGAGCAAGGCGATCACTCGCCGGCAGCCAATCGTGATCGGGGAAAGATTGGGAAGAATTTTCCATCTATCATATTAGTTACTGTATACCAGCAACGAACGAGCATAAGGGGATGTAGGCGTTGTTGTTGTAACCCATCGTAATGATCATTAGCGGCAGAAATAGGTCTCTGCATTCTTATGTAAATAGACACGATGGGATTTTGTGTTGTAGGGGATGATGTGATTTTAGAATGTGGCTATTGCGTGTAGGAAATATTTTGTTTTCAGGAATGTGATGTGTGTTTCTTTGGATAAGGACACGAATAAGCGATAGCTTTTCATTTTAGTTATAGTTAAACACACCAAAAAACGAAACACTATTAATTTTCAAATATACTTCTTATTACTTCAAACACCATTTACAGACTGCCCACCCCTAATATAATTTCACATGCTTCAACTTAGAATTATTGTATAAAATCTAGCGCATTCATCAATTTATTCGTTGCTTCCGTTCACATCGTTGTCGTTTCGCCAACGGTGCGAATATAAGTTTTTGGGGTTCTAGTCACCAAATCGATGTCGCCCTAGAGGCAACGTAGTGCCGCGTCGACTCCACACCAATTCAGCCGTGACTCTCCTTTGTGTGTGTGTGAGGTTGACCGACAGTGTGCTTAACTTAATTAGTCGAAAGCCACTCTCGGTGTGAGTCTTTGCTTGTGGAGACTACGTGGAGGTTGTGGATTGTGCTGAGCGGCCACAAGTTTTTTGTTTAGCTCAAATTAAATTTAAAATATTTCGCATGGCCGGCGGTTTGTTGATCTCGATGCGTGGCTGGTCGTATTACATATAACTCGTGAGTCCGGTGATTTGGGGGCAGGTGTATCCGTTTCCCGGAACCATGCGGCGGGGAGAGATGGTCACTCAGTAATTAGAATCATTAAAACCTTTTATGTCATCGTTTAACTGAGTCCGTTGAGGGATATCGGTCAGCGATCCGTTTTGTCATGAACACTGCATGAATGGTACCACACTTCATGATCAATGGGCATTGAATGATGTGTGCAGCACGCCACTCCAAGTTTGACACCAAAACAGGCTGAGAATCACATGAAGTAGGAAGTTTCTGAACGGGAGTCTTATTATGTATATTTAACAATTAAGAGTTGACTAAATTAAATTGATTTACTTCTATGTGTCGTCGGGTCGTCTCGGTGGACTCTTCAGCTCTTCTGGTTGCAGGGGGTTGATGGGTTCTTGTGCCCCCTGTTCAATTTTTCTTTCTTCTGCCTTTTCCTTTTGCTTTATGTTAATTCCACTTTACACGCACGTGTTAAGTGTTTCAATGACGACATAGATAAAGTGTTGTACATTAGGTCATTGATGCACTTAAACCAAAAAACGCCAACCGATTCTGAACCCGTATAACCCCCGGAGTGATAATGCAATTGTTTCTGCGTCGAGATGTTCCTCGACGAGACAGCAAAAATCAGTGTGTGGCGTAGGTCGCCCAGCAAATAATGTTGGCGTTATAGCCCAGCAAATTTCAAACATTAAACAACATTTTTAAACGCTAATTTAACCTTTATTTTACGATTTAAGGTGTTCACATTTATTAAAACAGATGGTGAAGGCACCGTATACAACTCCGATCACCAACGTTAAAAAATATACAAAAACAGTGTTTTTCCTTGTTCACAAAACAGTTCCAAAAAACCTCTTAGCAGCACCTCGTCAAAACTGTCAATTCAACGATTGCAACAACGGGGCCTGCGATCAGCCAGCTGAATATTCTCCATAGTTTGAGAGAGCACTTCGAATCCATTCAGTGGCATGACCGAGTTTCGAATACAACTTCCAGTTGCATACCCTAAGGCGCTTGATCCATTGATGCGTTTGTTTTCGAAGTCTGTGATATTTCAGATCGCAAACGAGTTTGTTGGATCTTATAAATTCACAACGTCCAAGCTGATTAGCCTTTATGTTTGTTGCTGTACTGCAACAGCAATTAATTGCCCCACATTTCGTCACAGTCGATACAGCAAGAAAAAGAAAAAATGTATAATTGCACACGAAAATTTATTAGGTCAATTTGTAATTGCGGATATTGAACCGTGACGCAAACCGATGGGAGGTACATCGGCTGAAGTCGCATTTCAAGGCAATTGCAAATTGCGTTTATTTATCGATCTACGCGCACACGTTTTTTTATCAACTCTACACGAAAATGAATAAAACACCGAAAAATATATTTTTTGGGCTTAAAATATACATTTAATGTTCGGCGCTTATGGTCTAACTTCCCGTATGGGGCATTTAATAGTTACGAGGGATAAGGCATGGTTTGCTTTACGTGGCTCCCTTTTATATGATCAGAGTGTCTGATGTTACTTGCTATTCCCATGATCCTATCGCTCGTTATCAAAATGTCTGCGTGATTATTATTTTTTATGGTTGTCACACCCCACTACTTATCATATTATACTTACCGACTACCCAGGTGATGCACTTTCACCATTCGTTTGATATCAAAATCAATAACAATAAATATTCCATTGTCCCAAACATTTGCATACGAAGCCACACTCCACTCAATTCATATCTCCATCAATCCAAGATATGCAATTCATTTCTTCTTCAGAAACAATATTCACTCATCCCAATTCAATTCGCAAATCCCATTTTCAATTCGATGTAAACAAACATCCACAACGCAAGCATTCTGCAGACACAGCAAAATGCACAAGCGAACCGAACAAATTGAATCGTTTAATCGTTCGCTCAAGGTCGTCGCAATTTAGGTTACACCAACAGATGTAAACATACGGCGGCATTATCATAAGCCACAGTAAAACGATTCAACGGCAGCAAACTGCCTACACATGCGGAACGGGAATTGAGTTACTGAATTCAAAGTATGGAGCAATGCTAGGAAATTGGAGCGGACGTTGGCTCCGCAAAACGTTTAAACGTTTAAATTGATTCGTGTGCAAGTTTCACAGGTAAAGCAATTAAGTAATTGGTAAAACCTATACCGAAATAGCTTTTTTGCAGAACTAAACGATTGAGCAATGACAGGCGAATAACCTCGGAATAGGTTATTCGTTGGGTATGTGGAAGTGCATCATCTGCAGTATTTACGGTTCTTTAATGGTATATAAAGTGGGTGCGTTTGAGTTGTAAGAACACAGGTAATCGAAAACAAGAAGTCTGCGGCCACCCATAAGTAGAGCGGGGCTTCTTGTGAGTAAAATTACTTAGGTCAAAAGTGTAATAAGCTACAATCCGATAACTTACTAATAAATGATAGCATTGGAGATATAAAAAATCCAAATTGTTACATGGTGCTGAGGCTCCAACTGCTCCGAGTGCGGACAAAATTGGTAGGAGAGAGAGAATTGGTATTACACGTGGAATTTACACGAATGATTTATTTTTCCTAAAGACATTATTTACTGTCTTTCCGGCAATTCTAATTGCACTTTGGAGGTCGTTCAGTTTCGCTCCACGTAAAATCTTTTTCGTTTTTCTTATAGCTTCATTGAGAGATTCTTTCCGCATTTGTTTCTTTTCTTCCTTTTCTTTTTCGTTTCAGTTGGAAATTTCTTCATTTTGCCTATATTATTATTATTATTATTATTACCGAATTTTACTTTAGTTTTTATTGCACTAGTCACAAATCATCCGTTTATGCGTTCCCCTAAACTACTGTTGTGGCGGTTCCGCCAAACTCCACGGTTCACTTACTGTTTGCGAACAACAGGCGTTGTACGCAACTTCCACGAACAATGGATATTGTTGCCTTCGTGCAGAAGCATACAAAAATGGCTATGTACGCTTTGGTGATTTTGTTACACCTTCCCTTCCATGCCTTAAGCTGTACTGGGCCGGCATAGTACACTCCTGAAGTTTGAAAGGGGCGTGATTGGTTGACACGAGGTGGGGGTAGATCACCCATCTTTTGTTGCATTTGTTTTGACTTGTATCGGTAGCACTTCAAACATTTATGAATGCAAGCTTTGACGCTAGACTTGAGATGTACTATCCAGTATTCAGTTCGAAGCGTTGCCATCATCAATTGTTGTCCCCCGTGCAGCGTTTTCAAGTGCGCATTGTTGATGATCAGGGACGTTAAGAACGTGTTGGAAGGCAGTATGATCGGGTGGGGTTGTGAATAAGGTAGATCTGCATTTTCCAATCGCCCCCCGACTCGCAGAACCCCCTTATCATCCAATATAGGGGAGAGTCGTGCTATCTTGCTTCCCTTTATTAATGTTTCCCCCTTTGTGATTCTCTTAATCTCGTCGTCAAAAAATTCCTGTTGCACGATCTTGACTAATCGTGCTTGCGCTGACGAAATCTCTTCCACCGTGAGCGGTCCAGTGGCACCACTCGACCTCTTAGTGGCCTTCAACCGTAGGTTTGCACTGAATCGAAGCCAGTATGCTGTAGCTCGAAGTAAACGCGGTAGCGACGAAAATCGGTTGAACAATGCGTTGTCTTCGAGAGCGGTGAAATGTAAGCAAAGCTGAAACACATTTCTGATGGGGTATCCAGTTGCGATAAATTCATTTTTCTTCTTATATGGCTCCCTAGCCCTTAATTCAAGTTTCGTGGACTGTATCTCCTGTGTGTATGCATGATGGCCGTCAAATGTCCGGAGAAAATCGGGCCCATGCCACCATTGCCGCTTCCCGAGAATCTCCGTTGGTGATGTTGACCCATCTAGGAATCTCTATGCTGTTGAGAGCATTCAGTTCGGTTTTCAACTTTGACCATGCCGCAACAATTGTTGGTGGAAGTTGGCTGTCCCAATCTTGGTCCTGCTTCCAAATGTCTTGCATAATTATTTTGCCAATGATGATGCAGGGTGATATCCAACCTATCGGGTCGTATAAGCGAGCAATGTCTGACAGAATCGATCTCTTCGTTGGATTTTTTGATTCCTGCAGACCTACTCTGAATGAAAAGGTGTCCCTTCCAGGGTGCCATGGGATTCCCAGAGTTTTTATTGTTTTTCCCTTGTCAATCGAGAGTGGCACCTGGACCTCTCTATCTTCCTCTGGAATAGTGAGCATTAATCGTTCACTATTGCCGGCCCATTTTCTAAGTGGGAATCCCCCACGTTGCAACAATGCCACGAGTTGGTCTCGCATTATCATGGCCTCGTCTTCTGAGTCTGCTCCGTGCATGACGTCGTCGACATAACAATTTTGGGAAACAATCTGTGAGGATATCGGATAGTCAGCTCGTTCGTCCAATGTCAATTGTAGAAGAGTGCGTACTGCCCGGTATGGTGCGGCAGCGGTGCCGAACGTGACCGTGTTTAGTTTGTAAGTTTTGATGGTTTCTCCTTCCATGTCTCTCCACAACACAAGCTGGTAAGAAGCATCCTCCGGTGGCACCCAGATTTGGCGGTACATTTTATGAATGTCTGCTACGAAAGCTACCTTGTGTCTTCGGAATCTCAGAATGTGGTCGAAAATGTCATCCTGGAGTCGTGGTCCGTTTAACAAGTGGTCATTAAGCGACGTCCCATCCGAAGTTCTACAAGAGGCGTCGAAAACGATCCGCAACCTTGTGGTTGAACTGGTTTCTTTAATCAAGGCGTGGTGCGGCATGAAATGGTGGTGTCTGTTAGGTAAGGCGGAGTCTATCTCATTCATGTGCCCCAGGTCCTTGTATTCTTGAAATACCCTTTTGTACTCTTCGTAGAATAAAGTGTTGGCTGGTTCCTACAAATTTCACTTGTTCGGAAGTTATTCCAATTCGTTTTGTTTTATTTTTCTTGTTTTTTCTACTTTTGTTTTCCTTCGACATACAAATTTTTCAACAACGGGGACAATCTCACTTTCTTCCTTTTTTTTTTTTTTGCAACTGCACACGAAACGTTTCTTCTTCTTTACGGGACTCTGTTTTCTTGCTCTGACAACGGACGTCAACAACGGAACTCGAAACCGTATTCCAAAAACATTTACCCACCGTCTCTCTCGCTCTCCACTCACGTCCACTTCGAAAACCGAATTCGAACTCGAAGAACTGCACGATCCACACCCGAATCGGGGCGTGTTCAAAAACTCACTTCTGGATCGTGCAATTCCTCCACCACCTTACCATCATACTATCTTAAAACAAAATTATATTAAATACAAATTATCAAATGATGGTGGTGGCCGACGTACGTGACAACGTGACTCCGTTCTCTTCTGAGGCCCAATCGTTGTGCTATAGCTTCAGAGGTAAAAGAAGCTGCCGACCCAGGGTCCAACAGAGCTCGAAGCACTACCGGCTGTCCCCTCGCCGTGAATACCTTAATTAGTGCTGTGGCCAACAGAGCAGTCCTTGTGCGGTTAGTTTCGGCCATGTAAGTGTTGCAAGCTTGCGTTGCAGTGCGATTGGTTTTACATCCTGTGGCTAATTGTTGTGGGTATGCAGAGTCCGATGATGGAGTAATCGTGGTGCCCGTTGTAGAAGCGATCACCTTCCCTTGGAATACACCTTTCTCTTCGTTCAAATGTAGCAACGAATGGTGTTTCCGTTTGCAGTGCCTACACGTAAATTTGCTTATGCACTCCTGACGTTTATGAGCCATTGAAAGGCAATTGATGCACAATTGGTGCTTATTCACAATGTCCCATCTCTTGCGAGGACTGAGTGCCTTGAACTTAAAGCAGTTGTGAATTAAATGTGATCCCGAATACATTGAACAATCGGGAATTGCTGAATTGTGGACGCGAACCTCAGATCGTTTACTTCGGGAGACTCCGTGAGAAATGGCTGACGATGTTTGCCCCATGACTTCCAAAGTTCTGATTCTTGTTAGCAGGAACTCCTCTAGTATGCTGTAGGTCGGATAATCCACGTATGATGAGATGTGGGATTCCCACAAACCTCGTGTTTTAAGGGGGAGTTTTTGGATTGTCTGATATATCAAGACATCTTCCCATGAGGCGATTGGAACACCGAGGTTCTGTAATGATTGCCTTGCCTCGTTCGTGGTATCCACCAGAGACCTAATGCCATCGGCCGACTCATGACCTAATGATGGTTGGTCAAACAGCAATTCGAACTGGTTATCCTTTAGCAACCTCACGTTCTGGTAACGCTTTACTAAGGTTGCCCATGCCGACCCAAAATTCCCGTCGATGATTGCGGTTTTCCTCAGCAAACGTTCAGCCTCTCCGTTCAAGTTGGTCTTCAGATAGTGAAGCCTTTGCACATCGGACAAAGTTGAGTTCCCAATGATGAGACTCTCGAAAAGGCTCTTGAATTCTGGCCATGTCTTAAAAGAGCCAGAGAAAGACGGAATCTTGATTGGCGGGAGCCTCATCTCAGTAGTTGGATCCTTGCTTCCTCCAACTGAACTATTGAACGAGCAGTGCAACTGTTGTTGACCTCCCGTGTTCGGCATTTGTGCCTTTAATTCCGACGAATGGCCGTAATATAGCTCCTTCAACTTATGGAATGTTAGCTCTTCCATATATTTCGATTTCGCGTCGTCGCTCGGTGCCGCAATTATTTTCTGGTGCAACTCCCTTGCTTCTTCAAAGGAGTGTTCTAAATTCTTTAACCGCGCTTCATTCATATGAATGTTTTTAGCTAATTGATCCAAGGCCATATATGCCTTGTGATCAGCGGTTAATTCTGTGGCGATGGCTGTTAGGGAGTCGATCCAGTTGGCCAATCGTGCCTTGCTCATTTCTCCACTGGTTTTCGTAAATCCCTGGCTATTGTTGAAGGTACACGCAGCCCCGTTGATCAACTCAAGTGAACAAAACTCAAGAAAGGAGAAAAAAGACAGTCCAACGTTGCGACCTCCCCGACCGAGAGCACACAGCCAATAATCGGAATCGAGCACAAATAGGAAACTGCTCCGTAATCACGACCGAACAACCACTAAATCCTTCTAGAACTGCGACGATGATTGACACACCACAAGATTCCTCTAGAAATTCCAATAAACTCTATCGTATAATCTCCAAATTGCTGACTGGCCACACACAACCACAGATACTTTTTCCGAGCTTCCGATAAAACAAAATTGCCGACTGGCACACACAACCACAGATATTTTTCAATTAAGATCACTAGGATCGTTTATTTAAGATAAATTATTATATCACTCACCCTTGATTCGAGAGTTGCTCCGTCATAGGTCGGAAACGGCTTAGCAATTGACTTGCAATTTGCAGGATGCCACAGAATTGGTTCACTTCCAGGAACAGTTTGCCGCTCAGGTGCACTTCTATGTCACCAAATCACTTGTAATAAGGCACTTCTTTTGTAATCCAGGAATTCGTAATAAGGTACTTCTTTGTAATCCAGGAACAGCTTGTTGATTGTAATCCAGGAACTTGTAATAAGGCAGTTCTTTGTAATCCAGGAACAGCTTGTTGATTGTAATCCAGGAACTTGTAATAAGGCACTTCTTTGTAATCCAGGAACAGCTTGTTGATTGTAATCCAGGAACTTGTAATAAGGCACTTCTTTTGTAATCCAGGAACTTGTAATAAGGCACTTCCTTGTAATCCAGGAACTTGTAATAAGGCACTTCTTTTGTAATCCAGGAACTTGTAATAAGGCACTTCCTTGTAATCCAGGAACTTGTAATAAGGCACTTCTTTTGTAATCCAGGAACTTGTATTAAGGCACTTCTTTGTACTCCAGGAACAGCTTCCGTTGCTTGTAATCCAGGAACTTGTAATAAGGCACTTCCTTTGTAATCCAGGAACTTGTATTAAGGCACTTCTTTGTACTCCAGGAACAGCTTCCGTTGCTTGTAATCCAGGAACTTGTATCTATCGCCGACTCCGTGTAGCTTTTTAAGAGAATTCGGCTCGATGGACAAAATTTATGATCGTTCCGATCCAGCAAAAGAAAGAAAACGATTAATAGAACGTTATAAATTGCTAATTTATTATGGTGGATGATGACTATCTCACCTGAGTGGTTTATACAATAACGAACTTTACAATTCAATTAGTTCCTTTTTTATACGTTAAAATTCCTTTACCTCCGGTTTTCAGTAGAATGTTGTTTTCCGCAACTTCCCGTCACAACCGTGCCTTTGCTTGAAAAATCAAAATACCAGTTGGCAACGGCCCCTCTTCGCCTCTTTTTGCTGTGTTCCCCGTTGCCTGAGATTGTTCTTGAGTCTCAGAGTAGATAACTGATGTGAAAGCTCGACTCGAATCGCAACTTTATCAGAGCAAGCTTTCCGTTGCATACCCTTAAGCGCGAGATAACATTTGCGCCGTCAACTGATCTATTTAAATTCTATCGTTGACAATGTTATCGATTACTAGGGTTATGTCGTTGCCTGTGTTGTGTTTTATTTGACTCTCATGTTGCATTTGCAACAAGCACCTTTAATGCTTTACGCATCTAGGATTATCTAAGGTATAATCTAAAAAGCTTCAGTAAAATAATTCTTACCTTTTCTTGCATCTCTTCGCATACAATTCCTGTAAGAGTTCTTTCTTACCTTATCATAATTTCCCTGTAATGAAATTCATCGGTTCGCATATCATACGACCGCATGTCAGGGAATCTTACCCTTGAGTTGGCTAATCCCAGCCTCAATATGTGTACATAAAAACTGTTTATACACACATAGGCTGTCGACCCGTTTAGCCAGCGATAAATAGTCCAACACCAGCTGCATGTAATTAGCACCATCCATGTTGAGACTATTTCACTTCAAAACGGAAGATGACGAGAGGGTTTGCGCTTGCTTCTATGCAAGATAGCTGTTATACCTACTTCTTAACTTGTTACGAATGTATAACAGTTTGGAAACAATCCGATTCCCTTTTAGAACCAAGTTTTTGTGGACACAGCTATGTGTAGCATTCGCTTCACATTGTTGTTCTTGCACCATGAGTAAACAAAAGACCGCTGTCCTTCATCAGGTATTCTGGCGATGCGCAAACAATTCAATCATTCTAGTATCCCAAATGCACCTACTATCTAATGAGTTGCAAATTGTTTACTGAGTTGAACTCTCGGGTCATAAATTCCTTTTATCCTACATAGTTCTGGATTCGTTTCCCAGTAACCTTCTCACATAAACAAAGATCTTCACGATCCCTTTTTCCTTTCTTTTTTTCAGATTCGCTATCATGGCTTCGACCCATGAAAAGAACCGACGTACACATATACATGTCTACCATGACGATCTCCCTTATGAGATTCGGTTATCACCACAGTGAAAGCGACTGCACCCAGAATAACCTTAGCCAGCGAATTGAATATTTGAGTGATAATTAAACGATATTAATTATATAACATACCCCCACACAATAACTATAGAAAACGTCAGGAACCGTGGTGGCTCCTGGTCTGCAATAATGTTTGTGGCAGCTAACTGAAAGCAATTTGGTTAAAGGAAATCAGTATCTATTTGACTTTAGAATCCTCCAGCTCTCGTGGTCCACGGACCAGACGCAGCACCTAGTAATATTCCTAAAACATATGGTCTCACAGACCAGCTTAACAAGTCCAATACAGCTCGAAAACACTATTTTACTTCAAACGATCGCTTTGATATGTATTGATTAAATTAATTTGCGACTGTGGTGGCTACCAGCTAACGAAGGAAGAAGGTACAAGGAATTAGAAAGGTTGACAGCTACCAATTTATTTCTGTTGTTTCCTTGACAACCAAACAACTAACATGTCAGCTAGTTGCTGACATTTGTTATTTGGTTGTTATGGTGGCGTTCACTTGCGAATTCGCTGGTGGGATCCAGTGAATCCGCAACACTATGAATTCTTATTAATAACTATCGAAGGTACTTTACATATCCACACTCTGTGATGTAACCCATACACAGTTTTCAAATGCAACCAGTAACGTAGTCTTTCTTATTACACAATTTCAATTAGATATCTTAATTCAAAACGCACAAGAACTCTTTAATAATGTCAAGGACGCAACGCACTTTGACATATGTATTCGCCTTGGGACGAAATCGACTCTTTGAGGGATAAAATTTGACTGCAAGTGGCTGTTGCACTCAACATCCCCTAGCTGCAGTGGTGATGGATTTCATCCAATGGGGGAAGCAAATTCGATCTTTTCATTTGGCGACGACCAATGAACGATCGATTTGAATTTTGTTGTAAAATTTCCATGGTGCCGTACAGGTCTAGTTGAAAATCCATTCGTTGGAAGCCACGACAACGCAGATGCGAAGGTGCACAAAAGGAAATCGAAATACGCGGCTGATCAAACAGATGGTCGAATACGGAGGCTGGCTGTCTTGCCATCACAAACGGTAGGGAATAAGGGTTTCTGTTGATGTTATGTCCACAGAACTTCGCTGCGATGGCAAAGGATGTGATCTTGGGTGCGTGTTTATTTTAGCAATTGGATAATGCAAAGGAATGTTCCCGTGGAGGCCAAAATGGCTTCTTCTGTTTATGTTGTGTATACAGAAGCATTCCGTTTCGAATAGCCAGCGTGAGAATCGTGGCTGTTCCTTGTTTAGACAACGAATCATTAGACATGGCCGATGCGGTGATCGTTCCTCGATAAGACAACGGATCATGTAATTGGTCATGCAGCTGTACAAATAAATGCGTGTACATGAAGGCCAAAGCCATGACGTTGTAGGCAATAGATTTTTCTGTGACGTTAAGTCGATAGAAAATTTGTTTATCATGGCAAGGGCTAGTGGTGAGGTTTGCGTTAGCAAAAAGGTACGGTTGTTAGGATAGCAACCATGGGTCGTGTGAGTTATACTTTCTGTCGCCACGGAAAGGAAAAAAGATATTTTTTCTTTGTCAAGAAGTTTAATTCTTTCTTGACGATACTTTATTTTTCTTTCACTTATGTGACTATTAACAGGGAAGACTTAAAAACAATGTCCGAACCTATGGTCGTGACTTAGAGTAATCTCTTCTAGTTGTGAATATTTCATTTATATACATTTTCAGTTGTATAGATAGGGATGCTAGTGTAGATAAGAAATGAGTATTCTGTAGATAAATGTTAATGAGTCATCTGTAATGGTTTCATTTTATAGATTGTGAGTTGAGTCATCCGTAATGCTTTATTATGTATGTTGTGGATTGACTCATTATTGATAAGGATGGTTTTGGGTGTTAACTTGTGCAACTCGATGATCGTTATCGGCTTAGGCGATCGATCATTGGAAATTTGGTTTGCAGATGTGCAAGCAAGCAAGTTGCCCGACGTGTCCTCTTGGACCAACGGATTGTTGGAACAAGAAGACAAAGGAGGATTGGTGTATGTTTTCGCAAGATGACCTTGCCGTGGGCTTATTTTCAGGTACGAAATTGCTGAAGGGAGCTTTCTACTGCTCGTATACAGGTAAGCTGCTTATGATTGGGCTGGTATTTGCAGGTTGGGAACGGGGAGTTCGGTTAGGACGATGGGTGGTTCTTCAAGTGCCTTAAAGAACCCCCATAGTTCCTTCGACGACTCCTGCTGCTCTGCCGATGTGCCCGCCTTATATAGGCCCGCAGCTGTCCCCTCCTTTGCTCGTTTCTTGGGGGCTGCTTTCCTTAGTGGCTTCCTGGAATCGGTGCGCCGCTGATCGTTGTTTCCCTGGAAATGGTGTGCTGGCGCTTGCCTTGCCTTTCCTGGGAATTCGTGATGCGTCGCCAACAATATATATATATATTTTACGATATATATATCTCTCTATTATATAAAAAAGTTTTTCGTGTGTCCGATTTTTTTATAACATGTTAATCACTCGCCAACACCCATTATTAGTTTTAAATCGTAAATTGATCGGGTGTCAGATTTTTTTGGTGTCAGTTGCACAAACCTCAAAATTTAATTATGGGTCGAAAAAAATTAAACATATCATCCGAAGAACACTGTGAGCGTCAGTTGGCAATAAAAAAACGATATTATGAAAAGAAAAAAGAAGAAATAAATTCAAAAAGGCGCGTAGCAAATATATCTATAGAACAGGTAGCAAAAAGGCACATAGAAAACATGACAAATGAACAAATTGAAAGGAAACGTAAATTAGATTTACAATATCGGGCAAAAAAACAAAAATTATCATTGAGTGCTGATTATGATCCAAAAACTAAAATTGATTACTTAGATCATGGAAATTTGACACATCTGTGAGTAAATATTGTAACGCGTTGAGTTTTGAAGACGAAAAATCACGTCAATTATCTTTTCAACGATCAATATCCCAAGGCAATAATTGATTTACTGTATGGTAATGATGAAATAAATAAACATTTTAGAGAAAACATTCGTGTTTATAACAATATGTTTGCTTTTGCTTCTTCTAACGTCCAAAATTGTGATCTCAAAGCTCCGTACGCTATGCGTATTGTGGGAGAGGCTACAATCAAGGCTACGAGTAGTCTCTGTTCCAACGATAATAATAATCCAAGTTTTGGACAAATTTTCATCTATGATAACGGCGAGGCCGTACTTAAACGTGCAAAAATCGTAAAACGCGACGACGCTCTAAACATTTTTTAACCAATTATGAACGAAAATCCATACGCTGAAAATATCGAGCTCTCTACAGCGTGAGTTAATGTTGTTGTTAGATCTTTTGTAAAAAAGAGATATTTTTTTTGGGGAGTCTAGCTCCTTTATTTTTAATCTTCCCTTAAGGGGAGAACCTCCTGTAAATAGTCTGTTTTTCAGGAATTTTTTGTTGAAAAATGTAATGCGTAGATTAATTTGCAATTTAAGGCACAATTTATTTACGTTGTAATATTTAAAGAAAATATTTTTTAGGACTAACCGTTAACAATAAAACGGTGCAATGGCGGCTTGAAAACAGCGTCTTGAAAATGCGCCGTGCAGCATACAGGTCACAAAAATGATCTAAAACAAAAAATACAAAATGGGTTCTTTAGTTTATGCAAAAACGCTCAGCATGACGTTCCCCTTTTATTGGTGACTTTGATTGATGCTCGTTTTTGAAATTGTTCCTGCCTATATGGCCAAACGGAAGTCTTACAATCTACAGAAGATCATACTTATATACAACGGTTTCCAATTGATACGTTCAACTTACGTAACGTGTATATTGTTATGATGTTATTAACACACAATTTAATAATATATTAATGGTAATTAATTATAATGTAATAGGGTAAGTTGGGTGACTTACGTGAGTTTACTCGACCGTTGAGCGGTCGCTGCAGTGACTGCTTGTCAGTTGCTGGTGGGTCTGCCGCTGCGGCTGGGTGCAGGGAGCGTTGAACGTCGTGCTCCCCTGCTCAACTGGATACAATGGGTGATCCGTCGATTTTTGTTTTGTACTTATTCCGAAGCTGTTGTTGGTGTCGCCAATGTGCTTTCGGTTTCGAAGTTTTACGTCGAATGAATTATTTTTGTTTTTTGCCGTTGACGTTTTATTTTATTATTCGACGCCAACGCCGGTTTTTATTATTTTCTCTGCCAAGTAGAATTTGCATAAAGTAGTTTATGCAAATTAACTACTTGGCGAGTTGTTCTCCGTTTAAAGGTAAAGAGGGGAAACTAACGAAAGGGGATTAGTGGATGTTGGGGGGACCTGAACTCAATATCATCGAATGAAATTACAATATTTTCCCACTTAAGGTCGAAAAGATGTAAAATAAAACGGACCAGACAGGAAAAGTTGCAACTGTATCCAGGATCAGGTTGTTATTTCCCCTCCAAAATCATCGACCGTACAGATACAATATTCGTCGAGTTGCAAAAGAAAGAAAAACACATCATTCTCATGTGGTCTCAAATATGCTCCAGATGAACAATATGTCATCATCCGCATCTTAACATTCGTTCGTCCACATCATCATGTACTTCTACTACATGCTTTTGTCAATGGGACCCAAATATCAAAATTACTTATGGAAAAAATACATGATAACAAGTCAATTGGTCCAGTTCATCCTGATTCGATTTCATATCATCACAGTAGCTGCGAAAGATTGCAATTTGATTAGCAACTTTTATCGGAAAACGTTAACGGAAGCATAGGGACTTATGCGATCGGCATGAATATATCTCTTTGTATCGCAATCGCTTAATGCTAACTTATTGAGAGATTGAGTATAAATATTGTGCAACTTACTTCTAAATATGACCATAGGCTTATATAATAATTTACGTCTTAATAAACAATTTCTATAATCACTTATATCTAAACTATTCGTAACACATTTTTTCACACCTTTGGCTTTTTTTGTCACTTCATTGGTGTCTAATGCAAAAGAGTACATTTTGGCTCTTAACCCAATAAATTCAGTTATTTTTTTACCATTAGTCTCATCTTTAAATTTTCCCAGAACTTTTCCATTTATTTGAGGAAAATTAGGAATGTTATCTATTGGATATTCCGACGTATCAAATCTAGATTTTTCGGGGTCAACAACGTCGTTATATATATCCGAATAAAAATCGTTTGTTGATATTGTGTAGATAAAAGAGTCTGTATCCGTGTAGTTCAACTGAATCACCGTATCAAACTTTTTTCTCATGTAATCAGTGAAAGTCATACATGAGCCATTTTGAAAGCTCTAGTACAACGAAGCCTAAATAAATAGGTTTATCATGTACCACTCGAGCTTTGTTCATTTCGATAGCGCACATATCTGGTGTAAATATAGACGCGCTATGGAAAAAGGGATTGGCAATCAGCTTTCTAGCGCTGAACGAATTTCCTTGTCCATCCCATTGCGTTACAAGTTTCACATCTCGTCGCTTTTCTACGTTTTCCATGGTTTTACCATAAACACTATTATTCATTAATTTAAAAGTCTTTTTCAAACTTATTTTTTGCTTTTTTTCTGTATTCAGTGTTGAGGGTTATATATTTTTGCAGCCACCCAGATTGTTTAAGACAATACTATATGAACTTTAGTGAGAATCAATCCATGTTTCAGACATTGCTGCAAATTCCTCAGATGAATTATATATTTTGTCTTTGAATGTAGATTGGCGACCAGCTTAGGAACTTTGCAACCCGGCGTTGGCATATTTTCTGGGCAAAATGGAAGATAATTGTGTGGATCGTGAAGATCAATTGGATAAGACAAATCTACTTCCAACACATATCCGATTTTAGCGTTTACGTCGCAATTTAAAATATATTCGGCTGTGAAGATTTGAGGATCATTCCATTGAAAGTTTCCATCTGGAAGATGTTGAGACATTGCCCAACCGTACAGGTTATTTGCATCTAAATACATAAAAAATTTATTTGGTTTGCTATCATCAAATTTGTCCAAATATTTATTATTCGCGACGGTATATCGATGGCAACACTGACATAAACCGCCTCGGATACCCTTCTTGAAGAAATTAAGCATCTCAACATCTGTCAAAAGTTCGAGGTTAATTTCAGTTGTTTTCAACATCGCATCCCAAGATAAACCGGGAGATGTATAATAATGACATGGATCTAACTCATATATTTCTAAACAAATCTTACGGAAATTCTCAAATACATCTGCCAGCAATAAAACATCGCTCTGCAGATATAAAAGCATGTACTCTTTTAAAGATTTGCAATCGAAGTGCTTCCACACTTTTTGAGCATAATCGTAATCTTCAACTAAACAATCTTCATTCGTTATCTTATTGTAGAATTCAGAAATTGTCGGAAGAGAACAGTCATCTAAACGAGCCCAGGAATTAAGATATTCGTAAGGAAATACCCCCTTCCTCATCATTAACTTCAAAGACTCTTCGTTCTTATAAAATCCCTTATGAATAACGAAATCCTCTTCGGATAAATTTCTCGTTAGCGAGTCTATGCTAGATTGCATAAATCGATAAGAATCTAAAAATCTAATTTCGAATGAATTATGTTCGTCTAAATATACGCGTTTGAAAAGCGATATATAATTTTCCTTATTTAGCGGAATTACATTTATATCCCCCTTAATACAAGTCAGACTTTTGACAAATAGATTTTTTCCTTGGGTCCCTGTATGTTCGAACCTCATCCTTAAGCCGATGATATCATTAATCGACGCACATTAATCCCCGTAATGCAGTTTATCCATCGCCTTCATAACCCCCGACGCGTTCTCCTACATCACGTCTAGCGAAATCGATCTGACTGTTAATCAATCTCCTGAATGCTGGGTACAGGTAAGGTAAAAACATGTCTAAAAAACACCTTAAAAATGTCTTTCCGAATCCTCCCAACTACTTGTGACTCCGTACTCTAAGAATTTTTTTATTTTTTTTTTATTTTTTTATTTTTTTATTATTTTTTTTATTTTTTTTTTATTTTTGTTATTTTTAATTATTTTTTTGTGTGTGTTGAATATTCGTCCTTTAAAGCTGTGTAAGTTTGTGAGAACAGAGACTGAACAATGACCGCTGAACGAAAAAACGAATTAAATCTATACACAATTCCACATATCCCTTTATAGAAAAAATGTCACACCAATTAAGCCCAATTTAGGCTTTCAGAAAACATCCTCCCCGATGATCGTAAATCCAACGAATATAACGCACAACATTTGACCAAATAAATAAAATAAATAAATAATTTTATGAACCATCTACACTACGGCCAACGGGGTTATTCATCTACGATATTACAACATTCTCTAAACAGTACACCCCAACTAGCTCCGCGTTGATGTTGACGACAAATGCAATTGGACCACAACTTTTTTAGACATTTAAAAAAAAATGATCAATAATATAAGTTAACTTACCGTTTAATGATATTTTTTTCCACAATTTCCTCTACAGCTTCAATTTCAATTTTTTATTTCGGCACTTTCCAGACACTTTATTATTTTAGTTTATTGAAATACACCTTCACTCGCGATTAATAAATTTAATTAATTCAAGAATAACTATATAAATATATGTAATAACGAAACCTTTTTTGGTTTTATTCAGTGACTACCGAGAGACGATCTTAGTGGTACAATGATTTCTACCTATCCATACTCCACCTTATATATACCGAAATTCATTCATCTCATACACATACACAGATCTCATTCATTCATTCGCATACAAGTCATATAAACAAAAATTGAGTTTTTATGATGACTTCGCATATTCATATTGGAATAAAATTCTCTCATCCATCCATCCAGCAATATTGTTATATCGAAGTTTGAACTCCGATATAAACATTTAAATAATTAGTTATCGGAATTTCTATTGGGTTAATTGGGTTATGTTGTTTATTAGGGTTGTTGTTATTGTAATGTAATACCTGAGCGTAACCCCAGGTATTAACATTTATTAATTATTTATCGAAATGGAACACCTGAGCGTAACCCCAGATGTTATCATTTGTTATTTGCTAACGGAAATGTTATTGGTCTTACCACGTTTGTATCTGTTTTTTACTTATGTGCAGTTAGTAGGTTTCTGCGGCCTATCCGTACTTACGTGGTAGACTGTAAGTTGTGGGGCGGTTCGCCCTTTCTGCTCCGGATCCCAGACGAAATAGATAAGCTGAAGTTGTCTTGGTTGGTTTCTTATTTTTTAATGTTGTTATTTTAAGTTGATACAAGAATTTACATCACTTCTGACTTATTTTAAGTTGGTACACGAATGTAAATCACTTCTGACTTATTTTAAGTTGGCACAAGAATATGAATCACTTCACTGTACTGCCCTATAATAATTTACTTGCAAGAAGACCCGCTCTACTTACGGGTGGCCGCAGTCTTCTTGCTTTCAATTATTGTGCGACTTTCAACTCACCTGCAGCCACTTTATATACCATTTTAATTGTCCGCAATTGAAGATGGAGCATTTTTTCTACCCAGCGCGCGTACCCTAATTGGGGGTTAATTGCCTGTCATTCTTAATTCGCAATTTTCAATAATCGCTTAATTGTTCTGCAAAAATTGCAGCAGAAGCGATTCATATATTTACTCGATTTGCAGCAGCAATGACCGAACCAATTTCAGTGCATTGCCCTACGTGCAAATCGTATCATACGTTTAATTTGCGACTTCTCGTTGCGTCCGCCATTTTCGCTGCGATCAGCATTTCGTTGCCGCTGCGCTAACGTCTTTGATGAGTACCGCTCGTGTCCCATATCATGTAAAACATTGTGTTAACAGGTGTACCTGTGAATATAAAACCGTTTAGGTCTGGTTTTGCTTTTCGTAATGCGAAACGAAAAGCAAGGTCAAGTGCACGATGGATATATGCTTTGGCATGGACTTATCGTATGCGATATAATTTAATTGGGGAAGGCTTTACTTCCGAATGAATGCGAATTTTTGCATTGTATGCAAGATACGAATTTTAATCGCCGGATAGGCGGGTATTGTATTATATGCAAAATAAGATTGCATCTTAATTGTATGATGGGATTGGTGAGTTTAAGATGATGGCATCTTAATTGTGTTATGTATGTTATGTATGTTGGGAGGGGGTGTAAAGTGAGGTGTAACAATATAAACAAAACATTTTCAACTTCCAATTAGAAGGTTTTTTGTTTACGTCACATTTAGATAATATAATTGAATTCTCGCATCCATCCATCCACACCCCAAGTAATATAAACAAAAACATTTTCAACTTCCAATTGGGGAGATTTTTTGTTGACTTCGCATTTCGATAATATAATTGAATTCTCGCATCCAATCATTCGCATCCATATAATATAAACAAAAACATGTTCAACTTCCGATTAGAAGGTTTTTATCATGAGTTCGCATATTCATGTTGGGTAAAATTCTCGCATCCATACATCCGCACCCCAAGTAATATAAACAAAAACATTTTCAACTTCCAATTAGGGAGATTTTTTGTTGACTTCGCATTTAGATAATATAATTGAATTCTCGCATCCAATCATTTGCATCCATATAATATAAACAAAAACATGTTCAACTTCCGATTAGAAGGTTTTTATCATGAGTTCGCATATTCATGTTGGGTAAAATTCTCGCATCCATACATCCGCACCCCAAGTAATATAAACAAAAACATTTTCAACTTCCAATTAGGGAGATTTTTTGTTGACTTCGCATTTAGATAATATAATTGAATTCTCGCATCCATATAATATAAACAAAAACATGTTCAACTTCCGATTAGAAGGTTTTTATCATGAGTTCGCATATTCATGTTGGGTAAAATTCTCGCATCCATACATCCGCACCCCAAGTAATATAAACAAAAACATTTTCAACTTCCAATTAGGGAGATTTTTTAGTTGACTTCGCATTTAGATAATATAATTGAATTCTCGCATCCATCCATCCACACTCGATGACTCATTAATACACTTAATAATTTGAATTATTTTTTGCTGACACCGCAATTACACAATATGATGAAATTCACAGAGCGGAATCTGCGCATTAGAAAATTCAATGTTAATAAGACATGTTGTCTCTGTAAACAAACTAATAGAATGTGAATAAAAAAACGTCTTTTCAAAATTATATAAAAATTTTTTCTCTTTATTGATTGTCTACAAAAATTTTTTTCCTTGAAATTTCCAGATGAACAGTTTTATTTAGGGGTCCATGGTATGTCAACGTAAATCCTTTCTCGTTGATTGCTTGCATTGTTGCCTCTGACATTTTGGCATATCGTGATGGAAGGAAAACCTGGGGAGGGTGTAAGAAAAAACAATAATTAACATATACCCTTTTCTTATTTTTAATGGATTACTTACTTGAAAGTCGCCCAGATCGCATAGAATGACGTTTCCATATATAGTTTTGCAAATTTTTACTCCTTGGATATCGTAGGACGTGCCAAGGGTCAAATTTGTAAATTTAATTGTGTTTCTAAAAATTGTTGCCTCAAGTTGATATAGCTCTGCTTCAGGATCCATTGTTGTGTTGTTGTTGTTGTCGTGAAAATATCTAAATTATGTGACAATATTAAATATGATTAAATGAAAAAAATATAATAACTTACCGTTTTGAAGTTTGCCTGTTAAATGATGAAGTGTTCTTTTTTTTTTTTTTATAAAACGCTGTCTTTATTGACCATTAAAAGTTTAGTTACATAAGTTTACAGCTAACTTAACTAAGTTGTGACAATTTTACTTACAATGTCTAGAACATTTTTCCAAGTAATATTTAATTTGAGGTCTTACGTCTAAGGAGATCTATTCCAGATACAATTTATTAGTAGGACTCCTGGAAAGGTCATGAAAACCAGGATGGATTGTCAATGTTTACAATAAATATTCTTAAAACTACTTATCTCTACTTAAATCTAGCTTATATCTAAGGTAGTTAAATAAATTCACATATAGTCATTTAGAACAAATTAGCCTAGTCTTAAGCTTAAGTTGAGATTTCATACTTTACATACCCTAAGGAGGGAAGGGAGCGGCAGAGGGAGGTCTCTCCACCGACTGCTCGTTAAAGGAAAGAACCCGAGAAAAGGGTTGAATGTTTGAGTATTTGAAGTGGTTAAGATCGGTTACCCTGTTATGGTAGATGATTTCGTTCGCATCATTTACTAATCTTCCTGCGTAGAAGAGAGCCTTTAAATGAAGTGCATGAAGATAGGGATTTGATGCATTGTGGCTGGGGAGGCTAAGGGAATTGATGAGAGGGATGAAGTGTTCTGTCCACAACTCGCTTATATATCACCACAGCTAAACAACTGTAACTCTCGTCCATTCAGTCACTCATTCGCGAATACACACTCTCTCTCTCTCTCTCTCTCTCTCTCTCTCTCTCTCTCATACGCATAATTTTAATTAGGACACATATGGAGTGCAGACGTGTTCGGACGTGTTTCTAACTTCCGATTAGAAGGTTTTTATCATGAGTTCGCATATTCATGTTGGGTAAAATTCTCGCATCCGTCCATCCGCACCCTAAGTAATATAAACAAAAACATTTTCCATTTCCAATTAGGGAGATTTTTTTGTTGACTTCGCATTTAGATAATATAATTGAATTCTCGCATCCATCCATCCACAGTGGATGACTCATTAATACACTTAATAATTTGAATTATTTTTTGCTGACACCGCAATTACACAATATGATGAAATTCACAGAGCGGAATCTGCGCATTAGAAAATTCAATGTTAATAAGACATGTTGTCTCTGTAAACAAACTAATAGAATGTGAATAAAAAACGTCTTTTCAAAAATACATACAAATTTTTTCTCTTTATTGATTGTCTACAAAAAATTTTTTCCTTGAAATTTCCAGATGAACAGTTTTATTTAGGGGTCCATGGTATGTCAACGTAAATCCTTTCTCGTTGATGATAGGCTAATAGATATTCACACATATAATTCGGTGCCCAACATTGACTTGGAAAATAATTTATTTCATATAAGTGACGAAATCATTGAAATTCCTGTAGGATCATATGAACTCCAAGATATCGTTGATTATTTGCAAAGAAAATATGGAAGTGTAAACAAATCTGGAGAACTTTAAATTGATGCTAATTACAGCACATTCAAAGCAGAAATTAATTCTAATTCTAAATAGTTCCTTCTTCTAACCACCTTCTGTTCTTGATTTTGTGGCAAACGACCAGCGCGCAACTGGTCTTTCTTTCGACTCTGCCGGACAAAGACTAAGATAGCAGTTAGGATTAACTTGTGCGTATTATATGCTGGAAAGCATGATAAGTCCTACAAAAAAATTAAAGGTGCTCCATGAATGCTTTTTTTTTTTTTTAAATAAGAAGCATTGTTTCAAATATATCTTGGTTAGGTTCATTTCAATCTTCTTTCAGTGAGTTGCTTGCAGAGTTCTATATTTATATATAAAAAAAAAAAAATAGTAATAAATGGGGAACACAAATATTCAGGATATGAAAAAAAAATGATTAAACGTGTTTTCTCGTCAGTGAAAATGAGGAGGCACGTTGGGTAGTTAGTTGTTTGTAATGGGTGATTTTTTTAGGTTGAATATGAATAAGCGTGATTGGGGTAATTGGTATTTTTTTTTTTTTTTTTTTTTTTTTTTTGAATAATGGGGAGCATGAAATAAGTGACCCGTTTTTCTTGTGGTATTTCCGAGTTAAATGGTAGTATATCTCTTTTTCTTTAGAACTGTGGCCCATTTTTCTTGTTTTCTTTGTTTTGTTGATATGACCAAATAAATATGATTAAAGTGGCCTTGAGGCAATTAACCCGCCATTTGTGACGCAAATTTCACTTTGATCAATGGTGACGCCGGTCTCACGGACCGGGTTTATCAAATGAAGACTTTTTGAAAAGTTTTACTAATAGTTTGTGTTTTTTTTTTTAAATATATACTCCTTGACAACAAAACAAAGATATTAAATCAATATAAGCTCTTTTATTTCAATATAAAAATTCGCAAAGTTGTTTTCTTAGAGCATTAAAAATAACAAGTTTTTTTAAAATACATTTTTTCAAATTAAGTAAAAAATAAAAAAAATCACATATTCAAATGAAAATTAAGTTTTTTGGTCTCTCGACACTAGGAACTTTAATAAAATAAACAAAAATTGGTATCCTTCCAAAAAAAAAAAAAAAACAAAAATACATCTAAAAAAACTGAAATTCTGTAGGCAAATAGCTGCTGCAATACGGCACTACGTGTCCAAGGCACAAATATTGTTGGTATTTTTGGCAAATGTACTTCGTTTTCCTATTTTTTTTCCATCCACATTCATAGCACCGGCCTTTTCTTTAAGGAGCCGAGGTCCCAGGTACACCATCTTCATGTAAAATCTCCGACAGTCTAAGTTTCATTGATCGTGGCAAGTTCAGATGCGTTTCCCGATCTTTTATGTGGGGTTCAATTAGTTTCATAGCCAAATTCGCGATAAAGTTTCGGCGTACCAATTTTGTTGCTTGATTGTTGGCTGTGTGTATCACTTTGCTGTTTATGGTACTGACATTTAGCATAGCATAAAATACTACCATAGGCCAGCGCCTTGTTGCTCGAGCACAATTATAATTTGCACATAAGCGATCCACGACATCGACGCCACCCTTGGTGTCATTGTAACTCAAAATTATATCGGGCTTTTGAGTGTCGTCATCGACTTTAGCATCATTGTGCATTGTACTAATAAGAAGAACATTTTTTCCTTTCTTTGGAACATGTGACACCAAAACCATGTTGTCACAAAAACCAAACATATTGGACTTCACATTTCGACCGCGCAATATGTTGAAGTCTGTAGGAATTTCTTTCTTGTTCTTCCTGATTGTTCCGACGGTTGTTAAACCTTTTTGCAGCAATGCTTCAGCTAAGGGTATACTGGTGTACCAATTATCTGTTGTGACATTGCGACCTGTATTGAAGATCGGTTCGCATAATCTTTGAACAACGGCTAAGCCAGAATTGTCGAAATTGTGTGGGCCTGCTTGCGGTTGTTTCCCGGGATAAATTTCCATATTAAATATGTAGAACATTTTTGCGTCACAAAGAGCTTGAATTTTGATGCCGTATGGATTTGGCTTGTTTGGAATGTAATGCCTAAATGAACACCTTCCGCGAAATCCTTCCAACTTCTCATCCAAAAGCAGCCTTACAATTTTGAACACATTTCTCGAATATTTCTCGAATATGGCAGATTTTGTCAAATTCCTTTCTATTTGCTCTCGTAGTACCATCATCAAACCTCAAAACTCGCAGTAAAAATCTAAATGTCTGGGCAGACATTGAAAGCCGAAGCATTTCAATTGAACCACCTGTTTACTTTCCGACTCGTTTGTCGGAAAAAGCGAACGACACGACCTCGAATTAAACATGCAAAACGAATTTTACGAAAACGAAAACTTTATTACAACGAAAACGAAACGATTCAATACAATTCACAACGAAAAACTCTAATCATTTGCAGAATGCAAACTGACAATAATAACAACAGAAACTATGACAGCACAAAAACTAATAACAAACGAATAACGAAAAAGGCAAGTGCTGCCAAACATGCAAATTAATTAAAAATTATAACAATGAATAACAAAACATATTAATAAGAATGAATATAACTATACTAATTAATAACAAAGGTACTGAATAATAAGAAAACAAGAAAACAAAGATAATAATAATGGTGTGAACTTATTAGTTCACGCACGACGCGGCACCACCCTCTGTTCGAAACAACTCTTCAACGTTGAGATGATTAGATTTTTTAACACCAACTAAAAGGAGCAATCCTATCAGGCAATATATTTCCTTGAAATCAGTCTCTTTGGCATATGTTTCTCTGCAAAATTTATCCTTCACTGGAGCGATGTATTGGTTGTTATATTTGATAATTATATGGATAATAGAATCATCAAAAAAGTGTCTCCAAATTTGAAAAGGGTCTTTTTCATTCACTATTATTCCCTTGGGTCCTGGTAACTGTGAAACTATGTTGACACTTCTATTACGAACGGATTGGTGCGCAGGTACCTTACTCCATTTCGTACTTTTGTCTTTTCCAATATAAAATAAAGAGTTGTTGTCACCTGAAGGCTCTCGGTCACTCAAATCCTCTTCGCTGTCTGAGTTTTGTATTTCCTCGGGTTCGTATTCATTCTCGAATTCACTATCTGAAGAACTTGGTGGTCTGTCCTCAACGAGTGATGTTTCATGTAGAAGGGCTTCAAGATGACGCTGTTTGCTTTCATAAGACATGCTGTAACAAGTTTAATAATATAGAACACATTCACATACACATAGAAATGCACAAATATATATATATATATATATATATATATATATATATATATATATATATTATGCATAAAACACAATAAAATAATAAACTAGCGAAAGTACGCGATTAATAAAAAAATAATACTTGATTATTTTACTTGCATAAACGGTGACGCACGGTCTCATGGACCAGGCTAGCACATAAAATACACAACGTGTGCTCACTACAAAGTTTCGACGACAACTGATGGTGGGGGAGTGCAACGCGGTAGCTACTCGGAACGGCATCAAAAAACAATAACGGAGAATAAAGTTATTCGCATTTTCTTGCACACCCGGTCTCGCAAACCAGTAGGTCACCATTGGCGGGTTAAGGTTACAACGGTTACCCACCGAATCCAGTCTAGAACAACATACAAACAAATTTCAAATTTTATGAAAAAAAAGAAGAAATTTTGACATTAATGTTTGACTTTGCTTCAATAGGTTGGTTTATTATGGGAGGTCGCCATGTAAGGTAGGATGCTGGGAGATTCGCCTTGAAAGGATTCGTGCGTCGCCAAACAGGATAATGCAAAAATTTGATGTAAAAGGTGAAGCGTGTTTTTCAAATTTGTAGAGCTCAAAGCAATGTTGTGGTGTTTATTTTTCATGTTTGTTTATAATATATATTTTAGTCTTTAGTAAGTGTAAATTTTCCAGAACCGTAATCTGTGACCACTGGTAACGGGGTCACTTCTCCCCGTTGAATAACTGCTTCTTGTATGGAATGGTGTCGAGTGTATACGGTACCGCCCAGGTTTGGTTACCGAACGGGTTATAACACAACCAGGGTAGCTGAAATCCTATCTGATTCTTTCACAAATCTTATCCTCTAATCCAGCTCCAGAAGTCTCTCGAACGCCAGACCTGTCAACACCATACTTTTCGTCCCATGTGACACGTGTAAACGAAACACAGATTTTTCATGTTCAACAATTGAAATGATTTTAATTTCATTTTAGGAATTAAATTCAGTTAACACACTTTGTTGCACAATTAATTATTACTAAAAACATAACATTCCTTCTTGGAATTTTAACTTAAACAACTTCAATTTAAATACAACAGAACAAAATACGTCCTTGTTGGACGGGGGTATAATTCAAAAATTAAATAACAAAAATACGTCCATCTTGGACGGAGATTTCTTTCTAACTCTTCCTTTTTTTTACTTTTCCCTATCCGTCTAAAAGACTCTCTCTCTCTCTCCCTCATGATCTCACCACTTCTTCGAAAAGAAACTTTCAACAATACCACAACTCAACGACACAGGTTTGTGCACCTGCTCGCAACTAATCCAACATTGTGGAACGTGTTCATTCACGATATAATTTATATTTCATATATAATATTAAAATGTTTAAATTTAAATTATACTCCCTCTCTGTGGGGCACTGGCAGTAGGGGAGGCCATCACGTAACAATGTTGTGTCCAACTCGTTCGAACGTTGAAAAGAAGCCAAATGTGGGTGATGTGAAGTCGTGCGAAGTCGAGGGACGTCGAAAAGGAGTCGAGCGAAGTTGGAAGTGGAGTCAAAAAAATTGAATGGAGTGGTGATAAGGGGCCAACTGAGGTTAAAAGGGTCCAAATTGTGATGAAAAGAAGGCGATTGAGAGGTGCGGAGCCAAAAGAGAATCGTGACAATTCGAGTGGAGTTCTTTGAAGTCGCGAATAAGTGGTCGTGCTTGCGTGTACCCGGAAGGGGCTTACAAATGCTATTTATTTCCGGATCGTTTTTATTTAAGGTAGAATATTTTTTTAATTTTGAAATGATTTCGGAAGCTGACAAGATTAAATGCCGTTCTTGAATTGGGCGATCGTTCACAGAATGTGTAGAGATTCCGATTTGCAAAAAGGTTTTAATTTGCGATAATTTGGTTAGTTTGCCGGATGTGATCTCGTGAGATTTCAAGTATGTACTCGGATTAAGCAATATAAGAAAGTGAGTAACCGAGTTTTTGTGTTGTGTGCAATATTTTTATATACTATTGGAATTACTTATATCCTTGTATAAGTTGTAAGTGCGTTTGTACAATACGCTTAATGTATAAAATAAATATTTGTAGGGTATTCTTATAATCTAATCGTCATAAAATGTGTTATAATTAAAACAAAACTTTTTGCTTAACATAGAGTAAAATAAACAATCTTGTTCGTCTTGAAATTTATTTTTAAATTATGGTTAGTGTTGATTATCTAATAGCCAAATCCCTTCTATCAGCTCTGACCTGTATGACGAATAAAATAAAGTTTTTCACAGAAATGTGGAAATATATTTCTTTATGTTTCCTGGACGTTGATACTTGTACACTTGTTAACTGCTTAAATTCTAATAGTTAAAATTCTTTATTTATTTAAAAGGCAACATATATTGGAGAAAACAGAGACACGAATTGAAAATTAAAAATACAATGGTGAAGAAGCAAAAAGAGGAAAGTTAAAAATTATTAAATCTACTACGGTTTATTTATTAACGCAAAACACTGATTTCTATGTTACTTAATATTACTAGTGTTGCCTTTCTACCGTAACAAAAGGAAAATATTCAAAATGCTTATGCTTTTTAATGTAAATGTATCTCTTTTCACTCTACAATGGTGTGGCAAATGAAATAAAAAAAAAATTTTCAAAGAAAATGGGAAATAAGTTCCACTGACTGAATACGTGTCAACTAATTTTGTTACAATTTAACATTAACAACACCAACAAATAAAAACTGAAACTACAAAACACAAAAAAAAGGAATACTTGCTGCTGATGTGAAATATGTTGTTGTTTGGCTGTTGAAAGTTGTCCGGGTGTCCTGTGCTGATAGGGAATCCTTATTTCCAGCGGCTTCGCTAGGCTGCTAAACTGGTGGTCACTAGGTAATTTGCACTCTGGTACTGTCTTATGGTTTTTATTTGGCAGTGGCACCGGGAAAGTCACAGAATTTAATTATCGCGGTAAACAAAAGTTGTGTTTGGGAGCGTGTATTCACTGTCTAGTCACCACTGTGGGTTTTTAAGTATTGTGCACCGACGTACGGCGCTGATTCACCTAAACTCCACGGATAAATAAAACACGTAAATAATCCTTTGATTCACTTTCATTACTTTATTAAAAAGAACTGTTCACTTAGACATTAACTTTAAGGAAGTCACAAGCAATTGTGAGCAACCAATGCTGCAGTTCGTTCGCGCTATCATACGAGACTCCGTATCACTGACATTTCAACGATAAATGATCATTAATTTTGGACTCAAATCCCGACTTAATTTACTTTATTAACTTTGGGTTGCAAACGATAAATCGACTTAAAATGATCCACCAGGCTCTTGACCCCACACAATTGTGGTAAAAAGAAAAGGTTTAACTCCGGTTCCTACGCGTGCATGTACTTTGGTATATCTGATCTGACTGAATTACTTCCGCAACCGCCAGATCGTCAAGGCAGCTGAGACATGTCTTTTGCCACATAAAATTTAGGGTATTTAAATGTAAAACGGATTACCTGTTTTCGTCTCCAGGTTCTTCCTCTGGTACCTCCTGTGGTTCTTCTTCAGGTTTTTCAACTTTTCCTCCTGTTTCCGAACACGAATGTGTCTTTGACAGATTAAAACCCAAATGGTGCTCCAAGAAAAGAAAAACGAGCCTTCATTCCTTTTTCCATTCATTTAATCTTCAAACTTCTGCCTTTCTGTGTTTTTTAACAGTTTCTTCTACACTTTTTTGTTTTTTAACATTTCACTTTACAATTTTTACTTTTCAACAATTTCTTTTCTTTTTCTTTTAAAATTAACCGGTACGTTGCCTTTTTTCCTCCTTTCAACTGTTAACGGGCCTCCAATTCTATCTTACGGCACTCAAAAAAACAGTACCGAGCAGGCAAAAACAAAATAAACGGAATCGCAAAAACTCCTCTTGTTGTTTCTCTCTCGCTCTCCCTCAACGTCCACTCCGAAAACAGAATTCGAACTTGTACACGATCCACACTCGAACTGGCGTGTGTTCGCACACTCACATGTGGATCGTGCACTTCTTCCACCACCTTACCATCAAACTATATTAAAATCAAATTATATTAAAAACAATTAAATGATGGGGGTGGTGGAAACCGCACGTAACACAGCGAATAGCTTCAAAAGAAAGGGAGGAGCGACATGATCAATCAAAAGCGCCAGTTGTAGCGTTTTCCGCCACAGAAATGTATATATATTGAATTGGATTACCTGATGTTATTCCAGTGTGGGGTATCTAGTTCTTCTTCCACAGAGACTCCTTTTAGCGGCAGTTAGGACTCCTCTTCTTAATCCACTTCGCCCAGAATCACGGAATCCTCTCTATCGTCCGGGTGTAACTGAGTTGGTAAATCGATCTTCGATGCAGTTCCGGTTGTCCGGACAAATTGTCAACACACGACGTCCCAGGAAGGTTTCCACAATATTCGCGATTTATCAAAAAGTCAGAGTCTTTTCTTTGCATTCAATACGAATGAACTTTTTTCTTTTTACTGTTCCACTTTTAATTTTACGTCTTACAATTCATCCAATTTATCAATACGAATCATTTTTTTTCTTTGTTTTTTCCTTCTTTAACTTTTAACGTTTTTCTTTTACAATTTTTCCAAAAACGGGCCGTTTTCTTCTTCCTCCCTTTCCAACCAACTCTCAACTCGAAATCTTCTAACTGTATTCTTCTGCTCACTGCATTCTAGCAACCGTCGAACAAGCAAAAAAAAAAAACACAAACGGAATCAAAATAACCGAATTCAAACATCTTCCCGTTTCTCTCTCTTGCTCCCCATCGACATCCACTCAGAAAACCGAATTCGAACCCGCCCACGATCCACACTCGAATCGGGGCGTGTTCGAACACTCACTTGTGGATCGCGCAATTCTTCCACCACCTTACCATCAAACTATATTAAAATCAAATTATATTAAAAACAATTAAATGATGGGGGTGGTGGAAACCGCACGTCGAAACTCATAATGCCCATAGTTGGTGCTGAAGGCGGTTTTACTCCGATCGTTTAGATCCACCAAGACTTGGTGATAGCCACTGGCCAAATTGAGCGTGGAGAAGTAACGCGAGCGACCGAGCTGGTCTAAAATGTCCTCTATACGATGGATAGGATACGCGTCCCCGATGGTTTTTTCGTTTAACTTTCGAAAGTCTACCACAACTCTCCATGGGGCTTCTCCGTCGGGGCCCGCTTTCTTGGGAACCACTAGAAGTGGGGAGTTCCACGGGCTTTTACTAGGCTGGATAATGTCGTTATCCAACATTTCCCGAATTTGCTCATTGATAACCTGCCTTTTGCTTTCGAGCAATCGGTACATTCTTTGGTTAATGGGTGCCCGATCCCGTACCAACGGTATTTCGTGCGAGATTGCACTGGTATACGTCAGGTAGCCGCCCTGTAAATGAAAAATATCATTGAACTCTCGACATAACTCCGTTATCGATTGGCACTCGGGTGTGTTCAGGTTATCCCCATAAACGAAGTTCCCCGTGCAGTTGTGCCAACCGGGAGCTCAAATCGGGTTCATCAGGCGACTGACCATCCGAGAACAGGTGTCGAATGAAATGGAGGGATCGTCACTCCGAAGATTGGTTCTCGGGCACGGGCCTGCTTGACTCGTCGTCAGAGTCAGTTCCCGGCGACGTAGCTTTACGCTTCACCAAGGAGATGGTGTTATATTCCTTGGTGGGGTATACCTTCACCGTAACCTGATCGACTCTTTGGGGCCTATTCTGGGTATTAAGTGCCATTAACCTGGCACTCCTTGCCCTAGTAGATACGCAGTGCGAGAATAAAATGTTTCCTCGCGCGTCCTGCGGCACCAGAATGGCCTTTTTCCGGATGTCAATGGGGATAGCCACCTCCATTTGGGAGCGTGCCGGCACTACCACCGGCCTACTCAGGGCTATTTCGATCATCGGCGGCTCACGTTTGTCCATCCACGATGTTTCCCCTCGCTGGGGTGACCTGGCTGAGCATTTTTTCGTATCCCTTCCCCGTGTGGGTGGGGTCCCCGGAAGAGTGTGGACCTCGGTATCGACCTTGGCAGGTCCCCGTGTCCCAACTTCCCGTTTGGCTGCCTTATGCTTCAGCCCCCCCGTCCCACCATTAACAACGGAGAAAAATTCGGGATTTATGGCTGTTCGGGGAAATTCCAAACATCCACCCGGTCCGTTGAAGTTGCGATGCCTGGACAGGAAGTCATTGCCCAACAAGCCGTCTGCTTCTAACCCTGGCATGGAGTCTACAACATGGAAACTGCAGGGAATCTCATGGTGTAACTTGAGACTCCCATGGCAGAACCCACTCGACTTGCCGTTGCCAAATATGGTTTGCAATGGTGTGTATGGGTTAGCGCGTCCGTCTCGGACGATCCGGGCAGTCCACTATATCGTGGCCATACCGCCAACATTCGCGACAGAAAGGAGTGTTTCTTCTCTGCAGGCACTCGTCGTACACATGGCCCCTTATTTTGCAGAAGCTGCATGCTGTCTGGGATTCCAGGGGGTGCGCCGATCGACCAATTGGATCCCGGGCCGCATTGTCCCGACGCGATCGATCCTGGGGCACATACGCCCCCTGAGCCAAGCTCTGCGACCCTCCATTCCAGCTCGAGGAAGGCACGGTATTTGCCCACGCTCCCTCGCCAGAGGAGGCCGGGGCGTAGGCACCAGCATCTGTGCGATAACTATGGGGTCCATACGACCGCTCCCGAACAAAACTATCCTCCCGCCGACGACTACATGGCTCTTCGCCAGGCAACACGAAAGACACCGCCCGGGGGTCCAGATTCGACAAAACCGGCGCCGGCGCCGCGGGGTAATCCCTAAAAGTGGAGGATGGGTTCTCTAAAAAGGTTGAGGAGCTTCCCGGTCCTACATCTAACGTTTCTGACGCTCGATCGGCGATTCCGGGCCGCGCATCCACAAACAAGTCATCCTGCCTCAACATTTCCCTTCGAGCTCGCTCGAATCCGGTTAGGTGGTCCACCAGGCTTCGAAATGGGACATTACCCAACGTGAGGAGGAAGTGCTTTAGTCCTTCCTCCCTCAGACCCCTCACCAACACCGGCTTGGCCATGCCCTCAAACTGGCTTGCGAAGACTGACCTACCCTGGCGACCATAAAAGCGCTCAGCGGCCTCCTCGCACCGTACCACGGCCCGCTTCACTCGGGAAACGAAACTCGTGGCATCCTCGGAGGTAAGTTGTCGCATTTTGGGGAGTTGTGCACACTACTCCTCATACGACACCCGGGGTTCGTAGGCCTCTCTGAGACGCTGTTCCGCTTCGTCCCGCGAATCGTGGAATGCCTCTGGATCCACCTCGTCAACCGGCGGCTCGGGATATGCCTCGGGCGGCGCGCGGGCAGGGGTGCCCTCTCAGACATCTCTTTGCCGCTGCCTTGTTTGCATCTGCCGGCCGTCTAACTAAACCTCACAATTACCGCTACCAAAATCAAACCCGGAACCTCGACAAGCCCTGTGGCCAACTGTAAACCCGGGAAAAACAACGGCCCAACCCCGAGATCCAACAAAAAAAACAATAATAAACACAACACCTCCAACGAGAAAACCAACCCGAACGCGACAGAACCAATCCGTAAACGAGCCGGCTGTATATCGGATACAAACCCAAAATGTCTGAGCTGATAGCGTTCTATCTCGAAATCCTTGATTGCTAAGGGCCGCACACGAATCGAGGGGGCACAAAAAACAACAAGGAATACGATCTCCACAACAGATGAACAAACACTCTTAACAGGGAAGAGAAGGAGAAAAAAAAAGAAACACCACACTGCAGCAACAAAGCGGCAGACCACGCCAGGAGCGCGACAGGACAAACAACAACGACACCGCCCGAGAAGAGAGAGAAAGGGGGAAGCAAACGCAACAACCACTTTTTGGTCACTTTTGTAACACAACAAAAAACAAACGAAATCCAAACTCGCGGCCGAAAAAGGAAGAAAAGCAGAATCACAATTCCAAACAAAAAATTTAGAAATCGAACAATTTTACAAACCACATCACACCATTTAACCGAGAAAGAAAAATTTCCTACTAGAATTCGCTACTTAATATAAATAAATAAACGTAATATAAATAAACAATAAACAAGATCTGGATAGTAGCTTAATACTAAAGCAAAACAATTCTACAAAAATTGACAATAAAATTGTAAATCATAACAACAAAAACTCGAACAAAACCAAAAAATTTCAGCTTTTCCGCTATGCTGGCCTCTCCGCGATCAATGTTACAAAATCGCCGCTAATCCGCCAGAGCTTTTGTTTCTTGAAATGAGGCAATGCTTGTATAGCTGGTCACAGATATTACAACTGTTGCTTCAGTGACAAGATCATTCCCCAAACCTGCCGTGGTCCCTCGGAAAGGTTTGTCCGCAGCGCCAGTTGTAGCGTTTTCCGCCACAGAAATGTATATATATTGAATTGGATTACCTGATGTTATTCCAGTGTGGGGTATCTAGTTCTTCTTCCACAGAGACTCCTTTTAGCGGCAGTTAGGACTCCTCTTCTTAATCCACTTCGCCCAGAATCACGGAATCCTCTCTATCGTCCGGGTGTAACTGAGTTGGTAAATCGATCTTCGATGCAGTTCCGGTTGTCCGGACAAATTGTCAACACACGACGTCCCAGGAAGGTTTCCACAATATTCGCGATTTATCAAAAAGTCAGAGTCTTTTCTTTGCATTCAATACGAATGAACTTTTTTCTTTTTACTGTTCCACTTTTAATTTTACGTCTTACAATTCATCCAATTTATCAATACGAATCATTTTTTTTCTTTGTTTTTTCCTTCTTTAACTTTTAACGTTTTTCTTTTACAATTTTTCCAAAAACGGGCCGTTTTCTTCTTCCTCCCTTTCCAACCAACTCTCAACTCGAAATCTTCTAACTGTATTCTTCTGCTCACTGCATTCTAGCAACCGTCGAACAAGCAAAAAAAAAAAACACAAACGGAATCAAAATAACCGAATTCAAACATCTTCCCGTTTCTCTCTCTTGCTCCCCATCGACATCCACTCAGAAAACCGAATTCGAACCCGCCCACGATCCACACTCGAATCGGGGCGTGTTCGAACACTCACTTGTGGATCGCGCAATTCTTCCACCACCTTACCATCAAACTATATTAAAATCAAATTATATTAAAAACAATTAAATGATGGGGGTGGTGGAAACCGCACGTAACACAGCGAATAGCTTCAAAAGAAAGGGAGGAGCGACATGATCAATCAGAGACAGCCAATCGTGATTGGGTATGGTGATATGGGGTGGATTTTCCATGTATGGGTATCTGCTACTGAAGGCCAGCAGCGAACGAACATAAGGGGATGCGGGCGTTGTTGTTGTAACCCATCGCAATGATCATTAGAGGGAAGAAAAAATAGTTCTCTGCAATCTTGTGTCAACAGAAACGCTATTTCCATGATCGAACGATGGGATATGCATTGCTTGAGTTCGCCAACATTGCATGGGGTCGGCGGCTGTGTACACAATTGATTTGTGTAACGCTTGCCGCCGGCAGACCTTTCTGGTGTGAAAAACGCACCGAAGATCTGCTCGCCCTAGGAGAGGCCATAAATCAACATTTAGTTGATGGACATGTTGTTTTCTAGGTCCGCGGACGGTTGGCGGCCGTTAATAGAAAATTTTGATGTAGGTAAACAATCCGGAAGATATGGATGCAACGTTTGGTTCTGCAAACGAATATAGAATGCAACCGTTGCCACTTGTTTAAAATAAGCACTTGACGGCCAGATACAATTTGATGTGTGGGGTTGAAGTTTGTATGCCAACGTAAGTGAATAAATCCCCGACACTGTTACTCCTTACACAAGAATTGTTCCACAGGAAGACAGGAAAACACTTTTAGTTTTATTTCGTTAGTATTTTTAATTCTATGATCACTCTAGGAATGGTTCCCACAGATGCATGGGTGCATGTTGTTTTAGGGTATGTTAATCCCGTTGGTGGTACCGTTAGGCGAAAGTATCCGCTTGGGTGTTTACTTTGTGTAAACGAAAGTAGCTTCGATAGCCAGCGTGAGAAACGTGGCTACTCGTTGCTTAAGCAAATATTCCTGGTCATAACCGATGCTGGTGATCGTTCCCAGATACGGCAACGGATCATAAAAGCGGTCATGCGGATAACCAAACGAATATGCACGCCTGAAAGGCCAATGTTTAATTTGATCATCTCCTCCTTTGGAAAGATAGATCATAGAACATGCCGTTGAAAATCGGTTGATGCTGGATTGATGTCATGGCGAGATGATAATCTTGTCATGAATTATGTTTCCAGGTATGACCGCTCGAAGAGGGCTTGGAACAGCCCTTAAAAAGGTAAGCTGCCTATGGTGTATTTATGTCGGTTATCCGTGGGGATAACCGAATTAATTCCAGCAAATTGGTTGGCAGTTAATCCCAAAGCAAGGTTGTGTAATCTTGCCGAACATTCAACTTTAAGGTAAGTCGTATTTGCTGATAAAAGGTGGGGATCGAGCGACGCGTGGCTCTTCGCGCCCTGAGAAGACTCACAACATCATCCAAGAGAATTGGAAGGATCCACCCTGGAAGGCAAGTGCACGACATGCCCTGGCAAAGGTAAGGAGAAGGGAAAGCGAGAAAACAGAAAAAAACCACACATGTCGCAGGTCAAATCTGTTGATCCATGTGTGGACAGGGTATCCGAAGGCAGGAATTGGGTTTGGGATTATGTTTACAGAAATCGTTGCGGCAAGAGGAGCTATTGCTTAGGCAAAAGCAATGGTACGTGGGTATGATTGTTTAAATAACAATCATATTCGTTCATAATTAGATTATCGGGTGATGGCAGATAAAGGGAAATTGGTTGTACTGTAGACAATCCGGTAGATATGGGTGCGACGTTTGGTTTTGCAAACGAATATATGATGTGACCGTTGCCAGTTGTTTAAAGTAAACACTTGACGGTCATATCCAATTCGTTGCTTGTTTGCGGACTATGATCGGTGGTATCCGATAAGGGAAAATTAGCTGCAGCTGGACATGCGGGGAATGTTTACTTTAAGTCGGCCGAAACCTTGTCGACGGTGGCAAACGGGTGAAGCTGGGTGGCCTCATGATTAGATTGACATGGGTAAACAAAACAAGCACATTGAGATACTCTGTGTTCATTTAGTTTTCATGGCATGACATGGGTAAACATGTCATACCGAATATAGGGAAAATGCTCCTCAGCCATTTGCATGTACGAACTCGATGTCGGTTACATGAAGGAGTAACCGTAAGATTATAGGGACATGATGCACTGGGTGCAAGCATGCCTGGGGGCGAACGTTTTTGTTGCCACAGCCAGGTGGTATCCTTGGCCGTGGGCTTATGTTTTCAGATGTGGGATGCTCTTATGCTGGTAAGTCGATTATAGGAATTTACAGATATTTGCAGTGAGATATGGAGCTAAAGCGATGCGTGGTTCTTCGGGCCCTGAAAAACCCCACAGCTCCAACAAAGACACCTCGTTGTCTTGATTTAATTTAAAGTTTATTGACGTTTCTGGTCTCGATTTGGATTTACTGGGTACAGACTTATTAATTTTGTCTTAGAACGGGCAAAAACAAAAAACATGATACTCCGGACCGTAAGAATAAATAACACTACTTTTTAAACTGTTGACGCAACGAAAAAATACAAGTTTACTTCACATCTTTCCTTCTTGTGAACAATTAACCAAAACTTACTCCCTTCTTGGGACAAAAATCAAAAAATGAAAAAAACGATAAAGATTCTTTCCTCCTAACCACCTTTCAAATGCACTGCTGCGGCACTTCTTCTTATCTTCGCTCAATCCCTTATCTTCCTCTGTCATCACCGTTTTTCGAAAATTCATCTTCGGCGGCGGTCGACTTCGAAACTAGCCAAAGTGAACACCGCCGAAAAGAACCTGGGTTTATACATCCGATGTATTTATTTTAACCACAACTCAGCCACATTCAATTAATTTCCAAAACAAGCCCAAATGAAATACAAGTTAATTTCACCTGCCCGCTTACCACTCCCAAACCATTTACATTTTTTATTTCTCATGTGGCCGAGTGTAAGTCTGGTCAAAATAAAGGCGATGGAGAAGATACTCACGTAACACTTTAACGGGGGAACCTCATGTAAATAGCCCGTTTTTCAGGAATTTTTTTTTTTAAATGTAATTTGAGGCACAATTTATTTACGTTATAATATTTAAAGAAAATATTTTTTTAAGACTAATCGTTAACAATAAAACGGTGCAGTGGCGGCTTGAAAACAGCGTCTTGGAAATGCGCCGTGCAGCATACAGGTCACAAAAATGATCTGAAACAAAAAATACAAAATAGGTTCTTTAGTTTATGCAAACACGGTCATCATGACGTTCCCCTGTTATTAAAATTTGCAAATTTGCAGTAAGTAAGACAAAGAAAAGCGATATTTTCAGAATTTTTATATTTTAATTAGAAATTAAATTTTAATATTTTAATTAGAAATTATTTTTACTTATAATAGGTATTTTATACAATGTTGCTATATATTTTTTATGTAAAAATTATTATTTTTGAGGTCACAATAGACCATCTCCGAAACTTCCTTAAAAAAAATTGTTTTGTTATGTACAGGATATGTACTTGTGCTCATATAATTAAGCCATGTACCCATTACAACAGAAACGCATTTCCCATAATATATACCGGACCACAGTGACTGTATGTGACACAGTGACATCGTTGTTCCGAGGACGTCCCAAAATATTGATCCCCGCCAGCTTTATGTTCCACATGGGGTACGTGCTGATTGGGTACTACAAAACAGAGGAGAACGACTACGATATAATGTAGACCATGCTCCACTACGTGATTGTTTTGAGAATCATCGGATTTGCATTTGACGTTGTGGACGCTCATCGATTCAAAGTTGAACCGACTGATTCAAGCGTCCGCCAGCCTATTTTTTCGGTTTCAGCATTTTTGGAACTGCTGGCGTTCGCGTAATTCCCGACATCATTCCTGGTCGGGCCACAGTTCTCTATGGAACGATACCAATATTTTATCAGTGGACGTTACCGCAATATCTCTGGATCAACTGAAACAGGTTTGAAGAGGGCTGTGTGTGCTGTGTTCTATCTTCTGCTCCGTCAGTGTGGTCTCTCCTTATTGCCTGACAGTTACTTATTGTCTCAAAGCTTTAGAGTACTACCATTATTTAAAAAAGTGATTTTGATTGCAATTTGGGGCAAAATAGCTCTGCACAAATATGTTTTCTGTTGGCTTCTGGTGGAAGGTGCGCTGATGTGCATTGGACTTTCGTATTCTACCCAGACCGGAGACTGGTACGACTGTTCCAACGTCAAGGTTTACCTCCTGGATACAGGCAACAAGATGAGCGATTATATCGAGTCGTTCAACGTAAACACAAATCCTTGGATCTCTAAGTACATCCATAAGAGACTCAAGTATTTCGAAAATCGCACCATCAGTCGTATTGGATCTTTGACTTTTCTTGCGCTTTGGCATGGGTTCCGGAGCGGATATTACGTAACGTTTATGTTGGAATTTATAATCATTACCTTAGAAAAGCAGATATCGTTAAATGTTGGACGAACTTCAACATCGTCGGTTGCGTACAAATATTGCAGATATATTGTATTGAAAATCTACAACTTGACCTTTATGGGATTCTGCCTGGTACCATTTGTGTTTTTGAGGTACGAATGTTGGAGCGCCGTTCTATCAGCACCCAATTATTTTGTCGTCATAATACTACTCGACTGGGCGGTATTTCTCAAAACATGCAACAAACTTCTTGACTCACTTCTTCATCCGGTAATCAAGATTGATTAAAGTTGTTTGTGTTGCCTATGCTTACTATTTCTATATAATTTTTTAACTTATTGTTTAATTACAATACATTTATTTATTTATTTATTTATTTTAATTTTAGTTTTTATATTAATTTTATATTATTTATGTAAGTAATAATTTTATATTATGTCTAATTATTTTTACATATAATTCAAAGGTTTGTTTAGTATTTTGTTTATTAACTACTTTAATATAGTTTTATTAATTTTTTTTGTTTTTGTTAATATTTAATGAGTTTATTTACAAACATTTTGTTTTTGAACTTTTTTACATATTTTTCTCTATTTGTATATTAAACCGTATTTATTTATTTACATCACTTTGTTAACTGCAAAACCACCACTCGCCTCTTCGTCAGATTTAGAGAATTGGTTTTTCTAGGTAAAAATAAGGCGAATCAGGTGAATGATTCGGTGGGGTGTTTAATTATGTAACAAGGTTTCATTTTTTACATTTTTAAAACATTTTTTTTTATTTTCTTTTGATATTCTTAGTTTCTAAATTAGATGCTAGACAAAAATGCTTAAATTCTAGCTTAATTATCTATTATGTAACAAGGTCCCCGCCTATTATGACTCCTCCGTATTGCTGTGCTATTCGATCTTATTACGGTCGTCTTTGAGAGTTTGTTCGCTTTCGTTAGAAGATATGATATGTACACCAATCACCTCTTCGTGAATTCGTGACCTTATATATTAGGATTCAATTTACCCTCACTTTTTTACCGTCCATCGATTCGTTGAATTTGGGGTTGAGGTTCGCAAAATTCAACACCAAGTAAGAAAATCGTTACGTTAACAGCGAAAATAGCGGTAAATGGTTTTGAATTTAGAGTGAAATGTTGGGAATTTGTGTAATATGATATTGGGGTGCTCGTTGAGAACATTTTGTAATTCCTTTTTGTGTAGGAATGACGGCACGTGCGAATTGGATAAAGGGTGGAAAGTGTTTTGTATGTAAAATGCGACGGAAATTTTGACCATAATTATCATTGTTCGGATGGGATTTTGTGTAGCAAAATCTTGTTTTTAGAAATGTGATGTGTGTTTCTTAGGACAAGGACACGAATTAGCGGAAAATTCTTACTGATTTAAAGTGGGGTGATAATTAACGCTTATTAATTATGTTACATTACTTTAGAAATGAAAGAAACTCCCCACAGAAGATTTCCTATTTGATTTGACTGAATTGGGATTTTCCTCGTTCACTGGCACAAGATACCAGTTGTTTGTTAGAGCATTAATGTTTACTATAAAAATCTACATAAGTTTGGATTCAAGAACAGAACTCAGACCAGTGAAGACAAAAACAAAGATTGATTACTAAATGATAAACAAAATTAAGGGAAACACGAGCCTTACAGAAGATTTGCTATGTGACTTGAATCAGTGTGATTCTTCTCGTTCACTGGCACAAGATACCAGTTGTTTGTTAAGGCATTAAATTTTGCTATTAAAAAAAAAAACAACGAAGTTTTACATAGAAAACCGGAACTGTAGAATGTTATTAATATGTGGAAAACAGAAACGTGGAACCTTATTATTATAAGATAAAGTAGATTAAGCGATAAGGTGGTCCTAAGCGTTGCTTTCATCAATTGTTATATTTACTTTAAAGAGGAAAGACGCGCCTTACAGAAGATTTCCTATTTGGTTTGACTCAATGTGATTTTTGCTATAAAAATATGAAAAAATAACTCAATGTGATTTTTCCTATAAAAAAGACGACGAAGTTTTACATTGAAAACCGGAGCATTAGAATATTATTAATACGTGGAAAACAGAAGCGTGGAATGTTATTATATGATAAAGGAGATTAAGGGATAAGGTGATCCTTAGAGTTACTTCAATCAATCTTGATTACCGGATGAAGAAGTGAGTCAAGAAGTTTGTTGCATGTTTTGAGAAATACCATCCAGCCGAGTAGTATTATAATGACAAAATAATTGAGTGCTGATAGAACGGCGCTCCAACGTTCGTACCTCAAAACACAAATGGTACCAGGCAGAATCCCATAAAGGTCAAGTTGTAGATTTTCAATACAATATATCTGCAATATTTGTACGCAACCGACGATGTTGAAGTTCGTCCAACATTTAACGATATCTGTTTTTCTAATGTGATGATTATAAATTCCAACATGAACGTTACGTAATATCCGCTCCGGAACCCATGCCAAAGCGCAAGAAAAGTCAAAGATCCCATACGACTGATGGTGCGATATTCGAAATACTTGAGTCTCTTATGGATATACTTAGAGATTCATGGATTTGTGTTTACGTTGAACGACTCGATATAATCGCTCATCTTGTTGCCTGTTTCCAGGAGGTAAACCTTGACGTTGGAACAGTCGTACCAGTCTCCGGTCTGGGTAGAATACGAAAGTCCAATGCACATCAGCGCACCTTCCACCAGAAGCCAACAGGAAACATATTTGTGCAGAGCTATTTTGCCCCAAATTGCAATCAAAATCACTTTTTTAAATAATGGTAGTACTCTTAAGCTTTCAGACAATAAGTAATTGTCAGGCAATAAGGAGAGACCACATTGACGGAGCAGACGGTAGAACACAGCACACACAGCCCTCTTCAAACTTGTTTCAGTTGATCCAGAGATATTGCGGTAATGTCCACTGATAAAATATTGGTATAGTTCCATAGAGAACTGTGGCCCGACCAGGAATGATGTCGGGAATTACGCGAATGCCAGCAGTTCCAAAAATGATGAAACCGAAAAAATAGGCTGGCGGACGCTTGAATCAGTCGGTTCAACTTTGAATCGATGAGCGCCCACAACGTCAAATGCAAATCCGATCATTCTCAAAACAATCACGTAGTGGAGCATGGTCTACATGACATCGTAGTCGTTCTCCTCTGTTTTGTAGTACCCAATCAGCACGTACCCCATGTGGAATATGAAGCTGGCGGTGATCAATATTTTGGGGCGTCCTCGGAACAACGATGTCCAGATGTATGTGGTCACTGTGGTCCGGTATATTATTATGGGAACTGCGTTTCTGTTATAATAGGTAGGTATGTAGTTGTGTTATCCTAGTAGTGTGCCGCTAGGGTAACCGTTCACCAGGACACCTACATCTGCAGCACTCGTCACGTTTTGGTGAAAGGTCGCTGCACTTTACCATTCCGATTGCGAACAAAGGTGAGGTAAATGATTCAGGCCTACACAAAATATTTTCTTTCGGATTGCCCCACCAACAATTCACTCTTTATTAAACCAAATGTAAAATATGTATAACTGAATGTTTTAAATGACATACAGTAATTCGTTTGATTCAAGTATAATGTTAACATATGTACACTAGTTAATTACACTGAATGTTTTAAAATGTATATAACTGAATTATCCCACGAGAATTTCGGTGTACTACACTGCGAAACGTTCTTTCGGTGTGATAGCTCGACTTAGACTGATTGTATGTCCGCTATTCCCGGTTTAGTGCGACAGAGATCACAGTTTAATTGATAACACTAATCCATTGTTACTTTACTGGTCTAAGTTCACAATTCCATCGCATTACGCGATGTCTTCTAAGGCGAAGTAAGAAAAACAAACTGCGGCACCACTGTTCAATCCGATAGAACACTGAGCGGCAAGCGAACGTCCACCAACTTCTTAATTTTTCTTCCAGTCGACGGTACACGTACTCCCTTCGTGGGACAAAAATTAAAACAAAATTAACGAACAAAGAACAACGATAATAATAGTTCCTTCTTCTAACCACCTTCTGTTCTTGATTTTGCGGCAAACGACCAGCGCGCACCAGGTCTTTCTTTCGACTCTGCCGGACAAAGACTAAGATAGCACTTACTTGTGCGTATTATATGCTGGAAAGCATGATAAGACCTACAAAAAAATTAAAGGTGCTCCATGAATGCTTTTTTTTTTAAATAAGAAGCATTGTTTCAAATATATCTTGGTTAGGTTCATTTCAATCTTCTTTCAGTGAGTTGCTTGCAGAGTTCTATATTTATATATAAAAAAAAATAATAATAAATGGGGAACACAAATATTCAGGATATGAAAAAAAAATGATTAAACGTGTTTTCTCGTCAGTGAAAATGAGGAGGCACGTTGGGTAGTTAGTTGTTTGTAATGGGTGATTTTTTTTAGGTTGACCTTGATGTATTGTTGTGGGTATTTATTTGTTTTTATATAATTTAAGTTGTTTGTGGTTACTGACCTCTGCGTATTCGAATATGAATAAGCGTGATTGGAGTAATTGGTAGTATATATATTTTTTTTTTCATTTATAAATAATGGGGAGCATGAAATAAGTGACCCGTTTTGCTTGTGGTATTTCCGAGTTAAATGGTAGTATATCTCTTTTTCTTTAGAACTGTGGCCCATTTTTATTGTTTTCTTTGTTTTGTTGATATGACCAAATAAATATGATTAAAGTGGCCTTGAGGCAATTAAGGTTACAACGGTTACCCACCGAATCCAGTCTAGAACAACATACAAAAAAATTTCAAATTTTATGAAAAAAAAGGAAATTTTGACATTAATGTTTGACTTCGCTTCAATGTGTACGGTAGGAAGCTGTTGGTTTATTATGGCAGGGTCGCCATGTAAGGTAGGATGCTGGGAGATACGCCTTGAAAGGATTCGTGCGTCACCAAACAGGATAATGCAAAAATTTGACGTAAAAGGTGAAGCGTGCTTTTCAAATTTGTAGAGCTCAAAGCAATGTTGTGGTGTTTATTTTTCGTGTTTGTTTATAATATATATTTTAGTCTTTAGTAAGTGTAAATTTTCCAGAACCGTAATCTGTGACCACTGGTAACGGGGTCACCTCTTCCCGTTGAATAACTGCTTCTTGTATGGAATGGTGTCGAGTGTATACGGTACCGTCCAGGTTCGGTTACCGAACGGGTTATAACACAACCAGGGTAGCTGAAATCCTATCTGATTCTTTCACAAATCTTATCCTCTAATCCAGCTCCAGAAGCCTCTCGAACGCCAGACCTGTCAACACCATACTCTTCGTCCCATGTGACACGTGTAAACGAAACACAGATTTTTCATGTTCAACAATTGAAATGATTTTAACTTCATTTTAGGAATTAAATTCAGTTAACACACTTTGTTGCACAATTAATTATTACTAAAAACATAACATTCCTTCTTGGAATTTTAACTTAAACAACTTCACTTTAAATACAACAGAACAAAATACGTCCTTGTTGGACGTTCAAAAATTAAATAACAAAAATAGGTCCATCTTGGACGGAGATTTTTTTCCAACTTTTCCTTTTTTTTACTTCTCCCTATCCGTCTGAAAGACTCTCTCTCTTTCTCTCTCTCTCTCTCCCTCATGATCTCACCACTTCTTCGAAAAGAAACTTTCAACAATACCACAACTCAACGACACAGGTTTGTGCACCTGCTCGCAACTAATCAAACATTGTGGAACGTGTTCATTCACGATATAATTAACTTGATATATTTATATTTTATATGTAATATTAAAATGTTTACATTTAAATTATACTCCCTCTCTGTGGGGCACTGGCAGTAGGGGAGGCCATCACGTAACAATGTTGTGTCCAATTCGTTCGAACAGTGTTATCAGTGGTAGAAGGTCCTAAAGGAGAGATCTCCGCTTGACTATATGGCAGGGTAAGAATTCCATGGGTTTCTGCCAAAACATCGGAGTATATATTCGTAGGGCAGCGCACGAGTTTCATAAATATCTGCCAAAAAAAAAAAAAAAAAAAAGAGGCACAAGTTTGGTTGTAGTCAACTTATATCTGCTCTATTCTTTCAAAAATCGCTTCTTAAATACTATTTCTCCCATCAACATTTCCGATGCATATCGATACTAAGTAGGTCACATGCCATCATAGTTCAGCCATCCAATCATGACCTGAAAACTATGTTCCTAATTTCAAATACTCATTGCACATTGCAAAGCAAATTCACAATGAGTCACTTATAAGATGACATGTTAATGTCATGCACCACGCCACACTTATCGGAACGCCTGGGAAAGGAGTATTGTTAAGTAATACTTTTTGTGAACATCATGCACCGTGATATCGTACGCCGTACATGACACACATCTCCCGAAACACCTGGGCAATTGAGTATTGTCATGTTATAATTTTTTCTGGGTTGAATGTTAAATGTTGCATGTCAAATGTTGAATGTTAAATGTTAGGTTTCTTCATAGGTGGTGAGGGGGACATGTGTGGCTGATACTGTGCCAATGCAATTCAGTTGGAATGTGTAACTGTTCCCCCGTTACGTGCCGTTTTCCCAAGTGAGTACTGTTGTTAATGGGGGGTGTAATATACGATTGAATCGTTGGGTGTGGTTCTTTCTTTAGCTACTAACTTCTTGCCAAATGATTAATTTTAAGGACGATTCAAACAGAAAGGTACCTGGGTGGCACTTACGCTTGCCAAATTGTGGGTCTAACCGGCGGAACAGGGTTGATCGTGGTATCCCTCCAGGGTTTATATTCACCGTAATCTGTCCTAGTGCCGTTGATATATTACCGTAACCGTCTTCTTGTCCTCGGAACAAACTCCACTGGATGGGTCTGTGGTGTAGTTTAACTGGGCTCCTGCACGGGAGCGGATTCGATAAACTTCCACTGTCTTTTCCCGAAAATTGCTCACAAGCATCCAATGGTCACACCGAACATCACAGCAAAAGTTCACCAAGAGAAAGTTCCAAAATACACAGATGGTAGTTACAAGAAATAAAGTGCACTGTTATTTATTTTGTCTTTTTCGTTTAACTTTTCAAATTTAAAATTACCGAGGGTGATACTGCAATGGCACTCTTATGTTACAATATTTGTTTTAGTTACGTTCTGCGCACCGATGGTGTGCGATTTCCTTTTTTAATAAAATATGTATATTAATTTTCACACCTTACATCATTTAAACGGTACACGTTTTGAACCTCGACATTAATCAACATCCACGCACTTGGATCTACGTTAGGAACTCCAGGACGCCTCGGTGTTTGTATTTTTACTACCAACGCGTGTTGCGTGTGCGCACTTCGGGAAAAAAAATCTGACTATTGACTGTTCGTCATCATCCCTAGCCGCGATCGTCAATGGACTTCCCATCCAAAGGTAGCCAATCAGCGATTGAATCCCATTGGACGTCAAATCCGTTGATCCATGTGTGGACAGGGTATCCGCTAGGGATAGATCCCTTGATTGACATAAGTCAATAAAACTCTTGCCGAACGCAGGAATTGGGTTTGGGATTATGTTTACAGAAATCGTTGCGGCAAGAGGAGCTATTGTTTAGGCAAAAGCAATGGTACGTGGGTATGATTGTTTAAATAACAATCATATTCGTTCATAATTAGATTATCGGGTGATGGCAGATAAAGGGAAATTGGTTGTACTGTAGACAATCCGGTAGATATGGGTGCGACGTTTGGTTTTGCAAACGAATATATGATGTGACCGTTGCCAGTTGTTTAAAGTAAACACTTGACGGTCATATCCAATTCGTTGCTTGTTTGCGGACTATGATCGGTGGTATCCGATAAGGGAAAATTAGCTGCAGCTGGACATGCGGGGAATGTTTACTTTAAGTCGGCCGAAACCTTGTCGACGGTGGCAAACGGGTGAAGCTGGGTGGCCTCATGATTAGATTGACATGGGTAAACAAAACAAGCACATTGAGATACTCTGTGTTCATTTAGTTTTCATGGCATGACATGGGTAAACATGTCATACCGAATATAGGGAAAATGCTCCTCAGCCATTTGCATGTACGAACTCGATGTCGGTTACATGAAGGAGTAACCGTAAGATTATAGGGACATGATGCACTGGGTGCAAGCATGCCTGGGGGCGAACGTTTTTGTTGCCACAGCCAGGTGGTATCCTTGGCCGTGGGCTTATGTTTTCAGATGTGGGATGCTCTTATGCTGGTAAGTCGATTATAGGAATTTACAGATATTTGCAGTGGGATATGGAGCTAAAGCGATGCGTGGTTCTTCGGGCCCTGAAAAACCCCACAGCTCCAACAAAGACACCTCGTTGTCTTGATTTAATTTAAAGTTTATTGACGTTTCTGGTCTCGATTTGGATTTACTGGGTACAGACTTATTAATTTTGTCTTAGAACGGGCAAAAACAAAAAACATGATACTCCGGACCGTAAGAATAAATAACACTACTTTTTAAACTGTTGACGCAACGAAAAAATACAAGTTTACTTCACATCTTTCCTTCTTGTGAACAATTAACCAAAACTTACTCCCTTCTTGGGACAAAAATCAAAAAATGAAAAAAACGATAAAGATTCTTTCCTCCTAACCACCTTTCACATGCACTGCTGCGGCACTTCTTCTTATCTTCGCTCAATCCCTTATCTTCCTCTGTCATCACCGTTTTTCGAAAATTCATCTTCGGCGGCGGTCGACTTCGAAACTAGCCAAAGTGAACACCGCCGAAAAGAACCTGGGTTTATACATCCGATGTATTTATTTTAACCACAACTCAGCCACATTCAATTAATTTCCAAAACAAGCCCAAATGAAATACAAGTTAATTTCACCTGCCCGCTTACCACTCCCAAACCATTTACATTTTTTATTTCTCATGTGGCCGAGTGTAAGTCTGGTCAAAATAAAGGCGATGGAGAAGATACTCACGTAACACTTTAACGGGGGAACCTCATGTAAATAGCCCGTTTTTCAGGAATTTTTTTTTTAAATGTAATTTGAGGCACAATTTATTTACGTTATAATATTTAAAGAAAATATTTTTTTAAGACTAATCGTTAACAATAAAACGGTGCAGTGGCGGCTTGAAAACAGCGTCTTGGAAATGCGCCGTGCAGCATACAGGTCACAAAAATGATCTGAAACAAAAAATACAAAATAGGTTCTTTAGTTTATGCAAACACGGTCATCATGACGTTCCCCTGTTATTAAAATTTGCAAATTTGCAGTAAGTAAGACAAAGAAAAGCGATATTTTCAGAATTTTTATATTTTAATTAGAAATTAAATTTTAATATTTTAATTAGAAATTATTTTTACTTATAATAGGTATTTTATACAATGTTGCTATATATTTTTTATGTAAAAATTATTATTTTTGAGGTCACAATAGACCATCTCCGAAACTTCCTTAAAAAAAATTGTTTTGTTATGTACAGGATATGTACTTGTGCTCATATAATTAAGCCATGTACCCATTACAACAGAAACGCATTTCCCATAATATATACCGGACCACAGTGACTGTATGTGACACAGTGACATCGTTGTTCCGAGGACGTCCCAAAATATTGATCCCCGCCAGCTTTATGTTCCACATGGGGTACGTGCTGATTGGGTACTACAAAACAGAGGAGAACGACTACGATATAATGTAGACCATGCTCCACTACGTGATTGTTTTGAGAATCATCGGATTTGCATTTGACGTTGTGGACGCTCATCGATTCAAAGTTGAACCGACTGATTCAAGCGTCCGCCAGCCTATTTTTTCGGTTTCAGCATTTTTGGAACTGCTGGCGTTCGCGTAATTCCCGACATCATTCCTGGTCGGGCCACAGTTCTCTATGGAACGATACCAATATTTTATCAGTGGACGTTACCGCAATATCTCTGGATCAACTGAAACAGGTTTGAAGAGGGCTGTGTGTGCTGTGTTCTATCTTCTGCTCCGTCAGTGTGGTCTCTCCTTATTGCCTGACAGTTACTTATTGTCTCAAAGCTTTAGAGTACTACCATTATTTAAAAAAGTGATTTTGATTGCAATTTGGGGCAAAATAGCTCTGCACAAATATGTTTTCTGTTGGCTTCTGGTGGAAGGTGCGCTGATGTGCATTGGACTTTCGTATTCTACCCAGACCGGAGACTGGTACGACTGTTCCAACGTCAAGGTTTACCTCCTGGATACAGGCAACAAGATGAGCGATTATATCGAGTCGTTCAACGTAAACACAAATCCTTGGATCTCTAAGTACATCCATAAGAGACTCAAGTATTTCGAAAATCGCACCATCAGTCGTATTGGATCTTTGACTTTTCTTGCGCTTTGGCATGGGTTCCGGAGCGGATATTACGTAACGTTTATGTTGGAATTTATAATCATTACCTTAGAAAAGCAGATATCGTTAAATGTTGGACGAACTTCAACATCGTCGGTTGCGTACAAATATTGCAGATATATTGTATTGAAAATCTACAACTTGACCTTTATGGGATTCTGCCTGGTACCATTTGTGTTTTTGAGGTACGAATGTTGGAGCGCCGTTCTATCAGCACCCAATTATTTTGTCGTCATAATACTACTCGACTGGGCGGTATTTCTCAAAACATGCAACAAACTTCTTGACTCACTTCTTCATCCGGTAATCAAGATTGATTAAAGTTGTTTGTGTTGCCTATGCTTACTATTTCTATATAATTTTTTAACTTATTGTTTAATTACAATACATTTATTTATTTATTTATTTATTTTAATTTTAGTTTTTATATTAATTTTATATTATTTATGTAAGTAATAATTTTATATTATGTCTAATTATTTTTACATATAATTCAAAGGTTTGTTTAGTATTTTGTTTATTAACTACTTTAATATAGTTTTATTAATTTTTTTTGTTTTTGTTAATATTTAATGAGTTTATTTACAAACATTTTGTTTTTGAACTTTTTTACATATTTTTCTCTATTTGTATATTAAACCGTATTTATTTATTTACATCACTTTGTTAACTGCAAAACCACCACTCGCCTCTTCGTCAGATTTAGAGAATTGGTTTTTCTAGGTAAAAATAAGGCGAATCAGGTGAATGATTCGGTGGGGTGTTTAATTATGTAACAAGGTTTCATTTTTTACATTTTTAAAACATTTTTTTTTATTTTCTTTTGATATTCTTAGTTTCTAAATTAGATGCTAGACAAAAATGCTTAAATTCTAGCTTAATTATCTATTATGTAACAAGGTCCCCGCCTATTATGACTCCTCCGTATTGCTGTGCTATTCGATCTTATTACGGTCGTCTTTGAGAGTTTGTTCGCTTTCGTTAGAAGATATGATATGTACACCAATCACCTCTTCGTGAATTCGTGACCTTATATATTAGGATTCAATTTACCCTCACTTTTTTACCGTCCATCGATTCGTTGAATTTGGGGTTGAGGTTCGCAAAATTCAACACCAAGTAAGAAAATCGTTACGTTAACGGCGAAAATAGCGGTAAATGGTTTTGAATTTAGAGTGAAATGTTGGGAATTTGTGTAATATGATATTGGGGTGCTCGTTGAGAACATTTTGTAATTCCTTTTTGTGTAGGAATGACGGCACGTGCGAATTGGATAAAGGGTGGAAAGTGTTTTGTATGTAAAATGCGACGGAAATTTTGACCATAATTATCATTGTTCGGATGGGATTTTGTGTAGCAAAATCTTGTTTTTAGAAATGTGATGTGTGTTTCTTAGGACAAGGACACGAATTAGCGGAAAATTCTTACTGATTTAAAGTGGGGTGATAATTAACGCTTATTAATTATGTTACATTACTTTAGAAATGAAAGAAACTCCCCACAGAAGATTTCCTATTTGATTTGACTGAATTGGGATTTTCCTCGTTCACTGGCACAAGATACCAGTTGTTTGTTAGAGCATTAATGTTTACTATAAAAATCTACATAAGTTTGGATTCAAGAACAGAACTCAGACCAGTGAAGACAAAAACAAAGATTGATTACTAAATGATAAACAAAATTAAGGGAAACACGAGCCTTACAGAAGATTTGCTATGTGACTTGAATCAGTGTGATTCTTCTCGTTCACTGGCACAAGATACCAGTTGTTTGTTAAGGCATTAAATTTTGCTATTAAAAAAAAAAACAACGAAGTTTTACATAGAAAACCGGAACTGTAGAATGTTATTAATATGTGGAAAACAGAAACGTGGAACCTTATTATTATAAGATAAAGTAGATTAAGCGATAAGGTGGTCCTAAGCGTTGCTTTCATCAATTGTTATATTTACTTTAAAGAGGAAAGACGCGCCTTACAGAAGATTTCCTATTTGGTTTGACTCAATGTGATTTTTGCTATAAAAATATGAAAAAATAACTCAATGTGATTTTTCCTATAAAAAAGACGACGAAGTTTTACATTGAAAACCGGAGCATTAGAATATTATTAATACGTGGAAAACAGAAGCGTGGAATGTTATTATATGATAAAGGAGATTAAGGGATAAGGTGATCCTTAGAGTTACTTCAATCAATCTTGATTACCGGATGAAGAAGTGAGTCAAGAAGTTTGTTGCATGTTTTGAGAAATACCATCCAGCCGAGTAGTATTATAATGACAAAATAATTGAGTGCTGATAGAACGGCGCTCCAACGTTCGTACCTCAAAACACAAATGGTACCAGGCAGAATCCCATAAAGGTCAAGTTGTAGATTTTCAATACAATATATCTGCAATATTTGTACGCAACCGACGATGTTGAAGTTCGTCCAACATTTAACGATATCTGCTTTTCTAATGTGATGATTATAAATTCCAACATGAACGTTACATAATATCCGCTCCGGAACCCATGCCAAAGCGCAAGAAAAGTCAAAGATCCCATACGACTGATGGTGCGATATTCGAAATACTTGAGTCTCTTATGGATATACTTAGAGATTCATGGATTTGTGTTTACGTTGAACGACTCGATATAATCGCTCATCTTGTTGCCTGTTTCCAGGAGGTAAACCTTGACGTTGGAACAGTCGTACCAGTCTCCGGTCTGGGTAGAATACGAAAGTCCAATGCACATCAGCGCACCTTCCGGCAGCAGCCAACAGAAAACATATTTGTGCAGAGGTATTTTGCCCCAAATTGCAATCAAAATCACTTTTTTAAATAATGGTAGTACTCTAAAGCTTTGAGACAATAAGTAACTGTCAGGCAATAAGGAGAGACCACACTGACGGAGCAGAAGGTAGAACACAGCACACCCAGCCCTCTTCAAACCTCTTTCAGTTGATTCAGAGATATTGCGGTAATGTCCACTGATAAAATATTGGTATAGTTCCATAGAGAACTGTGGCCCGACCAGGAATGATGTCGGGAATTACGCGAATGCCAGCAGTTCCAAAAATGCTGCAACCGGAAAAATAGGCTGGCGGGCGCTTGAATCAGTCGGTTCAACTTTGAATCGATGAGCGTCCACAACGTCAAATGCAAATCCGATCATTCTCAAAACAATCACGTAGTGGAGCATGGTCTACATGATATCGTAGTCGTTCTCCTCTGTTTTGTAGTACCCAATCAGCACGTACCCCATGTGGAATATAAAGCTGGCGGGGATCAATATTTTGGGACGTCCTCGGAACAACGATGTCGAGATGTATGTGGTCACTGTGGTCCGGTATATATTATGGGAAATGCGTTTCTGTTATAATAGGTATGTAGGTAGTTGTGTTATCCTAGTAGTGTGCCGCTAAGGCAACCGTTCACCAGGACACCTACTTCTGCAGCACTCGTCACGTTTTGGTGAAAGGTCGCTGCACTTTACCACTCCGCTTGCGAACAAAGATGAGGTAAATGATTCAGACCTACACAAAATAATTTCTTTCGGATTGCTCCACCAACAATTCACTCTTTATTAAACCAAATATAATGTAAAATATGTATAACTGAATGTTTTAAATGACATACAGTAATTCGTTTGATTCAAGTATAATGTTAACATATGTACACTAGTTAATTACACTGAATGTTTTAAAATGTATATAACTGAATTATCCCACGAGAATTTCGGTGTACTACACTGCGAAACGTTCTTTCGGTGTGATAGCTCGACTTAGACTGATTGTATGTCCGCTATTCCCGGTTTAGTGCGGCAGAGATCACAGTTTAATTGATAACACTAATCCATTGTTACTTTACTGGTCTAAGTTCACAATTCCATCGCATTACGCGATGTCTTCTAAGGCGAAGTAAGAAAAACAAACTGCGGCACCACTGTTCAATCCGATAGAACACTGAGCGGCAAGCGAACGTCCACCAACTTCTTAATTTTTCTTCCAGTCGACGGTACACGTACTCCCTTCGTGGGACAAAAATTAAAACAAAATTAACGAACAAAGAACAACGATAATAATAGTTCCTTCTTCTAACCACCTTCTGTTCTTGATTTTGCGGCAAACGACCAGCGCGCACCAGGTCTTTCTTTCGACTCTGCCGGACAAAGACTAAGATAGCAGTTACTTGTGCGTATTATATGCTGGAAAGCATGATAAGACCTACAAAAAAATTAAAGGTGCTCCATGAATGCTTTTTTTTTAAAATAAGAAGCATTGTTTCAAATATATCTTGGTTAGGTTCATTTCAATCTTCTTTCAGTGAGTTGCTTGCAGAGTTCTGTGGGGGTAAATGTATGTTGCCGACGTACGGCAAGTATTCCATTAACTTCCCCCAAACACTTGTCCACAGCAAAGGGAAGAAAGAATGAAAGCACTGGAGGTTTTATTGTTAGTGTTTTCTTTATTTAACTAATTCGGTTTAACTTATTGTCTTTTTTTTTACAAAAAAAACTGATTTTAAATTAATAAATTTTCGTTTTATTTCATTAGTTGTTTTATTGAAAGTATACACGACGCGACCTTTCACTTGAACTCTTGAGATGTGACTCTTGCGACCGGTAGCGAATTAAATTAAAAATTAGCACAGCGCGTCCAACACCAATGATGAATGAATAGCGACTGAACTAATTAGGGATGGAAATTGTAATTTCTGCTTTTTTACACATTGATCTGCCAATGGTAATCATGCTCTCTTGTGTGTTCCCCAACTCACCACACTCATCCAGGTCGAAACGTACTTGTGTATTCGTTCGACGTTGATGGGTGTAGCCAGAATGGAGAAATCAAAAGGGAAAGCACAATAACCCAGGGTGGATCTGGCTAGGTGTGTGTGCGTCAATGCCGTGTATACGGCTGGTCTACTGACCCAGTGACAATATCTTAGGTCAACGCACTATAGCAAGACAGAAATACGAGAGAGAGAGCAAACATAGCTAAGGTTATTCACCAGCAAAAAGAGATCATTGGTCCCAAGCGAATGGGTGATCTGGGAAAAGTCGATAGGACGCCGCATCGGCTGGGGATATAATTCCATTCTGTGGAATGTTCAATAATACCCAAGCCTATGGACTATGACGTAACCGCGTCGCTTGGTTTGGCTTGGTTGTTGCTAACCAATACGAATGGAATTTCCGGTGGAAATCCCATGGTTAGCGCAATAGTGTTGCCGTATGTTGTTGATTGTAGCTAAACTCAATTATGCATTATCTGCATAGAAAAATGAGTTTAGCTATGCGTCCCTTTGACATGTCCCGCTGGTAAATACCTAAAAAGGGAAATGGGTAGGTATTGGTTGGAATTGTGGGCTGTTTCTCCTATAGGATAGAGAAACCCCTACAGTACTCCCCCGCCAGTGACATAGTCACGAAATCATGGTAGGTCGGAAGGAGTAGTTTGATGGTTGTCGGAAGGAAGTTAGATTGGAGGTGGATTGGAAGGATTTTTTGATTGCTCGAGGAGACGTGCTCGGCTTCGGGTGAATGGAGGTTGAGGTGGTTGGCGAATGTTGGCAGAGTCGGTTGTTGACTGAGGATCTGGAGCTGACGCCTCGAAGAAACAAGGTTTGAGTCTCTCAACACTGACCGTGGATCGTTTTCCTCGAATATCAATCTCGAAGACACGATCGCTGATGCGATTGGAGACTCTGAAGGGACCGTCATACGGAGGGTCCAAAGGTTTTTTAACCTTATCCACCCTGACAAAGACGTGCGTGCAGCTGTGCAGTTCAGGGTGAACGAAAAGTTTTTTAGAACCATGCCTGGTCACGGGCGATGCTCTAACCTTACGAAGAAGGTCGCGGAGGTGGCCCACATCCTGCAACTGGTTGTGTGGCGTATCACCATCCACGAACAGTTCGCCTGGTAGTAGGAGGTTGGTGCCATAGGTGAGTTCCGCAGCGGAAGCACCTAGGTCCTCCTTAAAACTAGTCCTCAGACCGAGGAGTACGGTAGGTAGAGCGTCAAACCATTTAGTGTCGTTATGACACATGAGGGAAGCCTTGAGAGACCGATGCCAGCGTTCGATCATCCCGTTGGATTCGGGGTGATAGGCGGTCGTGCGACTTCGTTGGCAGCCGAGGAGATCCGTCAGCTGCCCGAAGATCGTTGCCTCGAATTGCGGCCCTCGATCTGTAGTAATGGTGGCAGGTACGCCGAAACGTGTGACCCAGGTCGAATAGAAGGCCTTGGCGACTGATTCAGCAGTTACTGCTCTGAGAGGAATCGCCTCTGGCCATCGCGTGTAGCGATCCATCATAGTGAGGATGTATGAAAATCCTCTTGATGGAGTAAGCGGGCCCACTATGTCAATATGGACATGGGCGAAGCGTGCCGTGGGTAGCTTAAATTGTGCAGGTTCTAATACATTATGCCGCGCTACTTTGCAGCGCTGGCATTGGAGGCAAGCGCGGGCCCAGGTGGTGAGGTCTTTGCTCATTCGGGGCCAAATGAATTTCTTACGGACGGCAGCAGCGGTTGCGCGGCCGCTGGGGTGGGCTGGATCATGGTAGACCTGGAACACGCCCGTACGAAGCTTCTCGGGAATATAGGGCCTGGCGGTTCCAGTTGAAACATCGCACCAGATTTCGCCCAAAGGATCGCGGAGGGTGATTTTGCGTAGCTCGAGTGCTGTATCAGCAGTTAGAAGAGATTCGAGCTGGCTGTCCTCCTGTTGGGCCAGGGCTAGGTCGACGTTGCTCAGAGTGGCGCGCAAATGAATCGTATCGATTCGAGAAAAGGCGTCCGCCGAGATGTTCTGTGGACCAGAGATATGTTTAATTTCGGTAGTGTATTGACCGATGAGGTCGAGTTGACGTTCTTGTCGGGGGGAAGCATTTCCCGACTTTTTCCGGAACGCAAAGACCAGAGGTTTGTGGTCTGTATACACGGAGAGCGAGCGACCCTCTACCATATGACGGAAATATTTAATGGCGCTATAGATCGCCAGTAATTCCCGGTCATAGGCGCTGTATCGCCGCTCTGTGGGACTCAGTTTCCTGGAAAAGAAACCGAGCGGTTCCGGTTGGCCTTCAAAATCTTGTTGTAGAACTGCTCCGATTGCGGAATCCGATGCATCGCATTGGATAGACAAAACCGCTCCCTCTAAGGGATATCGGAGTAGTGTGGCGTTAGCCAGTTGCTCCTTGGACAGTTGGAACGCACGGTCCAAAGCTTCTGTCCATGGAATTGGGCGCTTGTCGTTGCGCTTCGCTCCTTTTAGAAATTCAGTCAGAGGAGCCTGGGTTTGGGCGGCGTCTTTAAGGGTGGGTCTGTAAAAATTGAGCATGCCGAGGAAACGTCGGAGCTCGCTTATGTTGGTTGGGCGTGGATATTGGATGAGGGCCTCCACACGGTCTGGAAGTGGGCGAATGCCCTGATCGTCAACAATGTAGCCCAGATATGTGATTTGCTCTTTGGCATATTGACACTTATCTGGGTTGATGACAAGACCAAATTCGCGGAGGCGCTCGAGGACCTGTCGTAAATGGCGCTTGTGTTCAACGTGGTCTCGTGAGGCGATGAGAATGTCATCGAGATAAGCATGACAGCAATTGAGAACACGTAAAGCCGAGTCGATGTATCTCTGGAATGTCTGCGCGGCATTCCTGAGACCGAAAGTCATTACTTTGAACTCGAAGAGTCCGAAAGGAGTAATGACTGCCGTTTTTGGGATGTCTTCAGGTGCCACCGGGATTTGGTGGTAAGCCCTGGTGAGATCCAGGGTGGTGAAGACTTTGCACCCTCGTAATTTATATGAATAATCATATAGGTGTGCAATGGGGTATCTGTCGGGGACTGTTGCTGCATTCAGCAGTCTGTAATCCCCGCATGGGCGCCACTCCCCGGAACGTTTCTTAACTAAATGGAGTGGGCTTGCCCAAGGACTGTCTGATGGTTGACAGATACCTTGTGCTATCATTTCATCAAACTCGGCGCGTGCCGCGCGTAGTTTTTCTGGAGCCAGGCGACGTGCGCGTTGGCTTACTGGAGGGCCCCGTGTCTCGATGTGATGAAACACATTCGCCTTATGTCGTCGCTGGTTAGGTAGAGGAATTGTCGTATTGACAAATTCCTGTACCATAGCTTGGATAGGGTCTGTACACGGTGTGGCCCTGGGTATTACCGCTGGAGATGCCGACAAGGGCAAGGAAGGTGCGGTGTGGGCTACTAGCCTGTTGTGTGTCGAATCGACCAACAGATTGTGTTTTCCTAATAGGTCGGAACCTATTAGGAGTTCATTAACATCAGCAATCACAAACTGGTGTGTGATTGGATGTCGGAGACCCAGATGGAGTGTCAGCTTTTTCCTTCCGTACGTGCGTATCGGAGAATTATTTGCTGCTGACAACTGTAAGGCGGTGGGCACGCGGTTGCGTGGGGCGAACGATCGCGGAAGGACCGAAATATCGGCGCCGGTATCGACGGTAAAATTGATATTCAGTCTCGAGTCCCTGATCGTAAGGCGTCTTATGGATGCGGTGCCGGCCGGTTGCGCAGGGGTGTCGGTCGGCAAAATTAGTTTAAAGACTGACGCCGGTTGTTGGTTGGTCGAGTCCAACCGCAGGGTGCCCTACAATTAGTTGTACGGTCTCCGTACCGTTGGTGGTTGGCGCACCAAGCGCGTGTGACAGCATTGTTGGGCGGATTTTGCCTATTGGCAGGTTCGTCACGAGAAGGCCGTGGAGGTGGGCGACGAAAAGAAGTCCGCTGGGTTGTATTTTGTGGAGGTTGCCGCCGGTTCATTGGGCGGTTCTGAACGCTTCGTTGAGTGTTTTGGAACCTCGCACAAACTTGATCCAATTCGCGGCGGAATGAGGCCTGAAGCGCGAGTAGGTCAGCCGTAGTGACCTGAGTAGGAGGGTTGTCTGGCTGAGTATCGCCGATAATACGGTCAAGGGTTTGTTGGGTTAGGTTCGGATTAAGGCCCGTGTGCCTTCTAGAGGATGAGGAGGGTAGCTGAGTCGAAGCTACCAGAGCGGTTCGAGGTGCAGTTTGAGACGACTGAGGGTGCCGTGTAGGCAGTGCGGCGTGTTGACTAACTGCCGCGACTTGATATGGTGGTAGCTCAGACTGTGGGTCCAAGGTTTCCATAATCGAATCAGCCACCTTTGATAAATAGCCCAAACTTTGATTAGGTTGGGCCATTAATGCCGAGCGGGCATGTTGAGGTAAACTCCTCAGAAAATGTGGCCTAATTAGATCATCCGAGATCCTGGTCCCCGCTATCGAGCGTAAATGAGTCAGGAAAAGGGATGGTCTAATACCTGAAAAATTTGTCTCGCTCGCCAATCGCTGTAGTCTGATGCTGGTGGGTTGGTCCAAAGCGTTAAGGAGACTCTCCCGCATGCTGCTGTAGGGATCAGGGCCCGGTGACCTGATCGCCTGCGCAACATGCATTCGCTGTGTCCCATCCAGAACCCGCAACAATTCTACAGCACGATGTTCTTCATCGTGGATGTTAGCGAAACGGAAAAAACGGTCGGCTATGGCGAACCAAAGCTCTGGATCCTCCTCGTCGAACGGAGGGAGTTTTACACTTTGTGTGTGGGATGGCAAATCGTCGCTAGAAGCGTCATGAAAAGCGGGGGATTGCGGTCGCACTTGCGCCTGCTGGGATGTACCGGCTCGCGTGGTGGGCATTGTGGTGCCGAAGGTGAAACGAGAAGCCGGAAATTTGAAAGGTTAAGAGGAGAAGAGGTGTGTCCGTTGATGAAGCCGAGAGGCTTAAAGCGGATTCGTGAGTCGAAAGGAAGCGAAAGGGTTCGCTAGTGGACGCGAGGAGTCGAGAGGAGTCAAACGTGGGAGTCGCGTCGAGTCGAATAATGTCGTGAAAAGTTCGGTGAAGACGTGAATATTGCCGTGTTGGACACTAATTATGCCCAGGAGGGGCTTACAATTCTTTAATTTAAATTAATTAAAACCTACCGAAATTATTTATATATTATGACTTCGTCTCCGTTTTCGGGGGAAGAATTATTTAGGATTAATTAGTGTTAAAGGATAAATGCTTATTTGCTAATTGATTTCGTGGTTACAGTAGTTTTTGTTGTACTTTTTCCTATTACTATTATTACCTAAACAATTCGACTATTAAATGAATATTTACTAGAATTGTACTGGACCACCTAATACAATCTTTATTTATTTGTTTGTTTTTGTTTATGAATCGGAACACCTTTGTATGATTTGTAATAAATTGAATTTAATAATTTACCTTTTTTTTTGTTTATGTTACTATAAATGTATTGCTCGTAAAATATTTGGTACAACGGGACATGAAATGACCAACAATGCTTGAACTTTTGAGCTTAATTAACTATGACACTGTTTCTAAATTAGGATCTTAAAGCTAACATTTAATCAAATAATTTATACGATTTAAATTTAAATTTTATGTTTGGTGGCTCAGACGGAGCTCACCCAAAGAAGAAATAACACTTGAAAAATAAATTAAAACGGAGAGAAAAAACCTGAGATCCAGCGCTGAGTTTTAAAGGTGGGCGGTATTTGGTTGGCGTCGCCGTTGTGCTTGCTGAAAAGATGGTGTCAGTCCGGGACTTCTGATGATGTTGCGGTAATGCTAAAGCTGCGTTGGGGCTCTACTTGCCCTTTCAGCGTCTTTTAATTTATTTTCCGTTTTAGTTTTTTGAAAATTTTTAAATTGTCTTTGATTTATGTTGAATTTTTTGTTTAATTTATCAGGTTTACTTTATTTTTGAAATTTTTGGATCACTGTCCTTTTGTTTTAGTTGAATGTTTTTGATTGATTTTTTGTTTGAATTTTGTTTAATTGTTTCTCTTTTTTGGACTTTTCTTTAGATTTTTCGTTTGTCCGAAGATTTTTTTAAAATTTTCTTTTAAAACTGTTCACTTTTATTTCGTGTTGAAGTTAAATTGTCTACTGAATTTATGTTTTGGCACTAGTTTTTTAAAATTTTAAATTTAAAAGTTTTGTCACTGCACTCCGCTCGAAATTTTTGGCACTTTGATTTTTTGTTGAAAAAATTTATTGTCTTTTTTTACAATTATTTTCCACTTTAATTTTTGATTACTTTTGATTAATTTTGTTGAATTCATCAGAAGGTTTTTGTTAAATTCATTAAAATTTTATTGTTTTTTGATTTTTTGTTGAAAAATTTTTGTTTAAATTTGTTCACTATTTTTTTTAATTAACTTTTTAATGTTTTTGATTTTTTGTTGAAAGTTTTTGTTGAAGGTTGCGTGTTGTTTTTTTTTGTCGCGTCACCAATGTGGGGGTAAATGTATGTTGCCGACGTACGGCAAGTATTCCATTAACTTCCCCCAAACACTTGTCCACAGCAAAGGGAAGAAAGAATGAAAGCACTGGAGGTTTTATTGTTAGTGTTTTCTTTATTTAACTAATTCGGTTTAACTTATTGTCTTTTTTTTACAAAAAAAACTGATTTTAAATTAATAAATTTTCGTTTTATTTCATTAGTTGTTTTATTGAAAGTATACACGACGCGACCTTTCACTTGAACTCTTGAGATGTGACTCTTGCGACCGGTAGCGAATTAAATTAAAAATTAGCACAGCGCGTCCAACACCAATGATGAATGAATAGCGACTGAACTAATTAGGGATGGAAATTGTAATTTCTGCTTTTTTACACATTGATCTGCCAATGGTAATCATGCTCTCTTGTGTGTTCCCCAACTCACCACACTCATCCAGGTCGAAACGTACTTGTGTATTCGTTCGACGTTGATGGGCGTAGCCAGAATGGAGAAATCAAAAGGGAAAGCACAATAACCCAGGGTGGATCTGGCTAGGTGTGTGTGCGTCAATGCCGTGTATACGGCTGGTCTACTGACCCAGTGACAATATCTTAGGTCAACGCACTATAGCAAGACAGAAATACGAGAGAGAGAGCAAACATAGCTAAGGTTATTCACCAGCAAAAAGAGATCATTGGTCCCAAGCGAATGGGTGATCTGGGAAAAGTCGATAGGACGCCGCATCGGCTGGGGATATAATTCCATTCTGTGGAATGTTCAATAATACCCAAGCCTATGGACTATGACGTAACCGCGTCGCTTGGTTTGGCTTGGTTGTTGCTAACCAATACGAATGGAATTTCCGGTGGAAATCCCATGGTTAGCGCAATAGTGTTGCCGTATGTTGTTGATTGTAGCTAAACTCAATTATGCATTATCTGCATAGAAAAATGAGTTTAGCTATGCGTCCCTTTGACATGTCCCGCTGGTAAATACCTAAAAAGGGAAATGGGTAGGTATTGGTTGGAATTGTGGGCTGTTTCTCCTATAGGATAGAGAAACCCCTACAGTTCTATATTTATATATAAAAAAAAATAATAATAAATGGGGAACACAAATATTCAGGATATGAAAAAAAATGATTAAACGTGTTTTCTCGTCAGTGAAAATGAGGAGGCACGTTGGGTAGTTAGTTGTTTGTAATGGGTGATTTTTTTTAGGTTGACCTTGATGTACTGTTGTGGGTATTTATTTGTTTTTATATAATTTAAGTTGTTTGTGGTTACTGACCTCTGCGTATTCGAATATGAATAAGCGTGATTGGAGTAATTGGTAGTATATATTTTTTTTTTTCATTTATAAATAATGGGGAGCATGAAATAAGTGACCCGTTTTGCTTGTGGTATTTCCGAGTTAAATGGTAGTATATCTCTTTTTCTTTAGAACTGTGGCCCATTTTTCTTGTTTTCTTTGTTTTGTTGATATGACCAAATAAATATGATTAAAGTGGCCTTGAGGCAATTAAGGTTACAACGGTTACTCACCGAATCCAGTCTAGAACAACATACAAAAAAATTTCAAATTTTATGAAAAAAAAAAGGAAATTTTGACATTAATGTTTGACTTCGCTTCAATGTGTACGGTAGGAAGCTGTTGGTTTATTATGGCAGGGTCGCCATGTAAGGTAGGATGCTGGGAGATACGCCTTGAAAGGATTCGTGCGTCACCAAACAGGATAATGCAAAAATTTGACGTAAAAGGTGAAGCGTGTTTTTCAAATTTGTAGAGCTCAAAGCAATGTTGTGGTGTTTATTTTTCGTGTTTGTTTATAATATATATTTTAGTCTTTAGTAAGTGTAAATTTTCCAGAACCGTAATCTGTGACCACTGGTAACGGGGTCACCTCTTCCCGTTGAATAACTGCTTCTTGTATGGAATGGTGTCGAGTGTATACGGTACCGTCCAGGTTCGGTTACCGAACGGGTTATAACACAACCAGGGTAGCTGAAATCCTATCTGATTCTTTCACAAATCTTATCCTCTAATCCAGCTCCAGAAGCCTCTCGAACGCCAGACCTGTCAACACCATACTCTTCGTCCCATGTGACACGTGTAAACGAAACACAGATTTTTCATGTTCAACAATTGAAATGATTTTAACTTCATTTTAGGAATTAAATTCAGTTAACACACTTTGTTGCACAATTAATTATTACTAAAAACATAACATTCCTTCTTGGAATTTTAACTTAAACAACTTCACTTTAAATACAACAGAACAAAATACGTCCTTGTTGGACGTTCAAAAATTAAATAACAAAAATAGGTCCATCTTGGACGGAGATTTTTTTCCAACTTTTCCTTTTTTTTACTTCTCCCTATCCGTCTGAAAGACTCTCTCTCTTTCTCTCTCTCTCTCTCCCTCATGATCTCACCACTTCTTCGAAAAGAAACTTTCAACAATACCACAACTCAACGACACAGGTTTGTGCACCTGCTCGCAACTAATCAAACATTGTGGAACGTGTTCATTCACGATATAATTAACTTGATATATTTATATTTTATATGTAATATTAAAATGTTTACATTTAAATTATACTCCCTCTCTGTGGGGCACTGGCAGTAGGGGAGGCCATCACGTAACAATGTTGTGTCCAATTCGTTCGAACAGTGTTATCAGTGGTAGAAGGTCCTAAAGGAGAGATCTCCGCTTGACTATATGGCAGGGTAAGAATTCCATGGGTTTCTGCCAAAACATCGGAGTATATATTCGTAGGGCAGCGCACGAGTTTCATAAATATCTGCCAAAAAAAAAAAAAAAAAAAAGAGGCACAAGTTTGGTTGTAGTCAACTTATATCTGCTCTATTCTTTCAAAAATCGCTTCTTAAATACTATTTCTCCCATCAACATTTCCGATGCATATCGATACTAAGTAGGTCACATGCCATCATAGTTCAGCCATCCAATCATGACCTGAAAACTATGTTCCTAATTTCAAATACTCATTGCACATTGCAAAGCAAATTCACAATGAGTCACTTATAAGATGACATGTTAATGTCATGCACCACGCCACACTTATCGGAACGCCTGGGAAAGGAGTATTGTTAAGTAATACTTTTTGTGAACATCATGCACCGTGATATCGTACGCCGTACATGACACACATCTCCCGAAACACCTGGGCAATTGAGTATTGTCATGTTATAATTTTTTCTGGGTTGAATGTTAAATGTTGCATGTCAAATGTTGAATGTTAAATGTTAGGTTTCTTCATAGGTGGTGAGGGGGACATGTGTGGCTGATACTGTGCCAATGCAATTCAGTTGGAATGTGTAACTGTTCCCCCGTTACGTGCCGTTTTCCCAAGTGAGTACTGTTGTTAATGGGGGGTGTAATATACGATTGAATCGTTGGGTGTGGTTCTTTCTTTAGCTACTAACTTCTTGCCAAATGATTAATTTTAAGGACGATTCAAACAGAAAGGTACCTGGGTGGCACTTACGCTTGCCAAATTGTGGGTCTAACCGGCGGAACAGGGTTGATCGTGGTATCCCTCCAGGGTTTATATTCACCGTAATCTGTCCTAGTGCCGTTGATATATTACCGTAACCGTCTTCTTGTCCTCGGAACAAACTCCACTGGATGGGTCTGTGGTGTAGTTTAACTGGGCTCCTGCACGGGAGCGGATTCGATAAACTTCCACTGTCTTTTCCCGAAAATTGCTCACAAGCATCCAATGGTCACACCGAACATCACAGCAAAAGTTCACCAAGAGAAAGTTCCAAAATACACAGATGGTAGTTACAAGAAATAAAGTGCACTGTTATTTATTTTGTCTTTTTCGTTTAACTTTTCAAATTTAAAATTACCGAGGGTGATACTGCAATGGCACTCTTATGTTACAATATTTGTTTTAGTTACGTTCTGCGCACCGATGGTGTGCGATTTCCTTTTTTAATAAAATATGTATATTAATTTTCACACCTTACATCATTTAAACGGTACACGTTTTGAACCTCGACATTAATCAACATCCACGCACTTGGATCTACGTTAGGAACTCCAGGACGCCTCGGTGTTTGTATTTTTACTACCAACGCGTGTTGCGTGTGCGCACTTCGGGAAAAAAAATCTGACTATTGACTGTTCGTCATCATCCCTAGCCGCGATCGTCAATGGACTTCCCATCCAAAGGTAGCCAATCAGCGATTGAATCCCATTGGACGTCAAATCCGTTGATCCATGTGTGGACAGGGTATCCGCTAGGGATAGATCCCTTGATTGACATAAGTCAATAAAACTCTTGCCGAAGGCAGGAATTGGGTTTGGGATTATGTTTACAGAAATCGTTGCGGCAAGAGGAGCTATTGTTTAGGCAAAAGCAATGGTACGTGGGTATGATTGTTTAAATAACAATCATATTCGTTCATAATTAGATTATCGGGTGATGGCAGATAAAGGGAAATTGGTTGTACTGTAGACAATCCGGTAGATATGGGTGCGACGTTTGGTTTTGCAAACGAATATATGATGTGACCGTTGCCAGTTGTTTAAAGTAAACACTTGACGGTCATATCCAATTCGTTGCTTGTTTGCGGACTATGATCGGTGGTATCCGATAAGGGAAAATTAGTTGCAGCTGGACATGCGGGGAATGTTTGCTTTAAGTCGGCCGAAACCTTGTCGACGGTGGCAAACAGGTGAAGCTGGGTTGCCGCATGATTAGATTGACATGGGTAAACAAAACAAGCACATTGAGATACTCTGTGTTGATTTAGTTTTCCTGGCATGACATGGGTAAACATGTCATGCCGAATATAGGGAAAATGCTCCTCAGCCATTTGCATGTACGAACTCGATGTCGGTTACATGAAGGAGTAACCGTAAGATTATAGGGACATGATGCACTGGGTGCAAGCATGCCTGGGGGCGAACGTTTTTGTTGCCACAGCCAGGTGGTATCCTTGGCCGTGGGCTTATGTTTTCAGGTGTGGGATGCTCTTATGCTGGTAAGTCGATTATAGGAATTTACAGATATTTGCAGTGGGATATGGAGCTAAAGCGATGCGTGGTTCTTCGGGCCCTGAAAAACCCCACAGCTCCAACAAAGACACCTCGTTGTCTTGATTTAATTTAAAGTTTATTGACGTTTCTGGTCTCGATTTGGATTTACTGGGTACAAACTTATTAATTTTGTCTTAGAACGGGCAAAAACAAAAAACATGATATTCCGGACCGTAAGAATAAATAACACTACTTTTTAAACCGTTGACGCAACGAAAAAATACAAGTTTACTTCACATCTTTCCTTCTTGTGAACAATTAACCAAAACTTACTCCCTTCTTGGGACAAAAATTAAAAAATGAAAAAAACGATAAAGATTCTTTCCTCCTAACCACCTTTCACATGCACTGCTGCGGCACTTCTTCTTATCTTCGCTCAATCCCTTATCTTCCTCTGTCATCACCGTTTTTCGAAAATTCATCTTCGGCGGCGGTCGACTTCGAAACTAGCCAAAGTGAACACCGCCGAAAAGAACCTGGGTTTATACATCCGATGTATTTATTTTAACCACAACTCAGCCACATTCAATTAATTTCCAAAACAAGCCCAAATGAAATACAAGTTAATTTCACCTGCCCGCTTACCACTCCCAAACCATTTACATTTTTTATTTCTCATGTGGCCGAGTGTAAGTCTGGTCAAAACAAAGGCGATGGAGAAGATACTCACGTAACACTTTAACGGGGGAACCTCATGTAAATAGCCCGTTTTTCAGGAATTTTTTTTTTTAAATGTAATTTGAGGCACAATTTATTTACGTTATAATATTTAAAGAAAATATTTTTTTAAGACTAATCGTTAACAATAAAACGGTGCAGTGGCGGCTTGAAAACAGCGTCTTGGAAATGCGCCGTGCAGCATACAGGTCACAAAAATGATCTGAAACAAAAAATACAAAATAGGTTCTTTAGTTTATGCAAACACGGTCATCATGACGTTCCCCTGTTATTAAAATTTGCAAATTTGCAGTAAGTAAGACAAAGAAAAGCGATATTTTCAGAATTTTTATATTTTAATTAGAAATTAAATTTTAATATTTTAATTAGAAATTATTTTTACTTATAATAGGTATTTTATACAATGTTGCTATATATTTTTTATGTAAAAATTATTATTTTTGAGGTCACAATAGACCATCTCCGAAACTTCTTTAAAAAAAATTGTTTTGTTGCGTACAGGATATGTACTTGTGCTCATATAATTAAGCCATGTACCCATTACAACAGAAACGCATTTCCCATAATATATACCGGACTACAGTGACTGTATGTGACACAGTGACATCGTTGTTCCGAGGACGTCCCAAAATATTGATCCCCGCCAGCTTTATGTTCCACATGGGGTACGTGCTGATTGGGTACTACAAAACAGAGGAGAACGACTACGATGTCATGTAGACCATGCTCCACTACGTGATTGTTTTGAGAATCATCGGATTTGCATTTGACGTTGTGGACGCTCATCGATTCAAAGTTGAACCGACTGATTCAAGCGCCCGCCAGCCTATTTTTTCGGTTTCAGCATTTTTGGAACTGCTGGCGTTCGCGTAATTCCCGACATCATTCCTGGTCGGGCCACAGTTCTCTATGGAACGATACCAATATTTTATCAGTGGACGTTACCGCAATATCTCTGGATCAACTGAAACAGGTTTGAAGAGGGCTGTGTGTGCTGTGTTCTATCTTCTGCTCCGTCAGTGTGGTCTCTCCTTATTGCCTGACAGTTACTTATTGTCTCAAAGCTTTAGAGTACTACCATTATTTAAAAAAGTGATTTTGATTGCAATTTGGGGCAAAATAGCTCTGCACAAATATGTTTTCTGTTGGCTTCTGGTGGAAGGTGCGCTGATGTGCATTGGACTTTCGTATTCTACCCAGACCGGAGACTGGTACGACAAAAAGGGAAAGCACAATAACCCAGGGTGGATCTGGCTAGGTGTGTGTGCGTCAATGCCGTGTATACGGCTGGTCTACTGACCCAGTGACAATATCTTAGGTCAACGCACTATAGCAAGACAGAAATACGAGAGAGAGAGCAAACATAGCTAAGGTTATTCACCAGCAAAAAGAGATCATTGGTCCCAAGCGAATGGGTGATCTGGGAAAAGTCGATAGGACGCCGCATCGGCTGGGGATATAATTCCATTCTGTGGAATGTTCAATAATACCCAAGCCTATGGACTATGACGTAACCGCGTCGCTTGGTTTGGCTTGGTTGTTGCTAACCAATACGAATGGAATTTCCGGTGGAAATCCCATGGTTAGCGCAATAGTGTTGCCGTATGTTGTTGATTGTAGCTAAACTCAATTATGCATTATCTGCATAGAAAAATGAGTTTAGCTATGCGTCCCTTTGACATGTCCCGCTGGTAAATACCTAAAAAGGGAAATGGGTAGGTATTGGTTGGAATTGTGGGCTGTTTCTCCTATAGGATAGAGAAACCCCTACAGTTCTATATTTATATATAAAAAAAAATAATAATAAATGGGGAACACAAATATTCAGGATATGAAAAAAAATGATTAAACGTGTTTTCTCGTCAGTGAAAATGAGGAGGCACGTTGGGTAGTTAGTTGTTTGTAATGGGTGATTTTTTTTAGGTTGACCTTGATGTATTGTTGTGGGTATTTATTTGTTTTTATATAATTTAAGTTGTTTGTGGTTACTGACCTCTGCGTATTCGAATATGAATAAGCGTGATTGGAGTAATTGGTAGTATATATTTTTTTTTTTCATTTATAAATAATGGGGAGCATGAAATAAGTGACCCGTTTTGCTTGTGGTATTTCCGAGTTAAATGGTAGTATATCTCTTTTTCTTTAGAACTGTGGCCCATTTTTCTTGTTTTCTTTGTTTTGTTGATATGACCAAATAAATATGATTAAAGTGGCCTTGAGGCAATTAAGGTTACAACGGTTACTCACCGAATCCAGTCTAGAACAACATACAAAAAAATTTCAAATTTTATGAAAAAAAAAAGGAAATTTTGACATTAATGTTTGACTTCGCTTCAATGTGTACGGTAGGAAGCTGTTGGTTTATTATGGCAGGGTCGCCATGTAAGGTAGGATGCTGGGAGATACGCCTTGAAAGGATTCGTGCGTCACCAAACAGGATAATGCAAAAATTTGACGTAAAAGGTGAAGCGTGTTTTTCAAATTTGTAGAGCTCAAAGCAATGTTGTGGTGTTTATTTTTCGTGTTTGTTTATAATATATATTTTAGTCTTTAGTAAGTGTAAATTTTCCAGAACCGTAATCTGTGACCACTGGTAACGGGGTCACCTCTTCCCGTTGAATAACTGCTTCTTGTATGGAATGGTGTCGAGTGTATACGGTACCGTCCAGGTTCGGTTACCGAATGGGTTATAACACAACCAGGGTAGCTGAAATCCTATCTGATTCTTTCACAAATCTTATCCTCTAATCCAGCTCCAGAAGCCTCTCGAACGCCAGACCTGTCAACACCATACTCTTCGTCCCATGTGACACGTGTAAACGAAACACAGATTTTTCATGTTCAACAATTGAAATGATTTTAACTTCATTTTAGGAATTAAATTCAGTTAACACACTTTGTTGCACAATTAATTATTACTAAAAACATAACATTCCTTCTTGGAATTTTAACTTAAACAACTTCACTTTAAATACAACAGAACAAAATACGTCCTTGTTGGACGTTCAAAAATTAAATAACAAAAATAGGTCCATCTTGGACGGAGATTTTTTTCCAACTTTTCCTTTTTTTTACTTCTCCCTATCCGTCTGAAAGACTCTCTCTCTTTCTCTCTCTCTCTCTCCCTCATGATCTCACCACTTCTTCGAAAAGAAACTTTCAACAATACCACAACTCAACGACACAGGTTTGTGCACCTGCTCGCAACTAATCAAACATTGTGGAACGTGTTCATTCACGATATAATTAACTTGATATATTTATATTTTATATGTAATATTAAAATGTTTACATTTAAATTATACTCCCTCTCTGTGGGGCACTGGCAGTAGGGGAGGCCATCACGTAACAATGTTGTGTCCAATTCGTTCGAACAGTGTTATCAGTGGTAGAAGGTCCTAAAGGAGAGATCTCCGCTTGACTATATGGCAGGGTAAGAATTCCATGGGTTTCTGCCAAAACATCGGAGTATATATTCGTAGGGCAGCGCACGAGTTTCATAAATATCTGCCAAAAAAAAAAAAAAAAAAAGAGGCACAAGTTTGGTTGTAGTCAACTTATATCTGCTCTATTCTTTCAAAAATCGCTTCTTAAATACTATTTCTCCCATCAACATTTCCGATGCATATCGATACTAAGTAGGTCACATGCCATCATAGTTCAGCCATCCAATCATGACCTGAAAACTATGTTCCTAATTTCAAATACTCATTGCACATTGCAAAGCAAATTCACAATGAGTCACTTATAAGATGACATGTTAATGTCATGCACCACGCCACACTTATCGGAACGCCTGGGAAAGGAGTATTGTTAAGTAATACTTTTTGTGAACATCATGCACCGTGATATCGTACGCCGTACATGACACACATCTCCCGAAACACCTGGGCAATTGAGTATTGTCATGTTATAATTTTTTCTGGGTTGAATGTTAAATGTTGCATGTCAAATGTTGAATGTTAAATGTTAGGTTTCTTCATAGGTGGTGAGGGGGACATGTGTGGCTGATACTGTGCCAATGCAATTCAGTTGGAATGTGTAACTGTTCCCCCGTTACGTGCCGTTTTCCCAAGTGAGTACTGTTGTTAATGGGGGGTGTAATATACGATTGAATCGTTGGGTGTGGTTCTTTCTTTAGCTACTAACTTCTTGCCAAATGATTAATTTTAAGGACGATTCAAACAGAAAGGTACCTGGGTGGCACTTACGCTTGCCAAATTGTGGGTCTAACCGGCGGAACAGGGTTGATCGTGGTATCCCTCCAGGGTTTATATTCACCGTAATCTGTCCTAGTGCCGTTGATATATTACCGTAACCGTCTTCTTGTCCTCGGAACAAACTCCACTGGATGGGTCTGTGGTGTAGTTTAACTGGGCTCCTGCACGGGAGCGGATTCGATAAACTTCCACTGTCTTTTCCCGAAAATTGCTCACAAGCATCCAATGGTCACACCGAACATCACAGCAAAAGTTCACCAAGAGAAAGTTCCAAAATACACAGATGGTAGTTACAAGAAATAAAATGCACTGTTATTTATTTTGTCTTTTTCGTTTAACTTTTCAAATTTAAAATTACCGGGGGTGATACTGCAATGGCACTCTTATGTTACAATATTTGTTTTAGTTACGTTCTGCGCACCGATGGTGTGCGATTTCCTTTTTTAATAAAATATGTATATTAATTTTCACACCTTACATCATTTAAACGGTACACGTTTTGAACCTCGACATTAATCAACATCCACGCACTTGGATCTACGTTAGGAACTCCAGGACGCCTCGGTGTTTGTATTTTTACTACCAACGCGTGTTGCGTGTGCGCACTTCGGGAAAAAAAATCTGACTATTGACTGTTCGTCATCATCCCTAGCCGCGATCGTCAATGGACTTCCCATCCAAAGGTAGCCAATCAGCGATTGAATCCCATTGGACGTCAAATCCGTTGATCCATGTGTGGACAGGGTATCCGCTAGGGATAGATCCCTTGATTGACATAAGTCAATAAAACTCTTGCCGAAGGCAGGAATTGGGTTTGGGATTATGTTTACAGAAATCGTTGCGGCAAGAGGAGCTATTGTTTAGGCAAAAGCAATGGTACGTGGGTATGATTGTTTAAATAACAATCATATTCGTTCATAATTAGATTATCGGGTGATGGCAGATAAAGGGAAATTGGTTGTACTGTAGACAATCCGGTAGATATGGGTGCGACGTTTGGTTTTGCAAACGAATATATGATGTGACCGTTGCCAGTTGTTTAAAGTAAACACTTGACGGTCATATCCAATTCGTTGCTTGTTTGCGGACTATGATCGGTGGTATCCGATAAGGGAAAATTAGTTGCAGCTGGACATGCGGGGAATGTTTGCTTTAAGTCGGCCGAAACCTTGTCGACGGTGGCAAACAGGTGAAGCTGGGTTGCCGCATGATTAGATTGACATGGGTAAACAAAACAAGCACATTGAGATACTCTGTGTTGATTTAGTTTTCCTGGCATGACATGGGTAAACATGTCATGCCGAATATAGGGAAAATGCTCCTCAGCCATTTGCATGTACGAACTCGATGTCGGTTACATGAAGGAGTAACCGTAAGATTATAGGGACATGATGCACTGGGTGCAAGCATGCCTGGGGGCGAACGTTTTTGTTGCCACAGCCAGGTGGTATCCTTGGCCGTGGGCTTATGTTTTCAGGTGTGGGATGCTCTTATGCTGGTAAGTCGATTATAGGAATTTACAGATATTTGCAGTGGGATATGGAGCTAAAGCGATGCGTGGTTCTTCGGGCCCTGAAAAACCCCACAGCTCCAACAAAGACACCTCGTTGTCTTGATTTAATTTAAAGTTTATTGACGTTTCTGGTCTCGATTTGGATTTACTGGGTACAAACTTATTAATTTTGTCTTAGAACGGGCAAAAACAAAAAACATGATATTCCGGACCGTAAGAATAAATAACACTACTTTTTAAACCGTTGACGCAACGAAAAAATACAAGTTTACTTCACATCTTTCCTTCTTGTGAACAATTAACCAAAACTTACTCCCTTCTTGGGACAAAAATTAAAAAATGAAAAAAACGATAAAGATTCTTTCCTCCTAACCACCTTTCACATGCACTGCTGCGGCACTTCTTCTTATCTTCGCTCAATCCCTTATCTTCCTCTGTCATCACCGTTTTTCGAAAATTCATCTTCGGCGGCGGTCGACTTCGAAACTAGCCAAAGTGAACACCGCCGAAAAGAACCTGGGTTTATACATCCGATGTATTTATTTTAACCACAACTCAGCCACATTCAATTAATTTCCAAAACAAGCCCAAATGAAATACAAGTTAATTTCACCTGCCCGCTTACCACTCCCAAACCATTTACATTTTTTATTTCTCATGTGGCCGAGTGTAAGTCTGGTCAAAACAAAGGCGATGGAGAAGATACTCACGTAACACTTTAACGGGGGAACCTCATGTAAATAGCCCGTTTTTCAGGAATTTTTTTTTTTTAAATGTAATTTGAGGCACAATTTATTTACGTTATAATATTTAAAGAAAATATTTTTTTAAGACTAATCGTTAACAATAAAACGGTGCAGTGGCGGCTTGAAAACAGCGTCTTGGAAATGCGCCGTGCAGCATACAGGTCACAAAAATGATCTGAAACAAAAAATACAAAATAGGTTCTTTAGTTTATGCAAACACGGTCATCATGACGTTCCCCTGTTATTAAAATTTGCAAATTTGCAGTAAGTAAGACAAAGAAAAGCGATATTTTCAGAATTTTTATATTTTAATTAGAAATTAAATTTTAATATCTTAATTAGAAATTATTTTTACTTATAATAGGTATTTTATACAATGTTGCTATATATTTTTTATGTAAAAATTATTATTTTTGAGGTCACAATAGACCATCTCCGAAACTTCTTTAAAAAAAATTGTTTTGTTGCGTACAGGATATGTACTTGTGCTCATATAATTAAGCCATGTACCCATTACAACAGAAACGCATTTCCCATAATATATACCGGACTACAGTGACTGTATGTGACACAGTGACATCGTTGTTCCGAGGACGTCCCAAAATATTGATCCCCGCCAGCTTTATGTTCCACATGGGGTACGTGCTGATTGGGTACTACAAAACAGAGGAGAACGACTACGATGTCATGTAGACCATGCTCCACTACGTGATTGTTTTGAGAATCATCGGATTTGCATTTGACGTTGTGGACGCTCATCGATTCAAAGTTGAACCGACTGATTCAAGCGCCCGCCAGCCTATTTTTTCGGTTTCAGCATTTTTGGAACTGCTGGCGTTCGCGTAATTCCCGACATCATTCCTGGTCGGGCCACAGTTCTCTATGGAACGATACCAATATTTTATCAGTGGACGTTACCGCAATATCTCTGGATCAACTGAAACAGGTTTGAAGAGGGCTGTGTGTGCTGTGTTCTATCTTCTGCTCCGTCAGTGTGGTCTCTCCTTATTGCCTGACAGTTACTTATTGTCTCAAAGCTTTAGAGTACTACCATTATTTAAAAAAGTGATTTTGATTGCAATTTGGGGCAAAATAGCTCTGCACAAATATGTTTTCTGTTGGCTTCTGGTGGAAGGTGCGCTGATGTGCATTGGACTTTCGTATTCTACCCAGACCGGAGACTGGTACGACTGTTCCAACGTCAAGGTTTACCTCCTGGATACAGGCAACAAGATGAGCGATTATATCGAGTCGTTCAACGTAAACACAAATCCTTGGATCTCTAAGTACATCCATAAGAGACTCAAGTATTTCGAAAATCGCACCATCAGTCGTATTGGATCTTTGACTTTTCTTGCGCTTTGGCATGGGTTCCGGAGCGGATATTACGTAACGTTTATGTTGGAATTTATAATCATTACCTTAGAAAAGCAGATATCGTTAAATGTTGGACGAACTTCAACATCGTCGGTTGCGTACAAATATTGCAGATATATTGTATTGAAAATCTACAACTTGACCTTTATGGGATTCTGCCTGGTACCATTTGTGCTTTTGAGGTACGAATGTTGGAGCGCCGTTCTATCAGCACCCAATTATTTTGTCGTCATAATACTACTCGACTGGGCGGTATTTCTCAAAACATGCAACAAACTTCTTGACTCACGTCTTCATCCGGTAATCAAGATTGATTAAAGTTGTTTGTGTTGCCTATGCTTACTATTTCTATATAATTTTTTAACTTATTGTTTAATAACAATACATTTATTTATTTATTTATTAATTTTAATTTTAGTTTTTATATTAATTTTATATTATTTATGTAAGTAATAATTTTATATTATGTCTAATTATTTTTACATATAATTCAAAGGTTTGTTTTGTATTTTGTTTATTAACTACTTTAATATAGTTTTATTAATTTTTTTTGTTTTTGTTAATATTTAATGAGTTTATTTACAAACATTTTGTTTTTGAACTTGTTTACATATTTTTCTCTATTTGTATATTAAACCGTATTTATTTATTTACATCACTTTGTTAACTGCAAAACCACCACTCGCCTCTTCGTCAGATTTAGAGAATTGGTTTTTCTAGGTAAAAATAAGGCGAATCAGGTGAATGATTCGGTGGGGGGTTTAATTATGTAACAAGGTTTCATTTTTTACATTTTTAAAACATTTTTTTTTATTTTCTTTTGATATTCCTAGTTTCTAAATTAGATGCTAGACAAAAATGCTTAAATTCTAGCTTAATTATCTATTATGTAACAAGGTCCCCGCCTATTATGACTCCTCCGTATTGCTGTGCTATTCGATCTTATTACGGTCGTCTTTGAGAGTTTGTTCGCTTTCGTTAGAAGATATGATATGTACACCAATCACCTCTTCGTCAATTCGTGACCTTATATATTAGGATTCAATTTACCCTCACTTTTTTACCGTCCATCGATTCGTTGAATTTGGGGTTGAGGTTCGCAAAATTCAACACCAAGTAAGAAAATCGTTACGTTAACGGCGAAAATAGCGGTAAATGGTTTTGAATTTAGAGTGAAATGTTGGGAATTTGTGTAATATGATATTGGGGTGCTCGTTGAGAACATTTTGTAATTCCTTTTTGTGTAGGAATGACGGCACGTGCGAATTGGATAAAGGGTGGAAAGTGTTTTGTATGTAAAATGCGACGGAAATTTTGACCATAATTATCATTGTTCGGATGGGATTTTGTGTAGCAAAATCTTGTTTTTAGAAATGTGATGTGTGTTTCTTAGGACAAGGACACGAATTAGCGGAAAATTCTTACTGATTTAAAGTGGGGTGATAATTAACGCTTATTAATTATGTTACATTACTTTAGAAATGAAAGAAACTCCCCACAGAAGATTTCCTATTTGATTTGACTGAATTGGGATTTTCCTCGTTCACTGGCACAAGATACCAGTTGTTTGTTAGAGCATTAATGTTTACTATAAAAATCTACATAAGTTTGGATTCAAGAACAGAACTCAGACCAGTGAAGACAAAAACAAAGATTGATTACTAAATGATAAACAAAATTAAGGGAAACACGAGCCTTACAGAAGATTTGCTATGTGACTTGAATCAGTGTGATTCTTCTCGTTCACTGGCACAAGATACCAGTTGTTTGTTAAGGCATTAAATTTTGCTATTAAAAAAAAAAAACAACGAAGTTTTACATAGAAAACCGGAACTGTAGAATGTTATTAATATGTGGAAAACAGAAACGTGGAACCTTATTATTATAAGATAAAGTAGATTAAGCGATAAGGTGGTCCTAAGCGTTGCTTTCATCAATTGTTATATTTACTTTAAAGAGGAAAGACGAGCCTTACAGAAGATTTCCTATTTGGTTTGACTCAATGTGATTTTTCTCGTTCACTGGCACAAGATACCAGTTGTCTGTTGAGGCATTAAATTTTGCTATAAAAAAGACGACGAAGTTTTACATTGAAAACCGGAGCATTAGAATATTATTAATACGTGGAAAACAGAAACGTGGAATGTTATTATATGATAAAGGAGATTAAGGGATAAGGTGATCCTTAGAGTTACTTCAATCAATCTTGATTACCGGATGAAGAAGTGAGTCAAGAAGTTTGTTGAGAAATACCATCCAGCCGAGTAGTATTATAATGACAAAATAATTGAGTGCTGATAGAACGGCGCTCCAACGTTCGTACCTCAAAACACAAATGGTACCAGGCAGAATCCCATAAAGGTCAAGTTGTAGATTTTCAATACAATATATCTGCAATATTTGTACGCAACCGACGATGTTGAAGTTCGTCCAACATTTAACGATATCTGTTTTTCTAATGTGATGATTATAAATTCCAACATGAACGTTACGTAATATCCGCTCCGGAACCCATGCCAAAGCGCAAGAAAAGTCAAAGATCCCATACGACTGATGGTGCGATATTCGAAATACTTGAGTCTCTTATGGATATACTTAGAGATTCATGGATTTGTGTTTACGTTGAACGACTCGATATAATCGCTCATCTTGTTGCCTGTTTCCAGGAGGTAAACCTTGACGTTGGAACAGTCGTACCAGTCTCCGGTCTGGGTAGAATACGAAAGTCCAATGCACATCAGCGCACCTTCCGGCAGCAGCCAACAGAAAACATATTTGTGCAGAGGTATTTTGCCCCAAATTGCAATCAAAATCACTTTTTTAAATAATGGTAGTACTCTAAAGCTTTGAGACAATAAGTAACTGTCAGGCAATAAGGAGAGACCACACTGACGGAGCAGAAGGTAGAACACAGCACACCCAGCCCTCTTCAAACCTCTTTCAGTTGATTCAGAGATATTGCGGTAATGTCCACTGATAAAATATTGGTATAGTTCCATAGAGAACTGTGGCCCGACCAGGAATGATGTCGGGAATTACGCGAATGCCAGCAGTTCCAAAAATGCTGCAACCGGAAAAATAGGCTGGCGGGCGCTTGAATCAGTCGGTTCAACTTTGAATCGATGAGCGTCCACAACGTCAAATGCAAATCCGATCATTCTCAAAACAATCACGTAGTGGAGCATGGTCTACATGATATCGTAGTCGTTCTCCTCTGTTTTGTAGTACCCAATCAGCACGTACCCCATGTGGAATATAAAGCTGGCGGGGATCAATATTTTGGGACGTCCTCGGAACAACGATGTCGAGATGTATGTGGTCACTGTGGTCCGGTATATATTATGGGAAATGCGTTTCTGTTATAATAGGTATGTAGGTAGTTGTGTTATCCTAGTAGTGTGCCGCTAGGGCAACCGTTCACCAGGACACCTACTTCTGCAGCACTCGTCACGTTTTGGTGAAAGGTCGCTGCACTTTACCACTCCGCTTGCGAACAAAGATGAGGTAAATGATTCAGACCTACACAAAATAATTTCTTTCGGATTGCTCCACCAACAATTCACTCTTTATTAAACCAAATATAATGTAAAATATGTATAACTGAATGTTTTAAATGACATACAGTAATTCGTTTGATTCAAGTATAATGTTAACATATGTACACTAGTTAATTACACTGAATGTTTTAAAATGTATATAACTGAATTATCCCACGAGAATTTCGGTGTACTACACTGCGAAACGTTCTTTCGGTGTGATAGCTCGACTTAGACTGATTGTATGTCCGCTATTCCCGGTTTAGTGCGGCAGAGATCACAGTTTAATTGATAACACTAATCCATTGTTACTTTACTGGTCTAAGTTCACAATTCCATCGCATTACGCGATGTCTTCTAAGGCGAAGTAAGAAAAACAAACTGCGGCACCACTGTTCAATCCGATAGAACACTGAGCGGCAAGCGAACGTCCACCAACTTCTTAATTTTTCTTCCAGTCGACGGTACACGTACTCCCTTCGTGGGACAAAAATTAAAACAAAATTAACGAACAAAGAACAACGATAATAATAGTTCCTTCTTCTAACCACCTTCTGTTCTTGATTTTGCGGCAAACGACCAGCGCGCACCAGGTCTTTCTTTCGACTCTGCCGGACAAAGACTAAGATAGCAGTTACTTGTGCGTATTATATGCTGGAAAGCATGATAAGACCTACAAAAAAATTAAAGGTGCTCCATGAATGCTTTTTTTTTTAAATAAGAAGCATTGTTTCAAATATATCTTGGTTAGGTTCATTTCAATCTTCTTTCAGTGAGTTGCTTGCAGAGTTCTATATTTATATATAAAAAAAAATAATAATAAATGGGGAACACAAATATTCAGGATATGAAAAAAAAATGATTAAACGTGTTTTCTCGTCAGTGAAAATGAGGAGGCACGTTGGGTAGTTAGTTGTTTGTAATGGGTGATTTTTTTTAGGTTGACCTTGATGTATTGTTGTGGGTATTTATTTGTTTTTATATAATTTAAGTTGTTTGTGGTTACTGACCTCTGCGTATTCGAATATGAATAAGCGTGATTGGAGTAATTGGTAGTATATATATTTTTTTTTTCATTTATAAATAATGGGGAGCATGAAATAAGTGACCCGTTTTGCTTGTGGTATTTCCGAGTTAAATGGTAGTATATCTCTTTTTCTTTAGAACTGTGGCCCATTTTTATTGTTTTCTTTGTTTTGTTGATATGACCAAATAAATATGATTAAAGTGGCCTTGAGGCAATTAAGGTTACAACGGTTACCCACCGAATCCAGTCTAGAACAACATACAAAAAAATTTCAAATTTTATGAAAAAAAAGGAAATTTTGACATTAATGTTTGACTTCGCTTCAATGTGTACGGTAGGAAGCTGTTGGTTTATTATGGCAGGGTCGCCATGTAAGGTAGGATGCTGGGAGATACGCCTTGAAAGGATTCGTGCGTCACCAAACAGGATAATGCAAAAATTTGACGTAAAAGGTGAAGCGTGCTTTTCAAATTTGTAGAGCTCAAAGCAATGTTGTGGTGTTTATTTTTCGTGTTTGTTTATAATATATATTTTAGTCTTTAGTAAGTGTAAATTTTCCAGAACCGTAATCTGTGACCACTGGTAACGGGGTCACCTCTTCCCGTTGAATAACTGCTTCTTGTATGGAATGGTGTCGAGTGTATACGGTACCGTCCAGGTTCGGTTACCGAACGGGTTATAACACAACCAGGGTAGCTGAAATCCTATCTGATTCTTTCACAAATCTTATCCTCTAATCCAGCTCCAGAAGTCTCTCGAACGCCAGACCTGTCAACACCATACTCTTCGTCCCATGTGACACGTGTAAACGAAACACAGATTTTTCATGTTCAACAATTGAAATGATTTTAACTTCATTTTAGGAATTAAATTCAGTTAACACACTTTGTTGCACAATTAATTATTACTAAAAACATAACATTCCTTCTTGGAATTTTAACTTAAACAACTTCACTTTAAATACAACAGAACAAAATACGTCCTTGTTGGACGTTCAAAAATTAAATAACAAAAATAGGTCCATCTGGGGCGGAGATTTTTTTCCAACTTTTCCTTTTTTTTACTTCTCCCTATCCGTCTGAAAGACTCTCTCTCTCTCTCTCTCTCTCTCTCTCTCTCTCTCTCTCTCTCTCTCCCTCATGATCTCACCACTTCTTCGAAAAGAAACTTTCAACAATACCACAACTCAACGACACAGGTTTGTGCACCTGCTCGCAACTAATCAAACATTGTGGAACGTGTTCATTCACGATATAATTAACTTGATATATTTATATTTTATATGTAATATTAAAATGTTTACATTTAAATTATACTCCCTCTCTGTGGGGCACTGGCAGTAGGGGAGGCCATCACGTAACAATGTTGTGTCCAATTCGTTCGAACAGTGTTATCAGTGGTAGAAGGTCCTAAAGGAGAGATCTCCGCTTGACTATATGGCAGGGTAAGAATTCCATGGGTTTCTGCCAAAACATCGGAGTATATATTCGTAGGGCAGCGCACGAGTTTCATAAATATCTGCCAAAAAAAAAAAAAAAAATGAGGCACAAGTTTGGTTGTAGTCAACTTATATCTGCTCTATTCTTTCAAAAATCGCTTCTTAAATACTATTTCTCCCATCAACATTTCCGATGCATATCGATACTAAGTAGGTCACATGCCACCATAGTTCAGCCATCCAATCATGACCTGAAAACTATGTTCCTAATTTCAAATACTCATTGCACATTGCAAAGCAAATTCACAATGAGTCACTTATAAGATGACATGTTAATGTCATGCACCACGCCACACTTATCGGAACGCCTGGGAAAGGAGTATTGTTAAGTAATACTTTTTGTGAACATCATGCACCGTGATATCGTACGCCGTACATGATACACATCTCCCGAAACACCTGGGCAATTGAGTATTGTCATGTTATAATTTTTTCTGGGTTGAATGTTAAATGTTGCATGTCAAATGTTGAATGTTAAATGTTAGGTTTCTTCATAGGTGGTGAGGGGGGACATGTGTGGCTGATACTGTGCCAATGCAATTCAGTTGGAATGTGTAACTGTTCCCCCGTTACGTGCCGTTTTCCCAAGTGAGTACTGTTGTTAATGGGGGGTGTAATATACGATTGAATCGTTGGATGTGGTTCTTTCTTTAGCTACTAACTTCTTGCCAAATGATTAATTTTAAGGACGATTCAAACAGAAAGGTACCTGGGTGGCACTTACGCTTGCCAAATTGTGGGTCTAACCGGCGGAACAGGGTTGATCGTGGTATCCCTCCAGGGTTTATATTCACCGTAATCTGTCCTAGTGCCGTTGATATATTACCGTAACCGTCTTCTTGTCCTAGGAACAAACTCCACTGGATGGGTCTGTGGTGTAGTTTAACTGGGCTCCTGCACGGGAGCGGATTCGATAAACTTCCACTGTCTTTTCCCGAAAATTGCTCACAAGCATCCAATGGTCACACCGAACATCACAGCAAAAGTTCACCAAGAGAAAGTTCCAAAATACACAGATGGTAGTTACAAGAAATAAAATGCACTGTTATTTATTTTGTCTTTTTCGTTTAACTTTTCAAATTTAAAATTACCGAGGGTGATACTGCAATGGCACTCTTATGTTACAATATTTGTTTAGTTACGTTCTGCGCACCGATGGTGTGCGATTTCCTTTTTTAATAAAATATGTATATTAATTTTCACACCTTACATCATTTAAACGGTACACGTTTTGAACCTCGACATTAATCAACATCCACGCACTTGGATCTACGTTAGGAACTCCAGGACGCCTCGGTGTTTGTATTTTTACTACCAACGCGTGTTGCGTGTGCGCACTTCGGGAAAAAAAATCTGACTATTGACTGTTCGTCATCATCCCTAGCCGCGATCGTCAATGGACTTCCCATCCAAAGGTAGCCAATCAGCGATTGAATCCCATTGGACGTCAAATCCGTTGATCCATGTGTGGACAGGGTATCCGCTAGGGATAGATCCCTTGATTGACATAAGTCAATAAAACTCTTGCCGAAGGCAGGAATTGGGTTTGGGATTATGTTTACAGAAATCGTTGCGGCAAGAGGAGCTATTGCTTAGGCAAAAGCAATGGTACGTGGGTATGATTGTTTAAATAACAATCATATTCGTTCATAATTAGATTATCGGGTGATGGCAGATAAAGGGAAATTGGTTGTACTGTAGACAATCCGGTAGATATGGGTGCGACGTTTGGTTTTGCAAACGAATATATGATGTGACCGTTGCCAGTTGTTTAAAGTAAACACTTGACGGTCATATCCAATTCGTTGCTTGTTTGCGGACTATGATCGGTGGTATCCGATAAGGGAAAATTAGCTGCAGCTGGACATGCGGGGAATGTTTACTTTAAGTCGGCCGAAACCTTGTCGACGGTGGCAAACGGGTGAAGCTGGGTGGCCTCATGATTAGATTGACATGGGTAAACAAAACAAGCACATTGAGATACTCTGTGTTCATTTAGTTTTCATGGCATGACATGGGTAAACATGTCATGCCGAATATAGGGAAAATGCTCCTCAGCCATTTGCATGTACGAACTCGATGTCGGTTACATGAAGGAGTAACCGTAAGATTATAGGGACATGATGCACTGGGTGCAAGCATGCCTGGGGGCGAACGTTTTTGTTGCCACAGCCAGGTGGTATCCTTGGCCGTGGGCTTATGTTTTCAGGTGTGGGATGCTCTTATGCTGGTAAGTCGATTATAGGAATTTACAGATATTTGCAGTGGGATATGGAGCTAAAGCGATGCGTGGTTCTTCGGGCCCTGAAAAACCCCACAGCTCCAACAAAGACACCTCGTTGTCTTGATTTAATTTAAAGTTTATTGACGTTTCTGGTCTCGATTTGGATTTACTGGGTACAAACTTATTAATTTTGTCTTAGAACGGGCAAAAACAAAAAACATGATATTCCGGACCGTAAGAATAAATAACACTACTTTTTAAACCGTTGACGCAACGAAAAAATACAAGTTTACTTCACATCTTTCCTTCTTGTGAACAATTAACCAAAACTTACTCCCTTCTTGGGACAAAAATTAAAAAATGAAAAAAACGATAAAGATTCTTTCCTCCTAACCACCTTTCACATGCACTGCTGCGGCACTTCTTCTTATCTTCGCTCAATCCCTTATCTTCCTCTGTCATCACCGTTTTTCGAAAATTCATCTTCGGCGGCGGTCGACTTCGAAACTAGCCAAAGTGAACACCGCCGAAAAGAACCTGGGTTTATACATCCGATGTATTTATTTTAACCACAACTCAGCCACATTCAATTAATTTCCAAAACAAGCCCAAATGAAATACAAGTTAATTTCACCTGCCCGCTTACCACTCCCAAACCATTTACATTTTTTATTTCTCATGTGGCCGAGTGTAAGTCTGGTCAAAATAAAGGCGATGGAGAAGATACTCACGTAACACTTTAACGGGGGAACCTCATGTAAATAGCCCGTTTTTCAGGAATTTTTTTTTTAAATGTAATTTGAGGCACAATTTATTTACGTTATAATATTTAAAGAAAATATTTTTTTAAGACTAATCGTTAACAATAAAACGGTGCAGTGGCGGCTTGAAAACAGCGTCTTGGAAATGCGCCGTGCAGCATACAGGTCACAAAAATGATCTGAAACAAAAAATACAAAATAGGTTCTTTAGTTTATGCAAACACGGTCATCATGACGTTCCCCTGTTATTAAAATTTGCAAATTTGCAGTAAGTAAGACAAAGAAAAGCGATATTTTCAGAATTTTTATATTTTAATTAGAAATTAAATTTTAATATCTTAATTAGAAATTATTTTTACTTATAATAGGTATTTTATACAATGTTGCTATATATTTTTTATGTAAAAATTATTATTTTTGAGGTCACAATAGACCATCTCCGAAACTTCTTTAAAAAAAATTGTTTTGTTGCGTACAGGATATGTACTTGTGCTCATATAATTAAGCCATGTACCCATTACAACAGAAACGCATTTCCCATAATATATACCGGACTACAGTGACTGTATGTGACACAGTGACATCGTTGTTCCGAGGACGTCCCAAAATATTGATCCCCGCCAGCTTTATGTTCCACATGGGGTACGTGCTGATTGGGTACTACAAAACAGAGGAGAACGACTACGATGTCATGTAGACCATGCTCCACTACGTGATTGTTTTGAGAATCATCGGATTTGCATTTGACGTTGTGGACGCTCATCGATTCAAAGTTGAACCGACTGATTCAAGCGCCCGCCAGCCTATTTTTTCGGTTTCAGCATTTTTGGAACTGCTGGCGTTCGCGTAATTCCCGACATCATTCCTGGTCGGGCCACAGTTCTCTATGGAACGATACCAATATTTTATCAGTGGACGTTACCGCAATATCTCTGGATCAACTGAAACAGGTTTGAAGAGGGCTGTGTGTGCTGTGTTCTATCTTCTGCTCCGTCAGTGTGGTCTCTCCTTATTGCCTGACAGTTACTTATTGTCTCAAAGCTTTAGAGTACTACCATTATTTAAAAAAGTGATTTTGATTGCAATTTGGGGCAAAATAGCTCTGCACAAATATGTTTCCTGTTGGCTTCTGGTGGAAGGTGCGCTGATGTGCATTGGACTTTCGTATTCTACCCAGACCGGAGACTGGTACGACTGTTCCAACGTCAAGGTTTACCTCCTGGATACAGGCAACAAGATGAGCGATTATATCGAGTCGTTCAACGTAAACACAAATCCTTGGATCTCTAAGTACATCCATAAGAGACTCAAGTATTTCGAAAATCGCACCATCAGTCGTATTGGATCTTTGACTTTTCTTGCGCTTTGGCATGGGTTCCGGAGCGGATATTACGTAACGTTTATGTTGGAATTTATAATCATTACCTTAGAAAAGCAGATATCGTTAAATGTTGGACGAACTTCAACATCGTCGGTTGCGTACAAATATTGCAGATATATTGTATTGAAAATCTACAACTTGACCTTTTTGCCTGGTACCATTTGTGTTTTTGAGGTACGAATGTTGGAGCGCCGTTCTATCAGCACCCAATTATTTTGTCGTCATAATACTACTCGACTGGGCGGTATTTCTCAAAACATGCAACAAACTTCTTGACTCACGTCTTCATCCGGTAATCAAGATTGATTAAAGTTGTTTGTGTTGCCTATGCTTACTATTTCTATATAATTTTTTAACTTATTGTTTAATAACAATACATTTATTTATTTATTTATTAATTTTAATTTTAGTTTTTATATTAATTTTATATTATTTATGTAAGTAATAATTTTATATTATGTCTAATTATTTTTACATATAATTCAAAGGTTTGTTTTGTATTTTGTTTATTAACTACTTTAATATAGTTTTATTAATTTTTTTTGTTTTTGTTAATATTTAATGAGTTTATTTACAAACATTTTGTTTTTGAACTTGTTTACATATTTTTCTCTATTTGTATATTAAACCGTATTTATTTATTTACATCACTTTGTTAACTGCAAAACCACCACTCGCCTCTTCGTCAGATTTAGAGAATTGGTTTTTCTAGGTAAAAATAAGGCGAATCAGGTGAATGATTCGGTGGGGGGTTTAATTATGTAACAAGGTTTCATTTTTTACATTTTTAAAACATTTTTTTTTATTTTCTTTTGATATTCCTAGTTTCTAAATTAGATGCTAGACAAAAATGCTTAAATTCTAGCTTAATTATCTATTATGTAACAAGGTCCCCGCCTATTATGACTCCTCCGTATTGCTGTGCTATTCGATCTTATTACGGTCGTCTTTGAGAGTTTGTTCGCTTTCGTTAGAAGATATGATATGTACACCAATCACCTCTTCGTCAATTCGTGACCTTATATATTAGGATTCAATTTACCCTCACTTTTTTACCGTCCATCGATTCGTTGAATTTGGGGTTGAGGTTCGCAAAATTCAACACCAAGTAAGAAAATCGTTACGTTAACGGCGAAAATAGCGGTAAATGGTTTTGAATTTAGAGTGAAATGTTGGGAATTTGTGTAATATGATATTGGGGTGCTCGTTGAGAACATTTTGTAATTCCTTTTTGTGTAGGAATGACGGCACGTGCGAATTGGATAAAGGGTGGAAAGTGTTTTGTATGTAAAATGCGACGGAAATTTTGACCATAATTATCATTGTTCGGATGGGATTTTGTGTAGCAAAATCTTGTTTTTAGAAATGTGATGTGTGTTTCTTAGGACAAGGACACGAATTAGCGGAAAATTCTTACTGATTTAAAGTGGGGTGATAATTAACGCTTATTAATTATGTTACATTACTTTAGAAATGAAAGAAACTCCCCACAGAAGATTTCCTATTTGATTTGACTGAATTGGGATTTTCCTCGTTCACTGGCACAAGATACCAGTTGTTTGTTAGAGCATTAATGTTTACTATAAAAATCTACATAAGTTTGGATTCAAGAACAGAACTCAGACCAGTGAAGACAAAAACAAAGATTGATTACTAAATGATAAACAAAATTAAGGGAAACACGAGCCTTACAGAAGATTTGCTATGTGACTTGAATCAGTGTGATTCTTCTCGTTCACTGGCACAAGATACCAGTTGTTTGTTAAGGCATTAAATTTTGCTATTAAAAAAAAAAAACAACGAAGTTTTACATAGAAAACCGGAACTGTAGAATGTTATTAATATGTGGAAAACAGAAACGTGGAACCTTATTATTATAAGATAAAGTAGATTAAGCGATAAGGTGGTCCTAAGCGTTGCTTTCATCAATTGTTATATTTACTTTAAAGAGGAAAGACGAGCCTTACAGAAGATTTCCTATTTGGTTTGACTCAATGTGATTTTTCTCGTTCACTGGCACAAGATACCAGTTGTCTGTTGAGGCATTAAATTTTGCTATAAAAAAGACGACGAAGTTTTACATTGAAAACCGGAGCATTAGAATATTATTAATACGTGGAAAACAGAAACGTGGAATGTTATTATATGATAAAGGAGATTAAGGGATAAGGTGATCCTTAGAGTTACTTCAATCAATCTTGATTACCGGATGAAGAAGTGAGTCAAGAAGTTTGTTGAGAAATACCATCCAGCCGAGTAGTATTATAATGACAAAATAATTGAGTGCTGATAGAACGGCGCTCCAACGTTCGTACCTCAAAACACAAATGGTACCAGGCAGAATCCCATAAAGGTCAAGTTGTAGATTTTCAATACAATATATCTGCAATATTTGTACGCAACCGACGATGTTGAAGTTCGTCCAACATTTAACGATATCTGTTTTTCTAATGTGATGATTATAAATTCCAACATGAACGTTACGTAATATCCGCTCCGGAACCCATGCCAAAGCGCAAGAAAAGTCAAAGATCCCATACGACTGATGGTGCGATATTCGAAATACTTGAGTCTCTTATGGATATACTTAGAGATTCATGGATTTGTGTTTACGTTGAACGACTCGATATAATCGCTCATCTTGTTGCCTGTTTCCAGGAGGTAAACCTTGACGTTGGAACAGTCGTACCAGTCTCCGGTCTGGGTAGAATACGAAAGTCCAATGCACATCAGCGCACCTTCCGGCAGCAGCCAACAGAAAACATATTTGTGCAGAGGTATTTTGCCCCAAATTGCAATCAAAATCACTTTTTTAAATAATGGTAGTACTCTAAAGCTTTGAGACAATAAGTAACTGTCAGGCAATAAGGAGAGACCACACTGACGGAGCAGAAGGTAGAACACAGCACACCCAGCCCTCTTCAAACCTCTTTCAGTTGATTCAGAGATATTGCGGTAATGTCCACTGATAAAATATTGGTATAGTTCCATAGAGAACTGTGGCCCGACCAGGAATGATGTCGGGAATTACGCGAATGCCAGCAGTTCCAAAAATGCTGCAACCGGAAAAATAGGCTGGCGGGCGCTTGAATCAGTCGGTTCAACTTTGAATCGATGAGCGTCCACAACGTCAAATGCAAATCCGATCATTCTCAAAACAATCACGTAGTGGAGCATGGTCTACATGATATCGTAGTCGTTCTCCTCTGTTTTGTAGTACCCAATCAGCACGTACCCCATGTGGAATATAAAGCTGGCGGGGATCAATATTTTGGGACGTCCTCGGAACAACGATGTCGAGATGTATGTGGTCACTGTGGTCCGGTATATATTATGGGAAATGCGTTTCTGTTATAATAGGTATGTAGGTAGTTGTGTTATCCTAGTAGTGTGCCGCTAGGGCAACCGTTCACCAGGACACCTACTTCTGCAGCACTCGTCACGTTTTGGTGAAAGGTCGCTGCACTTTACCACTCCGCTTGCGAACAAAGATGAGGTAAATGATTCAGACCTACACAAAATAATTTCTTTCGGATTGCTCCACCAACAATTCACTCTTTATTAAACCAAATATAATGTAAAATATGTATAACTGAATGTTTTAAATGACATACAGTAATTCGTTTGATTCAAGTATAATGTTAACATATGTACACTAGTTAATTACACTGAATGTTTTAAAATGTATATAACTGAATTATCCCACGAGAATTTCGGTGTACTACACTGCGAAACGTTCTTTCGGTGTGATAGCTCGACTTAGACTGATTGTATGTCCGCTATTCCCGGTTTAGTGCGGCAGAGATCACAGTTTAATTGATAACACTAATCCATTGTTACTTTACTGGTCTAAGTTCACAATTCCATCGCATTACGCGATGTCTTCTAAGGCGAAGTAAGAAAAACAAACTGCGGCACCACTGTTCAATCCGATAGAACACTGAGCGGCAAGCGAACGTCCACCAACTTCTTAATTTTTCTTCCAGTCGACGGTACACGTACTCCCTTCGTGGGACAAAAATTAAAACAAAATTAACGAACAAAGAACAACGATAATAATAGTTCCTTCTTCTAACCACCTTCTGTTCTTGATTTTGCGGCAAACGACCAGCGCGCACCAGGTCTTTCTTTCGACTCTGCCGGACAAAGACTAAGATAGCAGTTACTTGTGCGTATTATATGCTGGAAAGCATGATAAGACCTACAAAAAAATTAAAGGTGCTCCATGAATGCTTTTTTTTTTAAATAAGAAGCATTGTTTCAAATATATCTTGGTTAGGTTCATTTCAATCTTCTTTCAGTGAGTTGCTTGCAGAGTTCTATATTTATATATAAAAAAAAATAATAATAAATGGGGAACACAAATATTCAGGATATGAAAAAAAAATGATTAAACGTGTTTTCTCGTCAGTGAAAATGAGGAGGCACGTTGGGTAGTTAGTTGTTTGTAATGGGTGATTTTTTTTAGGTTGACCTTGATGTATTGTTGTGGGTATTTATTTGTTTTTATATAATTTAAGTTGTTTGTGGTTACTGACCTCTGCGTATTCGAATATGAATAAGCGTGATTGGAGTAATTGGTAGTATATATATTTTTTTTTTCATTTATAAATAATGGGGAGCATGAAATAAGTGACCCGTTTTGCTTGTGGTATTTCCGAGTTAAATGGTAGTATATCTCTTTTTCTTTAGAACTGTGGCCCATTTTTATTGTTTTCTTTGTTTTGTTGATATGACCAAATAAATATGATTAAAGTGGCCTTGAGGCAATTAAGGTTACAACGGTTACCCACCGAATCCAGTCTAGAACAACATACAAAAAAATTTCAAATTTTATGAAAAAAAAGGAAATTTTGACATTAATGTTTGACTTCGCTTCAATGTGTACGGTAGGAAGCTGTTGGTTTATTATGGCAGGGTCGCCATGTAAGGTAGGATGCTGGGAGATACGCCTTGAAAGGATTCGTGCGTCACCAAACAGGATAATGCAAAAATTTGACGTAAAAGGTGAAGCGTGCTTTTCAAATTTGTAGAGCTCAAAGCAATGTTGTGGTGTTTATTTTTCGTGTTTGTTTATAATATATATTTTAGTCTTTAGTAAGTGTAAATTTTCCAGAACCGTAATCTGTGACCACTGGTAACGGGGTCACCTCTTCCCGTTGAATAACTGCTTCTTGTATGGAATGGTGTCGAGTGTATACGGTACCGTCCAGGTTCGGTTACCGAACGGGTTATAACACAACCAGGGTAGCTGAAATCCTATCTGATTCTTTCACAAATCTTATCCTCTAATCCAGCTCCAGAAGTCTCTCGAACGCCAGACCTGTCAACACCATACTCTTCGTCCCATGTGACACGTGTAAACGAAACACAGATTTTTCATGTTCAACAATTGAAATGATTTTAACTTCATTTTAGGAATTAAATTCAGTTAACACACTTTGTTGCACAATTAATTATTACTAAAAACATAACATTCCTTCTTGGAATTTTAACTTAAACAACTTCACTTTAAATACAACAGAACAAAATACGTCCTTGTTGGACGTTCAAAAATTAAATAACAAAAATAGGTCCATCTGGGGCGGAGATTTTTTTCCAACTTTTCCTTTTTTTTACTTCTCCCTATCCGTCTGAAAGACTCTCTCTCTCTCTCTCTCTCTCTCTCTCTCTCTCTCTCTCTCTCTCCCTCATGATCTCACCACTTCTTCGAAAAGAAACTTTCAACAATACCACAACTCAACGACACAGGTTTGTGCACCTGCTCGCAACTAATCAAACATTGTGGAACGTGTTCATTCACGATATAATTAACTTGATATATTTATATTTTATATGTAATATTAAAATGTTTACATTTAAATTATACTCCCTCTCTGTGGGGCACTGGCAGTAGGGGAGGCCATCACGTAACAATGTTGTGTCCAATTCGTTCGAACAGTGTTATCAGTGGTAGAAGGTCCTAAAGGAGAGATCTCCGCTTGACTATATGGCAGGGTAAGAATTCCATGGGTTTCTGCCAAAACATCGGAGTATATATTCGTAGGGCAGCGCACGAGTTTCATAAATATCTGCCAAAAAAAAAAAAAAAAATGAGGCACAAGTTTGGTTGTAGTCAACTTATATCTGCTCTATTCTTTCAAAAATCGCTTCTTAAATACTATTTCTCCCATCAACATTTCCGATGCATATCGATACTAAGTAGGTCACATGCCACCATAGTTCAGCCATCCAATCATGACCTGAAAACTATGTTCCTAATTTCAAATACTCATTGCACATTGCAAAGCAAATTCACAATGAGTCACTTATAAGATGACATGTTAATGTCATGCACCACGCCACACTTATCGGAACGCCTGGGAAAGGAGTATTGTTAAGTAATACTTTTTGTGAACATCATGCACCGTGATATCGTACGCCGTACATGATACACATCTCCCGAAACACCTGGGCAATTGAGTATTGTCATGTTATAATTTTTTCTGGGTTGAATGTTAAATGTTGCATGTCAAATGTTGAATGTTAAATGTTAGGTTTCTTCATAGGTGGTGAGGGGGGACATGTGTGGCTGATACTGTGCCAATGCAATTCAGTTGGAATGTGTAACTGTTCCCCCGTTACGTGCCGTTTTCCCAAGTGAGTACTGTTGTTAATGGGGGGTGTAATATACGATTGAATCGTTGGATGTGGTTCTTTCTTTAGCTACTAACTTCTTGCCAAATGATTAATTTTAAGGACGATTCAAACAGAAAGGTACCTGGGTGGCACTTACGCTTGCCAAATTGTGGGTCTAACCGGCGGAACAGGGTTGATCGTGGTATCCCTCCAGGGTTTATATTCACCGTAATCTGTCCTAGTGCCGTTGATATATTACCGTAACCGTCTTCTTGTCCTAGGAACAAACTCCACTGGATGGGTCTGTGGTGTAGTTTAACTGGGCTCCTGCACGGGAGCGGATTCGATAAACTTCCACTGTCTTTTCCCGAAAATTGCTCACAAGCATCCAATGGTCACACCGAACATCACAGCAAAAGTTCACCAAGAGAAAGTTCCAAAATACACAGATGGTAGTTACAAGAAATAAAATGCACTGTTATTTATTTTGTCTTTTTCGTTTAACTTTTCAAATTTAAAATTACCGAGGGTGATACTGCAATGGCACTCTTATGTTACAATATTTGTTTAGTTACGTTCTGCGCACCGATGGTGTGCGATTTCCTTTTTTAATAAAATATGTATATTAATTTTCACACCTTACATCATTTAAACGGTACACGTTTTGAACCTCGACATTAATCAACATCCACGCACTTGGATCTACGTTAGGAACTCCAGGACGCCTCGGTGTTTGTATTTTTACTACCAACGCGTGTTGCGTGTGCGCACTTCGGGAAAAAAAATCTGACTATTGACTGTTCGTCATCATCCCTAGCCGCGATCGTCAATGGACTTCCCATCCAAAGGTAGCCAATCAGCGATTGAATCCCATTGGACGTCAAATCCGTTGATCCATGTGTGGACAGGGTATCCGCTAGGGATAGATCCCTTGATTGACATAAGTCAATAAAACTCTTGCCGAAGGCAGGAATTGGGTTTGGGATTATGTTTACAGAAATCGTTGCGGCAAGAGGAGCTATTGCTTAGGCAAAAGCAATGGTACGTGGGTATGATTGTTTAAATAACAATCATATTCGTTCATAATTAGATTATCGGGTGATGGCAGATAAAGGGAAATTGGTTGTACTGTAGACAATCCGGTAGATATGGGTGCGACGTTTGGTTTTGCAAACGAATATATGATGTGACCGTTGCCAGTTGTTTAAAGTAAACACTTGACGGTCATATCCAATTCGTTGCTTGTTTGCGGACTATGATCGGTGGTATCCGATAAGGGAAAATTAGCTGCAGCTGGACATGCGGGGAATGTTTACTTTAAGTCGGCCGAAACCTTGTCGACGGTGGCAAACGGGTGAAGCTGGGTGGCCTCATGATTAGATTGACATGGGTAAACAAAACAAGCACATTGAGATACTCTGTGTTCATTTAGTTTTCATGGCATGACATGGGTAAACATGTCATGCCGAATATAGGGAAAATGCTCCTCAGCCATTTGCATGTACGAACTCGATGTCGGTTACATGAAGGAGTAACCGTAAGATTATAGGGACATGATGCACTGGGTGCAAGCATGCCTGGGGGCGAACGTTTTTGTTGCCACAGCCAGGTGGTATCCTTGGCCGTGGGCTTATGTTTTCAGGTGTGGGATGCTCTTATGCTGGTAAGTCGATTATAGGAATTTACAGATATTTGCAGTGGGATATGGAGCTAAAGCGATGCGTGGTTCTTCGGGCCCTGAAAAACCCCACAGCTCCAACAAAGACACCTCGTTGTCTTGATTTAATTTAAAGTTTATTGACGTTTCTGGTCTCGATTTGGATTTACTGGGTACAAACTTATTAATTTTGTCTTAGAACGGGCAAAAACAAAAAACATGATATTCCGGACCGTAAGAATAAATAACACTACTTTTTAAACCGTTGACGCAACGAAAAAATACAAGTTTACTTCACATCTTTCCTTCTTGTGAACAATTAACCAAAACTTACTCCCTTCTTGGGACAAAAATTAAAAAATGAAAAAAACGATAAAGATTCTTTCCTCCTAACCACCTTTCACATGCACTGCTGCGGCACTTCTTCTTATCTTCGCTCAATCCCTTATCTTCCTCTGTCATCACCGTTTTTCGAAAATTCATCTTCGGCGGCGGTCGACTTCGAAACTAGCCAAAGTGAACACCGCCGAAAAGAACCTGGGTTTATACATCCGATGTATTTATTTTAACCACAACTCAGCCACATTCAATTAATTTCCAAAACAAGCCCAAATGAAATACAAGTTAATTTCACCTGCCCGCTTACCACTCCCAAACCATTTACATTTTTTATTTCTCATGTGGCCGAGTGTAAGTCTGGTCAAAATAAAGGCGATGGAGAAGATACTCACGTAACACTTTAACGGGGGAACCTCATGTAAATAGCCCGTTTTTCAGGAATTTTTTTTTTAAATGTAATTTGAGGCACAATTTATTTACGTTATAATATTTAAAGAAAATATTTTTTTAAGACTAATCGTTAACAATAAAACGGTGCAGTGGCGGCTTGAAAACAGCGTCTTGGAAATGCGCCGTGCAGCATACAGGTCACAAAAATGATCTGAAACAAAAAATACAAAATAGGTTCTTTAGTTTATGCAAACACGGTCATCATGACGTTCCCCTGTTATTAAAATTTGCAAATTTGCAGTAAGTAAGACAAAGAAAAGCGATATTTTCAGAATTTTTATATTTTAATTAGAAATTAAATTTTAATATCTTAATTAGAAATTATTTTTACTTATAATAGGTATTTTATACAATGTTGCTATATATTTTTTATGTAAAAATTATTATTTTTGAGGTCACAATAGACCATCTCCGAAACTTCTTTAAAAAAAATTGTTTTGTTGCGTACAGGATATGTACTTGTGCTCATATAATTAAGCCATGTACCCATTACAACAGAAACGCATTTCCCATAATATATACCGGACTACAGTGACTGTATGTGACACAGTGACATCGTTGTTCCGAGGACGTCCCAAAATATTGATCCCCGCCAGCTTTATGTTCCACATGGGGTACGTGCTGATTGGGTACTACAAAACAGAGGAGAACGACTACGATGTCATGTAGACCATGCTCCACTACGTGATTGTTTTGAGAATCATCGGATTTGCATTTGACGTTGTGGACGCTCATCGATTCAAAGTTGAACCGACTGATTCAAGCGCCCGCCAGCCTATTTTTTCGGTTTCAGCATTTTTGGAACTGCTGGCGTTCGCGTAATTCCCGACATCATTCCTGGTCGGGCCACAGTTCTCTATGGAACGATACCAATATTTTATCAGTGGACGTTACCGCAATATCTCTGGATCAACTGAAACAGGTTTGAAGAGGGCTGTGTGTGCTGTGTTCTATCTTCTGCTCCGTCAGTGTGGTCTCTCCTTATTGCCTGACAGTTACTTATTGTCTCAAAGCTTTAGAGTACTACCATTATTTAAAAAAGTGATTTTGATTGCAATTTGGGGCAAAATAGCTCTGCACAAATATGTTTTCTGTTGGCTTCTGGTGGAAGGTGCGCTGATGTGCATTGGACTTTCGTATTCTACCCAGACCGGAGACTGGTACGACTGTTCCAACGTCAAGGTTTACCTCCTGGATACAGGCAACAAGATGAGCGATTATATCGAGTCGTTCAACGTAAACACAAATCCTTGGATCTCTAAGTACATCCATAAGAGACTCAAGTATTTCGAAAATCGCACCATCAGTCGTATTGGATCTTTGACTTTTCTTGCGCTTTGGCATGGGTTCCGGAGCGGATATTACGTAACGTTTATGTTGGAATTTATAATCATTACCTTAGAAAAGCAGATATCGTTAAATGTTGGACGAACTTCAACATCGTCGGTTGCGTACAAATATTGCAGATATATTGTATTGAAAATCTACAACTTGACCTTTTTGCCTGGTACCATTTGTGTTTTTGAGGTACGAATGTTGGAGCGCCGTTCTATCAGCACCCAATTATTTTGTCGTCATAATACTACTCGACTGGGCGGTATTTCTCAAAACATGCAACAAACTTCTTGACTCACGTCTTCATCCGGTAATCAAGATTGATTAAAGTTGTTTGTGTTGCCTATGCTTACTATTTCTATATAATTTTTTAACTTATTGTTTAATAACAATACATTTATTTATTTATTTATTAATTTTAATTTTAGTTTTTATATTAATTTTATATTATTTATGTAAGTAATAATTTTATATTATGTCTAATTATTTTTACATATAATTCAAAGGTTTGTTTTGTATTTTGTTTATTAACTACTTTAATATAGTTTTATTAATTTTTTTTGTTTTTGTTAATATTTAATGAGTTTATTTACAAACATTTTGTTTTTGAACTTGTTTACATATTTTTCTCTATTTGTATATTAAACCGTATTTATTTATTTACATCACTTTGTTAACTGCAAAACCACCACTCGCCTCTTCGTCAGATTTAGAGAATTGGTTTTTCTAGGTAAAAATAAGGCGAATCAGGTGAATGATTCGGTGGGGGGTTTAATTATGTAACAAGGTTTCATTTTTTACATTTTTAAAACATTTTTTTTTATTTTCTTTTGATATTCCTAGTTTCTAAATTAGATGCTAGACAAAAATGCTTAAATTCTAGCTTAATTATCTATTATGTAACAAGGTCCCCGCCTATTATGACTCCTCCGTATTGCTGTGCTATTCGATCTTATTACGGTCGTCTTTGAGAGTTTGTTCGCTTTCGTTAGAAGATATGATATGTACACCAATCACCTCTTCGTCAATTCGTGACCTTATATATTAGGATTCAATTTACCCTCACTTTTTTACCGTCCATCGATTCGTTGAATTTGGGGTTGAGGTTCGCAAAATTCAACACCAAGTAAGAAAATCGTTACGTTAACGGCGAAAATAGCGGTAAATGGTTTTGAATTTAGAGTGAAATGTTGGGAATTTGTGTAATATGATATTGGGGTGCTCGTTGAGAACATTTTGTAATTCCTTTTTGTGTAGGAATGACGGCACGTGCGAATTGGATAAAGGGTGGAAAGTGTTTTGTATGTAAAATGCGACGGAAATTTTGACCATAATTATCATTGTTCGGATGGGATTTTGTGTAGCAAAATCTTGTTTTTAGAAATGTGATGTGTGTTTCTTAGGACAAGGACACGAATTAGCGGAAAATTCTTACTGATTTAAAGTGGGGTGATAATTAACGCTTATTAATTATGTTACATTACTTTAGAAATGAAAGAAACTCCCCACAGAAGATTTCCTATTTGATTTGACTGAATTGGGATTTTCCTCGTTCACTGGCACAAGATACCAGTTGTTTGTTAGAGCATTAATGTTTACTATAAAAATCTACATAAGTTTGGATTCAAGAACAGAACTCAGACCAGTGAAGACAAAAACAAAGATTGATTACTAAATGATAAACAAAATTAAGGGAAACACGAGCCTTACAGAAGATTTGCTATGTGACTTGAATCAGTGTGATTCTTCTCGTTCACTGGCACAAGATACCAGTTGTTTGTTAAGGCATTAAATTTTGCTATTAAAAAAAAAAACAACGAAGTTTTACATAGAAAACCGGAACTGTAGAATGTTATTAATATGTGGAAAACAGAAACGTGGAACCTTATTATTATAAGATAAAGTAGATTAAGCGATAAGGTGGTCCTAAGCGTTGCTTTCATCAATTGTTATATTTACTTTAAAGAGGAAAGACGAGCCTTACAGAAGATTTCCTATTTGGTTTGACTCAATGTGATTTTTCTCGTTCACTGGCACAAGATACCAGTTGTCTGTTGAGGCATTAAATTTTGCTATAAAAAAGACGACGAAGTTTTACATTGAAAACCGGAGCATTAGAATATTATTAATACGTGGAAAACAGAAACGTGGAATGTTATTATATGATAAAGGAGATTAAGGGATAAGGTGATCCTTAGAGTTACTTCAATCAATCTTGATTACCGGATGAAGAAGTGAGTCAAGAAGTTTGTTGCATGTTTTGAGAAATACCATCCAGCCGAGTAGTATTATAATGACAAAATAATTGAGTGCTGATAGAACGGCGCTCCAACGTTCGTACCTCAAAACACAAATGGTACCAGGCAGAATCCCATAAAGGTCAAGTTGTAGATTTTCAATACAATATATCTGCAATATTTGTACGCAACCGACGATGTTGAAGTTCGTCCAACATTTAACGATATCTGTTTTTCTAATGTGATGATTATAAATTCCAACATGAACGTTACGTAATATCCGCTCCGGAACCCATGCCAAAGCGCAAGAAAAGTCAAAGATCCAATACGACTGATGGTGCGATTTTCGAAATACTTGAGTCTCTTATGGATATACTTAAAGATCCATGGATTTGTGTTTACGTTGAACGACTCGATATAATCGCTCATCTTGTTGCCTGTTTCCAGGAGGTAAACCTTGACGTTGGAACAGTCGTACCAGTCTCCGGTCTGGGTAGAATACGAAAGTCCAATGCACATCAGCGCACCTTCCACCAGAAGCCAACAGGAAACATATTTGTGCAGAGCTATTTTGCCCCAAATTGCAATCAAAATCACTTTTTTAAATAATGGTAGTACTCTAAAGCTTTGAGACAATAAGTAACTGTCAGGCAATAAGGAGAGACCACACTGACGGAGCAGAAGATAGAACACAGCACACACAGCCCTCTTCAAACCTGTTTCAGTTGATCCAGAGATATTGCGGTAATGTCCACTGATAAAATATTGGTATCGTTCCATAGAGAACTGTGGCCCGACCAGGAATGATGTCGGGAATTACGCGAATGCCAGCAATTCCAAAAATGATGAAACCGAAAAAATAGGCTGGCGGACGCTTGAATCAGTCGGTTCAACTTTGAATCGATGAGTGCCCACAACGTCAAATGCAAATCCGATCATTCTCAAAACAATCACGTTGTGGAGCATGGTCTACATGATATCGTAGTCGTTCTCCTCTGTTTTGTAGTACCCAATCAGCACGTACCCCATGTGGAATATAAAGCTGGCGGGGATCAATATTTTGGGACGTCCTCGGAACAACGATGTCGAGATGTATGTGGTCACTGTGGTCCGGTATATATTATGGGAAATGCGTTTCTGTTATAATAGGTATGTAGGTAGTTGTGTTATCCTAGTAGTGTGCCGCTAGGGCAACCGTTCACCAAGACACCTACATCTGCAGCACTCGTCACGTTTTGGTGAAAGGTCGCTGCACTTTACCACTCCGCTTGCGAACAAAGATGAGGTAAATGATTCAGACCTACACAAAATAATTTCTTTCGGATTGCTCCACCAACAATTCACTCTTTATTAAACCAAATATAATGTAAAATATGTACAACTGAATGTTTTAAATGATACACAGTAATTCGTTTCATTCAAGTGTGTTAGGGAATAGAGAAAATTAATTATATAACACCTTCTCTTGTAACTAACATTTTTTGTTCATATAATCTTTGAAATCCTTCTTTGTTTTTGTTTACCTTATATTCATTACATCGTTTAGAGATTAAATTTAGTATTACAATGATTATAATAATAAAGATTATAATTATAACTGTTAGTGTTTGTATCAGGCTTCCTTTGACCAGATTTTTGTTGCTGTTGAAGCACATAACTTCTAAAGCCCTAGTGTACACTAGAGTGCAACACCCTTAGTGTGATCATTTTGGCTCGATGTTCGGGCGCAACGCCTCTAAACATCTAAAAAAGAGTCCTGAGTATTCGGGCGCAACGCCACTAAATATCTCAAAGGATATCAACAAAAAAGAGGGACCCTGGAAAGTAAGAACAAGATTAATTGAGAATACGGTGAGGTGGTCGGTTGCATTCTAACTTTATTTTTCGCTTAGAATTCTATTTATACAAAAATATTTACACTAATACTCTTACAACTAAAATCTTGGATACAGGACTACAGGATTCCTGTTTACTATTACATACATAAACTCGACTACAGGACTCCTGTTTACTATTACATACATCGACTACAGGATTCCTGTTTACAACACAGCATTAATAAAACCAAGCCGAAGGACAATCGGCATTTTCAAGATACACACAAATTACTGGAATGCACAGAAACAAAAGAAAAAAGGAACGCAAGTTCCTGTACAAAGAAAACAGAAATATTAATGTTTATGGTTGTTGCTGAAAAGAAAAGAAAAACCGAAACAAACAAACGGCGCTTCTCTAGCGCTGCCTCAGTCTCTCTTTCAAGTGGACTGTATTTTTCCCCGGCACTGGCCGGCCAACGATGATTCCTTAATTCCAGGGATTGTACTGTGGGGTTTTTCGGGGGCCGAAGAACCGCGCATCACTCTTGCCCCATATCCCACCGAAAATTCCTATAACAAACTTCCCTTCATAGGTGTATCTCCCACCTGAAAACATAAACCCACGGCAAAGAGTACTGTGGGGTAGAAGTTTTGTACCGGGCACGGGCACTGTTTTACTTCATTCCCCAACGAAAGAGTTATCTAGATGACACACCGGAGAAGACAATACGACAGCTGATTCAAATGATGGAGCGGACACAGAACAGCAAAGACAAGCACTCTGATATAGTTTGTTTTTAATTTGGTTTTATTTTATTGTTCCTTTTTTTATTTTTTTTATTAAAACACCAATGGCCTTTATTTACATATCAATTTTCTATTGCATTGGGCGAGTAACATTTGTACTTTACAAAAACTTATAACTTCACTAATTTTATCTTACGATAATGTTTTTTATTGTTTTTAATTTGGATAGATATGATGGTCTTTGGTAACATTAATTGTAATAGGTCAAGCCGTTTTTAAATTATTTTATCGAGGTGAGACTTTTATTTGATATGTACTTGAGGATTTAACACCACTGAGCACTCGTTCGCGCAAGCGCAGAGACTTTGATTGACTTCCTAGTGGGATTTACTGGCTACTCCACTTTACTCGCTCGCGGAAATTGCTCGTCCCTCGGCGCGTGTGCCCTCTACGGGGGATGTAATCTGACTGACTGTTTCTAAAAGAAATTCACCCAGCCTCAATGCCTGCCATGGGTTTCCACGCACACCATCGCAGGAGAAACATCTCTTCCGTTAAGCAGTGACCAATGGGAGCCGATCAACGTCCCATTGGAACGAATGTCTTCCTATTGGAAGGAAGGACAAACGAACTCGCATTGAAAAACGAATTGAAGGGAGATATGCAGCTGTTCACACATTAGCATTGATAGCCCTAATATTTCTATCATAACACTAGAGGGTATATTGAATACCGAAATGGGATCCAATGCATAAGCGCTAAAAATGCGGCTTTGTTTGAACAAGCCAATGAAAATACATTAGGATTGCCTATGCAGTGGTGATCCGAGATAATTGGATGCAGCTGCATAGGCATCGATTTGCATGATGTTAACAGGGGATCGGTGATTGCGTGAGAAAAGCAAACACAGAAGGATTTCTGTGAACATGATGATTGCTTGAGAAAAGCAAACACAGAAGGATTTCTGTGAGCATGATTGCCATGAATTGCGATAAGGGGACTGCGGAAGTTTTCCCATTGGTTGGCAATGGGCATGGGTGCCGATCAGGGGACACGAATATGTTTTAGTTGCCACGGCAAGGTAGTAATCTTTGCCGTAGGTTTATGTTTTCAGGTGTGACCGCTCGAAGTGGCTTGGAACGGCCCTTAAAAAGGCAAGCTGCCTATGGGGTATTTATGTCGGTTATCCCTGGGGATTTCAGCAAATTGGTTGGCAGTTAATGCCATAGCAAGATTGTGTAATCTTGCCGAAAATTCAACTTTCAGGTAAGTTGTATTTGCTGATAATGGTGGGGATCGAGCGATGCGTGGCTCTTCGGGCCCTGAAAAGCCCCACAGTACCACCTTGACGTGGCAACAAAACTTTCGCCCCGAGGCTTGCTTGCACCCAGCGCATCATGTCCTATAACCGCACGATTACCTTTTCATGTAACCGACATCGACTTCGCACATACACATGCATGACATGTTCATTCTTATTGTGGCTAAACCAACAGCGACCGTTCCGTTGGTACTGTGGGGGTAAAAGTATGATGCGATCGTATGGCACAGGATTCACTTGCGTCCCCAACGATGTTGCTGCGCCAAAATGATCCTCAGGAAGTCCACGAGATGGTATTAAATCAAACTGCACCGTGGTTTAGTTGTTCAATTAGTTTTTTTTTTTATTTGTTCTGTCTTTCTTAACTTAACTTAGAACTTATAATAAGCGTGATTAAATTGAATTTTATAACTTCTATAATAGAAGTTCTTTTTTCGACACTGTGACCGCAGTAATTAAAATTTCGATCTAACGCATTACTTGACCAGATTGTACATCGACTCCACTCACTTCTGCTCCGTATGGTGGATGTTTAATGACCGCATTAAATATAACGAATTTAAATTGTGCCCGAGCGGCAGCGTGCCCGATCGCAATGGAGATGGGATAGTGACTGACTCAAATCAGGGGTGAAATTCGTATTTCATTCCACACACAGGACAACCAAAAGAGACCACGCCTCTGCTCTCTCAACCTCACGCGCGGCGAAGTGTGGGTAACTTTTATTAATAGGGTAATTGCCGGACATGGAGAATGAGAGAACAGAAACATGATGTGCTGTGATCTCGGGGTAGCTTTGGTTGTGTGTGTTGGTATCAAATGCAGCTACTGACATGACCTACTGGCCCAGTGGTACGGCTATGGTGTAGTCAGAGCGCATTGAACCATGTAAAGACAGAAAAGCGAAGGAGAGGAAAACCTAGCTGATGTGATTCACCTGCAAAAAGAGATTATTGATCCCAAGCGAATGGATGATCTGAGGGAAAGTCAATAGGACACCGCTGATGCTTGGGAAATAATCAGCGTGAGAACCAGACTCTAAGACGCTGAAATAACCCCAGCGATTTTGTTATGATGCAACAGCGTCGTTCGTTTAGACTTGTTGTTGCTAACCGACATTGTGAGATCTCCGATGGGAATCTCATGGTTGGCAAGAATGGAGTTGCCGTGTGGCAAGAATGTAGCTAAACTCAATTATGCATTATCTGCATAGGATAATGAGTTTACGTATACATCCGTTTAACATGTTTTACAGGGGAATAGCATATAAGGGAAATGAGTAGGTATGACGCGCTGAAAGCGGTCGAAATAAGTTGAAAATTGTGGGTTTGTTCTCCATGTAATATGGAGAAGCCCTACAATACAAGGTCTCGTCGACCATCGTGATGGTTGATTCCACATCTGCAAGCCAGATTTGCAATATTCCGGCAACAAACTTCCAATACAGAACAACAAACCTTTCTTCTAGCTTACCGATGGCGAGCGATCTTTGTTGATTTTACATCACAAAGGAATTCAATTCCGCCGCCTGTTATTCTCCTTCATACTTACCATTGAATTTTTCCGTTTACCCAATGTAAACGGAAGAAGATATTTTCGCCTTAACGGCAACATCTTCCTTATTATGTTATTTAAAATCAACATGGTCCCATACAACCAAATTTCCTATGAACGGTTGCCAACCGTTCGCGGACCTAGAGACGAACATGTCCATCAACTAAATGTTGATTTACGACCTCTCCATAGGCGAGATCAATTAAGTAAACAGCCGCCGACCCCATGCAACGTTGGCGAACTCGAACAATGAGTATCCCATCGTTTGATCATTGAAATAGCGTTTCTGTTTACATAAGATTGCAGAGACCTATTTCTTCCTCTAATGATCATTACGATGGGTTACAACAACAACGCCTACATCCTCTTATGCTCGTTCGTTGCTAGCCTTCAGTAGCGGATACCCATACATGGAAAATCCACCCCATGTAATATCTTACCCCGATCACGATTGGCTGCCGCCGAGTTGACCGTTTCGCTCTTCCCTTTCGAAGCTATTCGCTGCCATGTAGAACTGATGGTTGCGAATAGATTGGAGTCAGATTTGTACCGTCCATCGGAGCAACCACTTGTTAGAGACGCCGTGCACATTATTTAAAAATCGAGTCATTCTATCTGTGGAGAGGTGTTATTTAAGGCCGGTCGGACACCCGGTTAATTACTTATATTGATCTTTTCGCGTGTAATCTAAGTGTTAATCGCCAAAGTACAGTGTGCGTTTATTTAAGTAACCATATGAATTAATCGACTCTTGTGAGTACGGAAATAAATCTCATGATTCATGTAAATAAAACATCGGTGTGTACCACAGTGTGAAACATTAAACAATAAAAAGCCAACGTTCAAACAACAAGATAGCCACCAGCGAGTTTTTATTTTCCTGGTCCTTATCGGTCGGAGAACAATTTTTAGTGACAGATAGTGGAATTTTTGGATCAAATGCCAATAACAGGACTAGTAAGTATTGCTGTTTCCGCCATCGTTTCCTGTGCGGTCAGATTGTTTTCTACATCGGTGGTGTTTTATTAAACCTGTATCCTTGATGATACCAAATAAAAAGATACCACAGTACCTCCAGTGCCGGACTCTTCTCTGGATTAGGGGGCGTTTGAGTCTTGCCCAGTACAAATCCCTAATCTACCAAAAGTGGAAATGCGATCAAGAAAAGATATTCAAAAACGCGACCCAATTATTCGCTTGCTTATTTTCCTAACGTTTATTAATAAGTTTTATTATTCTTTACAATTCCGTTAGCCAATTTATTTTTCTGTTATTCTCTTTGTACCTGGTCTTGAACAAGACCTATTGGGGAGAGGTTCCTTGGACGACTCCTCCGGTTTCAAAAAAAAAAAAAAAAATGGGTGGCGAGAGGGCCGACTTTGGCGAGACAAGGACAGATGTGTCCTTCATCTTGTCTCTGGCTTCTGGGCATCTTGCGATAACCAGAATCACCCACATCCGTGAAGATGTTGGGCTCGGTCTCGCGATATCTGGAAAGAAAAGAAAAAAATTGGGGGTATCCAAGGATAGTGCGGACAGTGTTAGTCCAGGTGTTCTCTAACTACTTGTATAGATGGATGGTGGGAAAGAAATCGTACAAGACCGGTAGGTCTTGGGTGCGGTAGTAAACGCAGATCACGTCTTTGGCGTCTGATAATCTGCGCTTTGGTCGGTGTGTATGTTTGTGTTTGTGCCGTCTTGTACTGTGCGTTCGTGTGTGGTTTGTTAATAGTAGACCCTATGGGATGGGTCCAGGAATCCTCTATTATAGAGGGGAATGTTGTTGGGAAGGGTGCTTTCTTCAGTTTTGTACTGAAGAAGAAATTGTGGGGGTTTGATCCGAAGAGATCGAGAGAGTGTAGGGTCAAGAACGCAAGAGTTCCGTACAAGTAGGTTCTCGCTGTTCTGAATGTTTTCGAGGTACTTATATGCTAATTGAAGCAAGTACTCGTCGATAGGGGTAATGGAGGCGCCTTCGTATAGGTGAGAGTTGAGGTAATGACGACCGTCAGGCCTTCTAGAATGATTAGTGCATCTTCTGAGGAGTTTCCTTTCGAAAACCCGAAGTCTTTCCATTTGAGCCGAAGATATGCAGGACCATATGGGAAAGGCGTACGATATTCCAGATCGGATTAGCTGCTTATAGCAGAGAAGCTTAACTTTGGTGTCAACTTTGTTCCTCCACTTCAAGATGTTGTGCAGTTGCTTAGACCGACCGAGGCCCCTTTGGAGAATGTGGGTCACATGTTTGATGAAATTCATTTTTAGGGTATAAATGACCCCAAGATATTTCATCCTGTCCTGTGGTCTAATCGTAGTATCTCCCATTTTTATTCGAATATTCTGTGAATATCGAGAAGCAGGTTGGGAGTGTTTACTACTCAGAATTATGGCTACTGCTTTGGACGGGTTAAGTCGAATTTTCCATCGACTGTAATACTGATACAGTTCGTCCAAGTGACGTCCCTCCTTCCGTTTCACCGCCGCGCTCGGCTTTTATTTCCTGCAGTTGTCTCCTTGTTCGCTTGTTTTTCTCTCAATCACTCGTTTCCTGCCGAGTGATTTTCTGCAACCGGCGTACAGCTGATCGTTGTGCTGAGTGCTTTTCCCTGTTGAGTTGTTTTACAGCCGATCGTTGTGCTGAGTGCTTGTGTGGGAAATCGCATCGCCAACAATGGTGGTCCCTTTTAAGTTGGCGGCAATTCAATTATCACCTTCTGCTGTTGAGAGTGTTTGCCTGTTGTCAATTGGAAATTGCTGGTAGCGAACAAATGTAGATCCTGTTGGTGGGATCTGGTGATGATAGCGGCATGATGATGAAATCAGTTTTATTGCCCAGTCATAAATTGTGGCTGGGATGTGGCATTCAAATGGATGGAATCGACGTCATCTGGCTCAGCGTGCTAACATAATCATAAGGATGGCTGGGCCGTGGCATGGAAATGAAATGAATGAACAGGACAGCGGCTCCGCACAAATAGCGCCGCATGTTCTCACAAACAGTTAGTATTCTGCTTAATACGAGGGGTGCCTTTTATATTTCGGGATTAGAGAACAAAAACAAATATTGATCATCGAAAATCACTTTATTGATTTTCAAAGTATTCCCCATGAAGATCTATACACTTTTGCATGCGTTTGAACCAATTGTCGAAGCACTTTTGCCACTCTGATTGAGGTATCTCCAACACATGCATTCTGAATGCAGCATCCGCTTCTTCAGGTGTCGAAAAACGTTGACCTCTCAGTTTGTTTTTTACGTACTGGATTTTCTTCTAATGGTGTAATATTATAAAAATGTTCAAACACATAAATTTGCTTTATTTTGGGGTTTGTTGTTGTCCCCTTGTATCAAGTTTTGATACAAGGGGACAAATATTAATAGTTTATGTTGGGGTTTTCTTTTGTACCCTTTGGATTAAAATAATAATGTACACATTTTAAAAACCTTGTTATCCTTTTTTGTTTGTTGCTGCTACTGTGGTCGTCGCTGCGGTGATGCATTGATCGTCAGCTTGTTTTCCTTCCATGCTGGATTAAGGGGAACCTCATGTAAATAGCCTGTTTTTCAGGGTTTTTTTTTTTTTTGAAAAATGTAATGCGTAGATTAATTTGCAATTTAAGGCACAATTTATTTACGTTATAATATCTAAAGAAAATATTTATTTTAGGTTAATCGTTAACAATAAAACTGTGCAATGGCGACTTGAAAACAGCGTCTTGAAAATGCGCCGTGCAGCATACAGGCCACAAAAGCTCATCTCACTTTTGCAGAATTTATCGTTAGTTTTTTTTTTTTATAGAGTGCCGCACAAATTTTGAAAAGTTCACTTATAGATGTTTCCGAAGTGCTTAGAGAAAGTTAATTAAATCTTCACTTGGGTATCTAAACTAAGTCGATAAAATTTTACAGATTTTACACTGTCACTTGTGAGTTCCTTTTTTGTGTTGGATCTGTGGGGCTTTTCAGGGCCCGAAGAGCCACGCATCGCTTGATCCCCACCATTACCAGCAATACAACTTACCTTAAAGTTGAAATTTCGGCAAGATTATACAATCTTGCTAGGGTATTAACCGCCACCCAATTAGCTGGAATCAATTCGGTTATCCCTACGGATAACCGACATAAATACAAATTAGGCAGCTTACCTTATTTGGGGGCTGTTCCAAGCCTCTTCTCCACGGGCATCACCTGAAAGCATAATTCATGGCAAGATCATCAGCTTGCCATGGCATCGACCCAACATCAATCGATTTTCATCGGTATGATCTTTAATCTATCCTTTCCAAGGAAAACAAAGGTTCAAATTATTATTGGCCTTGCAGGCGCGCATATTACTGGGTTATCAGCATGACCGATGCTATGATCCGTTGCCGTTTCTTGGAACGATCGCCAGCATCGGTCATGACCATCAATATTATTTTACCAATGAATAGCCACGATTCACACAATGGCTAGCGAAGCAGTCTTCGTTTACTTAATGTAGACATCTAAGCGGATGCTCTTGCCTGATGGCACCAGAACGGGAGTAATTACCCTAAAACTCATGCATCTGATGGTATCTGGCCGTTGTGTGTTAGTTTAAACAACAATCCTGTGTTCGTTTACAGAATCCAAGTGCACCCATGTTTATCGGGATTGTTTGTCTTCAGCGAGAGTTTCTGTTATCGGTCGCCAGCCGTCCGCGGACCTAGGAAACATCATGTCAATCAACTAGACGTTGATTTATGGTTTCTCAGATGTGCTAGCGGATCTTCGGTGTGTTTTCACACCCGAAGGGTCCGCCGCCGGCGAGTGTTACACAAATTAATTGTGTACACAGCTGCCGACCCATCCAATGCCGGAGAACTCAAACAATCCGCATCCCCGTCGTCGATCATGGGAAATAGCGTTTCTGTTGACATTAGATCGCAGAGACCTCTTCAGCTAATGATCATTATGATGGGATGCGATAACAACGCCCGCATCCATCTATGTTCGTCCGTTGTTGGTCTTGTTTAGCAGATACACATACATGGGAAATCCCCCCTATGTTAGCTAACCCAACCACGATTGACTGCCTCGAGTTGATCGTGTAGCTCACCCCCTTTTGAGGCTATTCGTGACCGGTTCCTTCGTATGTAGACGAATGGAAGATTAGTCAGATTTGATCCTTCGAGGAGCGTGCACGGAGAATCACCAGTCGCTTCGACATCGGTGGTGTTTTTATGCAACCTGCATCCTTGCCGATGCCAACATAAAAATAACACCACAGATCTATCCCACCAGTGTTCTCGTTGTTAAAGTTCACTAAATCACACACAATTTAGGTAGGGGATTTTAAAGGAATCCCACAGCTGCCACTAATTTTTTCATGTTATTAAGTACATTCAGCATGACTCTGAAGGAGTTTACACTTATTCATTTTAAAATGTCATTTTCAGTATTAAGGTTAATTTAATAGTTTACTTCTTTTACTTTAATTTCGCTAAAAATATTTATTATTTATATCTGGTGGCCCGGAAGGAGCTCACCGAAAGGAGCATTAACGATTTGAAAACAAGTTTAAAAAAAAAAAAAAAAAAAAAAGGAGAACCTGTGTCCTGTTGTTGATCGGCTGCTCCTGGTCCCGTGATGGCGTGTTACAGATGTTGCTTTGCCAGGTACTGTTGTTGGGCTGGCGTTGGGGCGATGTTTTTGCCCATTGATGTTTTCCGGTAATTGCCGCCACAATTCCTCACTGTTTACACTGGAACGGTCTTTTGGAATTCTTTAAAGTTGTGTGGCAAGATGTAGCCACAGGAAATTTAGTATACATTTAAATTTCAAATTGATTACCTGGTTTTCCTCTGTAGGCTCCTCCTCTGGTTCTTCCTTTCTCCACGACCAGGGACTGCTTCTGTGGCTCCGAATTGAGAGAAGTGGCTGTGTTTCCGGGGTTCCAGACTTTACGCTTGCAGCTGTTGCAGTACACGCCTTTCATGAACGTTAGTTCGCTAGGGGTTCGCCACAGTACATTGTTTCTGCTATCTAACCAATAGTTACTGTTTATAACACAAACTCTGTGTGGCGCAAACGTTCACAAATCGCGAATTCCAAAGGTTGCGCGTTGACTCACAGCTACGTCACTAATGTGGCGTAAGTTTAGTCGCGGCGCCGGCAAGGGCGCAGGATTCACTAAACTTCCACAGATTGTTCACTTTAACTCCTCCAAGGAAAAGACAAATCACTAAACACACGAGAGAAGATAAGAAGGAAAAAATGTCACAAATAAAAACACACAGTTTGCCACTTAACGTTCCTTTATTTTTGCAGCTTTTTGTTTTATTTTGATTAGTCCTCCGGATCGCAGCGGTACTCTTATTAGCTAACACAAACGTCATTAATTTTAGAGGAACACAATATATACAGAAATCTTTGTACTGGCACGACTTTAACAGTAGGCAGCAATCAAGTCTGAATATAATTAGGTTTCTGTACATACACTATGTGATGACTCTTAAATGTCAATTATTTCACTGGGACTCCCTCTCATTTAACCGCGTCTATAACTTAACTCACTAACGATTTTTATTTAGTTACTAGCACTTCGATTCTTAGTAGATATTTGCGTAAAACAGACTGACGGACTCGACTTAATAAATTGGATGTATTTGACGCGTGAAGCATTTAAGATGCTAATGCGAATTATTAGCGAAAGCTTATGCAGACTGGGTTGTGGTTATGGGGGTTTTTAAGGTAAATGTACCGTGGGGTTTGGCGGCACCGCCACAGTACCACAGATGACCAACGCGACCAGTGTTGCTACTCGAAGGTAGTTAAACATTAAAAGGAAAAAACAGTTAATATTCCATAGTACTTGGACTTTATTGTATATCACTTTGAATTTAGCTTTCACTTGTTACACTCTGAAATATGTTCTTATTTGCACACTGTATTATGTTTTAAAAACGATACCTTCTCCGCTTAATACTTAACTGCTACTTCTTTGAAATATCTTTTTAATTACTGACTGAAATACGTTTTAAGGACGATACCTTCTCCGCTGCACCGCGACTCTTCAAGTCTGTGGGGGTAGAAGTTTGATTGCCAACGTATGGCACGGCTTCACTTTCATCCCCGAACAAATGTTACAAAAGTAATTTGGGGAAGTCTTTACTTCCGAATGAATGCGAATTTGTATTGTTTGCATTGTATGCAGAATATCAGTTTCAATTGCTGGAGAGGCGAGTATTGCATTTTAGCAGAATACTTGATTAATGGCTATATGACTTGACGATTGGATTTCTATTATTTGAGGATGGTTGTTTGGGAAGACATCTGAGATGGTGTGAGGATGCTTGTAGTGTAGTGAGGTGTAACAGTATTTTTTTGGCCATCTTTCGTTAGTACCCTCTATCCTTCTTTTACTACTAATTTTGTATAACGAGTTGTTTCTTTCCTGCGGCGATTCTTTTTTTACATAGATCACTTCGTCTGGTTTAAATTTTTTATTTATTCTTTTCTTGTTTCGAAAATTCAATTGTTTTTCTTGAACTCCTGTTTCGCGCAAGCGTCGAACGTGAACTTCTAAAAGTGTCTTGCACGTTATGCTAACACGTACGGAGCGTCCACCAATAACTGCGTCTAGTGGTGAGATATATTGCCCGCTGCTGAACAAGAAGTTCCTGCCGTCAAAAACACTGATTCCTGAAAACAACGGCTTATTTAGTGGAAAGTGGACCGAATACCTTGGATGAACTCCAGCAGAACGGCTTGGTCGACTCTTCAATAACACGCGTTGAGTATTAGTGACTAACTTGCTTTATTTGTTTTGATTAAATTATATTCTAACTATGAACTTAGTTGTGCGTTTATCTTGAATCAAATTTTACGAAGAAGTGACAGCTCATTTGAATATTATTAAATGTCAGCTGTTTGCTGACATTTGTTATTATTTGTGTCGTCATGGCTGCATTCAGTAGTGCCTGCGCTGGCCGCATCGTGTGCTGCTCCGTCTCCAACAACTCCTTTTAATTGGTTTTTAATATCTTTACTGGATAGATTGAAAAATAAATGTAACGGTCGTATTTTCGTAACTGAGTAAATTGTGTTGTTATATTGACCAACCGCGTTGTATATCTCTTCGGTTATTGTACTCTTTCATTCCGTTGCTAGAGTGAGACTGATTTCTAAGATTGTTGAATGGAGTCGTTCTATGTTTAAATTTGCTACCGGGTGCAAGTGTGTGAGTCACTCCTCTTTTGTTTGAATGTTTCCTACGCGGATTCCTCTAAAAGTAGATGCATTATCCTAGCTCATCTGGGATATTGCGTATGTACACATATTTACTGTATGTACCAATACAAGTGACATATTTTTTCTTCTCTACGTGGTTTAAGTCTGTATGTTTTTACCTGTTTCCGCCGGTATAGGCGTAGGTTTCACTAGTTACTTTTGCGGTTGTATATCATATTTGCAAACCATACATGTTTCACAATTTTGTGTTTTTTGTTTGCACATTCGTCGCATATCAGGCGAACAATATTTTTCCACCAACTCGATACTATTGTTTCGATGGCTTCTATGGGCTCTGTTATATATTTCTCCTATTAGCTGTACTTGTTCATTTTCGTCTGTTACATCCTTTACTGAATTCTGCGCATGCGTTATCTTGCTCGAATCTAAATTATCTTCTATAAAATTTAAATACAACAACTGGTACTACTATGCCGAGCACAATCATCACCACCACCACCTTCATTGCCTAATATAACTAATGGCAAGGATATTATGGGGGTAGGAAGGTATGGTTGCCAGCGTATGGCACAGGATTTACTTTCTTTCCCACACTTGTCCACGTACTTTCGTCGTCCAAAGAAAATCGTTCCACAAAGAGCACGAATAAATAAAAACGCACTGTTTTATTTTGTTGTTTTTTTATTGAAGAAATATGCGACGCGACCTTTCGCTCAAACGATTGAGATGTGACTAGTTTGAATTAGGGTGGAAATTGTGATTTCTGCTTTTACACATCGATCCGCCAATGGTAATCATGCTCTCTCGTGCATTCCTCAACTCACCACACTCATCGAGGTAGAAACGTACTTGTGTATTCGTTCGACGTAGATGGGCGAGGCAAGGATGGAGAATTCAAAAGGGAAAGCACAATAACCCAGAATTGATCTGGCTTAGTGTGTGTGCATCAGTGCCGCGTATGCGACTGGTCTACTGACCTAGTGATGATCTCATAGGTCATCGCACTATAGAAAGACAGAAACACGAGGGAGAGGAAAACCTAGCTGATGTTATTCACCTGCAAAAAGAGATCATTGATCCCAAGCGAATGGGTGATCTGGTAACAGTCAATAGGACGCCGTGTCGGCTGGGGATATAATACCATGGAGAAAACTCTGTGGAATGTTGGTAAATACCCAAGCCAATCGATGATGATGCAACCGCGTCGCTTGGTTTGACTTGGTTGTTGCTAACCAATACGGATGGAATTTCCGGTGGAAATCCCTTGGTTAGAGCAATAGTGTTGCCGTATGGCGAAGATTGTAGCTAAACTCAATTATGCATTATCTGCATAGGATAATGAGCTTAGCTATGCGTCCGTTTGACATGTTTTACAGGGTAATAACATATAAAGGAAATGGGTAGGTATGACGCGCTGAAAGCGGTCGAAATTAGGTAGGAATTGTGGTTGGAATTGTGGGTTGTTTCTCATATAGAATAGAGAAACCCCCACAATATTACTGAAGATGATAGGAGGCAATAGAGGCGATCAGGCAAGATTTAATACGAAAGGTAATAAATATTGCGGGATATATTGAGAGTCAACACATTTTTTATAGACATTTCAAGTTGGAGTTTGATGACAACAAGAAACTTAAAATTCGATGTTCTTATGACAGTAATTTTGAGAGAAAATCCTTGTTAATTAAATGTTTTGAATATCGTGAATATGAATATGAAAGGATTTTGAGCAATGGAGAAATCGAGCAGATGTTGTAGCCTTTCTCTCAGGGAGCGTGTCTTCAAATTGTTATGTATCCTTTTAACAACGTAAACATTTTTAAAACAATTATTATTGTTTTTGGGTCACAGAATTACCCCGAATCTTCTTCAGTTGACTTGATTGTTGGATATTCTTCTTTAGGAATTCACTATTTTATTTATTTCAGGCTTTGTAAATTAATTATTTATTATTTGTTAGAATATTAATAATTTCCACACACACTTTTCACTATGATATTTGCGATTATTATGAGGTCACACGCTCAATTCCGAGGTTTTGTATCTTGCACACACACTTTCTTTGCGAAGAACTTCCAGAATAAACTATGTAAATGGAAAGTCCGTACACGATTAGGTTACCTTTGCGATTGAATGCAGTGTATGGATTATATCTTTCTACGAAAAACATGCAACCGTTAGGGAAATTATCAAAGTATTTAATTTAGTTCCCATGATCAGATTTCCCTAGCCATGTCGGCGTCCTATTCACTTTCTCCAAACACTCCATTCGCTGGAGATCAATGATCTCTTTTCGCATGTGAATATCCTCTCCTCCACAGTTCTGTCTTCCTACAGTTCAATGCACTCTGAGATCACCACAGCCACCGCACTAAGGCAGTAGGTCATTCTCAGAGGCTGCATTTGATACCAACACACAAGCTAACCCAACTGAAGTTATTGCGCTCGCTCTTTTGTTCTTTTCATCCTTCGCATGCCCAGTGACTGTCGAACGATATTCACTGCTAAGTAACCTTTCTTATTTTATTTTTTAGTTCTTTCTAATTATTCGCTCAGAACCACAAATAACTTCAACAGACGCAACTAAATGCCTTGCTAAGCTCATGTTTTACTCTTCATAAAGTTTTAAAGATTATTCAAAAAAAATTGATTAAATTGCAAAACACCAAACTATAATTTAAGATAATTTAAAATAGTTAAATTGGAAATTAAAAATCGAAAAACCGTACAATAATTTTTTTTTTTAACATTAAATAAGTGTATTAAATCAAAATAAGTTGACAACAATAACAGAAACATCAAAATCTAATAAGCAACCATAAATGTTACTCATGTTTCATAGACGATCCGTCAATTTTATGAATGTCCAATGTGCATATATCTAAACTGGATGTGATTCCTCCGTACTGCAATATTTAGTCCTATTGTATTTTCAAGTATTTATTAATCCGCATCGATTTTGCTCAACGAATTCACAGTTTAACTATTTATTTGACTGGCTGAATCCATGCTAATGGTATATATTTTAAATAAAACAAATAAACCACAAGTGTAATAAATTATTATAAATATCTTCAATTAAAAATTCAATTTAAATTAACATTAAAAAAGAGAAATACCTGAAAAGGTGTAATGGTATGATCAACCATATAATGACCATTGTGTTTTGTAATGATTATTTAAAATTCAGCAATGCGTTTTCCGCAGCATCAGTTTGGTGTATAGGATATTTAATATAGATAACAATTAACTAATATTAGAAGTTTCTCTTCTTCCGTTGATTACTCCGCCTTTTAAAAGTCTTTCGGGACGTTTAGATTGAATGAATTTCCCTTTCCTATTTGTTTTATGTTTTCCGGTAATTCGGTACGAATCAAGTTTAACGTTGTTGGAGTAGCGATAGCGGATAAGTTGAATCGGCTGCGTCCGTTGTGTCGTGTAGAGGTAATGCCAGTTATAGTGTATCTAAACCGTTGTGGCATCGGGTCGGCGTTCACACAACGGCTCCCAATCACCACCCAATAGTCACCGAAATGCCATTTAATTCCTGTGGATAGAAAGTTAGGAATTGACACGGTTTACCTGGGGTTATCCTCATCAGAGGTCACGCAGTTGCATCGCCTGGTAAACTGCTGCCGAGCCCAGATTCACCGGCACCCGGTTCCAACCCCCCCTGTAGTTTTTGCACAAACAAAGAACAAGATGTCAAGTTCGACATGCACCACTATTTAATTTATTGAACAGGATCTTATTATAAACGTTTTCTTTCACACAGTTTTTAGGTTTTTAAAAGGTTTACAGTTTTTAGGTTTTTAAAGGTTTACGACTTTTCTCTCTTTTTTAGAAACTTTTCGCACATACTCTATTCTCTTTTCTTTTCACCCATTGACTAGCCTTCGGTTTGCTTATCGCCACGATGAAATCTATTGCCTGCAATGGCAAAAGTGTGGGGCGATTATGTAAACAGCCGACGTTCTCATGTAGCATCGGCTAAATCACAATCATGTGCATCGCATCTGTTATACTCCGCGCCGTGCTTTGATGGTAGACCCGGGAGAAGAGCGCGGAGGTTTACGTGTGTAAAAATAAAAGGCCGAGAAGCGTTTTTGTAAATATAAAAATAGATTGATTTTATTTAAATTTAAGATGTTGTTGACCGGACATTTGGCCAGCGGTTTGGGCTTTGAAAAGAGACTGATTGTGCATACGGCCAGAGGTTCGGCCTCTGATATGCTACTGATCGCATTTATTGTTTTGTTGGCCAGAGGTTCGGCCTCTGGTGGATCTACTGATAGCGAAATTGAAAAACACTCCCCTTTTATAATTTTTGGAGTTGACTTTTGTCAACTATTTTAGTGTCAAAATTCCAAGAAGCGTACGCAACGCTTGCCGTGCTTCGATTGGAATTTTGTTCCGGGAATTGTTTAAAGAGTTTTGTTGGATAGATTCTGGGAAGGGAATCATGAAATGAGTTTTGAATTTAGCATTTCATGATGTTAGAATTTTTAGGAATTGAGTCAATGTATGATGAATTAACTTTTGGTTAAATTCGTTGTACATGTGACTCAATATGGGATTTGGATGTGTTATGTGGAATTTGAATCAATGTGCGATAATTAACTTTTGTTTAATTTATCGCTCATTGATTTGATATGAAATTTGGGTTTTTCGGTATGGGGTTGTGGATAGGATTTTTGATGTTATTGGGGATTTAGATAGGAGTAGCGATTTAGGATCGCTACACATCGTATGACCCTCGAAATAGCGTTTCTGTTTATTTAGGACACAGAAACCTATTTCTTCCTTCGGCGATCTTCGCTATCGCGTATCTCAATAATGTCTGCAGTTCACTACACCAGTCCATGTTTATTCAGGTGCATTTTCGTCGTTGCCGATATGCAGGCTGAAGGGCATCGTACTTGTCCTATACGGACACAAAGAGAATCCTCCCACACCGATGTAATCCACCACCGCTGAATCTGACGGATATGGATTGCACCGGGGAGTCAGATTTTAACATCCTAAGCGTACGTACTGGTCAAGTCGTAGTTCTCCAGCGGCAGAGTTGATCGAGCTGCATAAGTCGAAGTTTTCACCTCCAGTTAACCGGGCGCTAAACTGTTAAGGAATATTGTGTGTATTTTTTTATTAAATTAAATTCAGCGGCAATCTAGCCGAACACTAATTATATGTATGCGCTGAAAACAGTTGCTGGTGTTGTGTTTTTTTTAAGTAAATTGAATTCAGAGGATATCCCGTATATGCCGAAACGGTAATTGTAAATAAGTGAACAACTGAAACTTAAAAAGTGTAAAGCCTACAGAGAAAAAAAATGAAATCCAAGAATTAAAGGAAAGAACGTTTACCTGTGTTTTCTTTCGTTCGTATTGTTTGCTTTTGGAGAACAATTTTCCGTGACGCGCAGTGGAGTTTTGCTTGTACACGCTAATTAAAGAACTTATTAGTGTTTTAACTTTTCCTCGGTGGGTATTTGCTGAACCCCATGCCCGTGCAGGCGTACGAGCAATTAACCCCACAGTTCGTATCACTTATTTACAATAAATTTTGTCTTTCATTACTCTTAATACTTGGTAACGATTCTTTTTGTAAACGATTTAATTGCACCAATGCGCCTGGCGTATTTAAGCACGTTCAATTTAACAACAGTTCACAGCGGGAGGAATGGAAGGAAAAAAAGGAATTTCACTAATGATGAGAATCGATTGTACTCGTGTAGAGACTTTATTTGGGATCGGAGAGTGTGCACCTCATGGATATTAATCAACTCGGCAAGCTTTCGTGGCGGATCGCAGTGATGATTGTATTACGACAACTTGTGTGAACGCTTGAAGTAGCGTGTGCACGCGATGGCGGATGGAAATCGACTGATCCCAATCAGGGATGAAAATTGGCGTTTAGGATTTGCACGACGATTAACCAATCATCGTTGTGCTCTCTTATGCATTCATTAAATTTCGCGGTCCATCGAGGTGAATAAACACTTGTGCGTTCATTCGACCGTCGCTGGGCATAGGAAGAATGGAGAAACCGAGGGGGAGAGCACAGTGATCCAGGGTTGGTTTGGCTTTTGCGTGCATGCACCAACGCCAAATCTGAGGCTGACCGAGTGACCTAGTTCGGTGACTGTGGTTATCTCAGAGTGCAATGTACTCTGAGAAAGTGAAATGAAGTGGGATGGAAATTATTTGCAGCTATTTACCTGACTAAAGAGATCATTGATCCCAAGCGAATAGAGTGTCTGGGGGAAGTCAAAGGGACGCTACATCGACTAGGGAAATATTATCGTGAGAACCAAACTCGAAGAATTCGGAAATTACCCCAGCTGTTGCACGATTATGCAATCGCGTCTCATGGGGTGAATGCAATAGTGTTGCCGTATGGCAAAAGGGAGCTGAATTCAATTATGCATTATCTGCATAGAATAATGAATTCAGCTATGCGTCCTTTTGGGAAACATGTTTATTTCAGGTGAAATAGCTGGTAGAATGAATTGGGATTGGGTAGGTGCGCAGTTAACAGGCGGAATTGGGTTGAAATAGTGGGTTGGTTCTCCATGTAGTATAGAGAACACCCACAAGTTATTTGTTTTAGGAGAATGGAGAAAGATGTTCCCTGTGGGAAATGGTGAGGAAACACAAAATAAAAATCAACAGAGGATCGTGCTAATGCACATTTCTGATCCTTAATGTTGGTGGGCGCTAAAACAAACATGCGGTTCGTTTTATGGCGCAAGTTATTTGTTTTAGGAGAATGGAAAAAGATGTTGGGTAAATGTTTGGGTAAATAAACCTTTAAATGATCATAAAATTTCAGAGGTGCAGTTTATGATTCTCAACAACTTTACTTGAAACTTGGTCATATGGTCCACAGGTTTAGATCCAGGGGATATTGCGTGTTGAACATATGGTTCGTTCTTTCACGCCTTGGTTTCAAGTTAAATTCACTATGAGCAAATGGAACGTGTGGTTCAATTTGTTTGATATTGAATTGATATCCGATATTTAATGTATGCGCGATTAATGATGGGGCTTGCCTCCAAAGAGGTAGGTATTCAGGGGTGGGGGGTTTTGTGCGTAACACTGAATTCCCGCGACATTTTCTCTTTAAGAGTCATATTGAAACGTTGAAGAATTGAAGCTTTCAATGTACTATACGTGGAATAATGGTTAATTTTATGTGTTCTCATTAGATCTGTGAAGTTTTTTACTCCTGCACCAAGCATGGGCACGGATTCAGCATAAACACCACTGATAGTCCGATGGAAATTGTTTTGACGTACACTGTTCTTCCCACGTACTTACTCACAACTTGTGCACAACAGAGGAATGGGAAAAAAAAAACACCGGAGATTCCTTATTAAATATTTGAAGTTTTCTTTATTAAATAGTTCCATTAATGATCACAACCGATATGCTTTTATATTAACCCGCGGTACATATTAGAGTTCACAAAACGGAAGCTGCGTTTAGCTTATTCGATCTTAACACTTTTAAGCTGATGGGAAGTTGTATTTAGCGACTCGCACAACAAACCCGAAGGTACTCCATTAATGACGAATTATCGGAAAGAAAACACGCACCAGGCTTAAAGGTGTACTTGATTACCAACTCGACTTTATATATTACGAAAAACCTCAATAGGCGCGTATAGTGCGTGTGCACTCTTGTGACGATGAAATCTGACTCCTCGATCAATCTAAATGCTGTTTCGCGCGGATATCTCTATTCGAGATTGCATGCATACAGAGAAAGGGCCTGTACATGAAAAAGGCCATTTATTGTTTTAATATATATACCAGCACTCGTCACTGTCTTTAACTTGCACCGTGCCGTCTTTTTGTTTTTTATTAGAACACCGTTTTTGCACCAAATAGTTTTCCGGCAATTGCCTCCACAATTGCCCACTGGAAAAATCACTGTCCGCGTCTAAATCCAGGTCAGAGGTTGAAAGGTTGCGCGAACCTTCAAGTGGGTCACCACTGTGGGGGTACGAAGTCGCGACGCCGCACGGGCGAGAGTTCTACCTCGTCCCCACAATTCACTCAAGGAAAGTTCCGCCAAAAGTTAATCACCAAATAAATGAAACGCACTGAGCACGAATTTGTTATACTTAATGTTTTTTTTTTTATTTTACACCGGACTTAATATTAAGGTAAAATGATTTTAAAAATTCGATTAAAGGTGAAACGATACTAGGTTACACACTTCGACACAACCCCGAGGTCGGGAAAAAACCTACCGTCGCGAGCTGTGGTTGGGATAAGACTCATCGAGGATAGAACTCTGACTTAAATTCCACCCTCAATTAAGGGTGAGATATGGAGGAGAAAGAGAAAATTTTCTCTTAAGGGCGTGGGCACTAAGAAAATGCACGCTTTCAGTGCAATGGTATGCGTGAGTGAAGATCACATTATCGTGTTTATCGATGCATTCCAGCAAGGATCAACAAAACTTACAGCTAAGGAAAAAGAACAAAGGAGAAGCGACCTAATGCATCGGTCTGTGATTAGGGTCAGCTAAATAAATAAGCTGGAACTCATTACATGGGAATTGCATTTAGGATACCACAAACGATGTTTATGGTATCGCCAGAAAACCTTTGAACGACAGCGTTCTTTTGTTTGCACATTGCGTACTAAGGAAATTCGTTTCAGTGTGTATTGCGCTAATTATATGCAGCTGCTTGGGTTGTTTATTGACGGGAAAAAAAGGTCGCCAGGCAATGTGTATGAAAGGGATTTGTTGTACAATGAAGCTGGGAATAGGCGACGCAAGGGTAATATTTCCTGATATGCGGTTGTATTATATATGAACCGATGAACTTTCTTTCAAGTACTTTATGATAAGGTAATAAGGAACTCTTACAGGACTTGTATGCGAAGAGATGCAAGAAAAGGTAAGAATTCTTTTACAGGGACTTTTTAAGATTATAGATTTGATCTATATAATGCGTACAGCATTTACAGGTGCTAAAGCTGTTGCATTAGCAGAAACTGATGTAGATTGGGTTGTAATAATGGGGGTTTTTTCAGGTAAGTGGACCGTGGGGTTTGGTGGAACCGCCTCAGATCCTGGAAGATTTTATTGAAAAACTCCTTGCCATCGTCAGTTTTTGGGTTTTTATGGTATTCGATGGGAACTATTGAAAATTGATTTCATAGCTTGTGTAATTGATGATGCAGTTTTATTCTTCAGAGGAACTGCCCACGCATACTTTGAAAAAGTATCAATTACAGTTAGTAAAATTTTATGTCCATTGTTTTCCTTGCTGTAAGGTATCATTTCTACCAAATCCTCTTGCCATGTGTCATCAAACCCCTTCAACAACGCGACGTCTGATAAAATGGCTTCGTGCAGGTTTATGCAATTCCGCAACAACATTTCGTTTACTCGTCGTACACAATAATGAATAAAAAACCAAAACTTGTTTTTTTTTTTTATAATTTATTTATTTAAGGGAGTATTCTGGCCTAGACGCACGAATTTAACCCAATTTTTGAAGTGCTGTAAAAAAAAAGCAATCAATATTTTTACTTTTCATTTTTTTATATGATGTTTATTATATATATTTCAAAAATACAGTAAAAAAAATTTAAAGTAAAAAATTCAAAATTCAAAAAGTTAGCAGCTGATGAAGGGGGGGATCTCAAAAAGTTGGCACGCGACCGTACTTCACTGAATTATGGGCATTTTTTTTTAGGTTTTAATTTATTTTATGCACTGTTTTTTTGTTTCACTTAGTTTCTAGTATTTAAATTCCGTACTGCAATTGTCTCTATTTTGTCAACATAATTGATTTCACTTTTAATTTATGATTATAAAATAAAATATAAGTACCTGCGGAAATCGTTGAGTACGCTGCTTACTCTGGATGTTGCCGCTGCATCAGGAATCGGTCTATCTTTGGCTGCTCCACTGGATATTGTTGTTTTTATTTTATATATTATTTTTGGTGCCTCCAGTGATGTCGTCGCTGCTATCTCTGCTGATTATTTTTCACTATTACCTATCCTCGGTGTATAGCCGCAGAGGAACGCTTTTACTACTTGTAAAAAATTCGCTTATTTTCCATTATTGCCGGTGTTTAGCCCCAGAATCACTTTCACAGCAAGACAAAAACGTTGTAACTCGTTAACTGGGTCTCACAACAATTATGTCTTTATTTCCAAACAATTTCTTAAATAAAAACTCGAACTTTCTTTCCTTACTTCCTTTTTTACAGAACAAACAAAAAACTGTCTTTTATTTTACTAATTACAAATTAAAAAATGCTTTCTTCTTTCTAAATTTAACTTTTTTCTATCCAACGGGGACATTACTGTTTTTCTTTGCTAACCGCACTCAACTTCAAAATAATTTAAATATATTAAGATTATATAATCTATATATATAAAAATAAATTGTTAACAATAAACATAACAATTTTAGCAATAAACATAACAATTTAGCACTGGTGGGAAGAGCCCCGAGGCTCTAACGTCCCTACGCCGACTAGCGGAACTAGCGGCTAGGAGAGATAAAAGATAAAAAGCCGTATAACGTTGTTAACAATAAACATATAACAGGCGATAAACGAATGTTTGATTCGTTTATTGTGAATTTTGGATCATATTAGGGTTTTTTCGGGTTTTGATAGGTGTGTGTTCAACAAGCGTTGAACACACCTTCCACAAACACCGGGTTCTTATTGTGTTGTGGTCTGGCGTCAGGAATGCGGTCTCCTGACGTGCACGTTGGTTCGGCGTTGTTGGACTTCGCCGACTGATGAATGTCGTTCAATAATTGGTTTGTATTTGTATAATACAAAACTATCCACCACCCAATGTATGCTCGGTGGTCCGGGAGAAGGAACTTCAGGAACAATGTGGTTTCCTGGCGTGCAGCGACACTATTTCTCGTTTGCTGCAACAATAGCTATCAAATGTTTAACTGAAAGGATTACCATGATTTCTAATCCCAAATTTTATCCGCCAGAGAATTGAAACAATGTTGATTCCAGTTTATAGAAGAAAAAAGTGACTTTATTACTTGTGATTCTTAAGATTGATATAGATTAGAACTGTATACACCAAGTGCTAACGAAAGAAGAGACAAAAAAACAAACAACAAATGGTTGTCAAGTGACAACCGACAGCATTCATCAATGTCAGCTGATTGCCGACATTGTCAAAGGTGATGCCACATCTATGGTGATTGCGAATTCGCTAGTTGTTTCGAATGCGAATCCGCAACAATAGGATTTTGGGTTTTTTGGGAAATATATCTAGGATTTGGATGTAGGAATGGGGGACAACGGTGGTAGGGGTTTTTAGAGCACTACACTCGTGCAACGATAGGACCAAATCTGTTGTATTTGGCGTAATACAATTGTTCCTGAAAAGAAAAGAAAAACCGAACGACGGACGGCGCTTATTCCAGCGACGCCTCAGTCTCTCTTTTAAGTGGACTGTATTTTTTCTTCAGCATTGGCCGGCCAACGATGATTTCTTCTTAAAGGGATTGCGCCTCCAGAGCCGCACTATTCTCTGGATTAGCGGGCGTCTTGTCTTGCCCAGTACGGATCCCTGATCAATGAAAAGCGAAAACAACACGAGCAACGAAAGAAGACAAGCCAAACAACGATGAAGTAATACAACGCGCCAAGTACGATTAGGAACGAGATTTTGCCAATTTTATTAATTATTATTTTACGATTATTTTCTGTTTATTCTCTTTATCCTGGCCTTGAACAAGACCTTTTCGTAGGGAGTTCCTTCGACGATTCCCGCTGCTTCAAAAAAATGGGTTGGCGAGAGGGCCGACTTTAACGAGAGAAGGACAGATGTGTCCTTCATCTTGTCTCTGGCTTCTGGTCATCTTGCGATAACCAGAATCAACCATATCCGTGAGGATGTTGGGCTCGGTCTAGCGATATCTGAAAAGAAAAGAAAAAAAGAGGGGGTATCCAAGGATAGTGTGGACAGTGTTAGTCCAGGTGTTCTCTAACTACTTGTATAGAGGGATGGTTGGAAAAAATCATGCAAGACCAGTAGGTCTTGGGTGCGGTAGTAAACGCAGATCACGTCTTTGGCTTCTGATAATCTGCGCTTTGGTCGGTGTGTATGTTTGTGTTTGTGCCGTCTTGTACTGTGCGTTCGTGTGTGTGGTTTGTTAATAGTAGACCCTATGGGATGGATCCAGGAATCCTCTATTATAGAGGGGGAACTTGTTGGAAGGGTGCTTTCTTCAGTTTTGTACTGAAGAAGAAATTGTGGGGGTTTGATGCGAAGGGATCGAGAGAAAAAAGGGTCAAGAACGCAAGAGTCCCGTACAAGTATGTTCTCGCTGTTCTGAATGTTTTCGAGGTACTTGTATGCTAATTGAAGCAAGTACTCGTCGATAGGGGTAATGGAGGCGCCTTCGTATATGTGAGAATTGAGGTAATGACGACCGTTAGGCCTTCTAGAGTGATTGGTGCATCTTCTGAGGAGTTTCCTTTTGAAAACTTGAAGTCCTTCCATTTGAGCCGAAGATATGCAGGACCATATGGGAAAGGCGTACGATATTTCAGATCGGATTAGCTGCTTATAGCAGAGAAGCTTAACTTTGGTGTCAGCTTTGTTGCTCCATTTCAAGATGTTGTGCAGTTGCTTGGACCGACCGAGAACCCTTTGGAGAATGTGGGTCACATGTTTGATGAAATTCATTTTTAGGGTATAAATGACCCCAAGATATTGTCGTAATCCAGCGCCGTGCTTCCTCGACGCGACCGAGGGAAGAGCGTGGAAAGTCTTTTTTCTAGATTGTAACAATTAAATTTAAAACGTTGATATTTATTTTACACGAAACTTTTATTTTAACACATCAAATGTTACACTCTTATTCATTTCTTTTCTTTTTTTTTTCTAAATTTAAATTTCGACCTTCCTAGTCGGAAGTCTAATTCTTTTTCACACAAAACAAAACGCGTGCTTCCTCGGTGGAAGTCTGATTATTTTCTCCTTTTACATTTTTGATTTCGTATGAACGAAATCATTCAGTTGCCCCTAGTGACCTAATGGTGGTGATTCTTGTTAACTGAAAAACTATTGCAAAACATACAGCTGCTTAGGATAACGGAAATTGTATTAACTGTTGTTATGAAATGTATGGCTGGAAATTTTGTATGTGTGTGTTATGTTATGTTATGCAAATTTGAGAATTAGGGGATGATGAATGTATTTTTAATGTATGAAGTATTGTATTTCAAATGTAATAGAAATTGAATTGATTAGTATGCAAATGTATGAACTATGGAAATTGAATTGATTATTTGTAAATGTATGAACTATGGAAATTGAATAGATACGCAAATATGTTTGAGGTAAAAAGATATTAGAGGATATATTTACTATATTAAGTGTATAAATGTATATTATGGGATTTTATGGTTAAATGGATATGTTCGGATTTTGGGAAGACGGTAGGGCTGCGGAGCACTACAATATTTCATCCTGTCCTGTGGTCTAATCGTGGTATCTCCCATTTTTATTCGAATATTCTGTGAATATCGAGAAGTACGTTGTAAGTGTTTACTATTCAGAATTATAGCTACTGCTTTGGATGGGTTAAGTCGAATTTTCCATCGACTGTAATACTGATACAGCTCGTCCAAGTGACGGTTGAGTCGATTTGTTGCGAGATTAGGGCCTTTGGTTGACGTGTACACTAGGACGTCATCCGCATAGCATATCTGGTTTACTCTCCCGTCCACAGGGCGAGGAATATCGGAGGTGTAAATATTGAATAAGATGGGGCCTAGAATGGACCCCTGTCGTACGCCTGCAGCGGCGTGAAAAGTTCGGGAAAGCTTTCCATTCACTCTAACTTGGAAGGTTCTGTTTCGAACGAACTGGTAGATGATACTACATAGCGTTCTATTGAGGCCAGTATTCAATAATTTAAAAACGAGACCTTCGATCCAAGTCGTGTCAAAAGCTTTTTCAATGTCCAGGCTCACCGCAACGGTGGTGTATGTATCAGGCCTCTTTTGACCTCATTTTTATGTTCGCTGGGCCTAACTTTAAAATCCCTACTGTACACTAGGGTGTAACACCCTTAGTGTGATATTTGTGTTTAACCTCCGGGCGTAACCCCACTAACCATTTAATAAAAGTGGTCCTGAGTATTTGGGCGCAACGCCACTAAATATCTCATAGGATACCACTAAAAGAAAGGACCTGAAAAAGTAAGAAATTGAGTCTACGTCCGGTGTTACGGTCGGATGCATTCTAACTTTATTTTCCAATTCTTAAACAATATATACAATTTTTCTATACTACTACTCTTACATCTAAACGATACAAAATTCATGCTCGCAACAGAGCATTACTAATACATACATACATATAATTTCGGTGTAGAACATTATCATACATAGGATACAGAGATCGTATCTATAATCTTGACTACAGGATTGCAAGATTCCTGTTTACAATAAACATGAGTAATGTAGCGTTTTCCGCCACAGAAATGTATATATATTGAATTGGATTACCTGATGTTATTCCAGTGTGGGGTATCTAGTTCTTCTTTCACAGAGACTCCTTTTAGCGGCAGTTAGGACTCCTCTTCTTAATCCACTTCGCCCAGAATCACGGAATCTTCTCTATCGTCCGGGTGTAACTGAGTTGGCAAATCGATTTTCGATGCAGTTCCGCTTGTCCGGACAAATTGTCAACACACGACGTCCCAGGAAGGTTTCCACAATATTCGAATCGAATTACTCGAGTGCACCAGAAACAAAGACAATAGGAATACACAATCCTGTACAAAGAATCGTAACTTTATGATGGTCCCTTTTTTTTTTGGGTGGTCGATGGTGCACTTCACACCTTCTGTTGCTGATGCTGGTGGCTATTGTAATTTGCTGGTTGTAGACAAATACAGTGCTGGTTGATCGACTCGGTTGGTGATGACGGCATAAAGATAAACTGTGTGTTTATTGCCCAGTCATACATTGTGCTTCATAAATTGGCATTCAAAATGTGTTGTATGAGATGCTGCGGCTATTGGGTTATCATGCTTTTGTACATGATAATGGCTGAGATGTGGCATTGAGCGGTCGTCAATTGGCGGCATCTGGCTCGACTTGCTATCGTAATTATAGGATGGCTGGGCCGTGGCATAAAAAAGATACTGATTGGACAAGACAGCGATTTCGAACAAATGGCGCCGTATGTCCTCACAAACAGGTGGGTTCCTTATTAAAGGGCCGCACGCAGACGTGGTTTTGAGATATGTTGAGAGCCATAGTGGTGCTGTGCTCTCTTCGAAATCTTGGGGAAAGTACCCCATGTTGTAAGCATGGTTGAACAGAATGGAGAGCTTTATAAAGAATAAGGCAGAAAGCCTTCGCAACGAGTGGTATGACATGTTGTCGATACCGGGTAACATCTTAGGGTTTCGAGATTTAACCAGGCTCTGTACGGTATTTGGTGCGATGAAACTGTGACCATTATCACGTGTGTCATCGAAGTATGCACTGTTAGTTGGGTTAAAGACAACAATTGGCTCGTTGAAGTCCTCCAATTTACAGTGGACCTCTGAACTAATGATCGCATTAGTATCCGGGTCGCCATCTTGGAGAGTAAGTTTGCGATTGTTTTCGAAGGTCTTGTGGGGGTGGAGAGTATGAGTGCGCCGCCGTACGGCGCTGATTCACATCCCTGCCCCATCGCTAATACCGCTGGATACGAAAACACGATCACCAAGAACAATGAGGAAAACACATCCAGGAATTGCAGAACGAAAAATTAAACACTTGTTTGGTCTATTGTAGTGGGTGATCTTTAATTTATTTAAACTATTTAAAATTTGGGAAGGTTCACAATTATTTTACTCGTAAGGTTATACTAATAATGACACGACTCGACTGTTATTAACCCGCGTAGTGTATAAACTTACCGTACCGTACTGCGTGTACGGCACGACGAAGGGGAGAAGACCCGACCGCACTGAAGATTGAATTACGACTCAACGATATTCAATCGTTGTCCGTGGAAAATTTGGGTGCATTCACTTTTACGGTGGTGATAACCGGATCTCATGGAGGAGATCTTCACAATACACAAGTGTGTGTGTACGTCGGTTCCTTTTGTAACATATTTGCCACAGAAAAATTGGTGTAAAAACAAATTGGGTTACCTGTTCTTCCTGTCGTTCTTCTGTTGCTCTCTGTTCTTCCCGCCGTTTTTGTGGCCCTCTGGGGCGAGCTGGAGGTCCGTACAGCAGCTGTTTATCCTATTCAATCTGGACAATCTCCAAAATTCTGATCTTTCCTTCTTACCCGCCTAGGGCGGCCATCGCCAAATGGTGATTTGGGACGAGAAGTCGAATATGTTTTCTGCGAACCCAATCGCAGCGCAAGCGATGGGATGTTCTCCTTTTTGTATTCAGTGCGGTCGGAATAAAACTCGAGCTTTTAGTTTTTTTGTGTTTAATTTTAACAACTTTACTCTTTCAACAATTAAACCGTGGCTTTTCTTTCTTTCTTCTTTTCAACTTACAATTTATTCTCTCTTTACAATTTTTGATCACCAGAACAAGAAATACGGGACAACTCTTCTGCTGTTCTTCCTTACCGCTTATCAGAAAATCAACTAAACGGACTTCGAACTTGCAAACTGTCTCGAAAAGAACCGTCAACAACGCAGTCCCGGCAGTCGTTCCTCTGCAAGTATAGGGACGTATGGAGCCTCAGGGCTCCACCCACCAATGGTCTTGCACCTCCGAGCAAGGCTTGCTCAAGGACTTGGGGCAATATACCAGTGCAGAGCCATCTAATGGGCACCGGCTACGCCGCTGTGGTGTATGTAGCCACAGGAAATTTAGTATATACACCTAAGTCTGTTTTTACACGGTAGATTGGTTCCAGAAGAAGCCGTGTAAAAAAAAACGTGTAAAAAAAGACATTGATCTTATACAAAAATGGGTGATTTGTTCCTAATCTCTAAAACCTATTAAAATTAGTGAAAAACAAGAATTTTTAAGAACAAGAATTCATGTTTATTTTATTAAATCAAATATATAATTCTTATTTTCACAAGCATAGTAATTAATGATAAAAAAGATATGCACTCTAATCTTAAAAGTAATATAAATTAAATGTATGGCAAGTTCAGGAACTAAAAAACTATGTTGTGAACGAAAAGAATAGGTTATTCAATTTTTAAGGTAAAAAATAAAACTGGACTTTCTCTTGCTCGTTCGGCATCTACATTTTGAAAAATGAACTCTGTTATGAGCCGTTGTTCGCCAATTCTTGCTACCTCTTTGTATAATTCCTTGTAACGAGCCATACAAGAATTCAGCTCACGTTGGAATTGTGCAGCTCTTTCGACATTGGGATCATTTTTGACGAAATGGTGTCCTAATTTATTTGCAAGTTGAAGCCCTTCTTGAATTAAATTTTCAGTTAATTTTACAGGTTCTTCACTATCACTGCTTTCTATAACATCAGCATTCTGTGAGGCAAAATGTAATATTTCGTCTTCGCTAAGAACTTTATCAATCATCAGTTCATCAATGTCATCAGATATTAAGTCATCAAAACCCTCCCCACCAACTGCGTGTGCTAAAGCAATTATATTGGGATATTCGTTTGTATTTTTCTCCACAGGATTTTTACTTTTTACACATTCTGGCCAAATTGCTCTCCAACATCCGTTTAAGGTTGATGGTCGTAAATCTGACAATGCTAAAGCAGCATGTGTAACGCAATCTTTGATAGAAAACTTTTTCCAGGCATCAATTACTGTTAGAGTTTTATCCCTATCCAAAGTGTCCAAAATGTACTGGAATGTTCGTTTGATATAATAAGTTTTGAATGTTGCGATAATTCCTTGGTCCAGTGGTTGGATTAGGGATGTGGTATTTGGTGACAGGAACAAAACTTGTACATTTTCGTGTTCCAACTGAGGATGCCCGGGTGCATTGTCTACCAACAGAAGAACTTTAAATTCTAAGCCCTTTTCATTCAAATATTTTCTAGTTTCTGGCACAAAATATTTAATGAACCATTCTGTAAAAACTGTAGTCGTCACCCATGCTTTTTTATTGGCCATCCAATTAACCGGCAATGTATCAAAATCGACACCTTTCATTGCTCGAGGCTTTAATGCACGATTGATAAGCAGGGGCTTTAACATCCGATCTCCAGAAGCGTTACTGCACAATAAAAATGTGACTCGATCTTTTTCAACTTTAAAACCCCCAGCACTTTTTTGCGATTTGGCCACATATGTTCTTCTCGGCATTTTTTTCCAAAAAAGACCGGTTTCGTCAGCGTTAAAAACCTGATCTGGACTGTACCCACCATCCGCTATTATTTTTTTAAGTTTTAGTTGGTATTCTTCGGCGGCTTTCTGATCTCCAGAAGCAATCTCGCCCTTGATTTTTATGTTATGAAGCGCATGCCTATGGAGAAATCCCCTCATCCAACCTGTGCTTGCAGAAAATACGTAGCTCTTCTCAGCAGTTGTTTGTGTGGATGTAGACGGTTGTTCGTCTTTTATCATTTTATAGAACCTTAATGCTTGCTGTTTGATATTGTTTCCGTCTACGGGAATTCTTTTTTGGGCATTTTCCTCCAGCCATATTATGAGTGCTTTTTCCATTTTTTCTTTAACAGCATCTCTAGTGTATGATGAAGACTTAACAGATAGGTTCGTTCCAGAAATCACCGATTGCCTAATTGCAATTTCATTTTTCTTTATAGTTCTTATTGTGGCTTCATTTAAACCGAACGTTTTACCAAGAGCAGTTGAGCCTTCTCCATTTCGAAGGCGATCTAAAATTTTAATCTTGGTTTCCAAAGAAATTGCCTTCCGTTTTAGTTTTATATCTGACATTTCCTTTTAGGGATACATAAAATATTTAACAAAATTAAAAAACATAAATAACTGAATAAATACAAAATATTTTTTGGCTTACCTTTTATCTTAATGCGTTAAAATTAAATTTAATGGAAAATCAAATTTGCCTGCAAAAAATTTCTTTACCAAACACGTCTTATTGCATTGACAGTTCACAAAATATTAACACGTTTCAATTGCTCTGACCAGTAAATTTTATTGTACGCACATAAAGGGAATTCCCCTAAATTAGTGCTATTCACATTTGCTTTGACCAGTAAAAATTGTTTGTATGTACGCGCTAAAGGGGAATTCACTTAAATCTTTAAGCTAGTGTTCGCAAACTATCGATACTATCGATGGTTTCAGACTTTTTTCTTTCATAAATACTTTTTTGTGATATGAACATACTTCGCAAAAATTAAATTTGACAAAAAAAATTTAAGTACATAAAATTTCAAATCGTGCTAAATGGAATAAAATCGTGTAAAAAAATTAAAAATATTCAATTTTCAAACCGTGTTATATCAAAACCGTGTACAAAAAGACCGTGTAAAAACAGACTTAGGTGTATTTAAATTTAAAACGGATTACCTGGTTTTCCTCTGTAGGCTCCTCCTCTGGTTCTTCCTTTCTACGCGACCAGGGATGTGCTTCTGTGGCTCCAAATTGAGAGAAGTCGATGTGTTTCCGTAGTTGCAAACGCACCACAAGCTATGGGACTTTCACCTCCTGCTTCGAACTCAATGGTGTCTTTTTAGGATCTACACGTGAACATGATGGACAGAGTTGGCCAGTCCAATCTTAACACACTTGCATTTTAATTTTCAAATCAAATTTCCGAAACTTTACTTTTATGAAAACGTTTTTTTTGTATTTTACTTTTTATATTTAGTTTCTAACATTCTATTTTTACAATTTTTTCTTGAAAAACAGCGAACAACGAACGGGGCAAAACTTTTTTTTTCTCCTTTTCAACTGTTCGGAAAACAACTATCTCTTCAAACCGATTACATTTTCACCGTATTCTTGACGAAAACAAGACAAACGGAATCCAAAAATTCCCTGCCGCCTCCCTCTCCCGCTCTTCCTCAACGTCCACTCCGAAAACAGAATTCGAACTCGCCCACGATCCACACTCGAACTGGGGCGTGTTCGAACACTCACATCTGGATCGTGCGCTTTTTTCCACCACCTTACCATCAAACTATATTAAAACAAAACTAATCTAAAAACAATCTACTGATGGGGGTGGCGGAAACCGCACCTCCGTTGTCACTGTACTTTAAGTCAACGGTGCTTCACATCAAGGTGCAGCGTAACGGCCCGTTACCTGCCGTTGGTAGTCACCCGCTTCGGTAACGGGGCGACCACGGTAAATTTCGTGGACGTAACTCTGCAACATTATTGTCACCACACTTACCCGTTAATTCCAGGGTCTCCAGCTAATGTACCTCTCCCCTGAATTGCACGTGGTGCTCCTCCAACTCCTGCCAAGTGCGCCAAAAGAAACAAACGGTTTATCTTTCCTTGACCAAAGAGTCTGTGGAGTTTCTCTATTCTACATGAGAACCAACCCACAATCTCAACCACAATTTCCACCTTATTTCGACCGCTTTCAGCGCGTCATACATACCCATTTCCCTTATATGCTATTCACCAGAAATACATGTTTTCCCCAAGGACGCATAACTAAATTCATTATCCTATGCAGATAATGTAAATTGAGTTTACCTACTATCTTCGCCATACGGAAACACTATTGCTCTAACAGCAACAACCAAGTCAAACCAAGCGACGCGGTTGCAGCATCATCCATTGGCTTGGGTATTTACCAACATTCCATAGAGTTTTTCCCACGGTATTATTTACCTAGCCGATGCGGCGTCCTATTGACTTTTCCCAGATCACCCATTCGCTTGGGATCAATGATCTCTTTGCAGGTGAATAGCACCAGCTAGGTTCTCCTCTCCTTCGCAGTTCTGTCTTTACATGGTTCAATGCGCTCTGACTACACCACAGCCGTAACACTGGGTCAGTAGGTCATGTCAGTAGCTGCATTTGATACCAACACACACAACCAAAGCTCCCTCGAGATCACAGCACATCGTGTTTCTGTTCTCTCATTCTCTACGTCCGTCAATTACCAATGTGCGACGAACTAAAAAGGTTATCACCTCCTTCCTGGAGGAGATCTGAATTCAGACTCTTGCTTAGATTCAACCTCTCTCTCTATTCCCTGCTCTTCATTAACTTTCGAACACAATCTTCGTTATTATTGTGTGTTCGTCGAGTGACAACCTAACAATGCAGGTGTGTGCCTTTGCTAATAATTAAGATTAAGTTCACAATGGGATGTATATCACAATTAATGTTTATACCTTTAATTTTTTTTATCTCAATATCAAACCCACGCTCAACCGTGGGGTTCATTATGCAACAGCCACAAAAATGCTCAAGTTTCAAAATACGGAGCGAACGATCACCACAAGAAGAATAAAAACACTAAATGATTTTTATTTTTTTAATTACTTTTATTTTATTGGTAAAAGAATGTTTATATTTATTTTAATATCGTAGCTACAATAACCACGTACTGAAACACCACCGGTTAAAAATTAAAAGTTGAAAATTAGCACGCACTCTACTCCGGGTATAAACGCATCCTCGGCGCGCGACGAGGAGCGGAGGCCGAATCGACCAGCGTGGTCGGCAGATGGAATTAGACTCCACGATTTAACCCTCGTTTGGGGTGAGTTTGGTGATGTGGTGAAATGGAAATGAAATTTCCTTTGACCATCGACCAATTGAAGGCGACCTCTGAAAGCGGTGGTGTACGTGTGTTCGTACACATCACCGTGTTTATCGATGCGTTTAGCCAAGGATAAACGGAACCTACAACGAGGGGAAACGACCTAAGGCATCTTTCGGTAATGAGGGTCAGCTGTTTAAAGAGCAACCACTCATTAGATGCTAAAAGGGATTGCGATAATTTATACAATAGAGATCGTATATTGTCTCTCTGCCAACTGAGAAAATCGGATTCTTTTGTTTGCATATTATGCTATTGAATCCAATCCGGCGGCTAAGAGCGCCGTTGGTGATTGTTTGAAGATTCAAACAAAGAAGTATTTCTGGGTAAAGTGCTTGCAGCTGTATCGATAGTTGCAAGTCATTGCAAAGCAGATTAGATGCTTGTACATTTCGACGACTGGTGTTTCTGGGCTAAGGGTTGAATATCCTTCGGCTTCGTTGATTGAGTTACGCGTTTCCACAGAGCCAGTACGATCATCCTTCCGGTGTTTCGGCAATATCTCACAAACAGAAAAGTTAGTGTTTTTAAAAGTCTTTAGTGTTACATTCACTGTGTGGCGGTTCTTTAAAGCTTTCCCAAAGAACCACACATTTCTTTAAATCAACCTGCTTTTCCCTCACTCCACATCAAACAAATTATTTCATTCATATTACATGAACCGTACCAACCCAATCGGGTCGGCTTGTCAGCAATTATAAACGATAAACACTCGCTGGCCAGCGTAATTGTTGACACAGCTGTAGCCGATATTCTTGCTTCGGTTTGCTTATAGCCACAAAAAATCTATTGCCTGCAATGGCATAAGTCTGGGGCGATTATGTAAACAGCCGGAGTTCCCATGTAGCATCGACTAAATCACAAATAATGTGCATCGCACCGCATGACCCTCGAACTAGCGTTTCTGTTTATTTAGGACACAGAAACCCATATCTTCCTTCGGCGATCTTCGCTATCGCTTATCTCAACGACGCCTGCAGCCCCTAATACCAATTCCCTTTCATCGGTTATCAACCGATCATGGAATTTGGGCATGGATATGATCATTGTTTAGACAATCTTACTCACGCCATGTCCTATGATGACCCACCAGCAAATCAAAGCAAACACACAGTACCTCACTGCTTTTGTTTTGTTTACTAACCGCTGGTCCATGGTTCCCCTGGGTGAGACGTTAACCTGCACATCTGCAGGTCAAATCCCCCACCACCATTAATAATTTCCCGCCTTGTGCACCAGTACATTGACCTGAATGTATATAGGAAAAATCCATCTTTGCGGCGGCTGGTGGAAGTTGATCTCGACGAACATCGTTGAGTCAGATTTTAGCCACCGAACCGTGCAGAAGAATCCAATTTAACGTTCGAAGTGTGCGCACACCAGGAGTGTAGAGTCATCAGATAAAGTCGTGTCGTTCTGATTGTCCGGTTTTAAGTTATTTATTTTCAGTATTTATTCCTGGTCAATATCGATTTCAAACGTAGTAAACGTACGAATTAAATGTTATCAGTCGAACCAATTAGTGTGTAGGGTGTTTACTTTGGAACAATAAAATTTAAACAGTGAAATTTTATCAATAACTTGTGTTTTATTTTGTAAAAAAACGGTGGGTTATTAAGTGAATCCGTGTCGTGCCAGACACACTACTTAAAACCCCACAACTCCAACAAAATTACTTAAAAACTATAACGACGTTGTTTAGATACCAATTTCACAACTTTATTATTACATAAAATTTCACGTAGTTACACTTTACAGACTCAGGCCAAAATGCCCCAAAAGAACCCTAAAACCGCAACCGTTTCCTTTCTGTCTTCCTTTTAACACTTAACACAGACAACTTTTAACTTCCTTAACCGTCTACTTTTTTCGACTGTCCACTTACTTTAACTGTCCACTTTCATAAACCGTCGACTTACTTTAACTGTCGACCTTCTTAAACCTTTCCACTGCTGTGACATTTATACGGAAAGTATCTGTGCTTATGCCTTCGGAATTGCTTTGGAATATTTAACAATTAGGTTAACAATTCCCATACATCGCTCCAATTTAATTCGGGCGCCTTCCTATAACCCATCCAACCAGGACCACGATGCTCGAAATTCCTACCCGTAAATGTAATACCCACTATATCGGAAGAATCCAGATCATCTGCAACACGTTGGAACATACCCCTCACAGCGTTTTGGACCCAATTTGTTGGTTCAGCATTGTCTGCAACATCCTTAATGCGGAATTCAATCTTACGACCACGTAAGTTGAATCTTTTAATGAATGTTGCAGAATGCCTAATCACCTCAAAACACTGAATAGTCAAAGGAAAAGAAAAACGTCAATTAATTAAAAAGTTTAAATATATTTTATTTATTCCATACATTAGCACTGAGGCTCTTTATACCTTAACTCTAACTTAGTGTTAACGTCAAATTACAGAGGGACAAATGAGCACTGGTTGGCTGTTGTCATTCTACTTATATAAGTTAAAATCAGACTAGTCTTTTTAGATTTTTAAAAAATCAACTTTATTAGTGAACTATCACGAAGCAACTAACTTACAGACTATCTAACAATATTATATTTATACTTATGCTATGGATGCTGGGTGCAACATTGTTGCTGTCGTAAAAGCTGCTGTGATGATGAGATGTGTCATAGAGGCAAGTGTGACAATGTCCAGTGTGATGGGCCGTGACCTGTGGTTCCATAGTGATACGCACGAACGAGTGCGCAGATTAGTTCATGGGTGGTGATACGCATGAATGCGTGCATAGATTGGCTTATGGGGCAAGTACTAGTTTGTGCTTTATGTGGGGTACGTGCGCCAGCAATGATACGCATGAATGCGTGCGCAGATTTGTTTATGGGGCAAGTGGTGCTTTATGTGAAGTGAGTATTCCGATGATGATACGCACGAATGCCTATGCGGATTATGATATGTGTCATCGGTTTGTAATGTGTTGTGTGCCACGTGTTAACTGATATATGTTATCGGTTTATGATGTGATTCATGAGCCGTGTGTTAACTTATACCAATAGTTATCTCTGATTGGTTTGTCAGCATTGTCGATCATCATCGGCTATTGGCAATGTGGTGAGTCACCATGGTTGTCGTCGTTCATTATCGTTATCGTCATTGGCTATTGGCGATGTCATGAGTCATCATGGTTGTTGTCGTTCATTATCGTTATCATCATTGGCTATTGGGAATGCGATGAGTCATCATGGTTGTTGTCGTTATCAATAGTTTTCTAGGTTATGGATTAGTGGGGTTCTTTGGGTGTTAACGCGTGCGATAATACTGTGGGGGTCGATGTATTGGTGTGCAGGCGTAAGGCGCGGGTTCGCTCCCATCCCCATCATCACTAACAGTTCCGCCGAAAGAAAATCAAAACTCAGACACTGTTCACATAAAGAGAAGCTCCGCCGAATGCTGTTCCTAAAGGTCACAAGTCCGCCATAAGCCGTTCACATACAGAGGGGAAAAATAAAACTCACTGATTTGTTTATTAAATGATTTTTTATTTATTATTTGCTTAAGGTCCTAGTTTTACTTAATGCCGTTAGTAAAACAAATCAAACGATAAATGTACACTTGAACTTTGTATTCGTTTGAAGGTACACAACATTTAATCTGTCTAAAGTAAATTGCTTGTCCTTGATTAAAATGAACTTTGTATTCGTTGGAAGGTACTGTGTTGGCAACCTGAACGACCAAGACGCAATTTGATTTCCGCCGACCGAGGAATGTCGTCGGGGAAGCGTTTTATTGTTTTCTCCATGGATGTCTTCTTTCGGGCGCCGCGGGTTGTTCTGAAACACCGAGAAAAGTGAGAAGATGAAAGGAAAGAATAACTAGAGTGGAGCAGCAATTCCACGCAAACAGTCTTCAGTTGGAACAGCAAGTCTCATCAAATCATCCTCATCCAAATGGAATAATAACAACCTTGGTTGGTTTGAACTAATTAACAATTGGTTTATTTGTATGATTTAACTGGATTAAATTACTACAACCGTGTCTCTTGCTGGTTTTACGAAGAAGTATTTTGTTATTTATTTTGCTTGACAATTTTTTACGCAAACACGTTTGTTCAAACGTGTGTTTGAGCAAACAGTTTCGCCACACACTACACAAACATGTTTGAGAGATATTAGTTGCGTGATGTTTTTCATCTCAATCAGACCTACGGAGCAATGAGCGCTTCAGCATGTGCAGCTTTAATTATTGCCTTGGCTATAAAAAAAAAAAAAATTAAGGAACTCAAAGCTGAATTCATTTCGCTTGGCTTAAAATGTTCTGATGTTAAAAAAATTGAAAAAAAAATATGATCAATTTACTGATTTTTTTATCTCATTCACTTTGAAAATGGAACAATTAAATTAAGTGAACTTTAAAAAAATTATGGCTCAATTTTTCATACCCAAGTGAACTGGAACTCCCAAAGGAAAATCAAAGGTAAGGTGACACAATGCTTTAATTGTCAAATGTTTGGACATGGTGAGAGAAATTGTCACATAAAAACATATTGTGCTACTTGCGCTGGTTCACACAAAACAAGCGAAGGTAATAACGCTTCTGTAAATAAATGTGCCAACTGCAACGGCATTTATAAAGCTACTGACGTCACATGCACCAATAGATCTAAATACTTAGAAATAAAAGAAAGATCATCTGGAAGAAAAGCTTATCCCCACCCAAGAACTCATTTCGCTGCATCAACTCAAATTTCTAATCATCAAGCTTGCCAAAAACCGATTTCGTTTGCCTCTATGAGTGATTTTCCTACGCTTCCACAGCCACAGCGACGACTGGGACTGACCAATGCTCCGAGCAAAAGCTTTCCAAATTCAAGCCCGCAAATTCAAGGTTTACCCCCAACAATTAAAGCATGGGAAAATGACTCACGCGGCGCTTCTTCATCAAACAATAACAATAATTTACCCAACAACAATTCATCACTCTTCACAATCGAGGAACTAAATTCCTTGTGCATGGAAATGATCTCAAATTTGTTTTGTATAAATATTACTCCCCTCGGTATTCATCTGGGAACATGATGTCATCGTCGAGGTCTTCATTGATGTCATCGTCGAGGCCTTCATTGATGTCATCGTCGGGGCCTTCATTCTGTTGGTATTTACCTCGGTACAAGATGTCAATGTCGAGGCTTTTCATTCTGTTGATATTCAGCTAGGAACATGATGTCATCGTCGGGGCCTACATTCTGTTGGTATTTACCTAGGCACATGATGTCATCGCCATCGACATCATGCACAAAATAGTCCTCAGTAGGCTCACCCCTTGGTTGCTCTACGTAAGGTGTGACTATGCATATATGTTTTAATATTTTGTTATAGAGGGGGTTATCATTCAACCCATCGTCCTCGCTGCTAGAAAAATAATTATATTCATTAGCTCGATACTCCTGCGTTATAGGTGATTCCATCTTTAATAAAAAAAATGAATATAATAATAATAATAATGCACCTTACCATGAGCTTCGTCTTCGTGTTGATAGTACATGTAAATTCAACACCCGACCTTTTTATACAAGAAATCTCCTTCTATGATGGTACTCTTTTTTTTCTTTGTTTTTGGGGGGAACATGGAAACTATGATAAGAATAATGACCAAGAACTTGCTATATAGAAATCATCATTTGATCATGAGACCGGAAACTTGACCTTGGCACCAGAAACCGTAAACATTTTTGAACAATATGGAAACTATGATAAGAATAATGACCAAGAACTTACTATTAGAAATCAAAAAAATTCTTCAAACTCATTTCCTCTGTAATATTAAAAAAAAAAATTTTATTAGTTTTTTGTTTTTTTTTTTTTATTAAACATGTTTTACTTACCAACAAATATGCGGTACTTGCTCAAATCATCATCAAAGGAGCATTTGATGTGATAAGAAAAAGCGCACGGTATATGTTGTTGGACGTCTGTTGTCGAAGAAATTTCCGGATCCGGTGCACATTGATTAATGGGGCGTAGAATAGATTCAAAATCCGCATACACCACAAAAGGAACAATTAATTTGCGATTATGCTTTTTAAATTTTAGTATATTATTATTTTCATCGGGCATAACGGTTATTATTTTTTTGCATTCGCTCTTATGCGTTTGTAGGGCAGATTCTGAGGCGAATCGCAGCAAGCAGCCGTTACATAAATGCATTCGATGATCATATTTGGTAATCTGGTTGCTCAATAAACGAGAGATGTTTTTAATGTACACATAATGCGTTTTATTCTCATCATCACTACTTATGCAATAAAGCAAGTTAATATGCTTTGCTTTTTCCTCACGAATATGATAGTAGGGTCCAATTATCTTATATTGCCCTTTATCATTAATCTCATAACCAAAAACATTTATGCTAATGGTTGGATTATTTGCTTCGAATATGGTCGTGTCTTTGACTGCCAGAGGAAATTGCATATTCTTGAAACAAAGTACTTGATCATTGTATACTATTGTTTCGCTTGCAATGTTGGCAATTTTATAGTACGATGGTCTATCAGCATTGTGTGTATCATTCGCGAAAGCCGATATAATGGCCCATTTAAAACAATATTCATCGTTATTTTGAACATTGATGCAGGCTTTTTTGGTTGTTATTTGTTTGGGCAAATTAACATGTGGGGTGTATTCATTCCGATTATGATTCGTAAATTTCTGTATTCTATTTTTTCCCTCGGACATGGTTGTAATTACTTTGCGACATTCACTCTTATGTTTTTGCAGTCCGGATTCAGTGGTGAAGTGTTGTAAGCAGCCGTTACATAGATGCATTCGATGATCATATTTGCTAATCTGACTGTTCAATAAACGTCAGATGTTTTTGATGTACACATAATGCGTTTTATTCTCATCATCACTACTTATGCAATAAAGCAAGTTAATATGTTTTGCTTTTTCCTCACGAGTATGATAGAAGGGTCCAATTATCTTATATTGTCCTTTATCATTAATCTCATAACCAAAAACATTTATGCTAATGGTTGGATTATTTGTTTCGAATATGCTTGTGTCTTTGATTGCCAGAGGAAATAGCATATTCTTGAAACAAAGTACTTGATCATTGTATACTATTGTTTCGCTTGCTATGTTGGCAATTTTATAGTACGATGGTCTATCAGCATGGTGTGTATCATTCGCGAAAGCCGATATAATGGCCCATTTAAAACAGTAATCATCATTGTTTTTAACATTGATACAGGCTTTTTTGTTCAATATTTGTTTAGGCAGGCTGAAATGGGAAGAAGCTCGAAGTGGGTCGTATTTGTTTATGTTAATTTCAATGCTCTGAAATGTTAACAACGCCCATCCGCTCTCTTTTTCTTGAAACTCCTCCAATTTTGCTTTGATATTTTCAATTGCCGTGTTCAAATGTTCCCTTATGTCTTCCTCGTTCTCAATCGTGTACATTTTAGTTTGCATGCTTTTTATATCTATTTGCATTAACTCATCACATTCTTTGGTGAATTTCGCAAACTTAGCAAAAAGCTCCATGCTAAATTTAAATGTGTTCAAAATTTCCAATTGATTTTCTAATAATTCATTAATCAATGGAATATTTTTTTCAAATAGCTTATTCACATTTACCATACTCTCATCTTTGTTGGTAATGGAGAATGTTTTTACACGATTTTTGAACGCGTTTGCTATTAAGGAAACATTTTCATTTAGAGCTTGTTGAGCGTTTGCTTTATGGGTATTTTTTCTTTGATGTTGAACCCAAAGCTGCTCTTCAACATTCTCATAGCAAAACAAGCATCTTTTGTATGTCGACTGCTTGGATTTTTTTGCAGGTTGTTCTCCAGACATTGTTGGTTGTTGTTGGTGTTGTTGTTGCCCTGCTCCCTTCATATTATTAATATTTTTTAATGTTATTAGATTAAAAAAAAATTTTTTTTTTGGTTGGTGTTTTTGCTGATGTTGATCTGATCTTTAAAAAGGCATGAACAAATATTTTATTGTTAATTCTACCTTTCTTCTTTTTGAAAGAGAGGTTGAGTAGGTATTAGGCGGTGACATTTTTAGCAATAAGAACGGAGAAAAAGCAGAAAAAAAATCACTATTGCAAACATCACTACGATGGACCGCGATTGTCTATTAAAAAGTGTTAATTTTTCCTATATATATATTTTTTTTCACTATAAAATTCATATTGTGTCTATTAAAAAGTGTCAATTTTTCCTATATATTTTTTTTCACTATAAAATTCATATTGTTATTTTGATTCATCTCTAAAAACGCTAACGCTGTGTTATTGATAAGTAAAAAACAATTAAAAAAATCAAAAACAAAGATAAATACTAACACCGCATCAAAAAAAAAAAAATAATAATTAATATATAAGATAACTTACCGTTTGGTGATGATTTTTTTTATCTATAATTCCCTCGTTGATTTTTTAATTTTTGATGAATTCCTATATGAACAAAAAAAACTTCATTTAAAAACAATGTTCAAAAAAGGGTAAACAAACTCAATCGCAAAACACTAGCACCGCGTAATTATTAACTAAAATTTAACCGCGAAACATTATCGCCACGTAATTGTTACCTAAAAAATTTTTTCATAATTAATATAAATATAAGATAACTTACCTTTTTTCCTATTTAGTGTGATGATGATGATGTTGATTTTATCTTTTTTTTAACACGTTTTTGTACCACTATATGGTAAAACAAAACAAATATATTGATGGCGTTGGCACGTCAAAGTAAACTGATACGCACTGGTTTAAACACTCGACATTTTATAGAAGAAATCCCTTCTAATACCGGAAACGATACATTCTTTATACAATATGGAAAATAAGATAAGGAATAATGACCAGCGACATAGAAATCATTATTTAGTCATATCACCGGACCAGCAAAACATTTCGTTCTCCTTCCCACTGAGAGACAATTTTTACATCTCGTCGCTTCTCCACATTCTCCATGGTTTTCCCATACACACTGTTATTCATTAATTTAAAAAAGTCTTTTTCAAACTTATTTTTTGCCTTTTTTCTATATTCTGTGTTAAGGGTTATATATATTTGTAGCCACATAGATTGTGTAAAAGACAACACTCTATGAACTCTAGTGAGAATCAAACCATGTTTCAGACATTGTTGTAAATTCTTTAGATGAATTATATATTTTGTCTTTGAATGTAGACTGGTGACAAGCTTAGGAATTTTGCATCCCTTCGTTATCATATTTTCCGGGCAAAATGGAAGATCATTGTGCGGATCGTGAAGATCAATTGGATAAGTTAAATCTACTTCCAATACATAGCCGATTTTATTGTTTCCATCACAATTTAAAATATATTCGGATGTGAAGATTTGTGGATCATTCCATTGAAAATTTCCATCTGGAAGATGTTGCGACATTGCCCAACCGTACAGGTTATTTGCATCTAAATACATAAGATATTTATTTGGTTTGCTAGCATCGAAATTTTCCAAATATTTATTATTCGCAACGGTATGTCGATGACTACACTGACATAAACCGCCACGGATGCCATTCTTAAAGAAATTAAGCATCTCAACATCTGTTAGAAGTTCCAGATTGATTTCTGTTGTTTTCAACATTGCATCCCAAGATAAGCCGGGAGATGTATAGTAATGACATGGATCTAACTCATATATATCTAGACAAACCTTACGAAAATTCTCAAATACATCTGCCAACAATAAGACATCGCTCTGCAGATATAAAAGCATGTACTCTTTTAATGTTTTGCAATTGAAATGCTTCCACACTTTTTGAGCATAATCGTAATCTTCAACTAAACAATCTTCATTCGTTAGTCTATTATAGAATTCAGTAATTGGAGGAAGAGAACAGTCATCTAAACGAGCCCAACGATTAACATATTCATAGGGAAATACCCCCTTCCTCATCATTAACTTCAAAGAGGCATCGTTTTTGTAAAATCCCCTATTAATTATGAAATCGTCTTCAGATAAATTTTTAGTTAGCGAATCTATGCTAGACTGTAGAAATCGACATGAATCTAAAAACATAATCTCGAATGAATTGTGCTCATCTAAATATACAGGTTTGGAAATCGATATATAATTTTCCTTATTTAGTGGAATTATACTTATTTCCCCCTTAATACAACCCAGACTTTTCATAAATAGATGTGAATCATAACCCGTCAAATTATGGAAAAAGACTGGGAAAGAGGTCGGAACGCGAAAATCTAAATTACACTGAGAATGGGCTGGTCCTCTATAGACACCAGTGAAATGACTTTGGCGGAAGTTAGTTTTAACGGATAGGACTTTGACGAATGTTGGCCTATTAGTATGGAATGTCAATAGCTACTTACGTTAGAGTGCTCCGCCGAACACTGTTCACAGCGACACACGAAAACTTAGTTCAGTACACAAATGAAACTCCGAGAAATGTTTTGTTTTGTTTTATATTTGTTTCTATTTTGATTTTAAAGCGCTTCACTACACCGCACGTACGTTCAACACTCGACGTTACTTTACTTTTCTAACTTCGAAAATGCACACTCTTATCCTTATACTCTCAAAATTATCCTCCTCGTCTTCTGCCGATCGAAATCTCACTGACTCGCTATTCTCCTCAAAAAATGCCCTGATACAGATCGTATCTGTATCTGTATCGAAAAAAATTTCTTATTCCCCCTGCTAACAGAATTTCCGAATTTCTGTTAGCAGTATGTTATCGCATCCCCGGGGATATTTCATAGTTTCCTGAGAAAAGGAAAGTCATCTTGCATACATTATTCGTTGGTGATAGTATTTCCTTTTCCACGGCCTTCTGTTTGCACAGAACATCTGGCGCGCAAGACGGAGATGATTTTTCGGGCGTACAGCCCGTGGTTGCTTGCCTTTTGCAAACACAACCGAAATCCATTAGATCCCTCTAATGGGTGTGAAATTTTTACAAAGGAATCGTGGGACCGGAGTATTTCCTTTGTTGGCGTTGGACTTGTAAATCTTCCGAATTTTCTTGTTGCGATAATTACGGTTGTTTACACTTTTGGTAGCGGATAGGCGATATGCTTTCATGCGTTTAGCTGCCAGTGTATGCATCCGTTGTTATCTATCTACCAAAAATGGTAATTCCTGGTAAACATCGTGCAGATGTTTAAGATGGGAGATCTGTATGCGATGCTTTTGCTGTTGGATTTTCGGGATCTTGCACGGAAGTAGAGGTGCTAATTGCCTTTAGCTACCCGAGTATGCCTCCCTGGTTCGGTTACTTTACCGAAGATATAATTCCTTGGAAACATCGTGCAGATGTTTTGGATGGAAGATTTATGGCCTGTAATCTGGAATTGTTTTTGCGTACTATGAATGGATGCGTTGACTCGATACTGAAAGTTTTTGAACGTTAAGTTCCTTGTTTTTTTGATGTCGGGTTCAACATTGTTTCAGCTTCCTATGCCCTTGTTACAGGTCTGATTAAGAGCTTTGGGGACACGTGTCTGTGGGCACGTGTAATGGATAAGGTAAGTAAGTTCCTTGAAGGTTTGGAACCTTACCTGGGCGGAATTGTGCGTTCGTAGGACGCTACATGACAATGGTCCCTTACTCTTACATCTAATTCATTAAATCTAACCTTACAAATACTACAGACTGACGATGTTGTTTGATGCTGCTTCTGTTGATCCGTTAAAGGAACCATTGGCTTTGGTCGACCAATGACTTCCTTGTGAAGATGCATTAAATCGCTGACTAGCATCTCCACAAAACGGGTTGGTGTGTCTTCTCCTGCAAAAAAAGAAAAAAATGTTTTATTAGTTTTATGATTTTTTCTTATTAAACATTTTTGACTTACCAACAAATATGCGGTGCTTGCTTAAATCATCATCAAAGGAGCATTTGATATGATATGAAAAAGCGCATGGTATATGTTGTTGGACGTTTGTTGTTGAAGAAATTTCCGGATCCGGTATGCAATGACTAATTGGGCGTAGAATGGATTCAAAATCTGCATACACCACAAAAGGAACAATTAATTTGCGATTATGCTTTTTAAATTTTAGTATATTATTATTTTCATCGGGCATAACGGTTATTATTTTTTTGCATTCGCTCTTATGCGTTTGTAGGGCAGATTCTGAGGCGAATCGCAGCAAGCAGCCGTTACATAAATGCATTCGATGATCATATTTGGTAATCTGGTTGCTCAATAAACGAGAGATGTTTTTAATGTACACATAATGCGTTTTATTCTCATCATCACTACTTATGCAATAAAGCAAGTTAATATGCTTTGCTTTTTCCTCACGAATATGATAGTAGGGTCCAATTATCTTATATTGCCCTTTATCATTAATCTCATAACCAAAAACATTTATGCTAATGGTTGGATTATTTGCTTCGAATATGGTCGTGTCTTTGACTGCCAGAGGAAATTGCATATTCTTGAAACAAAGTACTTGATCATTGTATACTATTGTTTCGCTTGCAATGTTGGCAATTTTATAGTACGATGGTCTATCAGCATTGTGTGTATCATTCGCGAAAGCCGATATAATGGCCCATTTAAAACAATATTCATCGTTATTTTGAACATTGATGCAGGCTTTTTTGGTTGTTATTTGTTTGGGCAAATTAACATGTGGGGTGTATTCATTCCGATTATGATTCGTAAATTTCTGTATTCTATTTTTTCCCTCGGACATGGTTGTAATTACTTTGCGACATTCACTCTTATGTTTTTGCAGTCCGGATTCAGTGGTGAAGTGTTGTAAGCAGCCGTTACATAGATGCATTCGATGATCATATTTGCTAATCTGACTGTTCAATAAACGTCAGATGTTTTTGATGTACACATAATGCGTTTTATTCTCATCATCACTACTTATGCAATAAAGCAAGTTAATATGTTTTGCTTTTTCCTCACGAGTATGATAGAAGGGTCCAATTATCTTATATTGTCCTTTATCATTAATCTCATAACCAAAAACATTTATGCTAATGGTTGGATTATTTGTTTCGAATATGCTTGTGTCTTTGATTGCCAGAGGAAATAGCATATTCTTGAAACAAAGTACTTGATCATTGTATACTATTGTTTCGCTTGCTATGTTGGCAATTTTATAGTACGATGGTCTATCAGCATGGTGTGTATCATTCGCGAAAGCCGATATAATGGCCCATTTAAAACAGTAATCATCATTGTTTTTAACATTGATACAGGCTTTTTTGTTCAATATTTGTTTAGGCAGGCTGAAATGGGAAGAAGCTCGAAGTGGGTCGTATTTGTTTATGTTAATTTCAATGCTCTGAAATGTTAACAACGCCCATCCGCTCTCTTTTTCTTGAAACTCCTCCAATTTTGCTTTGATATTTTCAATTGCCGTGTTCAAATGTTCCCTTATGTCTTCCTCGTTCTCAATCGTGTACATTTTAGTTTGCATGCTTTTTATATCTATTTGCATTAACTCATCACATTCTTTGGTGAATTTCGCAAACTTAGCAAAAAGCTCCATGCTAAATTTAAATGTGTTCAAAATTTCCAATTGATTTTCTAATAATTCATTAATCAATGGAATATTTTTTTCAAATAGCTTATTCACATTTACCATACTCTCATCTTTGTTGGTGATGGAGAATGTTTTTACACGATTTTTGGACGCGTTTGCTATTAAGGAAACATTTTCATTTAGAGCTTGTTGAGCGTTTGCTTTATGGGTATTTTTTCTTTGATGTTGAACCCAAAGCTGCTCTTCAACATTCTCATAGCAAAACAAGCATCTTTTGTATGTCGACTGCTTGGATTTTTTTGCAGGTTGTTCTCCAGACATTGTTGGTTGTTGTTGGTGTTGTTGTTGCCCTGCTCCCTTCATATTATTAATATTTTTTAATGTTATTAGATTAAAAAAAAATTTTTTTTTTGGTTGGTGTTTTTGCTGATGTTGATCTGATCTTTAAAAAGGCATGAACAAATTTTTTATTGTTAATTCTACCTTTCTTCTTTTTGAAAGAGAGGTTGAGTAGGTATTAGGCGGTGACATTTTTAGCAATAAGAACGGAGAAAAAGCAGAAAAAAAATCACTATTGCAAACATCACTACGATGGACCGCGATTGTCTATTAAAAAGTGTCAATTTTTCCTATATATTTTTTTTCACTATAAAATTCATATTGTTATTTTGATTCATCTCTAAAAACGCTAACGCTGTGTTATTGATAAGTAAAAAACAATTAAAAAAATCAAAAACAAAGATAAATACTAACACCGCATCAAAAAAAAAGAAATAATAATTAATATATAAGATAACTTACCGTTTGGTGATGATTTTTTTTATCTATAATTCCCTCGTTGATTTTTTAATTTTTGATGAATTCCTATATGAACAAAAAAAACTTCATTTAAAAACAATGTTCAAAAAAGGGTAAACAAACTCAATCGCAAAACACTAGCACCGCGTAATTATTAACTAAAATTTAACCGCGAAACATTATCGCCACGTTATTGTTACCTAAAAAAATTTTTCATAATTAATATAAATATAAGATAACTTACCTTTTTTCCTATTTAGTGTGATGATGATGATGTTGATTTTATCTTTTTTTAACACTTTTTTGTACCACTATATGGTAAAACAAAACAAATATATTGATGGCGTTGGCACGTCAAAGTAAACTGATACGCACTGGTTTAAACACTCGACATTTTATAGAAGAAATCCCTTCTAATACCGGAAACGATACATTCTTTATACAATATGGAAAATAAGATAAGGAATAATGACCAGCGACATAGAAATCATTATTTAGTCATATCACCGGACCAGCAAAACATTTCGTTCTCCTTCCCACTGAGAGACAATTTTTACATCTCGTCGCTTCTCCACATTCTCCATGGTTTTCCCATACACACTGTTATTCTTTAATTTAAAAAAGTCTTTTTCAAACTTATTTTTTGCCTTTTTTCTATATTCTGTGTTAAGGGTTATATATATTTGTAGCCACATAGATTGTGTAAAAGACAACACTCTATGAACTCTAGTGAGAATCAAACCATGTTTCAGACATTGTTGTAAATTCTTTAGATGAATTATATATTTTGTCTTTGAATGTAGACTAGCGACAAGCTTAGGAGTTTTGCACCCCGGCGTTATCATATTTTCTGGGCAAAATGGAAGATCATTGTGCTGATCGTGAAGATCAATTGGATAAGTTAAATCTACTTCCAATACATAGCCGATTTTATCGTTTCCATCACAATTTAAAATATATTCGGCTGTGAAGATTTGTGGATCACTCCATTGAAAATTTCCATCTGGAAGATGTTGCGACATTGCCCAACCGTATAGGTTATTTGCATCTAAATACATAAGATATTTATTTGGTTTGCTAGCATCGACATTTTTCAAATATTTATTATTCGCAACGGTATGTCGATGACTACACTGACATAATCCGCCACGGATGCCATTCTTAAAGAAATTAAGCATCTCAACATCTGTTAGAAGTTCCAGATTGATTTCTGTTGTTTTCAACATTGCATCCCAAGATAAGCCGGGAGATGTATAGTAATGACATGGATCTAACTCATATATATCTAGACAAACCTTACGAAAATTCTCAAATACATCTGCCAACAATAAGACATCGCTCTGCAGATATAAAAGCATGTACTCTTTTAATGTTTTGCAATTGAAATGCTTCCACACTTTTTGAGCATAATCGTAATCTTCAACTAAACAATCTTCATTCGTTAGTCTATTATAGAATTCAGTAATTGGAGGAAGAGAACAGTCATCTAAACGAGCCCAACAATTAACATATTCATAGGGAAATACCCCCTTCCTCATCATTAACTTCAAAGAGGCATCGTTTTTGTAAAATCCCCTATTAATTATGAAATCGTCTTCAGATAAATTTTTAGTTAGCGAATCTATGCTAGACTGTAGAAATCGACATGAATCTAAAAACCTAATCTCAAATGAATTGTGCTCATCTAAATATATGCGTTTAGAAATCGATATATAATTTTCCTTATTTAGTGGAATTATACGTATTTCCCCTTAATACAACCCAGACTTTTCATAAATAGATGTGAATCATAACCCGTCAAATTATGGAAAAAGACTGGGAAAGAGGTCGGAACGCGAAAATCTAAATTACACTGAGAATGGGCTGGTCCTCTATAGACACCAGTGAAATGACTTTGGCGGAAGTTAGTTTTAACGGATAGGACTTTGACGAATGTTGGCCTATTAGTATGGAATGTCAATAGCTACTTACGTTAGAGTGCTCCGCCGAACACTGTTCACAGCGACACACGAAAACTTAGTTCAGTACACAAATGAAACTCCGAGAAATGTTTTGTTTTGTTTTATATTTGTTTCTATTTTGATTTTAAAGCGCTTCACTACACCGCACGTACGTTCAACACTCGACGTTACTTTACTTTTCTAACTTCGAAAATGCACACTCTTATCCTTATACTCTCAAAATTATCCTCCTCGTCTTCTGCCGATCGAAATCTCACTGACTCGCTATTCTCCTCAAAAAATGCCCTGATACAGATCGTATCTGTATCTGTATCGAAAAAAATTTCTTATTCCCCCTGCTAACAGAATTTCCGAATTTCTGTTAGCAGTATGTTATCGCATCCCCGGGGATATTTCATAGTTTCCTGAGAAAAGGAAAGTCATCTTGCATACATTATTCGTTGGTGATAGTATTTCCTTTTCCACGGCCTTCTGTTTGCACAGAACATCTGGCGCGCAAGACGGAGATGATTTTTCGGGCGTACAGCCCGTGGTTGCTTGCCTTTTGCAAACACAACCGAAATCCATTAGATCCCTCTAATGGGTGTGAAATTTTTACAAAGGAATCGTGGGACCGGAGTATTTCCTTTGTTGGCGTTGGACTTGTAAATCTTCCGAATTTTCTTGTTGCGATAATTACGGTTGTTTACACTTTTGGTAGCGGATAGGCGATATGCTTTCATGCGTTTAGCTGCCAGTGTATGCATCCGTTGTTATCTATCTACCAAAAATGGTAATTCCTGGTAAACATCGTGCAGATGTTTAAGATGGGAGATCTGTATGCGATGCTTTTGCTGTTGGATTTTCGGGATCTTGCACGGAAGTAGAGGTGCTAATTGCCTTTAGCTACCCGAGTATGCCTCCCTGGTTCGGTTACTTTACCGAAGATATAATTCCTTGGAAACATCGTGCAGATGTTTTGGATGGAAGATTTATGGCCTGTAATCTGGAATTGTTTTTGCGTACTATGAATGGATGCGTTGACTCGATACTGAAAGTTTTTGAACGTTAAGTTCCTTGTTTTTTTGATGTCGGGTTCAACATTGTTTCAGCTTCCTATGCCCTTGTTACAGGTCTGATTAAGAGCTTTGGGGACACGTGTCTGTGGGCACGTGTAATGGATAAGGTAAGTAAGTTCCTTGAAGGTTTGGAACCTTACCTGGGCGGAATTGTGCGTTCGTAGGACGCTACATGACAATGGTCCCTTACTCTTACATCTAATTCATTAAATCTAACCTTACAAATACTACAGACTGACGATGTTGTTTGATGCTGCTTCTGTTGATCCGTTAAAGGAACCATTGGCTTTGGTCGACCAATGACTTCCTTGTGAAGATGCATTAAATCGCTGACTAGCATCTCCACAAAACGGGTTGGTGTGTCTTCTCCTGCAAAAAAAGAAAAAAATGTTTTATTAGTTTTATGATTTTTTCTTATTAAACATTTTTGACTTACCAACAAATATGCGGTGCTTGCTTAAATCATCATCAAAGGAGCATTTGATATGATATGAAAAAGCGCATGGTATATGTTGTTGGACGTTTGTTGTTGAAGAAATTTCCGGATCCGGTATGCAATGACTAATTGGGCGTAGAATGGATTCAAAATCTGCATACACCACAAAAGGAACAATTAATTTGCGATTATGCTTTTTAAATTTTAGTATATTATTATTTTCATCGGGCATAACGGTTATTATTTTTTTGCATTCGCTCTTATGCGTTTGTAGGGCAGATTCTGAGGCGAATCGCAGCAAGCAGCCGTTACATAAATGCATTCGATGATCATATTTGGTAATCTGGTTGCTCAATAAACGAGAGATGTTTTTAATGTACACATAATGCGTTTTATTCTCATCATCACTACTTATGCAATAAAGCAAGTTAATATGCTTTGCTTTTTCCTCACGAATATGATAGTAGGGTCCAATTATCTTATATTGCCCTTTATCATTAATCTCATAACCAAAAACATTTATGCTAATGGTTGGATTATTTGCTTCGAATATGGTCGTGTCTTTGACTGCCAGAGGAAATTGCATATTCTTGAAACAAAGTACTTGATCATTGTATACTATTGTTTCGCTTGCAATGTTGGCAATTTTATAGTACGATGGTCTATCAGCATTGTGTGTATCATTCGCGAAAGCCGATATAATGGCCCATTTAAAACAATATTCATCGTTATTTTGAACATTGATGCAGGCTTTTTTGGTTGTTATTTGTTTGGGCAAATTAACATGTGGGGTGTATTCATTCCGATTATGATTCGTAAATTTCTGTATTCTATTTTTTCCCTCGGACATGGTTGTAATTACTTTGCGACATTCACTCTTATGTTTTTGCAGTCCGGATTCAGTGGTGAAGTGTTGTAAGCAGCCGTTACATAGATGCATTCGATGATCATATTTGCTAATCTGACTGTTCAATAAACGTCAGATGTTTTTGATGTACACATAATGCGTTTTATTCTCATCATCACTACTTATGCAATAAAGCAAGTTAATATGTTTTGCTTTTTCCTCACGAGTATGATAGAAGGGTCCAATTATCTTATATTGTCCTTTATCATTAATCTCATAACCAAAAACATTTATGCTAATGGTTGGATTATTTGTTTCGAATATGCTTGTGTCTTTGATTGCCAGAGGAAATAGCATATTCTTGAAACAAAGTACTTGATCATTGTATACTATTGTTTCGCTTGCTATGTTGGCAATTTTATAGTACGATGGTCTATCAGCATGGTGTGTATCATTCGCGAAAGCCGATATAATGGCCCATTTAAAACAGTAATCATCATTGTTTTTAACATTGATACAGGCTTTTTTGTTCAATATTTGTTTAGGCAGGCTGAAATGGGAAGAAGCTCGAAGTGGGTCGTATTTGTTTATGTTAATTTCAATGCTCTGAAATGTTAACAACGCCCATCCGCTCTCTTTTTCTTGAAACTCCTCCAATTTTGCTTTGATATTTTCAATTGCCGTGTTCAAATGTTCCCTTATGTCTTCCTCGTTCTCAATCGTGTACATTTTAGTTTGCATGCTTTTTATATCTATTTGCATTAACTCATCACATTCTTTGGTGAATTTCGCAAACTTAGCAAAAAGCTCCATGCTAAATTTAAATGTGTTCAAAATTTCCAATTGATTTTCTAATAATTCATTAATCAATGGAATATTTTTTTCAAATAGCTTATTCACATTTACCATACTCTCATCTTTGTTGGTGATGGAGAATGTTTTTACACGATTTTTGGACGCGTTTGCTATTAAGGAAACATTTTCATTTAGAGCTTGTTGAGCGTTTGCTTTATGGGTATTTTTTCTTTGATGTTGAACCCAAAGCTGCTCTTCAACATTCTCATAGCAAAACAAGCATCTTTTGTATGTCGACTGCTTGGATTTTTTTGCAGGTTGTTCTCCAGACATTGTTGGTTGTTGTTGGTGTTGTTGTTGCCCTGCTCCCTTCATATTATTAATATTTTTTAATGTTATTAGATTAAAAAAAAATTTTTTTTTTGGTTGGTGTTTTTGCTGATGTTGATCTGATCTTTAAAAAGGCATGAACAAATTTTTTATTGTTAATTCTACCTTTCTTCTTTTTGAAAGAGAGGTTGAGTAGGTATTAGGCGGTGACATTTTTAGCAATAAGAACGGAGAAAAAGCAGAAAAAAAATCACTATTGCAAACATCACTACGATGGACCGCGATTGTCTATTAAAAAGTGTCAATTTTTCCTATATATTTTTTTTCACTATAAAATTCATATTGTTATTTTGATTCATCTCTAAAAACGCTAACGCTGTGTTATTGATAAGTAAAAAACAATTAAAAAAATCAAAAACAAAGATAAATACTAACACCGCATCAAAAAAAAAGAAATAATAATTAATATATAAGATAACTTACCGTTTGGTGATGATTTTTTTTATCTATAATTCCCTCGTTGATTTTTTAATTTTTGATGAATTCCTATATGAACAAAAAAAACTTCATTTAAAAACAATGTTCAAAAAAGGGTAAACAAACTCAATCGCAAAACACTAGCACCGCGTAATTATTAACTAAAATTTAACCGCGAAACATTATCGCCACGTTATTGTTACCTAAAAAAATTTTTCATAATTAATATAAATATAAGATAACTTACCTTTTTTCCTATTTAGTGTGATGATGATGATGTTGATTTTATCTTTTTTTAACACTTTTTTGTACCACTATATGGTAAAACAAAACAAATATATTGATGGCGTTGGCACGTCAAAGTAAACTGATACGCACTGGTTTAAACACTCGACATTTTATAGAAGAAATCCCTTCTAATACCGGAAACGATACATTCTTTATACAATATGGAAAATAAGATAAGGAATAATGACCAGCGACATAGAAATCATTATTTAGTCATATCACCGGACCAGCAAAACATTTCGTTCTCCTTCCCACTGAGAGACAATTTTTACATCTCGTCGCTTCTCCACATTCTCCATGGTTTTCCCATACACACTGTTATTCTTTAATTTAAAAAAGTCTTTTTCAAACTTATTTTTTGCCTTTTTTCTATATTCTGTGTTAAGGGTTATATATATTTGTAGCCACATAGATTGTGTAAAAGACAACACTCTATGAACTCTAGTGAGAATCAAACCATGTTTCAGACATTGTTGTAAATTCTTTAGATGAATTATATATTTTGTCTTTGAATGTAGACTAGCGACAAGCTTAGGAGTTTTGCACCCCGGCGTTATCATATTTTCTGGGCAAAATGGAAGATCATTGTGCTGATCGTGAAGATCAATTGGATAAGTTAAATCTACTTCCAATACATAGCCGATTTTATCGTTTCCATCACAATTTAAAATATATTCGGCTGTGAAGATTTGTGGATCACTCCATTGAAAATTTCCATCTGGAAGATGTTGCGACATTGCCCAACCGTATAGGTTATTTGCATCTAAATACATAAGATATTTATTTGGTTTGCTAGCATCGAAATTTTTCAAATATTTATTATTCGCAACGGTATGTCGATGACTACACTTACATAAACCGCCACGGATGCCATTCTTAAAGAAATTAAGCATCTCAACATCTGTTAGAAGTTCCAGATTGATTTCTGTTGTTTTCAACATTGCATCCCAAGATAAGCCGGGAGATGTATAGTAATGACATGGATCTAACTCATATATATCTAGACAAACCTTACGAAAATTCTCAAATACATCTGCCAACAATAAGACATCGCTCTGCAGATATAAAAGCATGTACTCTTTTAATGTTTTGCAATTGAAATGCTTCCACACTTTTTGAGCATAATCGTAATCTTCAACTAAACAATCTTCATTCGTTAGTCTATTATAGAATTCAGTAATTGGAGGAAGAGAACAGTCATCTAAACGAGCCCAACGATTAACATATTCATAGGGAAATACCCCCTTCCTCATCATTAACTTCAAAGAGGCATCGTTTTTGTAAAATCCCCTATTAATTATGAAATCGTCTTCAGATAAATTTTTAGTTAGCGAATCTATGCTAGACTGTAGAAATCGACATGAATCTAAAAACCTAATCTCGAATGAATTGTGCTCATCTAAATATACAGGTTTGGAAATCGATATATAATTTTCCTTATTTAGTGGAATTATACTTATTTCCCCCTTAATACAACCCAGACTTTTCATAAATAGATGTGAATCATAACCCGTCAAATTATGGAAAAAGACTGGGAAAATGGTCGGAACGCGAAAATCTAAATTACACTGAGAATGGGCTGGTCCTCTATAGACACCAGTGAAATGACAATGGTCCCTTACTCTTACATCTAATTCATTAAATCTAACCTCACAAATACTACAGACTGACGATGTTGTTTGATGCTGCTTCTGTTGATCCGTTAAAGGAGCCATTGGCTTTGGTCGACCAATGACTTCCTTGTGAAGATGCATTAAATCGCTGACTAGCATCTCCACAAAACGGGTTGGTGTGTCTTCTCCTGCAAAAAAAGAAAAAAATGTTTTATTAGTTTTATGATTTTTTCTTATTAAACATTTTTTTACTTACCAACAAATTTGCGGTGCTTGCGCAAATCATCATCAAAGGAGCATTTGATGTGATATGAAAAGGCGCACGGTATATGTTCCTGCACATCAGTTGTTGAAGAAGTTGCTGGATCCGGTGTGCAATGATTAACGGGGCTCAGAATAGACTCAAGGTTCGCATACACCAGAAATGGAACCATTAATTTTCTATTATGCTTAGTAAATTTCAGTATTTTTGATTATTGTTATTATTTTTTTACATTCGCTCTTATGGGTTTGTAGAGCAGATTCTGAGGCGAATCATAACAAGCAGCCGTTACATAGATGCAGTTGAGTTTGTTTGCTTTTCGTTAACTGGCTTTTCAATAAACGCGAGATGTTCTTGATGTAGATATAATGCGTTTTATTCTCATCGCGACTTTCACAATAAAGCAAGTTAATATGCTTTGCCTTTTCCTCACGAGTATGATAGTTGGGTCCAATTATCTTATATTGCCCTTTATCGTTAATCTCATAACCAAAAACATTTATGCTAATGGTTGTTGGATTATTGGTTTCGTAGATGGTTGTGTCTTTGACTGCCAGAGGAAATTGCATATTCTTGAAACAAAGTATTTGCTCGTTGTATTCTACTGATTCGCTTGCAATGTTGTCAATTTTATAGTGCGATGGTCTTTCTCTATGAACTGTATCATTAGTAAAAGCCGATATAATTTAAAACAGTATTCATCGTTGTTTTTCACATTGATGCGGGCATGTTTGCTCGATATTTGTTTAGGCAGGCTAAAATGTGAAGAAACTCTAAGCGGGGGTCGTATTTGTTGATGTTAATTTCGATACTTTGAAATGATAACAACGCTCATCCGCTCTCTTTTTCTTGGAACTCTTCCAATTTTACCTTGATATTATCCATTGCCGTGCTCAAATTTTCCCTTATGTCTTCCTCGTTCTCAATCGTGTACATTTTAGTTTGCATGCTTTTTATATCTGTTCGTGTAAGAAGAGAATTCCGTGGTGGGTTTTTTCAAAACATTTTTAATTTTAACATGGTCACCAACGTTATATAACTACTGTCTGCCAGTCTTTTAATCATAAAATTATTACTTACTACATCTGACTTACACAGGCTTACATATTCTTTACAATCGACAAAATTCTCTGCCTCCATTTGTTGCTGTTCTAACATAAGTTCTGCAGCTTTGTTGGGAGTCATTATTATGTTGCTCATTTCACTATCTTTGATTTTCTTTGCCGCTTTTAATTTCGGTTTGGTGCACGAGAAGCGTTTTAATAGGCTTATTTTGCCTTTTAATGACCTGTGCTTTGTTTTTATTTCGTCGTCACTGCTCATCTCGGAGCCCACGGTACACACACTTTAACACAGCAAGCACACACTTCCGGTCTTATTTCACTTAGTGTGCGCAATTTTTTTTCTTCGACACTCCATTGAATGTTCGCACAACACAATTTGTTTTTTTATGTTTTCCCTTTTCCCAAAGCAAAACACGGCGCGAAAATCGAATCTATTGTCTTCTTCAGGTATTTGGTGTACCTGACTTCACTTTTAAGAGCATTCCGTTGAGAGATTTGTTAATTATCGTTTGTCGGTTGCCGACACGTCTTTACTGGATGATGGTCAATTTGGTACTGGGTAGGTGATTCTGGATTACTGCTCTGGCGATCGAGTTGCCCTGTGGATCGCTGGTACGTATTAGACTTATTTTGCCTTTTAATATTCTATTCTTTGTTCTGATTCCATCTTCATTATCATGCCGGCATAAGTGGTACACACTCGTTAACACAACAAGCGCAAACGCTACCTCCTTATTTCACTAAGTGCGTTCAATTTCCTTTCTTCGACACTCCATCGAATATTCACACAACACTATTATCGTTATTTGGTCTTTGTATGTAAAACTTTGAAAGAACACCTTAATACTGGATATATTATTAGTCATTGAGCTGAGTAATATACGAGCATTTTTTTTGTATCTTATTGCTATATTAATATAATACACTACTTACCATACTACTCCCTCTACAGGAAGTATACTACCATCATTTTGTGCTGACGTAAAGTCCTGACTAACCATGAAAAGGTAGTTTGTTGTAAGTAGTATAATTATAGGGCTTCCAACTCACTTTTTGGGCGGTTCTAACTCAGTGACGTCATCGGCGAGTGAGGTCATCTTGAAAGCTCTCTTGGGAGCTTTGGGATATGTTTTATTTTTTAGGGCAGTATACTTGTAGGCTGAAAAACTCTCTCTTGTGCGAGCTTTGAATTCTGTGTTTTATTTAGGCTAGTATACTTTTTAGGGGATACAACTTTTGGGTGTGGGGATTTTGTTATTTCTATTGAATGCTGTGAGGATTATAACCTTTTTCCCAGATCAATTTTTAAGTGTATTAATGATTCAATGAGTGATTATATATATATATATATATATATATATATATATATATATATATATATATATATATATATATATATATATATATATATATATGGATTTCACCATATTGTCTTATTGCGGCGTTACTGGGTTCGGGAATCTTGGCTGTGGGTTGGTGATCCCGGCTGGGGGTTGGTGTCAGGGTTCGGTTGATATTTTTTATAAATCAGGTGAAATGAGATGAGGAGAATACTTTTATAGAGCTTACTTACCATTTTGTGTGCTGACATAAAGTCCTGATTACAAAAAAAAAACGAACCACTTCAAAACAGATCAACCTCCGCGTCGAGGTTCTCTATGTATACTGATTACCTTATTTCCCATATTGTTCAAAAAATGTGTTCTCATCCGGTATCATGACACATGTTCTTGTATGATTTTTTTTGTTTTCTATAGCAAGTTGCTGTGCAGTATTCTTATCTTATTTTTGCATATTTGTTAAAGGAATGTGTGTAATCATGCGGCACATGACCTTGTACGGTAAATTTTTTTTTGATTACAGAGGAAATGAGTTTGAAGAATTTTTTGTTTTTCTATAGTTAGTTGCTGGTCAGTACTCTTATCTTATTTTCCATATTGTTCAAAAAAAGAAAAAAGGGTGACATCTTAGAAGGGGATTTCTTGTATAAAAGGTCTAGTGTTAAAACTAGAACGCATCAGTTTTAATTTTTTAAACAACAGAGATATTAATGGAATTGTACAAGGACGACAACGGCATATGCCTTGGGAGCAACCGTTCCCCAGATGATCTCCAACTGGACGACGACGAAGGAAGGCCAATTGCTGAGAAGAAGAAGAAAAGACGACTTCTAGTCACTGACGCGTTATTGCAAGAAGGTCTGAACAGTTTCGGTGTAGATTTCAACTATGTGGATTTCACTAATTATGACGAAGACGGATATGAACCTGAATACGAACCTAGCTCCCCAGATGATCTGATGAGCAACCCGGACGACGACGAAAGAAGGCCAATTGCTGAGAAGAAGAAGAAAAGACGACTTCTAGTCACTGACGCGTTATTGCAAGAAGGCCTGAACAGTTTCGGTGTAGATTTCAACAACGTGGATTTCACTAATTATGACGAAGACGGATATGAACCCGAATACGAACCTAGCTCCCCAGATGATCTGATGAACAAACCGGACGACGACGACCTGATATTAATGGAATCGGACACCGACAACGACGTCATATGTCTTGGGAGCGACGATGATGATGACGACTTGGACATCATGGAGCCGTATGAGGAATACCGCTACAGGACGTATGAGGACAATTGTAGGGAAGAGGACGACGACGGATTGGACATGAACCCCTTTTTCATGAGATTTATGAAAAAATTATACCGGTCCTCACCTTACCCAGTTCACCAACCAAGAACTCTGGCTACGGATGATTATTTCATCCATGAAATTGACGATGACAACGTCGACTACTTAAAATAAAAAAAGATTAAAATCGGAGAATAAAATGTGTTATGCTAAGATTAAAATAAAAAAATTCCTAATTTAAAGAAAAAAAAAGTGCTACTTTTTATCCACTTTCAACGTTTAATAAAATGGCTTCGTGCAGGTTTATGCAATTCCTCGACAACATTTCGCTTACTCATCGTACAAAATATAATGAATAAAAAAGCAAAACTTGTTTTTCTTTTATAATTTATTTTCTCTATTTTTCACACAGATACAATTACAAATTTTTTTTTTTTATTAATCTTTCATACAGTAACATCAGTTTCTTAATTCTAATCATTTTATGTTCATTCATAAAGCAAGCGCAAGTGTCTGGTTTATTTTTGCAAAAATTTTCCTGAAAATGGCACGTGTTGCAGGATAAGTTCCTTAAAAATGAAATGTAATCCAGTAGTCTTTATATTGGACATGATTTTTTTTTTTTTTCAAATCGAATCACAAATGCGTACATGTTTTTTTCTTTTCAAACAGGGCGTTTATTTCGAATTTGATTTTAATTCAAGATTTTGGATTTAATTATGCCGTGGGGGCAAATGTTATGCGATAAACGAAATGAATCTAAAAGCTATTTTCGAATGAATTATGTTCGTCTAAATATAGGCGTTTGGAAAGCGATATATAATGTTCCTTATTTAACGGAATTACACTTATTTCCCCCTTAATAGAACACAATTGTTTCACAAATAGATGCAAATCATAACCCGACAAATTATGAAAAAAGACTGGGAAAAATGTCGGAACGCGAAAATCTAAATTGCATTGTGAATGGGCTGGTCCTCTATAGACACCAGTGAAATGACAATGGTCCATTACTCTTACATCTAATTCATTAAATCTACCTTTACATATAATACAAAATGGGGAGGTGTTTTGATGATGGGTCTCGTTCTGTGTTAGTGGCAGCATCGGTTTTGGCTGTCCGATGATTTCCCTGTGATGATGCGTCAGATCTTTGGTTAGCATCTTCACAAATTGTGATGGCGAGTTTTCTCCTGCAAAAAACGGAAAATGTTTATTTTTTTAGTTTTGATTTTTTTCTTAACATTTTTTTTACTTACCAACAAATGTGCGGTGATTGTTCAAATCATCATCAAAGTAGCATTTGATGTGATAAGAAAAGGCGCACGGTAAATGTTGCTGCACATCTGTTGTCGACGATGTTTCGGGATCGGATGCGCAATGAGTCACGGAACGCAAAATCGACTCGAAGTCCGCATATACCACAAATGGGACCTATAGTTCATTATCTTTAGTCTATTTACAAATTTTCTTCAGACAACCGTTTGGAATTCACTTTCTTCTTCTTTCGGTAATACCAATTAAACTTTAGTTCTTTTTCCTTAATCTCTTTACAAATCCTCTTCAGACATCGGTTTGAAATTCACTTTCTTCTTCATTCGGTAATACCAATTAAACTTTAGTTCTTTATCTTTAATCTCTTTACACATCTTCTTCAGACAACGGTTTGAAATTCACTTTCTTCGTTTTCTTTCGGTAACACCAATTAAACTTTAGTTCTTTATCTTTAATCTCTTTACACATCTTCTTCAGACAACGGTTCGAAATTCACTTTCTTCTTCTTCTTTTGGTAACATCAATTAAACTTTAGTTCTTTATCTTTTTTCTTTTTACCACTCTTCTGACAGATTCTCCCGGAAATTACGTCTCAATTTAGATTCACCACTCGACACCCTTAACTTTTTTGTCCGATCTACCACCGACAACCTTTCCGATCGTTGACTCTAATCTTTACTCCGATATTACCAACACCAGACCGTGACCAACCACCAACTGCCTTCCTAATTTGCTCTTACCTTTTCTCGTCACTTCGGGGTCAACACCTCCCGATGACGACAACGCAATTCAATTTTAATTGCCCCAATTTCCGATTGATGGCTTTTGATTCGCAATTGCTTCAAACTGCTGTGTTGGTCAATATTTCTTCACTGACTTGCATCACAGTTCAGTATCCACAGTTGCGTACTGACCCAATTTATTATTTCGTGCTTGAATGCAATTAATTGCCTTTCCGTGATTTGTTAATTGTTTCGGAATATGCAGTTAATTGCTTTTGCATTATTAGGCAATCGTTTTGGCATATGCAATTAATGCATTATCGTACCGGGGGATCATCCGAGTTTAAAATTTGGTGGTGCTTTTTTGTTTGAGTGTGTCAATGATCTCCTGTAAGTTATCTTTAGGTTTGACATCATCGACACACCTAACACGCGAGATGTTTTTAATGTATACATAATGAGTTTTATCATCATCACGACTTTCACAATAAAGCAAGTTAATATGCTTCCTCTTTTCTTCGCGCGTGTGATAGTAGGGTCCAATTATCTTATATTCCCCTCTATCATTAATTTCGTAGTCAAAAACGTTTACGCTGATGGTTGGGTTATTGGCTTCGAAGATGCGTGTATTCTTGACCGCTAGAGGAAATTCCATATTTTTGAAACAAAGTATTTTATTCTCGTATTCTATTGTTTCGCTTGCTATGTTGAGAATTTTATAGTGCGATGATCCGTCGGCATGGTGTGTATCGTTAGTGAAAGCCGATATAATAGCGCATTTAAAACAGTATTCATCGTTGTTTTGAATATTGATGCAGGGGCGTTTGTTCGATATTTGTTTGGGCAAATTGAAATATGAAGAAGCTCGAAGCGGGTCGTATTTATTGATGTTGATTTCGATTCTTTGAAATGATAGCAACGACCATCCGCTATCTTTTTCTTGAAACTCCTCCAATTTTGCTTTGATATTCTCGATTGCCGTGCTCAAGTTTTCCCTTATATCTTCCTCATTCTTATTCGTAAACATTTTCGTCTGCATGCTTTTAATATCGAGTTGGACTACCTCGTCACATTCTTTAGTGAATTTTACAAATTTCACAAAAAGCTCCATGCTGAATTTATATGCTCTCAAAACTTCCAATTCATTTTTCAGTAGCTCGTTAATCAATGGAATATTCTTCTCGAATAAAGTTTTGACATTCAGTATGTTTTCATCTTTGTTGGCAATGACGAATGTCTTAACGCGATTTTTGAATGCGTTTTCTATTGAGTAGACGTTTTCATCGAGGGCTTGTTGGGCGTTTGCTTTGTGAGTATTTTTTCTTTGATATTGGGCCCAAAGCTGTTCTTCAACATTCTCATTGCAAAACAAGCATCTTTTATAGGTGGACTGTTTGGATTTTTAGCAGGTTGTTCTCCTGACATTGTTGGTTGCTGTTGTTGGCGCTCGTTCAACCCTTGCCCTAATCTTTTCCTTAAATTATTATTATTATTTTTATTATTATTATTGAGGGTGTTGCTGTTGATGATCGCATTAGCAGACATATTTCTAAAAAGTAATAAAAAATGTATTGTTAATTCTACCGCTTTGTTTTTGATATTTTTTCGGTCGAATATTCAAAAGATTAAAACGGTATATGTTTATAAGAACAGGGACTAGGAAAAAGGTTAAAACTGTATATGTTTTTGAGAACAGAGACTGGCCAATGACCGTTGAACGAAAAAACCCCCAGCCCAGACACCAACCCAATCAGCGGGTGACGTCACTTCCTGTCCCAGAACCGGCCATAACATACTACTGCTTATGTTTTGGGATTTGGTTTTATGCAACTAGTTATGATGGGGGTACGTAATATAACAATATATTTAAATAACTCTCCACCCTCTATACTCGAGGTGTTAGCTTATGTCACAACCGATTAGCTGATTTTTGATTACATCGCGCTGTGCCACAAGAACTAATGGGCGAATTCAAGAGAACAGTGCAACAGTTCTGCTCTTGAACGAAGAACAACATAAAAGCACTGGAGAGAAGAGGAGCGATAATGTTGTAAGCAAATAACCATGATCTGATGTGGGATAAGAACGAACAAAGGAATCAATAACGGGGAGAAAAAAAAACAGAAACAAAGCGATAAAGAGAGGAGGTAAAAAACAATAATTTAAAAAACCGAAATTGTTTATAACTTGTTTTCCTGTTAAACAATCACTAAACTGTTACTTCAGTAAACAGTCAAACGATGAAGCTACAGTTCAAATTTCAAGTCGATCGGATGAAAACCTTTCGACTTCTACTGTCGGCTGATTTTGAAAACACGGTTTCGAGAAAAACTCGTTTAAAGTTTCAAAATGCGTCTATTTCCAAGCGGAATTCACGCATATTTGGCCCGGAAAAATTGATTTTAAGAAATTTTGAATTTAGATCGGTATTTGTGCGTTGTCGATTTTTATTATAGGAATATTTTGGCGTAATTTAAACCAATAAAAAAGATGAAAAAAAAAATTTCAAAACAGATGTGTCCCAACAAAACGTAACAGAACTAAATTGTTGCTAGTTCTAGGGTTCTAACACAAGACAGGTGTAGAGTGTTACACAAGAATATATTTCTAACAAATATCATCACATCACATCTAGTTACAGCTGCAACATCCTCCCAGGCCGAAAACGAAGCTCTCAATATTCCTTTCTGGAACTTATTGTGCTGTGTAGTGCCGGTGAACAGAAATTTTGTGTGGTGAATGTGACGTTATTCTACCCAAGGAGTATTGAAGCCCGCGAAACAAGTGGATGTATTACGACGCAACGTCCGGCGAGTATGCTTGGTGTGACAACACATCCCATCCAAGCTCCAATAATTTTTGAGGGATATGTGCTGTGATGGAACACAACTCCTTTACGATTGACGAGCTTTGAATGTTTCTGGATGACCGATTCGTTTAAGCTGTCCAATTGTCAACAGTACTCATCCGGATTGATTGTTCGGATCAAAAAACACCGCGTGCTTTTGTTGTAAATAGAATTAACAATTTAAATAAGGAATATAATAATAGGAAATAAGGGAAGGTGAACGGGACTTACTTGGGGTCCTTGGGTGGACCTCTTCTTCGTCGCCACTGTCGGTCACTGGGTGTAGGGGGTATAGGTTCTTGCTCCCCCTGTTGTCTTGAATTAATTTCCCTTCCTTGATTGATTTCAATCAATAACATTTATTAATTTTCCTTTGGTTTCTTTGTGATTTAATAACTTAAATTAGTTCCACTTCCTAATTGTCTTCTTTATCTCTGTTCTTAAGTTTTTTTTCGTGATTTTAGAACTTTATTTAGTTTACTATCGGAAGCTAATTGTCTGTCTTGTTGCTCAAATCTCAATCTATGATTTTTTTGCAGGTGACGTTTATAATATTTTATTCGGCCCCAACGCCGTTTATTATTGTATTTTCTGCCAAGTAGAATTTGCATAAAAAGGACTAATCTTGTAAACGTCGTAAACCAAATAACTCGGTACTTGCAAATTTGTGATATAAATATATCCCATCCCTTTGGTCCGTTGTCTGTAATTAACAGATTCTCATTATAATGAATGGACAAGGCATTACCCGGATTTGATGGATCGAACTACTCTTCGTTCGATCGCCGTCCCTCAATTCCGGTTGCCGATTTAGGTCTTGTCTAGTTCCGCACTAGAGTGTCTGGTGAAGATTCCCTAAAGGACGACCATTAATAACAACCAAATGAGAATACAAACACTGAATGAATATTAATTAAGGTTTAGTTTATTGTAGGACTTGATATATTTAGATAAGGTAGAGAAAAAACGTTTTTCCGCAATGACAGCTCGAATTAATCTTATTGAAATGTCAGCTGTTTGCTGACATTTGTTATTCGTGTTGTCATGACAGCATTTCAGTAGTGCCTGCACCAGTGTTGCCATTGTGTGCTGCTCCGTTTCCAACATTCCGCCTTTATGCAAATTAGCTACTTGACAATATTGATTTCATTTACAGGTAGAGAGGGGAAATTCGAGGAAATTAGTGGGTGTTGGGCGAGGCTAGGACGCGAGGCCCGTAACACTTTCAATCCCACCACATTTTCAAGAAATTCAGTTTTTGAAGTCGTTTGAGGCGAATTATTACGTCGGAACCAAGACCGTTTGCGTTCCACATTGTTATAAACAATCCAAATCTCATCACCAGTTATAGTTCTTTTTAAAACGCTGATGTTTCTACCCGCGAATTATTGAGTCATTTAGCGGGGGTGTCAAAAATAAAAGACCAACTTATTTTAAAAAAAATACTTCAAAGTTACTTCTAACATTGATGGCCCAAGGCTTAAATCTAACTGTTGAATAACCTGAACGATCTCAACGAAGACTGTTGGCGAGTGAACCGCCGCTCTGCTGGAGCGCAGATGGCGATGGTGGTGGCACTGCCTGTGAAAGAAAGGAGGACGAGATGAAATGCCATTGGAGGGCGGCAGATCAAGGTAACAGGTGACTGAGGCAACGTCAAGAGGAGGATGTGTTGGTGGATCCAACGTCGTAGCTTGGCCCGGGATGTGGATCAAAGGGGAAGCGTAACACATCTGCCCCGCCGTTGTGGGGGGGGGGGGGGGGGGGTGTTGATACGGTGGTACTGGTCAGCATCAGATCAAGATACTGTTGGCGTGGGTGTCTGTGGGGGCGAAGTTGTGCGCTGGGCTGGGTGCTATGTCCTACCTCCGCCCCACAAAGATAAAAGTTCGACGCACACTGTCCACCAACAAATAAACAAAACTCCACCACTTTTCGTTCACAAAAAAAAGGAAAATGAAACACACTGGCTTACATTTTATGAATGACCTTTATTGTTTACTTTAAAAAGAGTTATATTGTTTTTATTTGGTGTAAAATATATTTATAGTTATTTTAAAACACGTGATGAACGTTCACTGAATAAAATTATGTATTTGTCATGTTTCACAACTCAATGCCAAGTTTAGTTTATAATGTTCACAACGGGTATACACAATTTTAATTATATTTTCTCTCCACACTAGAGCACTCCCAGCAATAAAAGAAACCAATTTATAATAGTAACTCTTTTTTTTCTTTTTTCTTTTTATTTATTTGTTATATTATAAATAATTTTCATTTATTTATTCCTTTTTGCTTTTTTTATCTTTACACATTTTCTAAATTCTATTAAACATAATTTCTCTTTAATTATAGTTCACAGTGTTCTTTATTATTAATTACATATATTCGATCTTATCTATTCACTTCTATCATTATTGTTCAAAGTTATTAGGGACTTCTCCCTTTATTAATTCTTCACTACTTTTTCTTTATTCTGTGCACTTTAACTTAGCACTATGCGACAATACTTTTCTTTATTTCGAGCTCGCAATGTTTCTTATCTTTAATTACATATATTCAAACTTATCTGTCCACTTCGATTATCATTGTTAAAAGTAATTAGGCACTTCTTTTTTTTCTTTATTTACTTCTTCACCACTTTCTCTTTATTCTTCGCTAATCACTCACTTCCCGGACTCGTCGTCACTATTCAACTTTTCACTTCTCCGACACTACGATAGAACACCTCTTCATCAAACCTCCTCAAAACATCCTGCCACCTATTCTGTTTGTACCCCTTCGCGTTACCTTGGGGTCAACACCTCCCGATGACGATAATGCAATTTCGATTTTCAATGACCCAGTTTTCGATTTTCAACTCCGATTTGCAATTGCGTTGAAATGCGGCGTCAGCCGATATACCTTCATCGGTTTGCGTCACAGTTCAACTTCCGCGATTGCAAAGTGACCCAATAAATGTTGATGTGCAATTACACAATTTTCAATGCAACGGTTGTGGCGAAATGTGGGGCAATTAATTGCGTTATCCGAGTTCAGAATCGGTTGGCGTTTTTTTGGTTTAAGTGCATCAATGACCCCATGTATAGCATCTTTATCCATGTCGTCACTGATACACTTAACACACGCGACCGACTCCTTCGATGGTTGACATAAAACTCTACGATGTGCATTCGCTGGTGGTTGATATTTTGGCGCCGTGGTGAATATTCTCTCGGCTAAGGGTGCGTTTTACTTACCACAAGAGAAACGTGAAGTCTCTCTTTGTGGTATAGGGGACCGGATCTCGTAGTGAAGATCATGGTGGTATGTGTGTGTGTGATCGTGTAGATCACATTGTTTAACTCATGCACGAAGATCATGGGACACGAATATAAATAGACCGCAATGCAATTAGGCAAATAGTGCTGAAAGCGAACAAGGGCATCGTTCCGAATGGGGTTCAGCTAAGTAAATACGCTGCAACTCATTAGGTGCTAATGGATTTGGGATACTTCATACAATTTGCATATCGTTGGTGGAAGAAACGAATTCTTTATTTGCATTTGTTCATGCTATGTAATTCGAATTCGGCGGTTAAGCGCGAAGTTGGTGATTGTTTGTCAGATGGACAAACAGATCATGGGTGGTGTCTATTGCAGCTGAGCAAACAACGTTGGACAAAAGAGTCGCCAGCCAAGGTGTATGTAAAGGCAATTTTTCTGCACATGTGAGGCTGCGATCTGCTTGGCAAACAAAGGTGCCGAATGGTGAATGAATTATTTTATTTTAATAATACATTTACAATACCCTCAACGCGAATGTATTATTTTATTTTAATAATATCACGGCATTTAGCTCTCTTTTCCATATCAGAGTTTCACACGACTGACTTTCTTTTGCGTTCTTGGTTTTTTTTTTTCACGGTTACTTTTTTAAAATTTGTTTTACACAGTAATTTTTCGCCTTGTTATAATTTTATATTGTTATTTTTTAGGAGCGAGAGAGAGAGTGGTGTGGGCGGTGTAGTTGATCGCCGAACGTCACAACTTTGTTAACTTCACATGATCTACCGTCTTCAGAATGATATGTTTATTCGTCCAAGTCACGTTTAAATTACATCAAATCCTTTTGTCAGAAAGAGAGGAAAGAATGAACACAGATCGTTGAAAGAAAAAACCTGTTTTCCGGTGATGTCTCACTGATCACAAATTTGAGATCAGTGAGACCCCCCCATGCATAATTAACATCTCGTGTCTTCATGTGCATATCCTTCCCTTCCCTCCAAATGACCAATTTCCCATTACAATATCCCGAAACACAAAAGCGAATAATTTAAATAAAGTAAAACACCTATTTTAAAACCTCACTCACATTGCACATAGTCTTTCTTTCTATTAGCCATAGTCTCCCCCTATTTGTTTTCTTTTACATTCTTTATTTTTAACTTTTTAATTTGATTTCTTTGTGAACCGCACGCGCACACCGATTGACTACTTATTTTCAAAAATGAATCTCATTTAAATATTTCATATTCAGCGCAACGACCACTGTTCAAACCACAAGCAGGAATATTTAAATTTGGTCGGAGCGCACAACCACTCGCAATCCTCACATAGGGGGTATGGTTGGTGGTGATGGTTAATGTCCACGCTTGCACACTAAAACTTGAGCCAACGCCATGAAAACTGGTACAACTTTAATGATTCAATACCTAAATAAAGAATCAACCGGTATCTCATCCTCCTGGGCCGATGTTTTTATTTTTTAGCGAGTCGAGAAACACCCGCAAAGTCGTTTTCAACTTCGTGACTATTCGGCGGCTAGCGATGTGAAATCTTTCTTCACGCACGAGATGTCGATTGACGACTGCCTTTTTTTTTTTGCCTTGATACACTTGTTCAATCATTTTTATTTTATTTTGTGCAATATTAATCACTTCAATAACGTAAATTTGCGGCTAGGACGTAGCTTCCACGAAAAGCACGTACTGTACGTGTTTTGAATCCCGGTTCGTTTACCAGGAGCGAACGACGACGAGCAAATAAAACGAAATACAATGTTTCCTTTTATGAAATTCTTTAATTCAAACGAACGAAAAACGAATAATATCTAGCTAAATGCAACGACAAACGAGAGTGATAACATATCGACAGCGAAATCAAAACTCAACTGATATTCATAATGCAAAATGACAACTAAAACTAAATAACAAAAATAAAAAAACAGGGCGATTCCAAACAGGGCGGTTCCAAACAGGCTGTCTCTTCAAACAGGGCGCTTCCAAACAGGGCGGTTTCTTTAAACAGGGCGATTCCAAACAGGACGGCTCCAAACAGGCTGTTTCTTCAAACTGTTTGTATTATAACTACCCCTCTGTGATAGCTCTTCAATGCTGTAAGCAGGTCTTATCATATGATGTTATGGTGGACTATATTTGATATTCTAAGACTCCTGGGGGGGAAAAATAACTTCAATATTCGAATAATACAGGGCGATTCCAAACAGGGCGGGTCCAAACAGGCTGTTTCTTCAATCTTATCATATGATGTTATGATGAGACTATATTTGATACTCTAAGACTCATGGAGGAAAAAAATGAATGACCAGTATTCGAATAATTTTCTCACAAAATTAGCCAAAGGGAAAAAACATCAATTAATTATTATTATAAAAAAATGGCTGCGAATATAAAAATCTGCTTCGTCCGTTTCCGATGTTGTGGAATGAAACGCCAATTCGAAGGTATTTCCTATTGCTTGGAGCACGTCCATCTCACTCGAGGTAAGCATCTTCATGGTGTCCTCATCCATCATGTTGAAGCGAATCGGCAGGAACACCTTATTCTTGTCCAACTCCACCAGTATCCTCGCTCCATACTTCGTCTGGCACCTTATCGCTCGAAGCATTTTATATTTCCTATTTAGTGTTAGAGTTTTTAAACTCTCTAGTGGCTTAATTTTACCCAATTGATTCAAACCCTCCATTTTTATATATAGGCAGAGCTGTTTACTAGGTTTAATTTTTAAAGTAAACTGATACATACTGGATTAAAAACTCGACCTTTTATACGAGAAATCCCCTTCTAATACTGGAAACGAGACATTCTTTGCTCAATATGGAAAATAAGATAAGGAATAATGACCAAGAACTTGCTATATATAAATCAACATTAGCCTGTGGGGAACGGAAACAATACATTCTTTGTACAATATGGAAACTATGATAAGAATAATGATCAAGAACTTGCTATATATAAATCAACATTAGCCTGTGGGGAGCGGAAACGATACATTCTTTGTACAATATGGAAAATAAGATAAGGAATAATTGGCTCTCATAAATACACTTAGAAATAAAAAAGAGTTTACTATAGCATCCAAGGTCATAAGATCGGACTGGAAACTATGATAAGAATAATGACCAAGAACTTACTATATATAAATCAACATTAGCCTGTGGGAACGGAAACGATACATTCTTTGTACAATATGAAAACTATGATAAGAATAATTGGCCCTCATAAATACACTTAGAAATAAAAAAGAATTTACTATAGCATCCAAGGTCATAAGATCGGACTGGAAACTATGATAAGAATAATGACCAAACTCGACCTTTTATACGAGAAATCCCCTTCTAATACTGGAAACGAGACATTCTTTGCTCAATATGGAAAATAAGATAAGGAATAATGACCGAGAACTTGCTATATATAAATCAACATTAGCCTGTGGGGAACGGAAACAATACATTCTTTGTACAATATGGAAACTATGATAAGAATAATGATCAAGAACTTGCTATATATAAATCAACATTAGCCTGTGGGGAGCGGAAACGATACATTCTTTGTACAATATGGAAACTATGATAAGAATAATTGGCCCTCATAAATACACTTAGAAATAAAAAAGAATTTACTATAGCATCCAAGGTCATAAGATCGGACAAGCACATTCATGTTTGTTTTTGATAACAGCATATAGAAATCAACATACGTATGAAAGGCAAAAAAAAAAATATGAGTAATGGCATCCCAACTTGCTATAGAAATCATGAATACTTGCTAAAGGTTGTGGGATCGGCACAATATGGACTTGAATAATCATTCGGTGACTCATGAAAAAAAAAAACCCCCCCAAAAGCACAATCCCACTCATCATCATCAACATCATCATAGAGCAAAAAGCCCCCACCCCCGCCCCCGCCCTGTTATTGCATCTGTTGGAATACTGGCTTAGGTCTGCGTCTTAGGTTAAGTCAACTAGCTTAGCTCTGCGTCTTAGGTGAAGTCAGTTTTTAAGTTCCAACAAAAACAATCCATTTCACATACAAATCCACAAACAACAAAATTCCCATATATATTACTCAGATTAATGACAATAACATTAAAAAGCACAACAAAGCCAAAGTTTTTTATTTCCGCTACAGTAAACAGCTTACAACCGAGACAAAAGCCAAAAGCACAACCCATTCATCATCATCAACATATAACTATCATTAACTTCAAAGAGGCATCGTTTTTGTAAAATCCCCTATTAATTATGAAGTCGGCTTCAGATAAATTTTTAGTTAGCGAATCTATGCTAGACTGTAGAAATCGACATGAATCTAAAAACCTAATCTCGAATGAATTGTGCTCGTCTAAATATATGCGTTTGGAAATCGATATATAATTTTCCTTATTTTTAGGTGATTCCATCTTTAATAAAAAATTAATCAAAAAAAATGAAAAAATAATATCAATAGAACGACTTACCTTGAGCTTCGTCTTCGTAAACGGTTTTAGATTTTAGGATTGAATTGAATTTCTTCAGGACAAGTCTTCTTGGGGATGGATTCCTTCTAATAGTGGATGTAAATTTAACACCCGACCTTTTTATACACGAAATCCCCTTCTAATATCAAAAACGATACATTCTTTCTTCAATATGGAAAAAATATGATAAGAATAATTGGCTCCCATAAATACACTTAGAAATAAAAAAAAGAGTTTACTATAGCATCCAAGCTCATAAGATCGGACAAGCACAGTCATGTTTGGTTTTTTTGATAACAGCATATAGAAATCAACATTGGCCTGTGGGGAGCGGAAACGAGACATTCTTTGTCCAATATGGAAACTATGATAAGAATAATTGGCTCTCATAAATACACTTAGAACTAAAAAAGAGTTTACTATAGCATCCAAGCTCATAAGATCGGACAAGCACAGTCATGTTTGGTTTTTTTGATAACAGCATATAGAAATCAACATTAGCCTGTGGGAACGGAAACGATACATTATGAAAACTATGATAAGGAATAATGACCAAGAACTTGCTATATATAAATCAACATTAGCCTGTGGGGAGCGGAAACAATAAATTCTTTGTACAATATGGAAACTATGATAAGAATAATTGGCTCTCATAAATACACTTAGAATCAGTTTAATGACAATAAGATTAAAAAAACAACCCATTTCCCATACAAATCCACAAACAACAAAATTCCCGTATATATTACTCAGTTTAATGACAATAAGATTAAAAAGTACAACAAAGACAACGTTTTTTTATTTCTACCACAATTAACAGCTTACAACCGAGACAAAAGCCTAAAGCACAACCCATTCATCATCATGGCTTAGGTCTGCGCCTTAGGTGAAGTCAACTAGCTAGAAAGCAATTGACAGATATTTTGCCAAATACAGAAAACCAAGACCAATCTGTATAGTAAAACCCAATGTAGAAACATCAAGGTATATGCCTACTGAGGATTATTTTATTCACGATGGCGAGGACGATGACATCAGACCGCTAGGTCCAGGCCATCAGATTGAGGAACCTAACATCAACGAGGATATATTCCTGGGCGGTTATCTCCAAAACGATTTCTCCAGCGATGTTTTTGCTAATGATTACGGCATGATCATTAACGATTCCGGGGATATTATATATATCGACGATTACCCCATTTTAAACGACAGCGACCGTCTACTCACTGACGAGTTATTGCAGCAAAGTTTAATAAATTTCGGGGTAGAGGAATCTACCACCAATGATCCTTTTTTATAATTATATAAATAAAAAATTAAAATAAAAATAAATAAAAAAACGTCAAATTAAAAAAGCAATCTTGTTTTTTCTATTATTAACAGGTACATTGTTCTCCATATCATTGTTTGGTTTCAAATTTTTTTAACCCATTGACATCAATATTAGTTTTTCCACAATAATCAGCACGAGTAATAAAGTCCTATTTATAATGATAGACTATCGAATGTATCCAGTTAGTCTAAAACAGTCATTCCATGGACACACAAGCGAATCAATAAAGAAAACAAATAATTAATTTTTTTTTCTCATAACGTTATAATTTATTACTTTTTTTATTTTTACTACAAATATCTCTTATATCTATCCTATTAGATACAAAAAAATTATTTACATTATTTAAAAAATATATAACAATCCTATTATTAAATATAAATATGAATCATAATTTTTAACTTAAACATTACTTAATCTATTATGCCCCCAAGCATACGTGCTTACGCGATCTTCACAAATATATCTTTTTGTGTCGCTATCGCTTAATGCTAACTTATTTACAGACTGCGTATAAATATTGTGTAACTTACTTCTAAATATTAACATAGGCTTATATAATAACTTACGTCTTAACAAACAATTTCTATAATCTCTTATATCTAAACTATTGGTAACAGACTTCTTTACCCCCTTGGCCTTTTTTGTTACTTCACTGGTGTCTAAAGCAAAAGAGTACATTTTAGCTCTTAACCCAATGAATTCAGTCATGTTTTTGCTATTGTTCTCATCTTTGAATTTTCCGAGAACTTTTCCATTTATTTGAGGGAAATTATGAATGTTATCTATTGGATATTCCGATGTATCAAACCTAGATTTTTCGGGATCAACAATATCGCTATATATATCCGAATAGAAATCATTAGTTGATATTGTATAGATAAAAGAGTCTGTATCCATGTAATTCAGCTGAATCGCCCTATCAAACTTTTTTCTCATGTAATCATAGTGAAAGTCATACATGAACCATTTTGATAGTTCTAATACTGCGAATCCTAAATAAATGGGTTTATCAAATACTATTCGCGCCTTGCTCAGTTCAATAGCACACATCTGAGGTGTAAATATTGAGAGGCTATGGAAATTGGGATGAGCAATCAGTTTTCTGGCGCTGTGTGAATTTCTTTCTCCTTCCCATTGAGAGACAATTTTTACATCTCGTCGCTTCTCAACATTCTCCATGTTTTTGCCATACACACTATTATTCATTAATTTAAAAAAGTCTTTTTCAAACTTATTTTTCGCCTTTTTTCTATACTCCGTGTTGAGGGTTATATATTTTTGCAACCACTCAGATTGTGTAAAAGACAACACTCTATGAACTCTAGTGAGAATCAGCCCATGTTTCAGACATTGTTGTAAATTCTTTAGATGAATTATATACTTTGTCTTTGAATGTAGACTAGCGACAAGCTTAGGAGTTTTGCACCCCGGCGTTATCATATTTTCTGGGCAAAATGGAAGATCATTGTGCTGATCGTGAAGATCAATTGGATAAGTTAAATCTACTTCCAATACATAGCCGATTTTATCGTTTCCATCACAATTTAAAATATATTCGGCTGTGAAGATTTGTGGATCACTCCATTGAAAATTTCCATCTGGAAGATGTTGCGACATTGCCCAACCGTATAGGTTATTTGCATCTAAATACATAAGATATTTATTTGGTTTGCTAGCATCGACATTTTTCAAATATTTATTATTCGCAACGGTATGTCGATGACTACACTGACATAATCCGCCACGGATGCCATTCTTAAAGAAATTAAGCATCTCAACATCTGTTAGAAGTTCCAGATTGATTTCTGTTGTTTTCAACATTGCATCCCAAGATAAGCCGGGAGATGTATAGTAATGACATGGATCTAACTCATATATATCTAGACAAACCTTACGAAAATTCTCAAATACATCTGCCAACAATAAGACATCGCTCTGCAGATATAAAAGCATGTACTCTTTTAATGTTTTGCAATTGAAATGCTTCCACACTTTTTGAGCATAATCGTAATCTTCAACTAAACAATCTTCATTCGTTAGTCTATTATAGAATTCAGTAATTGGAGGAAGAGAACAGTCATCTAAACGAGCCCAACAATTAACATATTCATAGGGAAATACCCCCTTCCTCATCATTAACTTCAAAGAGGCATCGTTTTTGTAAAATCCCCTATTAATTATGAAATCGTCTTCAGATAAATTTTTAGTTAGCGAATCTATGCTAGACTGTAGAAATCGACATGAATCTAAAAACCTAATCTCAAATGAATTGTGCTCATCTAAATATATGCGTTTAGAAATCGATATATAATTTTCCTTATTTAGTGGAATTATACGTATTTCCCCTTAATACAACCCAGACTTTTCATAAATAGATGTGAATCATAACCCGTCAAATTATGGAAAAAGACTGGGAAAAAGGTCGGAACGCGAAAATCTAAATTACACTGAGAATGGGCTGGTCCTCTATAGACACCAGTGAAATGGCAATGGTCCCTTACTCTTACATCTAATTCATTAAATCTAACCTTACAAATACTGCAGACTGGCGATGTTGTTTGATGCTGATTCTGTTGTTTTGTTAAAGGAGCCATTGGCTTTGGTCGACCAATGACTTCCTTGTGAATATGAATTAAATCGGTGAATAGCATCTGCACAAAACGGTTTGGTGTGTCTTCTCCTGCAAAAAAGAAAAAAATGTTTTATTAGTTTTATGATTTTTTCTTATTAAACATGTTTTGACTTACCAACAAATATGCGGTGCTTGCTTAAATCATCATCAAAGGAGCATTTGATATGGTATGAAAAAGCGCACGGGATATGTTGTTGAACGTCTGTTGTTGAAGAAATTTCCGGATCCGGTGCACATTGGCTAATGGGGCGTAGAATGGATTCAAAATCCGCATACACCACAAAAGGAACAATTAATTTGCGATTATGCTTTTTAAATTTAAGTATTTTATTACTTTCATCGGGCATAACTGTTATTATTTTTTTGCATTCGCTCTTATGCATTTGCAGGGCAGATTCTGAAGCGAATCGCAGCAAGCAGCCGTTGCATAAATGCATTCGATTGTTATCTTTGGTAATCTGAGTTCGCAACAAACGTGAGATGTTTTTAATGAATACATAATGCGTTTTATTCACATCATCACTACTTATGCAATAAAGCAAGTTAATATGCTTTGCTTTTTCCTCACGAGTATGATAGAAGGGTCCAATTATCTTATATTGTCCTTTATCATTAATCTCATAACCAAAAACATTTATGCTAATGGTTGGATTATTTGCTTCGAATATGCTCGTGTCTTTGACTATCAGAGGAAATTGCATATTCTTGAAACAAAGTACTTGATCATTGTATACTATTGTTTCGCTTGCAATGTTGTCAATTTTATAGTACGATGGTCTATCAGCATTGTGTGTATCATTCGCGAAAGCCGATATAATGGCCCATTTAAAACAATATTCATCGTTGTTTTTCACATTGATGCATGCGTTTTTCTTTAATATTTGTTCGGGCAAATTAAAATGTGGAGTGTATTCATTCCGACTATGATCCGGAAATTTCTGTATTCTATTTTTTCCCTCGGACATGTTTGTAATTACTTTGCGACATTCACTCTTATGTTTTTGCAGTCCGGATTCAGTGGTGAAGTGGTGTAAGCAGCCGTTACATAGATGCATTCGTTTGGTATCTTTGATGATCTGGCTTTTCAATAAACGTGAGATGTTTTTAATATACACATAATGCGTTTTATTCTCATCATCACTACTTATGCAATAAAGCAAGTTAATATGCTTTGCTTTTTCCTCACGAGTATGATAGAAGGGTCCAATTATCTTATATTGTCCTTTATCATTAATCTCATAACCAAAAACATTTATGCTAATGGCTGGATTATTTGCTTCGAATATGCTCGTGTCTTCGACTGCCAGAGGAAATTGCATATTCTTGAAACAAAGTACTTGTTCATTGTATACTATTGTTTCGCTTGCTATGTTGGCAATTTTATAATGAGATGGTCTATCAGCATTAGTTGTATCATTCGCGAAAGCCGATATAATGGCCCATTTAAAACAATATTCATCGTTGTTTTTCACATTGATACAGGCTTTTTTGGTCAATATTTGCTTAGGCAGGCTAAAATGGGAAGAAGCTCGAAGTGGATCGTATTTGTTGATGTTAATTTCAATGCTCTGAAATGTTAACAACGTCCATCCGCTCTCTTTTTCTTGAAACTCTTCCAATTTTGTTTTGATATTTTCAATTGCCGTGCTCAAATGTTCCCTTATGTCTTCCTCGTTCTCAATCGTGTACATTTTAGTTTGCATGCTTTTTATATCTATTTGCATTAACTCATCACATTCTTTGGTGAATTTCGCAAACTTAGCAAAAAGCTCCATGCTAAATTTAAATGTGCTCAAAATTTCCAATTGATTTTTCAATAATTCATTAATCAATGGAATATTTTTTTCAAACAGATTATTCACATTTACCATACTCTCATCTTTGTTGGTGATGGAGAATGTTTTTACACGATTTTTGAACGCGTTTGCTATCAAGGAAACATTTTCATTTAGAGATTGTTGAGGGTTTGCTTTATGGGTATTTTTTCTTTGATGTTGAACCCAAAGCTGCTCTTCAACATTCTCATAGCAAAACAAGCATCTTTTGTATGTCGACTGCTTAGATTTTTTTGCAGGTTGTTCTCCTGACATTGTTGGTGGTTGTTGTTGTTGTCCTGATCGCTTCATATTATTAAATATTTTATGTTATTAAATTAAATTTTTTTTTTTTTTTCGGTTGGTGTTTTTTTATCTAAAAAGGAATGAATAAAATTTTATTGTTACTTCTACCGTTTTTTTGTTTGGAAGAGAGGTTGAGTAGGTATTAGGCGGTGTCATTTTAGCAATAAGAACGGATAAAAAAGCAGAAAAAAATCGCTATTACAAAACATCACTACGATAGACCGCGATTGTCTATTAAAAAGTGATAATTTTTGCTATATATATTTTTTCACTATAAATTTCATATTAATATTTACTTCCTCTCTCTAAAAACGATAACACCGTATTATTGTTAAGAACAAAACAATTTTCATCAAATATTGCGCTCTACATTTAAAACCCAGAACAAAATAAATACTAACACCGCATCAAAAAAGAAATAATAATTAATATATAAGATAACTTACCGTTTTTGGTGATGATTTTTTTATATATAAATCCCTCGTTGATTTTTTTTTAATTTTTGCTGAATTCCTCGTTGATTTTTTTTAATTTTTGCTGAATTCCTCGTTGATTTTTTTTAATTTTTGTTGAATTCCTATATGAACAAAAAAACTTCATTAAAACAATGTTCAAAAAAGGGTAAACACATTCAATCGCAAAACACTAGAACCGTGTAATTATTAACTAAAATTTACCCGCGAAACATTATCGCCACGTAATTGTTACCCAAAAATTTATCTGCAAAAACACTAGAACCGCCCGCGTAATTATTAACTAAAATTTAACCGCGTAATTGTTACCCAAAAATTTATCTGCAAAAACACTAGAACTGTGTAATTGTTAACTAAAATTTAACCGCAAAAACACTAGAACCGCCCACGTAATTGTTACCTAAAAATTTTTTTTCCATAATTAATATAAATATAAGATAACTTACCTTTTTTCCTATTTAGTATGATGATGATGAGCTGATTTTTTTTATCTTTTTTTTTTTTTTTACACACTTTTTTGATTCACTATATATCAAACAAAACACAATGTATAGCGTAGCTCAACAAAACAAAACAAAACGGATTGGAGGCTTTGGTTCGTCAAAGTAAACTGATACGCACTGGTTTAAACATTCGACATTTTATAGAAGAAATCCCTTCTAATACCGGAAACGAGACATTCTTTATACAATATGGAAACTATGATAAGAATAATGACCAGCGACATAGAAATCATTATTTAGTCATATCACCGGACCAGCAAAACATTTTTGAACAATATGACGAAAAAAAGAAAAAATAAGATAAGAGAACTAGGCGTCTTAATTAATATTTCTCAGAATTCAATAAATGTTGTTGTTAAATATGAGGTCATTGGACCGGGTAACCATTTATATTTTTGATAAGAGAACTATGGGACTCAATTAATATTTCTTAGAATTCAAACAATTTTTTTTTGTTAAATATGAGGTTATTGGATCGGGTAAGCATTCATATTTTTGATAAGAGAACTGTGGGACTCAATTAATATTTTCTTAGAGCTCAAACAATTTTTTATGATTAAATATGAGGTCATTGGATCGGGTAAGCATTTATATTTTTGATAAGAGAACTGTGGGACTCAATTAATATTTCTTAGAATTCAAACAATTTTTTATGATTAAATATGAGGTTATTGGATCGGGTAAGCATTTATATTTTTGATAAGAGAACTATGGGACTCAATTAATATTTCTTAGAACTCAAACAATTTTTTATGATTAAATATGAGGTCATTGTATCGGGTAAGCATTTATATTTTTGATAAGAGACCTGTGGGACTCAATTAATATTTTCTTAGAATTCAAAAAATTTTTTATGGTTAAATATGAGGTTATTGGACTGGGTAAGCATTCATATTTTTGATAAGAGAACATCAGTTAATTTTAATGTTTAAGCATATTTTTTTGATTTATTCTTAGAAAAACATCTCCTCATCCAAGATCTATTCGAATTCAAATCAGTAAACAGATCTCTATGGATCGGATGTATAACAAAAAAAGGGTGGTTTCAAACAGGGCGGATCCAAACAGTCGGTTTCTTTAAACAGAGCGATTCCAAACAGGCTGTTTCTTCAAACAGGGCGATTCCAAACAGGGCGGTTCCAAACAGGCTGTCTCTTCAAACAGGGCGGCTCCAAACAGGCTGTCTCTTCAAACAGGGCGCTTCCAAACAGGGCGGTTTCTTTAAACAGGGCGATTCCAAACAGGACGGCTCCAAACAGGCTGTTTCTTCAAACTGTTTGTATTATAACTACCCCTCTGTGATAGCTCTTCAATGCTGTAAGCAGGTCTTATCATATGATGTTATGGTGGACTATATTTGATATTCTAAGACTCCTGGGGGGGAAAAATAACTGTTCAGTATTCGAATAATACAGGGCGATTCCAAACAGGGCGCGTCCAAACAGGCTGTTTCTTCAATCTTATCATATGATGTTATGATGAGACTATATTTGATACTCTAAGACTCATGGAGGGAAAAAATGAATGACCAGTATTCGAATAATTTTCTCACAAAATTAGCCAAAGGGAAAAAACATCAATTAATTTTACTATTTAAATATATTTTTATTTATTTCTTATTTGTATTATAAAAAAATGGCTGCGAATATAAAAATTCTGCTTCGTCCGTTTCCGATGTTGTGGAATGAAACGCCAATCCGAAGGTATTTCCTATTGCTTGGAGCACCTCCATCTCACTCGAGGTAAGCATCTTCATGGTGTCCTCATCCATCATGTTGAAGCGAATCGGCAGGAACACCTTATTCTTGTCCAACTCCACCAGTATCCTCGCTCCATACTTCGTTTGGCACCTTATCGCTCGAAGCATTTTATATTTCCTATCTAGTGTTAGAGTTTTTAAACTCTCTAGTGGCTTAATTTTACCCAATTGATTCAAACCCTCCATTTTTATATATAGGCAGAGCTGTTTACTAGGTTTAAGTTTTAAAGTAAACTGATACATACTGGATTAAAAACTCGACCTTTTATACAAGAAATCCCCTTCTAATACCGGAAACGAGACATTCTTTGCTCAATATGGAAAATAAGATAAGGAATAATGACCAAGAACTTGCTATATATAAATCAACATTAGCTGTGGGGAACGGAAACAATACATTCTTTGTACAATATGGAAACTATGATAAGAATAATGATCAAGAACTTGCTATATATAAATCAACATTAGCTTGTGGGGAGCGGAAACGATACATTCTTTGTACAATATGGAAAATAAGATAAGGAATAATTGGCCCTCATAAATACACTTAGAAATAAAAAAGAGTTTACTATAGCATCCAAGGTCATAAGATCGGACTGGAAACTATGATAAGAATAATGACCAAGAACTTACTATATATAAATCAACATTAGCCTGTGGGAACGGAAACGATACATTCTTTGTACAATATGAAAACTATGATAAGAATAATTGGCCCTCATAAATACACTTAGAAATAAAAAAGAATTTACTATAGCACCCAAGGTCATAAGATCGGACTGGAAACTATGATAAGAATAATGACCAAGAACTTACTATATATAAATCAACATTAGCCTGTGGGGAGCGGAAACGATACATTCTTTGTACAATATGGAAACTATGATAAGAATAATTGGCCCTCATAAATACACTTAGAAATAAAAAAGAATTTACTATAGCATCCAAGGTCATAAGATCGGACAAGCACATTCATGTTTGTTTTTGATAACAGCATATAGAAATCAACATACGTATGAAAGGCAAAAAAAAAAAATATGAGTAATGGCATCCCAACTTGCTATAGAAATCATGAATACTTGCTAAAGGTTATGGGATCGGCACAATATGGACTTGAATAATCATTCGGTGACTCATGAAAAAAAAAAAACCCCCCCAAAAGCACAATCCCATTCATCATCATCAACATCATCATAGAGCAAAAAGCCCCCGCCCCTGCCCCCGCCCTGTTATTGCATCTGTTGGAATACTGGCTTAGGTCTGCGTCTTAGGTGAAGTCAACTAGCTTAGGTCTGCGGCTTAGGTTAAGTCAACTAGCTTAGCTCTGCGTCTTAGGTGAGTCAGTTTTTAAGTTCCAACAAAAACAATCCATTTCACATACAAATCCACAAACAACAAAATTCCCATATATATTACTCAGATTAATGACAATAACATTAAAAAGCACAACAAAGCCAAAGTTTTTTATTTCCGCTACAGTAAACAGCTTACAACCGAGACAAAAGCCAAAAGCACAACCCATTCATCATCATCAACATATAACTATCATTAACTTCAAAGAGGCATCGTTTTTGTAAAATCCCCTATTAATTATGAAGTCGGCTTCAGATAAATTTTTAGTTAGCGAATCTATGCTAGACTGTAGAAATCGACATGAATCTAAAAACCTAATCTCGAATGAATTGTGCTCGTCTAAATATATGCGTTTAGAAATCGATATATAATTTTCCTTATTTTTAGGTGATTCCATCTTTAATAAAAAATTAATCAAAAAAAATGAAAAAATAATATCAATAGGACCACTTACCTTGAGCTTCGTCTTCGTAGTCGGTTTTAGATTTTAGGATTGAATTGAATTTCTTCAGGACAAGTCTTCTTGGGGATGGATTCCTTCTAATAGTGGATGTAAATTTAACACCCGACCTTTTTATACAAGAAATCCCCTTCTAATATCAAAAACGATACATTCTTTCTTCAATATGGAAAAAATATGATAAGAATAATTGGCTCTCATAAATACACTTAGAAATAAAAAAAAGAGTTTACTATAGCATCCAAGCTCATAAGATCGGACAAGCACAGTCATGTTTGGTTTTTTTGATAACAGCATATAGAAATCAACATTAGCCTGCGGGGAGCGGAAACGAGACATTCTTTGTCCAATATGGAAACTATGATAAGAATAATTGGCTCTCATAAATACACTTAGAAATAAAAAAGAGTTTACTATAGCATCCAAGCTCATAAGATCGGGCAAGCACAGTCATGTTTGGTTTTTTTGATAACAGCATATAGAAATCAACATTAGCCTGTGGGAACGGAAACGATACATTATGAAAACTATGATAAGGAATAATGACCAGGAACTTGCTATATATAAATCAACATTAGCCTGTGGGGAGCGGAAACAATAAATTCTTTGTACAATATGGAAACTATGATAAGAATAATTGGCTCTCATAAATACACTTAGAATCAGTTTAATGACAATAAGATTAAAAAAACAACCCATTTCCCATACAAATCCACAAACAACAAAATTCCCGTATATATTACTCAGTTTAATGACAATAAGATTAAAAAGTACAACAAAGACAACGTTTTTTTATTTCTACCACAATTAACAGCTTACAACCGAGACAAAAGCCTAAAGCACAACCCATTCATCATCATGGCTTAGGTCTGCGCCTTAGGTGAAGTCAACTAGCTAGAAAGCAATTGACAGATATTTTGCCAAATACAGAAAACCAAGACCAATCTGTATAGTAAAACCCAATGTAGAAACATCAAGGTATATGCCTACTGAGGATTATTTTATTCACGATGGCGAGGACGATGACATCAGACCGCTAGGTCCAGGCCATCAGATTGAGGAACCTAACATCAACGAGGATATATTCCTGGGCGGTTATCTCCAAAACGATTTCTCCAGCGATGTTTTTGCTAATGATTACGGCATGATCATTAACGATTCCGGGGATATTATATATATCGACGATTACCCCATTTTAAACGACAGCGACCGTCTACTCACTGACGAGTTATTGCAGCAAAGTTTAATAAATTTCGGGGTAGAGGAATCTACCACCAATGATCCTTTTTTATAATTATATAAATAAAAAATTAAAATAAAAATAAATAAAAAAACGTCAAATTAAAAAAGCAATCTTGTTTTTTCTATTATTAACAGGTACATTGTTCTCCATATCATTGTTTGGTTTCAAATTTTTTTAACCCATTGACATCAATATTAGTTTTTCCACAATAATCAGCACGAGTAATAAAGTCCTATTTATAATGATAGACTATCGAATGTATCCAGTTAGTCTAAAACAGTCATTCCATGGACACACAAGCGAATCAATAAAGAAAACAAATAATTAATTTTTTTTTCTCATAACGTTATAATTTATTACTTTTTTTATTTTTACTACAAATATCTCTTATATCTATCCTATTAGATACAAAAAAATTATTTACATTATTTAAAAAATATATAACAATCCTATTATTAAATATAAATATGAATCATAATTTTTAACTTAAACATTACTTAATCTATTATGCCCCCAAGCATACGTGCTTACGCGATCTTCACAAATATATCTTTTTGTGTCGCTATCGCTTAATGCTAACTTATTTACAGACTGCGTATAAATATTGTGTAACTTACTTCTAAATATTAACATAGGCTTATATAATAACTTACGTCTTAACAAACAATTTCTATAATCTCTTATATCTAAACTATTGGTAACAGACTTCTTTACCCGCTTGGCCTTTTTTGTTACTTCACTGGTGTCTAAAGCAAAAGAGTACATTTTAGCTCTTAACCCAATGAATTCAGTCATGTTTTTGCTATTGTTCTCATCTTTGAATTTTCCGAGAACTTTTCCATTTATTTGAGGGAAATTATGAATGTTATCTATTGGATATTCCGATGTATCAAACCTAGATTTTTCGGGATCAACAATATCGCTATATATATCCGAATAGAAATCATTAGTTGATATTGTATAGATAAAAGAGTCTGTATCCATGTAATTCAGCTGAATCGCCCTATCAAACTTTTTTCTCATGTAATCATAGTGAAAGTCATACATGAGCCATTTTGATAGTTCTAATACTGCGAATCCTAAATAAATGGGTTTATCAAATACTATTCGCGCCTTGCTCAGTTCAATAGCACACATCTGAGGTGTAAATATTGAGAGGCTATGGAAATTGGGATGAGCAATCAGTTTTCTGGCGCTGTGTGAATTTCTTTCTCCTTCCCATTGAGAGACAATTTTTACATCTCGTCGCTTCTCAACATTCTCCATGGTTTTGCCATACACACTATTATTCATTAATTTAAAAAAGTCTTTTTCAAACTTATTTTTCGCCTTTTTTCTATACTCCGTGTTGAGGGTTATATATTTTTGCAACCACTCAGATTGTGTAAAAGACAACACTCTATGAACTCTAGTGAGAATCAGCCCATGTTTCAGACATTGTTGTAAATTCTTTAGATGAATTATATACTTTGTCTTTGAATGTAGACTAGCGACAAGCTTAGGAGTTTTGCACCCCGGCGTTATCATATTTTCTGGGCAAAATGGAAGATCATTGTGCTGATCGTGAAGATCAATTGGATAAGTTAAATCTACTTCCAATACATAGCCGATTTTATCGTTTCCATCACAATTTAAAATATATTCGGCTGTGAAGATTTGTGGATCACTCCATTGAAAATTTCCATCTGGAAGATGTTGCGACATTGCCCAACCGTATAGGTTATTTGCATCTAAATACATAAGATATTTATTTGGTTTGCTAGCATCGAAATTTTTCAAATATTTATTATTCGCAACGGTATGTCGATGACTACACTGACATAATCCGCCACGGATGCCATTCTTAAAGAAATTAAGCATCTCAACATCTGTTAGAAGTTCCAGATTGATTTCTGTTGTTTTCAACATTGCATCCCAAGATAAGCCGGGAGATGTATAGTAATGACATGGATCTAACTCATATATATCTAGACAAACCTTACGAAAATTCTCAAATACATCTGCCAACAATAAGACATCGCTCTGCAGATATAAAAGCATGTACTCTTTTAATGTTTTGCAATTGAAATGCTTCCACACTTTTTGAGCATAATCGTAATCTTCAACTAAACAATCTTCATTCGTTAGTCTATTATAGAATTCAGTAATTGGAGGAAGAGAACAGTCATCTAAACGAGCCCAACAATTAACATATTCATAGGGAAATACCCCCTTCCTCATCATTAACTTCAAAGAGGCATCGTTTTTGTAAAATCCCCTATTAATTATGAAATCGTCTTCAGATAAATTTTTAGTTAGCGAATCTATGCTAGACTGTAGAAATCGACATGAATCTAAAAACCTAATCTCAAATGAATTGTGCTCATCTAAATATATGCGTTTAGAAATCGATATATAATTTTCCTTATTTAGTGGAATTATACGTATTTCCCCTTAATACAACCCAGACTTTTCATAAATAGATGTGAATCATAACCCGTCAAATTATGGAAAAAGACTGGGAAAAAGGTCGGAACGCGAAAATCTAAATTACACTGAGAATGGGCTGGTCCTCTATAGACACCAGTGAAATGGCAATGGTCCCTTACTCTTACATCTAATTCATTAAATCTAACCTTACAAATACTGCAGACTGGCGATGTTGTTTGATGCTGATTCTGTTGTTTTGTTAAAGGAGCCATTGGCTTTGGTCGACCAATGACTTCCTTGTGAATATGAATTAAATCGGTGAATAGCATCTGCACAAAACGGTTTGGTGTGTCTTCTCCTGCAAAAAAGAAAAAAATGTTTTATTAGTTTTATGATTTTTTCTTATTAAACATGTTTTGACTTACCAACAAATATGCGGTGCTTGCTTAAATCATCATCAAAGGAGCATTTGATATGGTATGAAAAAGCGCACGGGATATGTTGTTGAACGTCTGTTGTTGAAGAAATTTCCGGATCCGGTGCACATTGGCTAATGGGGCGTAGAATGGATTCAAAATCCGCATACACCACAAAAGGAACAATTAATTTGCGATTATGCTTTTTAAATTTAAGTATTTTATTACTTTCATCGGGCATAACTGTTATTATTTTTTTGCATTCGCTCTTATGCATTTGCAGGGCAGATTCTGAAGCGAATCGCAGCAAGCAGCCGTTGCATAAATGCATTCGATTGTTATCTTTGGTAATCTGAGTTCGCAACAAACGTGAGATGTTTTTAATGAATACATAATGCGTTTTATTCACATCATCACTACTTATGCAATAAAGCAAGTTAATATGCTTTGCTTTTTCCTCACGAGTATGATCGAAGGGTCCAATTATCTTATATTGTCCTTTATCATTAATCTCATAACCAAAAACATTTATGCTAATGGTTGGATTATTTGCTTCGAATATGCTCGTGTCTTTGACTATCAGAGGAAATTGCATATTCTTGAAACAAAGTACTTGATCATTGTATACTATTGTTTCGCTTGCAATGTTGTCAATTTTATAGTACGATGGTCTATCAGCATTGTGTGTATCATTCGCGAAAGCCGATATAATGGCCCATTTAAAACAATATTCATCGTTGTTTTTCACATTGATGCATGCGTTTTTCTTTAATATTTGTTCGGGCAAATTAAAATGTGGAGTGTATTCATTCCGACTATGATCCGGAAATTTCTGTATTCTATTTTTTCCCTCGGACATGTTTGTAATTACTTTGCGACATTCACTCTTATGTTTTTGCAGTCCGGATTCAGTGGTGAAGTGGTGTAAGCAGCCGTTACATAGATGCATTCGTTTGGTATCTTTGATGATCTGGCTTTTCAATAAACGTGAGATGTTTTTAATATACACATAATGCGTTTTATTCTCATCATCACTACTTATGCAATAAAGCAAGTTAATATGCTTTGCTTTTTCCTCACGAGTATGATAGAAGGGTCCAATTATCTTATATTGTCCTTTATCATTAATCTCATAACCAAAAACATTTATGCTAATGGCTGGATTATTTGCTTCGAGTATGCTCGTGTCTTCGACTGCCAGAGGAAATTGCATATTCTTGAAACAAAGTACTTGTTCATTGTATACTATTGTTTCGCTTGCTATGTTGGCAATTTTATAATGAGATGGTCTATCAGCATTAGTTGTATCATTCGCGAAAGCCGATATAATGGCCCATTTAAAACAATATTAATCGTTGTTTTTCACATTGATACAGGCTTTTTTGGTCAATATTTGCTTAGGCAGGCTAAAATGGGAAGAAGCTCGAAGTGGATCGTATTTGTTGATGTTAATTTCAATGCTCTGAAATGTTAACAACGTCCATCCGCTCTCTTTTTCTTGAAACTCTTCCAATTTTGTTTTGATATTTTCAATTGCCGTGCTCAAATGTTCCCTTATGTCTTCCTCGTTCTCAATCGTGTACATTTTAGTTTGCATGCTTTTTATATCTATTTGCATTAACTCATCACATTCTTTGGTGAATTTCGCAAACTTAGCAAAAAGCTCCATGCTAAATTTAAATGTGCTCAAAATTTCCAATTGATTTTTCAATAATTCATTAATCAATGGAATATTTTTTTCAAACAGATTATTCACATTTACCATACTCTCATCTTTGTTGGTGATGGAGAATGTTTTTACACGATTTTTGAACGCGTTTGCTATCAAGGAAACATTTTCATTTAGAGATTGTTGAGCGTTTGCTTTATGGGTAGTTTTTCTTTGATGTTGAACCCAAAGCTGCTCTTCAACATTCTCATAGCAAAACAAGCATCTTTTGTATGTCGACTGCTTAGATTTTTTTGCAGGTTGTTCTCCTGACATTGTTGGTGGTTGTTGTTGTTGTCCTGATCGCTTCATATTATTAAATATTTTATGTTATTAAATTAAATTTTTTTTTTTTTTTTTTGGTTGGTGTTTTTTTATCTAAAAAGGAATGAATAAAATTTTATTGTTACTTCTACCGTTTTTTTGTTTGGAAGAGAGGTTGAGTAGGTATTAGGCGGTGTCATTTTAGCAATAAGAACGGATAAAAAAGCAGAAAAAAATCGCTATTACAAAACATCACTACGATAGACCGCGATTGTCTATTAAAAAGTGATAATTTTTGCTATATATATTTTTTCGCTATAAATTTCATATTAATATTTACTTCCTCTCTCTAAAAACGATAACACCGTATTATTGTTAAGAACAAAACAATTTTCATCAAATATTGCGCTCTACATTTAAAACCCAGAACAAAATAAATACTAACACCGCATCAAAAAAGAAATAATAATTAATATATAAGATAACTTACCGTTTTTGGTGATGATTTTTTTATATATAAATCCCTCGTTGATTTTTTTTTAATTTTTGCTGAATTCCTCGTTGATTTTTTTTAATTTTTGCTGAATTCCTCGTTGATTTTTTTTAATTTTTGTTGAATTCCTCGTTGATTTTTTTTTAATTTTTGCTGAATTCCTCGTAGATTTTTTTTAATTTTTGTTGAATTCCTATATGAACAAAAAAACTTCATTAAAACAATGTTCAAAAAAGGGTAAACACATTCAATCGCAAAACACTAGAACCGTGTAATTATTAACTAAAATTTACCCGCGAAACATTATCGCCACGTAATTGTTACCCAAAAATTTATCTGCAAAAACACTAGAACCGCCCGCGTAATTATTAACTAAAATTTACCCGCGTAATTGTTATCTAAAAATGTAACCGCAAAAACACTAGAACCGCGTAATTGTTACCCAAAAATTTATCTGCAAAAACACTAGAACCGCCCGCGTAATTATTAACCAAAATTTACCCGCGTAATTGTTATCTAAAAATGTAACCGCAAAAACACTAGAACCGCGTAATTGTTACCCAAAAATTTATCTGCAAAAACACTAGAACCGCCCGCGTAATTATTAACTAAAATTTAACCGCGTAATTGTTACCCAAAAATTTATCTGCAAAAACACTAGAACTGTGTAATTGTTAACTAAAATTTAACCGCAAAAACACTAGAACCGCCCACGTAATTGTTACCTAAAAATTTTTTTTCCATAATTAATATAAATATAAGATAACTTACCTTTTTTCCTATTTAGTATGATGATGATGAGCTGATTTTTTTTATCTTTTTTTTTTTTTTTACACACTTTTTTGATTCACTATATATCAAACAAAACACAATGTATAGCGTAGCTCAACAAAACAAAACAAAACGGATTGGAGGCTTTGGTTCGTCAAAGTAAACTGATACGCACTGGTTTAAACATTCGACATTTTATAGAAGAAATCCCTTCTAATACCGGAAACGAGACATTCTTTATACAATATGGAAACTATGATAAGAATAATGACCAGCGACATAGAAATCATTATTTAGTCATATCACCGGACCAGCAAAACATTTTTGAACAATATGACGAAAAAAAGAAAAAATAAGATAAGAGAACTAGGCGTCTTAATTAATATTTCTCAGAATTCAATAAATGTTGTTGTTAAATATGAGGTCATTGGACCGGGTAACCATTTATATTTTTGATAAGAGAACTATGGGACTCAATTAATATTTCTTAGAATTCAAACAATTTTTTTTTGTTAAATATGAGGTTATTGGATCGGGTAAGCATTCATATTTTTGATAAGAGAACTGTGGGACTCAATTAATATTTTCTTAGAGCTCAAACAATTTTTTATGATTAAATATGAGGTCATTGGATCGGGTAAGCATTTATATTTTTGATAAGAGAACTGTGGGACTCAATTAATATTTCTTAGAATTCAAACAATTTTTTATGATTAAATATGAGGTTATTGGATCGGGTAAGCATTTATATTTTTGATAAGAGAACTATGGGACTCAATTAATATTTCTTAGAACTCAAACAATTTTTTATGATTAAATATGAGGTCATTGTATCGGGTAAGCATTTATATTTTTGATAAGAGACCTGTGGGACTCAATTAATATTTTCTTAGAATTCAAAAAATTTTTTATGGTTAAATATGAGGTTATTGGACTGGGTAAGCATTCATATTTTTGATAAGAGAACATCAGTTAATTTTAATGTTTAAGCATATTTTTTTGATTTATTCTTAGAAAAACATCTCCTCATCCAAGATCTATTCGAATTCAAATCAGTAAACAGATCTCTATGGATCGGATGTATAACAAAAAAAGGGTGGTTTCAAACAGGGCGGATCCAAACAGTCGGTTTCTTTAAACAGAGCGATTCCAAACAGGCTGTTTCTTCAAACAGGGCGATTCCAAACAGGGCGGTTCCAAACAGGCTGTCTCTTCAAACAGGGCGGCTCCAAACAGGCTGTCTCTTCAAACAGGGCGCTTCCAAACAGGGCGGTTTCTTTAAACAGGGCGATTCCAAACAGGACGGCTCCAAACAGGCTGTTTCTTCAAACTGTTTGTATTATAACTACCCCTCTGTGATAGCTCTTCAATGCTGTAAGCAGGTCTTATCATATGATGTTATGGTGGACTATATTTGATATTCTAAGACTCCTGGGGGGGAAAAATAACTGTTCAATATTCGAATAATACAGGGCGATTCCAAACAGGGCGCGTCCAAACAGGCTGTTTCTTCAATCTTATCATATGATGTTATGATGAGACTATATTTGATACTCTAAGACTCATGGAGGGAAAAAATGAATGACCAGTATTCGAATAATTTTCTCACAAAATTAGCCAAAGGGAAAAAACATCAATTAATTTTACTATTTAAATATATTTTTATTTATTTCTTATTTGTATTATAAAAAAATGGCTGCGAATATAAAAATTCTGCTTCGTCCGTTTCCGATGTTGTGGAATGAAACGCCAATTCGAAGGTATTTCCTATTGCTTGGAGCACCTCCATCTCACTCGAGGTAAGCATCTTCATGGTGTCCTCATCCATCATGTTGAAGCGAATCGGCAGGAACACCTTATTCTTGTCCAACTCCACCAGTATCCTCGCTCCATACTTCGTTTGGCACCTTATCGCTCGAAGCATTTTATATTTCCTATTTAGTGTTAGAGTTTTTAAACTCTCTAGTGGCTTAATTTTACCCAATTGATTCAAACCCTCCATTTTTATATATAGGCAGAGCTGTTTACTAGGTTTAAGTTTTAAAGTAAACTGATACATACTGGATTAAAAACTCGACCTTTTATACAAGAAATCCCCTTCTAATACCGGAAACGAGACATTCTTTGCTCAATATGGAAAATAAGATAAGGAATAATGACCAAGAACTTGCTATATATAAATCAACATTAGCCTGTGGGGAACGGAAACAATACATTCTTTGTACAATATGGAAACTATGATAAGAATAATGATCAAGAACTTGCTATATATAAATCAACATTAGCTTGTGGGGAGCGGAAACGATACATTCTTTGTACAATATGGAAAATAAGATAAGGAATAATTGGCTCTCATAAATACACTTAGAAATAAAAAAGAGTTTACTATAGCATCCAAGGTCATAAGATCGGACTGGAAACTATGATAATAATAATGACCAAGAACTTACTATATATAAATCAACATTAGCCTGTGGGAACGGAAACGATACATTCTTTGTACAATATGAAAACTATGATAAGAATAATTGGCCCTCATAAATACACTTAGAAATAAAAAAGAATTTACTATAGCATCCAAGGTCATAAGATCGGACTGGAAACTATGATAAGAATAATGACCAAGAACTTACTATATATAAATCAACATTAGCCTGTGGGGAGCGGAAACGATACATTCTTTGTACAATATGGAAACTATGATAAGAATAATTGGCCCTCATAAATACACTTAGAAATAAAAAAGAATTTACTATAGCATCCAAGGTCATAAGATCGGACAAGCACATTCATGTTTGTTTTTGATAACAGCATATAGAAATCAACATACGTATGAAAGGCAAAAAAAAAAAAAATATGAGTAATGGCATCCCAACTTGCTATAGAAATCGTGAATACTTGCTAAAGGTTATGGGATCGGCACAATATGGACTTGAATAATCATTCGGTGACTCATGAAAAAAAAAAAACCCCCCCAAAAGCACAATCCCATTCATCATCATCAACATATAACTATCATTAACTTCAAAGAGGCATCGTTTTTGTAAAATCCCCTATTAATTATGAAGTCGGCTTCAGATAAATTTTTAGTTAGCGAATCTATGCTAGACTGTAGAAGTCGACATGAATCTAAAAACCTAATCTCGAATGAATTGTGCTCGTCTAAATATATGCGTTTGGAAATCGATATATAATTTTCCTTATTTTTAGGTGATTCCATCTTTAATAAAAAATTAATCAAAAAAAATGAAAAAATAATATCAATAGGACAACTTACCTTGAGCTTCGTCTTCGTAGTCGGTTTTAGATTTTAGGATTGAATTGAATTTCTTCAGGACAAGTCTTCTTGGGGATGGATTCCTTCTAATAGTGGATGTAAATTTAACACCCGACCTTTTTATACAAGAAATCCCCTTCTAATATCAAAAACGATACATTCTTTCTTCAATATGGAAAAAATATGATAAGAATAATTGGCTCTCATAAATACACTTAGAAATAAAAAAAAGAGTTTACTATAGCATCCAAGCTCATAAGATCGGACAAGCACAGTCATGTTTGGTTTTTTTGATAACAGCATATAGAAATCAACATTAGCCTGTGGGGAGCGGAAACCAGACATTCTTTGTCCAATATGGAAACTATGATAAGAATAATTGGCTCTCATAAATACACTTAGAAATAAAAAAGAGTTTACTATAGCATCCAAGCTCATAAGATCGGACAAGCACAGTCATGTTTGGTTTTTTTGATAACAGCATATAGAAATCAACATTAGCCTGTGGGAACGGAAACGATACATTATGAAAACTATGATAAGGAATAATGACCAGGAACTTGCTATATATAAATCAACATTAGCCTGTGGGGAGCGGAAACAATAAATTCTTTGTACAATATGGAAACTATGATAAGAATAATTGGCTCTCATAAATACACTTAGAATCAGTTTAATGACAATAAGATTAAAAAAACAACCCATTTCCCATACAAATCCACAAACAACAAAATTCCCGTATATATTACTCAGTTTAATGACAATAAGATTAAAAAGTACAACAAAGACAACGTTTTTTTATTTCTACCACAATTAACAGCTTACAACCGAGACAAAAGCCTAAAGCACAACCCATTCATCATCATGGCTTAGGTCTGCGCCTTAGGTGAAGTCAACTAGCTAGAAAGCAATTGACAGATATTTTGCCAAATACAGAAAACCAAGACCAATCTGTATAGTAAAACCCAATGTAGAAACATCAAGGTATATGCCTACTGAGGATTATTTTATTCACGATGGCGAGGACGATGACATCAGACCGCTAGGTCCAGGCCATCAGATTGAGGAACCTAACATCAACGAGGATATATTCCTGGGCGGTTATCTCCAAAACAATTTCTCCAGCGATGTTTTTGCTAATGATTACGGCATGATCATTAACGATTCCGGGGATATTATATATATCGACGATTACCCCATTTTAAACGACAGCGACCGTCTACTCACTGACGAGTTATTGCAGCAAAGTTTAATAAATTTCGGGGTAGAGGAATCTACCACCAATGATCCTTTTTTATAATTATATAAATAAAAAATTAAAATAAAAATAAATAAATAAAAAAACGTCTTGTTTTTTCTATTATTAACAGGTACATTGTTCTCCATATCATTGTTTGGTTTCAATTTTTTTTAACCCATTGACATCAATATTAGTTTTTCCACAATAATCAGCACGAGTAATAAAGTCCTATTTATAATGATAGACTATCGAATGTATCCAGTTAGTCTAAAACAGTCATTCCATGGACACACAAGCGAATCAATAAAGAAAACAAATAATTAATTTTTTTTTCTCATAACGTTATAATTTATTACTTTTTTTATTTTTACTACAAATATCTCTTATATCTATCCTATTAGATACAAAAAAATTATTTACATTATTTAAAAAATATATAACAATCCTATTATTAAATATAAATATGAATCATAATTTTTAACTTAAACATTACTTAATCTATTATGCCCCCAAGCATACGTGCTTACGCGATCTTCACAAATATATCTTTTTGTGTCGCTATCGCTTAATGCTAACTTATTTACAGACTGCGTATAAATATTGTGTAACTTACTTCTAAATATTAACATAGGCTTATATAATAACTTACGTCTTAACAAACAATTTCTATAATCTCTTATATCTAAACTATTGGTAACAGACTTCTTTACCCGCTTGGCCTTTTTTGTTACTTCACTGGTGTCTAAAGCAAAAGAGTACATTTTAGCTCTTAACCCAATGAATTCAGTCATGTTTTTGCTATTGTTCTCATCTTTGAATTTTCCGAGAACTTTTCCATTTATTTGAGGGAAATTATGAATGTTATCTATTGGATATTCCGATGTATCAAACCTAGATTTTTCGGGATCAACAATATCGCTATATATATCCGAATAGAAATCATTAGTTGATATTGTATAGATAAAAGAGTCTGTATCCATGTAATTCAGCTGAATCGCCCTATCAAACTTTTTTCTCATGTAATCATAGTGAAAGTCATACATGAGCCATTTTGATAGTTCTAATACTGCGAATCCTAAATAAATGGGTTTATCAAATACTATTAGCGCCTTGCTCAGTTCAATAGCACACATCTGAGGTGTAAATATTGAGAGGCTATGGAAATTGGGATGAGCAATCAGTTTTCTGGCGCTGTGTGAATTTCTTTCTCCTTCCCATTGAGAGACAATTTTTACATCTCGTCGCTTCTCAACATTCTCCATGGTTTTGCCATACACACTATTATTCATTAATTTAAAAAAGTCTTTTTCAAACTTATTTTTCGCCTTTTTTCTATACTCCGTGTTGAGGGTTATATATTTTTGCAACCACTCAGATTGTGTAAAAGACAACACTCTATGAACTCTAGTGAGAATCAGCCCATGTTTCAGACATTGTTGTAAATTCTTTAGATGAATTATATACTTTGTCTTTGAATGTAGACTAGCGACAAGCTTAGGAGTTTTGCACCCCGGCGTTATCATATTTTCTGGGCAAAATGGAAGATCATTGTGCTGATCGTGAAGATCAATTGGATAAGTTAAATCTACTTCCAATACATAGCCGATTTTATCGTTTCCATCACAATTTAAAATATATTCGGCTGTGAAGATTTGTGGATCACTCCATTGAAAATTTCCATCTGGAAGATGTTGCGACATTGCCCAACCGTATAGGTTATTTGCATCTAAATACATAAGATATTTATTTGGTTTGCTAGCATCGAAATTTTTCAAATATTTATTATTCGCAACGGTATGTCGATGACTACACTGACATAATCCGCCACGGATGCCATTCTTAAAGAAATTAAGCATCTCAACATCTGTTAGAAGTTCCAGATTGATTTCTGTTGTTTTCAACATTGCATCCCAAGATAAGCCGGGAGATGTATAGTAATGACATGGATCTAACTCATATATATCTAGACAAACCTTACGAAAATTCTCAAATACATCTGCCAACAATAAGACATCGCTCTGCAGATATAAAAGCATGCACTCTTTTAATGTTTTGCAATTGAAATGCTTCCACACTTTTTGAGCATAATCGTAATCTTCAACTAAACAATCTTCATTCGTTAGTCTATTATAGAATTCAGTAATTGGAGGAAGAGAACAGTCATCTAAACGAGCCCAACAATTAACATATTCATAGGGAAATACCCCCTTCCTCATCATTAACTTCAAAGAGGCATCGTTTTTGTAAAATCCCCTATTAATTATGAAATCGTCTTCAGATAAATTTTTAGTTAGCGAATCTATGCTAGACTGTAGAAATCGACATGAATCTAAAAACCTAATCTCAAATGAATTGTGCTCATCTAAATATATGCGTTTAGAAATCGATATATAATTTTCCTTATTTAGTGGAATTATACGTATTTCCCCTTAATACAACCCAGACTTTTCATAAATAGATGTGAATCATAACCCGTCAAATTATGGAAAAAGACTGGGAAAAAGGTCGGAACGCGAAAATCTAAATTACACTGAGAATGGGCTGGTCCTCTATAGACACCAGTGAAATGGCAACTCTTACATCTAATTCATTAAATCTAACCTTACAAATACTGCAGACTGGCGATGTTGTTTGATGCTGATTCTGTTGTTTTGTTAAAGGAGCCATTGGCTTTGGTCGACCAATGACTTCCTTGTGAATATGAATTAAATCGGTGAATAGCATCTGCACAAAACGGTTTGGTGTGTCTTTTCCTGCAAAAAAGAAAAAAATGTTTTATTAGTTTTATGATTTTTTCTTATTAAACATGTTTTGACTTACCAACAAATATGCGGTGCTTGCTTAAATCATCATCAAAGGAGCATTTGATATGGTATGAAAAAGCGCACGGGATATGTTGTTGAACGTCTGTTGTTGAAGAAATTTCCGGATCCGGTGCACATTGGCTAATGGGGCGTAGAATGGATTCAAAATCCGCATACACCACAAAAGGAACAATTAATTTGCGATTATGCTTTTTAAATTTAAGTATTTTATTACTTTCATCGGGCATAACTGTTATTATTTTTTTGCATTCGCTCTTATGCATTTGTAGGGCAGATTCTGAAGCGAATCGCAGCAAGCAGCCGTTGCATAAATGCATTCGATTGTTATCTTTGGTAATCTGAGTTCGCAACAAACGTGAGATGTTTGTAATGAATACATAATGCGTTCTATTCACATCATCACTACTTATGCAATAAAGCAAGTTAATATGCTTTGCTTTTTCCTCACGAGTATGATAGAAGGGTCCAATTATCTTATATTGTCCTTTATCATTAATCTCATAACCAAAAACATTTATGCTAATGGTTGGATTATTTGCTTCGAATATGCTCGTGTCTTTGACTATCAGAGGAAATTGCATATTCTTGAAACAAAGTACTTGATCATTGTATACTATTGTTTCGCTTGCAATGTTGGCAATTTTATAGTACGATGGTCTATCAGCATTGTGTGTATCATTCGCGAAAGCCGATATAATGGCCCATTTAAAACAATATTCATCGTTATTTTGAACATTGATGCAGGCTTTTTTGGTTGTTATTTGTTTGGGCAAATTAAAATGTGGGGTGTATTCATTCCGATTATGATTCGTAAATTTCTGTATTCTATTTTTTCCCTCGGACATGGTTGTAATTACTTTGCGACATTCACTCTTGTGTTTTTGCAGTCCGGATTCAGTGGTGAAGTGTTGTAAGCAGCCGTTACATAGATGCATTCGATGATCATATTTGCTAATCTGACTGTTCAATAAACGTGAGATTTTTTTGATGTACACATAATGCGTTTTATTCTCATCATCACTACTTATGCAATAAAGCAAGTTAATATGTTTTGCTTTTTCCTCACGAGTATGATAGTAGGGTCCAATTATTTTATATTGCCCTTTATCATTAATCTCATAACCAAAAACATTTATGCTAATGGTTGGATTATTTGTTTCGAATATGCTCGTGTCTTTGATTGCCAGAGGAAATTGCATATTCTTGAAACAAAGTACTTGATCATTGTATACTATTGTTTCGCTTGCTATGTTGGCAATTTTATAGTACGATGGTCTATCAGCATGGTGTGTATCATTCGCGAAAGCCGATATAATGGCCCATTTAAAACAGTAATCATCATTGTTTTTAACATTGATACAGGCTTTTTTGTTCAATATTTGTTTAGGCAGGCTAAAATGGGAAGAAGCTCGAAGTGGGTCGTATTTGTTTATGTTAATTTCAATGCTCTGAAATGTTAACAACGCCCATCCGCTCTCTTTTTCTTGAAACTCCTCCACTTTTGCTTTGATATTTTCAATTGCCGTGTTCAAATGTTCCCTTATGTCTTCCTCGTTCTCAATCGTGTACATTTTAGTTTGCATGCTTTTTATATCTATTTGCATTAACTCATCACATTCTTTGGTGAATTTCGCAAACTTAGCAAAAAGCTCCATGCTAAATTTAAATGTGCTCAAAATTTCCAATTGATTTTTCAATAATTCATTAATCAATTGAATATTTTTTTTCAAATAGTTTATTCACATTTACCATACTCTCATCTTTGTTGGTGATGGAGAATGTTTTTACACGATTTTTGAACGCGTTTGCTATCAAGGAAACATTTTCATTTAGAGTTTGTTGAGCGTTTGCTTTATGGGTATTTTTTCTTTGATGTTGAACCCAAAGCTGCTCACAAAACAAGCATCTTTTGTATGTCGACTGCTTGGATTTTTTTGCAGGTTGTTCTCCTGACATTGTTGGTGGTTGTTGTTGCCCTGCTCGCTTCATATTATTAAATATTTTTTAATGTTATTAAATTAAAAATTTTTTTTTGGTTGGTGTTTTTTATCTAAAAAGGAATGAATTAAATTTTATTGTTTATTCTACCTTTTTTTTTTTTTTGGAAGAGAGGTTGAGTAGGTATTAGGCGGTGACATTTTAGCAATAAGAACGGAGAAAAACATAAAAGAATCGCTATTGCAAAACATTACTACGATAGACCGCGATTGTCTATTAAAAAGTGTCAATTTTTCCTGTATATATATATTTTTTTTTTTTCACTATAAAATTCATATTGTTATTTTGATTCATCTCTAAAAACACTAACGCTGTGTTATTGATAAGTAAAAAACAATTAAAAAATCAAAAACAAAGATAAATACTAACACCGCATCAAAAAAAAGAAATAATAATTAATATATAAGATAACTTACCGTTTTGGTGATGATTTTTTTATATATAAATCCCTCGTTGATTTTTTTAATTTTTGCTGAATTCCTATATGAACAAAAAAAAACTTCATTAAAACAATGTTCAAAAAAAGGGTAAACACACTCAATCGCAAAACACTAGAACCGCTTAATTATTAACTAAAATTTACCCGCGAAACATTAACGCCACGTAATTGTTATCTAAAAATGTATCCGCAAAAACTCTAGAACCGCGTAATTATTAACTAAAATTTAACCGCGAAACATTATCGCCACGTAATTGTTACTCAAAAATTTATCTGCGAAAACACTAGAACCGCCCGCGTAATTATTAACTAAAATTTAACCGCAAAAACACTAGAACCGCGTAATTATTAACTAAAATTTAACCGCGTAATTGTTACCCAAAAATTTATCCGTAAAAACACTAGAACCCCGTAATTGTTACCTAAAAAATTTTTTTTCATAATTAATATAAATATAAGATAACTTACCTTTTTTCCTATTTAGTGTGATGATGATGATGCTGATTTTTTATCTTTTTTAACACACTTTTTTGACTCACTATATGTCAAAACAAAACAAATATACTGAAGGCGTTGGTACGTCAAAGTAAACTGATACGCACTGGTTTAAACATTCGACATTTTATAGAAGAAATCCCTTCTAATACCGGAAACGAGACATTCTTTATACAATATGGAAACTATGATAAGAATAATGACCAGCGACATAGAAATCATTATTTAGTCATATCACCGGACCAGCAAAACATTTTTGAACAATATGACGAAAAAAAGAAAAAATAAGATAAGAGAACTAGGCGTCTTAATTAATATTTCTCAGAATTCAAAAAATTTTGTTGTTAAATATGAGGTCATTGGGCCGGGTAACCATTTATATTTTTGATAAGAGAACTATGGGACTCAATTAATATTTCTTAGAATTCAAACAATTTTTTATGATTAAATATGAGGTCATTGGATCGGGTAAGCATTTATATTTTTGTTAAGAGAACTATGGGGCTCAATTAATATTTCTTAGAACTCAAACAATTTTTTATGGTTAAATATGAGGTCATTGGACTGGGTAAGCATTCATATTTTTGATAAGAGAACTATGGGACTCAATTAATATTTCTTAGAACTCAAACAATTTTTTATGGTTAAATATGAGGTCATTGGACTGGGTAAGCATTCATATTTTTGATAAGAGAACTGTGGGACTCAATTAATATTTCTTAGAATTCAAAAAATTTTTTATGATTAAATATGAGGTCATTGGACCGGGTAAGCTTTCATATTTTTTGATAAGAGAACATCAATTAATTTTAATGTTTAAGTATATTTTTTTGATTTATTCTTAGAAAAACATCTCCTCATCCAAGATCTAATCGAATTCAAATCAGTAAACAGATCTCTATGGAGCGGATGTATAACAAAAAAAGGGTGGTTCCAAACAGGCGGTTTCTTTAAACAGAGCGATTCCAAACAGGCTGTTTCTTCAAACAGGGCGATTCCAAACAGGGCGGTTTCTTTAAACAGGGCGATTCCAAACAGGCAGTTTCTTTAAACAGGGCGATTCCAAACAGGGCGGTTCCAAACAGGCTGTCTCTTCAAACAGGGCGGTTCCAAACAGGCTGTCTCTTCAAACAGGGCGCTTCCAAACAGGGCGGTTTCTTTAAACAGGGCGATTCCAAACAGGACGGCTCCAAACAGGCTGTTTCTTCAAACTGTTTGTATTATAACTACCCCTTTGTGATAGCTCTTCAATGCTGTAAGCAGGTCTTATCATATGATGTTATGGTGGACTATATTTGATATTCTAAGACTCCTGGGGGGGGGAAATAACTGTTCAATATTCGAATAATACAGGGCGATTCCAAACAGGGCGGGTCCAAACAGGCTGTTTCTTCAATCTTATCATATGATGTTATGATGAGACTATATTTGATACTCTAAGACTCATGGAGGAAAAAAATGAATGACCAGTATTCGAATAATTTTCTCACAAAATTAGCCAAAGGGAAAAAACATCAATTAATTTTACTGTTTAAATATATTTTTAGTTATTTCTTATTTGTATTATAAAAAAATGGCTGCGAATATAAAAATTCTGCTTCGTCCGTTTCCGATGTTGTGGAATGAAACGCCAATTCGAAGGTATTTCCTATTGCTTGGAGCACGTCCATCTCACTCGAGGTAAGCATCTTCATGGTGTCCTCATCCATCATGTTGAAGCGAATCGGCAGGAACACCTTATTCTTGTCCAACTCCACCAGTATCCTCGCTCCATACTTCGTCTGGCACCTCATCGCTCGAAGTATTTTATATTTCCTATTTAGTGTTAGAGTTTTTAAACTCTCTAGTGGCTTAATTTTACCCAATTGATTCAAACCCTCCATTTTTATATATAGGCAGAGCTGTTTACTAGGTTTAATTTTTAAAGTAAACTGATACATACTGGATTAAAAACTCGACCTTTTATACAAGAAATCCCCTTCTAATACCGGAAACGAGACATTCTTTGCTCAATATGGAAAATAAGATAAGGAATAATGACCAAGAACTTGCTATATATAAATCAACATTAGCCTGTGGGGAACGGAAACAATACATTCTTTGTACAATATGGAAACTATGATAAGAATAATGATCAAGAACTTGCTATATATAAATCAACATTAGCCTGTGGGGAGGGGAAACGATACATTCTTTGTACAATATGGAAAATAAGATAAGGAATAATTGGCTCTCATAAATACACTTAGAAATAAAAAAGAGTTTACTATAGCATCCAAGGTCATAAGATCGGACTGGAAACTATGATAAGAATAATGACCAAGAACTTACTATATATAAATCAACATTAGCCTGTGGGAACGGAAACGATACATTCTTTGTACAATATGAAAACTATGATAAGAATAATTGGCCCTCATAAATACACTTAGAAATAAAAAATAATTTACTATAGCATCCAAGGTCATAGGATCGGACTGGAAACTATGATAAGAATAATGACCAAGAACTTACTATATATAAATCAACATTAGCCTGTGGGGAGCGGAAACGATACATTCTTTGTACAATATGGAAACTATGATAAGAATAATTGGCCCTCATAAATACACTTAGAAATAAAAAAGAATTTACTATAGCATCCAAGGTCATAAGATCGGACAAGCACATTCATGTTTGTTTTTGATAACAGCATATAGAAATCAACATACGTATGAAAGGCAAAAAAAAAAAAATATGAGTAATGGCATCCCAACTTGCTATAGAAATCATGAATACATGCTGAAGGTTATGGGATCGGCACAATATGGACTTGAATAATCATTCGGTGACTCATGAAAAAAAAAAACCCCCCCAAAAGCACAATCCCATTCATCATCATCAACATCATCATAGAGCAAAAGGCCCCCGCCCCCGCCCTGTTATTGCATCTGTTGGAATACTGGCTTAGGTCTGCGTCTTAGGTGAAGTCAGTTTTTAAGTTCCAATAAAAACAATCCATTTCACATACAAATCCACAAACAACAAAATTCCCATATATATTACTCAGATTAATGACAATAACATTAAAAAGCACAACAAAGCCAAAGTTTTTTATTTCCGCTACAGTAAACAGCTTACAACCGAGACAAAAGCCAAAAGCACAACCCATTCATCATCATCAACATATAACTATCATTAACTTCAAAGAGGCATCGTTTTTGTAAAATCCCCTATTAATTATGAAGTCGGCTTCAGATAAATTTTTAGTTAGCGAATCTATGCTAGACTGTAGAAATCGACATGAATCTAAAAACCTAATCTCGAATGAATTGTGCTCGTCTAAATATATGCGTTTGGAAATCGATATATAATTTTCCTTATTTTTAGGTGATTCCATCTTTAATAAAAAATTAATCAAAAAAAATGAAAAAATAATATCAATAGGACGACTTACCTTGAGCTTCGTCTTCGTAGTCGGTTTTAGATTTTAGGATTGAATTGAATTTCTTCAGGACAAGTCTTCTTGGGGATGGATTCCTTCTAATAGTGGATGTAAATTTAACACCCGACCTTTTTATACAAGAAATCCCCTTCTAATATCAAAAACGATACATTCTTTCTTCAATATGGAAAAAATATGATAAGAATAATTGGCTCTCATATATACACTTAGAAATAAAAAAAAGAGTTTACTATAGCATCCAAGCTCATAAGATCGGACAAGCACAGTCATGTTTGGTTTTTTTGATAACAGCATATAGAAATCAACATTAGCCTGTGGGCAGCGGAAACGAGACATTCTTTGTCCAATATGGAAACTATGATAAGAATAATTGGCTCTCATAAATACACTTAGAAATAAAAAAGAGTTTACTATAGCATCCAAGCTCATAAGATCGGACAAGCACAGTCATGTTTGGTTTTTTTGATAACAGCATATAGAAATCAACATTAGCCTGTGGGAACAGAAACGATACATTATGAAAACTATGATAAGGAATAATGACCAAGAACTTGCTATATATAAATCAACATTAGCCTGTGGGGCGCGGAAATAATAAATTCTTTGTACAATATGGAAACTATGATAAGAATAATTGGCTCTCATAAATACACTTAGAAATAAAAAAGAGTTTACTATAGCATCCAAGCTCATAAGATCGGACAAGCACAGTCATGTTTGGTTTTTTTGATAACAGCATATAGAAATCAACATTAGCCTGTGGGAACGGAAACGATACATTATGAAAACTATGATAAGGAATAATGACCAAGAACTTGCTATATATAAATCAACATTAGCCTTTGGGGCGCGGAAATAATAAATTCTTTGTACAATATGGAAACTATGATAAGAATAATTGGCTCTCATAAATACACTTAGAATCAGTTTAATGACAATAAGATTAAAAAAAACAACCCATTTCCCATACAAATCCACAAACAACAAAATTCCCGTATATATTACTCAGTTTAATGACAATAAGATTAAAAAGTACTACAAAGACAACGTTTTTTTATTTCTACCACAATTAACAGCTTACAACCGAGACAAAAGCCTAAAGCACAACCCATTCATCATCATGGCTTAGGTCTGCGCCTTAGGTGAAGTCAACTAGCTAGAAAGCAATTGACAGATATTTTGCCAAATACAGAAAACCAAGACCAATCTGTATAGTAAAACCCAATGTAGAAACATCAAGGTATATGCCTACTGAGGATTATTTTATTCACGATGGCGAGGACGATGACATCAGACCGCTAGGTCCAGGCCATCAGATTGAGGAACCTAACATCAACGAGGATATATTCCTGGGCGGTTATCTCCAAAACGATTTCTCCAGCGATGTTTTTGCTAATGATTACGGCATGATCATTAACGATTCCGGGGATATTATATATATCGACGATTACCCCATTTTAAACGACAGCGACCGTCTACTCACTGACGAGTTATTGCAGCAAAGTTTAATAAATTTCGGGGTAGAGGAATCTACCACCAATGATCCTTTTTTATAATTATATAAATAAAAAATTAAAATAAAAATAAATAAAAAAACGTCAAATTAAAAAAGCAATCTTGTTTTTTCTATTATTAACAGGTACATTGTTCTCCATATCATTGTTTGGTTTCAAATTTTTTTAACCCATTGACATCAATATTAGTTTTTCCACAATAATCAGCACGAGTAATAAAGTCCTATTTATAATGATAGACTATCGAATGTATCCAGTTAGTCTAAAACAGTCATTCCATGGACACACAAGCGAATCAATAAAGAAAACAAATAATTAATTTTTTTTTCTCATAACGTTATAATTTATTACTTTTTTTATTTTTAACTACAAATATCTCTTATATCTATCCTATTAGATACAAAAAAATTATTTACATTATTTAAAAAATATATAACAATCCTATTATTAAATATAAATATGAATCATAATTTTTAACTTAAACATTACTTAATCTATTATGCCCCCAAGCATACGTGCTTACGCGATCTTCACAAATATATCTTTTTGTGTCGCTATCGCTTAATGCTAACTTATTTACAGACTGCGTATAAATATTGTGTAACTTACTTCTAAATATTAACATAGGCTTATATAATAACTTACGTCTTAACAAACAATTTCTATAATCTCTTATATCTAAACTATTGGTAACAGACTTCTTTACCCCCTTGGCCTTTTTTGTTACTTCACTGGTGTCTAAAGCAAAAGAGTACATTTTAGCTCTTAACCCAATGAATTCAGTCATGTTTTTGCTATTGTTCTCATCTTTGAATTTTCCGGGAACTTTTCCATTTATTTGAGGGAAATTATGAATGTTATCTATTGGATATTCCGATGTATCAAACCTAGATTTTTCGGGATCAACAATATCGCTATATATATCCGAATAGAAATCATTAGTTGATATTGTATAGATAAAAGAGTCTGTATCCATGTAATTCAACTGAATCACCGTATCAAACTTTTTTCTCATGTAATCATAATGAAAGTCATACATGAGCCATTTTGATAGTTCTAATACTACGAATCTTAAATAAATGGGTTTATCAAATACTATTCGCGCCTTGCTCAGTTCAATAGCACACATCTGAGGTGTAAGTATTGAGAGGCTATGGAAATTGGGATGAGCAATCAGTTTTCTGGCGCTGTGTGAATTTCTTTCTCCTTCCCATTGAGAGACAATTTTTACATCTCGTCACTTCTGCACATTCTCCATGGTTTTCCCATACACACTGTTATTCATTAATTTAAAAAAGTCTTTTTCAAACTTATTTTTTGCCTTTTTTCTATATTCTGTGTTAAGGGTTATATATATTTGTAGCCACCTAGATTGAGTAAAAGACAACACTCTATGAACTTTAGTGAGAATCCAAATAATAGAAAAAGAACTTAATCTCGCCAATCACAGACAAAATTTTGTTTTGTAATGCACTTTATTATTGCCACATTACAGTGACGACGTTTCGATCATTGTTTTTGATCATCTTTAGGTCTACAAAATTTTTTTTTACTGTTATTCTCATCCTTGAATTTTCCCAGAACTTTTCCATTTATTTGAGGAAAATTATGAGTGTTATCTACCAGATATTCTGTACTATCAAACCTAGATTTTTCTGGATCAACAACATCGCTATATATATCCGAATAAAAATCGTTAGTTGATATTGTATAGATAAAAGAGTCTGTATCCATGTAATTCAACTGAATCGCCGTATCAAACTTTTTTCTCATGTAATCATAGTAAAAGTCATACATGAGCCATTTTGATAGTTCTAATACTACGAATCTTAAATAAATGGGTTTATCAAATACTATTCGCGCCTTGCTCAGTTCAATAGCACACATCTGAGGTGTAAGTATTGAGAGGCTATGGAAATTGGGATGAGCAATCAGTTTTCTGGCGCTGTGTGAATTTCTTTCTCCTTCCCATTGAGAGACAATTTTTACATCTCGTCGCTTCTCAACATTCTCCATGGTTTTGCCATACACACTATTATTCATTAATTTAAAAAAGTCTTTTTCAAACTTATTTTTCAAACTTATTAGGCGGTGACATTTTTAGCAATAAGAACGGAGAAAAAGCAGAAAAAAATCACTATTGCAAGCATCACTACGATGGACCGCGATTGTCTATTAAAAACTGTCAATTTTTCCTATATATAATTTTTTTTTCACTATAAAATTCATATTGTGTCTATTAAAAAGTGTCAATTTTTTCTATATATTTTTTTTCACTATAAAATTCATATTGTTATTTTGATTCATCTCTAAAAACGCGAACGCTGTGTTATTGATAAGTAAAAAACAATTAAAAAAATCAAAAACAAAGATAAATACTAACACCGCATCAAAAAAAAAAAGAAATAATAATTAATATATAAGATAACTTACCGTTTGGTGATGATTTTTTTTATCTATACTTCCCTCGTTGATTTTTTAATTTTTGATGAATTCCTATATGAACAAAAAAAACTTCATTTAAAAACAATGATCAAAAAAGGGTAAACAAACTCAATCGCAAAACACTAGCACCGCGTAATTATTAACTAAAATTTAACCGCGAAACATTATCGCCACGTAATTGTTACCTAAAAAATTGTTTCATAATTAATATAAATATAAGATAACTTACCTTTTTTCCTATTTAGTGTGATGATGATGATGTTGATTTTATCTTTTTTTAACACTTTTTTGTACCACTATATGGTAAAACAAAACAAATATATTGATGGCGTTGGCACGTCAAAGTAAACTGATACGCACTGGTTTAAACACTCGACATTTCATAGAAGAAATCCCTTCTAATACCGGAAACGATACATTCTTTATACAATATGGAAAATAAGATAAGGAATAATGACCGGTGACATAGAAATCATTATTTAGTCATATCACCGGACCAGCAAAACATTTCGTTCTCCTTCCCACTGAGAGACAATTTTTACATCTCGTCGCTTCTCCACATTCTCCATGGTTTTCCCATACACACTGTTATTCATTAATTTAAAAAAGTCTTTTTCAAACTTATTTTTTGCCTTTTTTCTATATTCTGTGTTAAGGGTTATATATATTTGTAGCCACATAGATTGTGTAAAAGACAACACTCTATGAACTCTAGTGAGAATCAAACCATGTTTCAGACATTGTTGTAAATTCTTTAGATGAATTATATATTTTGTCTTTGAATGTAGACTGGCGACAAGCTTAGGAATTTTGCAGCCCGGCGTTATCATATTTTCTGGGCAAAATTGAAGATCATTGTGCTGATCGTGAAGATCAATTGGATAAGTTAAATCTACTTCCAATACATAGCCGATTTTATCGTTTCCATCACAATTTAAAATATATTCGGCTGTGAAGATTTGTGGATCACTCCATTGAAAATTTCCATCTGGAAGATGTTGCGACATTGCCCAACCGTATAGGTTATTTGCATCTAAATACATAAGATATTTATTTGGTTTGCTAGCATCGAAATTTTTCAAATATTTATTATTCGCAACGGTATGTCGATGACTACACTGACATAATCCGCCACGGATGCCATTCTTAAAGAAATTAAGCATCTCAACATCTGTTAGAAGTTCCAGATTGATTTCTGTTGTTTTCAACATTGCATCCCAAGATAAGCCAGGAGATATATAGTAATGACATGGATCTAACTCATATATATCTAGACAAACCTTACGAAAATTCTCAAATACATCTGCCAACAATAAGACATCGATCTGCAGATATAAAAGCATGTACTCTTTTAATGTTTTGCAATTGAAATGCTTCCACACTTTTTGAGCATAATCGTAATCTTCAACTAAACAATCTTCATTCGTTAGTCTATTATAGAATTCAGTAATTGGAGGAAGAGAACAGTCATCTAAACGAGCCCAACAATTAACATATTCATAGGGAAATACCCCCTTCCTCATCATTAACTTCAAAGAGGCATCGTTTTTGTAAAATCCCCTATTAATTATGAAATCGTCTTCAGATAAATTTTTAGTTAGCGAATCTATGCTAGACTGTAGAAATCGACATGAATCTAAAAACCTAATCTCAAATGAATTGTGCTCATCTAAATATATGCGTTTAGAAATCGATATATAATTTTTCTTATTTAGTGGAATTATACGTATGTCCCCCTTAATACAACCCAGACTTTTCACAAATAGATGCGAATCATTACCCGTCAAATTATGGAAAAAGACTGGGAAAAAGGTCGGAACGCGAAAATCTAAATTACACTGAGAATGGGCTGGTCCTCTATAGACACCAGTGAAATGGCAATGGTCCCTTACTCTTACATCTAATTCATTAAATCTAACCTTACAAATACTGCAGACTGGCGATGTTGTTTGATGCTGATTCTGTTGTTTTGTTAAAGGAGCCATTGGCTTTGGTCGACCAATGACTTCCTTGTGAATATGAATTAAATCGGTGAATAGCATCTGCACAAAACGGTTTGGTGTGTCTTCTCCTGCAAAAAAGAAAAAAATGTTTTATTAGTTTTATGATTTTTTCTTATTAAACATGTTTTGACTTACCAACAAATATGCGGTGCTTGCTTAAATCATCATCAAAGGAGCATTTGATATGGTATGAAAAAGTGCACGGGATATGTTGTTGAACGTCTGTTGTTGAAGAAATTTCCGGATCCGGTGCACATTGGCTAATGGGGCGTAGAATGGATTCAAAATCCGCATACACCACAAAAGGAACAATTAATTTGCGATTATGCTTTTTAAATTTAAGTATTTTATTACTTTCATCGGGCATAACTGTTATTATTTTTTTGCATTCGCTCTTATGCATTTGTAGGGCAGATTCTGAAGCGAATCGCAGCAAGCAGCCGTTGCATAAATGCATTCGATTGTTATCTTTGGTAATCTGAGTTCGCAACAAACGTGAGATGTTTGTAATGAATACATAATGCGTTCTATTCACATCATCACTACTTATGCAATAAAGCAAGTTAATATGCTTTGCTTTTTCCTCACGAGTATGATAGAAGGGTCCAATTATCTTATATTGTCCTTTATCATTAATCTCATAACCAAAAACATTTATGCTAATGGTTGGATTATTTGCTTCGAATATGCTCGTGTCTTTGACTATCAGAGGAAATTGCATATTCTTGAAACAAAGTACTTGATCATTGTATACTATTGTTTCGCTTGCAATGTTGTCAATTTTATAGTACGATGGTCTATCAGCATTGTGTGTATCATTCGCGAAAGCCGATATAATGGCCCATTTAAAACAATATTCATCGTTGTTTTTCACATTGATGCATGCGTTTTTCTTTAATATTTGTTCGGGCAAATTAAAATGTGGAGTGTATTCATTCCGACTATGATCCGGAAATTTCTGTATTCTATTTTTTCCCTCGGACATGTTTGTAATTACTTTGCGACATTCACTCTTATGTTTTTGCAGTCCGGATTCAGTGGTGAAGTGGTGTAAGCAGCCGTTACATAGATGCATTCGTTTGGTATCTTTGATGATCTGGCTTTTCAATAAACGTGAGATGTTTTTGATGTACACATAATGCGTTTTATTCTCATCATCACTACTTATGCAATAAAGCAAGTTAATATGCTTTGCTTTTTCCTCACGAGTATGATAGAAGGGTCCAATTATTTTATATTGCCCTTTATCATTAATCTCATAACCAAAAACATTTATGCTAATGGCTGGATTATTTGCTTCGAATATGCTCGTGTCTTCGACTGCCAGAGGAAATTGCATATTCTTGAAACAAAGTACTTGTTCATTGTATACTATTGTTTCGCTTGCTATGTTGGCAATTTTATAATGAGATGGTCTATCAGCATTAGTTGTATCATTCGCGAAAGCCGATATAATGGCCCATTTAAAACAATATTCATCGTTGTTTTTCACATTGATACAGGCTTTTTTGGTCAATATTTGCTTAGGCAGGCTAAAATGGGAAGAAGCTCGAAGTGGATCGTATTTGTTGATGTTAATTTCAATGCTCTGAAATGTTAACAACGTCCATCCGCTCTCTTTTTCTTGAAACTCTTCCAATTTTGTTTTGATATTTTCAATTGCCGTGCTCAAATGTTCTCTTATGTCTTCCTCGTTCTCAATCGTGTACATTTTAGTTTGCATGCTTTTTATATCTATTTGCATTAACTCATCACATTCTTTGGTGAATTTCGCAAACTTAGCAAAAAGCTCCATGCTAAATTTAAATGTGCTCAAAATTTCCAATTGATTTTTCAATAATTCATTATTCAATGGAATATTTTTTTCAAACAGATTATTCACATTTACCATACTCTCATCTTTGTTGGTGATGGAGAATGTTTTTACACGATTTTTGAACGCGTTTGCTATCAAGGAAACATTTTCATTTAGAGATTGTTGAGCGTTTGCTTTATGGGTATTTTTTCTTTGATGTTGAACCCAAAGCTGCTCTTCAACATTCTCATAGCAAAACAAGCATCTTTTGTATGTCGATTGCTTAGATTTTTTTGCAGGTTGTTCTCCTGACATTGTTGGTGGTTGTTGTTGTTGTCCTGATCGCTTCATATTATTAAATATTTTATGTTATTAAATTAAATTTTTTTTTTTTTTTTTGGTTGGTGTTTTTTTATCTAAAAAGGAATGAATAAAATTTTATTGTTACTTCTACCGTTTTTTTGTTTGGAAGAGAGGTTGAGTAGGTATTAGGCGGTGTCATTTTAGCAATAAGAACGGATAAAAAAGCAGAAAAAAATCGCTATTACAAAACATCACTACGATAGACCGCGATTGTCTATTAAAAAGTGATAATTTTTGCTATATATATTTTTCACTATAAATTTCATATTAATATTTACTTCCTCTCTCTAAAAACGATAACACCGTATTATTGTTAAGAACAAAACAATTTTCATCAAATATTGCGCTCTACATTTAAAACCCAGAACAAAATAAATACTAACACCGCATCAAAAAAGAAATAATAATTAATATATAAGATAACTTACCGTTTTTGGTGATGATTTTTTTATATATAAATCCCTCGTTGATTTTTTTTTAATTTTTGCTGAATTCCTCGTTGATTTTTTTTAATTTTTGCTGAATTCCTCGTTGATTTTTTTTAATTTTTGTTGAATTCCTATATGAACAAAAAAACTTCATTAAAACAATGTTCAAAAAAGGGTAAACACATTCAATCGCAAAACACTAGAACCGTGTAATTATTAACTAAAATTTACCCGCGAAACATTATCGCCACGTAATTGTTACCCAAAAATGTATCTGCAAAAACACTAGAACCGCCCGCGTAATTATTAACTAAAATTTACCCGCGTAATTGTTATCTAAAAATGTAACCGCAAAAACACTAGAACCGCGTAATTATTACCCAAAAATTTATCTGCAAAAACACTAGAACCGCCCGCGTAATTATTAACTAAAATTTACCCGCGTAATTGTTATCTAAAAATGTAACCGCAAAAACACTAGAACCGCGTAATTGTTACCCAAAAATTTATCTGCAAAAACACTAGAACTGCGTAATTGTTAACTAAAATTTAACCGCGTAATTGTTATCTAAAAATTTAACCGCAAAAACACTAGAACTGTGTAATTGTTAACTAAAATTTAACCGCAAAAACACTAGAACCGCCCACGTAATTGTTACCTAAAAATTTTTTTTCCATAATTAATATAAATATAAGATAACTTACCTTTTTTCCTATTTAGTATGATGATGATGATGCTGATTTTTTTTATCTTTTTTTTTTTTACACACTTTTTTGATTCACTATATATCAAACAAAACACAATGTATAGCGTAGCTCAACAAAACAAAACAAAACGGATTGGAGGCTTTGGTTCGTCAAAGTAAACTGATACGCACTGGTTTAAACATTCGACATTTTATAGAAGAAATCCCTTCTAATACCGGAAACGAGACATTCTTTATACAATATGGAAACTATGATAAGAATAATGACCAGCGACATAGAAATCATTATTTAGTCATATCACCGGACCAGCAAAACATTTTTGAACAATATGACGAAAAAAAGAAAAAATAAGATAAGAGAACTAGGCGTCTTAATTAATATTTCTCAGAATTCAAAAAATTTTGTTGTTAAATATGAGGTCATTGGACCGGGTAACCATTTATATTTTTGATAAGAGAACTATGGGACTCAATTAATATTTCTTAGAATTCAAACAATTTTTTATGGTTAAATATGAGGTTATTGGATCGGGTAAGCATTCATATTTTTGATAAGAGAACTGTGGGACTCAATTAATATTTTCTTAGAGCTCAAACAATTTTTTATGATTAAATATGAGGTCATTGGATCGGGTAAGCATTTATATTTTTGATAAGAGAACTGTGGGACTCAATTAATATTTCTTAGAATTCAAAAAAATTTTTATGATTAAATATGAGGTCATTGGACCGGGTAAGCATTCATATTTTTTGATAAGAGAACATCAATTAATTTTAATGTTTAAGTATATTTTTTTGATTTATTCTTAGAAAAACATCTCCTCATCCAAGATCTAATCGAATTCAAATCAGTAAACAGATCTCTATGGAGCGGATGTATAACAAAAAAAGGGTGGTTCCAAACAGGCGCTTTCTTTAAACAGAGCGATTCCAAACAGGCTGTTTCTTCAAACAGGGCGATTCCAAACAGGGCGGTTTCTTTAAACAGGGCGATTCCAAACAGGCAGTTTCTTTAAACAGGGCGATTCCAAACAGGGCGGGTCCAAACAGGCTGTTTCTTCAATCTTATCATATGATGTTATGATGAGACTATATTTGATACTCTAAGACTCATGGAGGAAAAAAATGAATGACCAGTATTCGAATAATTTTCTCACAAAATTAGCCAAAGGGAAAAAACATCAATTAATTTTACTGTTTAAATATATTTTTAGTTATTTCTTATTTGTATTATAAAAAAATGGCTGCGAATATAAAAATTCTGCTTCGTCCGTTTCCGATGTTGTGGAATGAAACGCCAATTCGAAGGTATTTCCTATTGCTTGGAGCACGTCCATCTCACTCGAGGTAAGCATCTTCATGGTGTCCTCATCCATCATGTTGAAGCGAATCGGCAGGAACACCTTATTCTTGTCCAACTCCACCAGTATCCTCGCTCCATACTTCGTCTGGCACCTCATCGCTCGAAGTATTTTATATTTCCTATTTAGTGTTAGAGTTTTTAAACTCTCTAGTGGCTTAATTTTACCCAATTGATTCAAACCCTCCATTTTTATATATAGGCAGAGCTGTTTACTAGGTTTAATTTTTAAAGTAAACTGATACATACTGGATCTCGACCTGGAACTCGACCTTTTATACAAGAAATCCCCTTCTAATACCGGAAACGAGACATTCTTTGCTCAATATGGAAAATAAGATAAGGAATAATGACCAAGAACTTGCTATATATAAATCAACATTAGCCTGTGGGGAACGGAAACAATACATTCTTTGTACAATGTGGAAACTATGATAAGAATAATGATCAAGAACTTGCTATATATAAATCAACATTAGCCTGTGGGGAGGGGAAACGATACATTCTTTGTACAATATGGAAAATAAGATAAGGAATAATTGGCTCTCATAAATACACTTAGAAATAAAAAAGAGTTTACTATAGCATCCAAGGTCATAAGATCGGACTGGAAACTATGATAAGAATAATGACCAAGAACTTACTATATATAAATCAACATTAGCCTGTGGGAACGGAAACGATACATTCTTTGTACAATATGAAAACTATGATAAGAATAATTGGCCCTCATAAATACACTTAGAAATAAAAAATAATTTACTATAGCATCCAAGGTCATAAGATCGGACTGGAAACTATGATAAGAATAATGACCAAGAACTTACTATATATAAATCAACATTAGCCTGTGGGGAGCGGAAACGATACATTCTTTGTACAATATGGAAACTATGATAAGAATAATTGGCCCTCATAAATACACTTAGAAATAAAAAAGAATTTACTATAGCATCCAAGGTCATAAGATCGGACAAGCACATTCATGTTTGTTTTTGATAACAGCATATAGAAATCAACATACGTATGAAAGGCAAAAAAAAAAAAATATGAGTAATGGCATCCCAACTTGCTATAGAAATCATGAATACATGCTAAAGGTTATGGGATCGGCACAATATGGACTTGAATAATCATTCGGTGACTCATGAAAAAAAAAAAACCCCCCCAAAAGCACAATCCCATTCATCATCATCAACATCATCATAGAGCAAAAGGCCCCCGCCCCCGCCCTGTTATTGCATCTGTTGGAATACTGGCTTAGGTCTGCGTCTTAGGTGAAGTCAACTAGCTTAGGTCTGCGTCTTAGGTTAAGTCAACTAGCTTAGCTCTGCGTCTTAGGTGAAGTCAGTTTTTAAGTTCCAATAAAAACAATCCATTTCACATACAAATCCACAAACAACAAAATTCCCATATATATTACTCAGATTAATGACAATAACATTAAAAAGCACAACAATCTGTTGGAATACTGGCTTAGGTCTGCGTCTTAGGTGAAGTCAACTAGCTTAGGTCTGCGTCTTAGGTTAAGTCAACTAGCTTAGCTCTGCGTCTTAGGTGAAGTCAGTTTTTAAGTTCCAATAAAAACAATCCATTTCACATACAAATCCACAAACAACAAAATTCCCATATATATTACTCAGATTAATGACAATAACATTAAAAAGCACAACAATCTGTTGGAATACTGGCTTAGGTCTGCGTCTTAGGTGAAGTCAACTAGCTTAGGTCTGCGTCTTAGGTTAAGTCAACTAGCTTAGCTCTGCGTCTTAGGTGAAGTCAGTTTTTAAGTTCCAATAAAAACAATCCATTTCACATACAAATCCACAAACAACAAAATTCCCATATATATTACTCAGATTAATGACAATAACATTAAAAAGCACAACAAAGCCAAAGTTTTTTATTTCCGCTACAGTAAACAGCTTACAACCGAGACAAAAGCCAAAAGCACAACCCATTCATCATCATCAACATATAACTATCATTAACTTCAAAGAGGCATCGTTTTTGTAAAATCCCCTATTAATTATTAAGTCGGCTTCAGATAAATTTTTAGTTAGCGAATCTATGCTAGACTGTAGAAATCGACATGAATCTAAAAACCTAATCTCGAATGAATTGTGCTCGTCTAAATATATGCGTTTGGAAATCGATATATAATTTTCCTTATTTTTAGGTGATTCCATCTTTAATAAAAAATTAATCAAAAAAAATGAAAAAATAATATCAATAGGACGACTTACCTTGAGCTTCGTCTTCGTAGTCGGTTTTAGATTTTAGGATTGAATTGAATTTCTTCAGGACAAGTCTTCTTGGGGATGGATTCCTTCTAATAGTGGATGTAAATTTAACACCCGACCTTTTTATACAAGAAATCCCCTTCTAATATCAAAAACGATACATTCTTTCTTCAATATGGAAAAAATATGATAAGAATAATTGGCTCTCATAAATACACTTAGAAATAAAAAAAAGAGTTTACTATAGCATCCAAGCTCATAAGATCGGACAAGCACAGTCATGTTTGGTTTTTTTGATAACAGCATATAGAAATCAACATTAGCCTGTGGGGAGCGGAAACGAGACATTCTTTGTCCAATATGGAAACTATGATAAGAATAATTGGCTCTCATAAATACACTTAGAAATAAAAAAGAGTTTACTATAGCATCCAAGCTCATAAGATCGGACAAGCACAGTCATGTTTGGTTTTTTTGATAACAGCATATAGAAATCAACATTAGCCTGTGGGAACAGAAACGATACATTATGAAAACTATGATAAGGAATAATGACCAAGAACTTGCTATATATAAATCAACATTAGCCTGTGGGGCGCGGAAATAATAAATTCTTTGTACAATATGGAAACTATGATAAGAATAATTGGCTCTCATAAATACACTTAGAATCAGTTTAATGACAATAAGATTAAAAAAACAACCCATTTCCCATACAAATCCACAAACAACAAAATTCCCGTATATATTACTCAGTTTAATGACAATAAGATTAAAAAGTACTACAAAGACAACGTTTTTTTATTTCTACCACAATTAACAGCTTACAACCGAGACAAAAGCCTAAAGCACAACCCATTCATCATCATGGCTTAGGTCTGCGCCTTAGGTGAAGTCAACTAGCTAGAAAGCAATTGACAGATATTTTGCCAAATACAGAAAACCAAGACCAATCTGTATAGTAAAACCCAATGTAGAAACATCAAGGTATATGCCTACTGAGGATTATTTTATTCACGATGGCGAGGACGATGACATCAGACCGCTAGGTCCAGGCCATCAGATTGAGGAACCTAACATCAACGAGGATATATTCCTGGGCGGTTATCTCCAAAACGATTTCTCCAGCGATGTTTTTGCTAATGATTACGGCATGATCATTAACGATTCCGGGGATATTATATATATCGACGATTACCCCATTTTAAACGACAGCGACCGTCTACTCACTGACGAGTTATTGCAGCAAAGTTTAATAAATTTCGGGGTAGAGGAATCTACCACCAATGATCCTTTTTTATAATTATATAAATAAAAAATTAAAATAAAAATAAATAAAAAAACGTCAAATTAAAAAAGCAATCTTGTTTTTTCTATTATTAACAGGTACATTGTTCTCCATATCATTGTTTGGTTTCAAATTTTTTTAACCCATTGACATCAATATTAGTTTTTCCACAATAATCAGCACGAGTAATAAAGTCCTATTTATAATGATAGACTATCGAATGTATCCAGTTAGTCTAAAACAGTCATTCCATGGACACACAAGCGAATCAATAAAGAAAACAAATAATTAATTTTTTTTTCTCATAACGTTATAATTTATTACTTTTTTTATTTTTACTACAAATATCTCTTATATCTATCCTATTAGATACAAAAAAATTATTTACATTATTTAAAAAATATATAACAATCCTATTATTAAATATAAATATGAATCATAATTTTTAACTTAAACATTACTTAATCTATTATGCCCCCAAGCATACGTGCTTACGCGATCTTCACAAATATATCTTTTTGTGTCGCTATCGCTTAATGCTAACTTATTTACAGACTGCGTATAAATATTGTGTAACTTACTTCTAAATATTAACATAGGCTTATATAATAACTTACGTCTTAACAAACAATTTCTATAATCTCTTATATCTAAACTATTGGTAACAGACTTCTTTACCCCCTTGGCCTTTTTTGTTACTTCACTGGTGTCTAAAGCAAAAGAGTACATTTTAGCTCTTAACCCAATGAATTCAGTCATGTTTTTGCTATTGTTCTCATCTTTGAATTTTCCGAGAACTTTTCCATTTATTTGAGGGAAATTATGAATGTTATCTATTGGATATTCCGATGTATCAAACCTAGATTTTTCGGGATCAACAATATCGCTATATATATCCGAATAGAAATCATTAGTTGATATTGTATAGATAAAAGAGTCTGTATCCATGTAATTCAACTGAATCACCGTATCAAACTTTTTTCTCATGTAATCATAATGAAAGTCATACATGAGCCATTTTGATAGTTCTAATACTACGAATCTTAAATAAATGGGTTTATCAAATACTATTCGCGCCTTGCTCAGTTCAATAGCACACATCTGAGGTGTAAGTATTGAGAGGCTATGGAAATTGGGATGAGCAATCAGTTTTCTGGCGCTGTGTGAATTTCTTTCTCCTTCCCATTGAGAGACAATTTTTACATCTCGTCGCTTCTCAACATTCTCCATGGTTTTGCCATACACACTATTATTCATTAATTTAAAAAAGTCTTTTTCAAACTTATTTTTCGCCTTTTTTCTATACTCCGTGTTGAGGGTTATATATTTTTGCAACCACTCAGATTGTGTAAAAGACAACACTCTATGAACTCTAGTGAGAATCAGCCCATGTTTCAGACATTGTTGTAAATTCTTTAGATGAATTATATATTTTGTCTTTGAATGTAGACTGGCGACAAGCTTAGGAATTTTGCAGCCCGGCGTTATCATATTTTCTGGGCAAAATTGAAGATCATTGTGCTGATCGTGAAGATCAATTGGATAAGTTAAATCTACTTCCAATACATAGCCGATTTTATCGTTTCCATCACAATTTAAAATATATTCGGCTGTGAAGATTTGTGGGTCAATCCATTGAAAATTTCCATCTGGAAGATGTTGCGACATTGCCCAACCGCACAGGTTATTTACATCTAAATACATAAGATGTTTATTTGGTTTGCTAGCATCGACATTTTCCAAATATTTATTATTCGCAACGGTATGTCGATAACTACACTGACATAAACCGCCACGGATGCCATTCTTAAAGAAATTAAGCATCTCAACATCTGTTAGAAGTTCCAGATTGATTTCTGTTGTTTTCAACATTGCATCCCAAGATAAGCCGGGAGATATATAGTAATGACATGGATCTAACTCATATATATCTAGACAAACCTTACGAAAATTCTCAAATACATCTGCCAGCAAGAAGACATCGCTCTGCAGATATAAAAGCATGTACTCTTTTAATGTTTTGCAATTGAAATGCTTCCACACTTTTTGAGCATAATCGTAATCTTCAACTAAACAATCTTCATTCGTTAGTCTATTGTAGAATTCGGTAATTGGAGGAAGAGAACAGTCTTCTAAACGAGCCCAACAATTAACATATTCATAGGGAAATACCCCCTTCCTCATCATTAACTTCAAAGAGGCATCGTTTTTGTAAAATCCCCTATTAATTATGAAATCGTCTTCAGATAAATTTTTAGTTAGCGAATCTATGCTAGACTGTAGAAATCGACATGAATCTAAAAACCTAATCTCAAATGAATTGTGCTCATCTAAATATATGCGTTTAGAAATCGATATATAATTTTTCTTATTTAGTGGAATTATACGTATGTCCCCCTTAATACAACCCAGACTTTTCACAAATAGATGCGAATCATTACCCGTCAAATTATGGAAAAAGACTGGGAAAAAGGTCGGAACGCGAAAATCTAAATTACACTGAGAATGGGCTGGTCCTCTATAGACACCAGTGAAATGGCAATGGTCCCTTACTCTTACATCTAATTCATTAAATCTAACCTTACAAATACTGCAGACTGGCGATGTTGTTTGATGCTGCTTCTGTTGATCCGTTAAAGGAGCCATTGGCTTTGGTCGACCAATGACTTCCTTGTGAATATGAATTAAATCGCTCACTAGCATCTTCACAAAACGGATTGGTGTGTCTTCTCCTGCAAAAAAAAGAAAAAAATGTTTTATTAGTTTTATGATTTTTTCTTATTAAACATGTTTTTTTACTTACCAACAAATATGCGGTGCTTGCTTAAATCATCATCAAAGGAGCATTTGATATGGTATGAAAAAGCGCACGGTATATGTTGTTGGACGTCTGTTGTTGAAGAAATTTCCGGATCCGGTGCACATTGGCTAATGGGGCGTAGAATGGATTCAAAATCCGCATACACCACAAAAGGAACAATTAATTTGCGATTATGCTTTTTAAATTTTAAAATATTATTATTTTCATCGGGCATAACGGTTATTATTTTTTTGCATTCGCTCTTATGCGTTTGTAGGGCAGATTCTGAGGCGAATCGCAGCTAGCAGCCGTTGCATAAATGCATTCGATGTTCTTGTTTGGTGATCTGGCTTTTCAACAAACGCGAGATGTTTTTAATGTACACATAATGCGTTTTATTCTCATCATCACTACTTATGCAATAAAGCAAGTTAATATGCTTTGCTTTTTCCTCACGAGTATGATAGTAGGGTCCAATTATCTTATATTGCCCTTTATCATTAATCTCATAACCAAAAACATTTATGCTAATGGATTATTTGCTTCGAATATGCTCGTGTCTTTGACTATCAGAGGAAATTGCATATTCTTGAAACAAAGTACTTGATCATTGTATACTATTGTTTCGCTTGCAATGTTGGCAATTTTATAGTACGATGGTCTATCAGCATTGTGTGTATCATTCGCGAAAGCCGATATAATGGCCCATTTAAAACAATATTCATCGTTATTTTGAACATTGATGCAGGCTTTTTTGGTTGTTATTTGTTTGGGCAAATTAAAATGTGGGGTGTATTCATTCCGATTATGATTCGTAAATTTCTGTATTCTATTTTTTCCCTCGGACATGGTTGTAATTACTTTGCGACATTCACTCTTGTGTTTTTGCAGTCCGGATTCAGTGGTGAAGTGTTGTAAGCAGCCGTTACATAGATGCATTCGATGATCATATTTGCTAATCTGACTGTTCAATAAACGTGAGATTTTTTTGATGTACACATAATGCGTTTTATTCTCATCATCACTACTTATGCAATAAAGCAAGTTAATATGTTTTGCTTTTTCCTCACGAGTATGATAGTAGGGTCCAATTATTTTATATTGCCCTTTATCATTAATCTCATAACCAAAAACATTTATGCTAACAATAACATCAAAAGCACAAACCATTAGCAAAAACATCCACCACCTGCAAAACAATAAGATTAAAAAGCACAACATATACCAAGCCCCTCAACATGAACTTTCAAGTAGATTTACTGCCAAGTGGTAAGCTCAAAAGCACAGCCCATTAGCAAAAAGCCCGATAGTCAACAATAACATCAAAAGCACAAACCATTAGCAAAAACATCCACCACCTGCAAAACAATAAGATTAAAAAGCACAACCCATTAACAAAAAAGCCTCAGGAACTACCCATGTCACACACAATTAACCTACCTCAAAGCCGAAAAAAAAATGTAAACAACTGATAAGCCCACAAAATGTACACAACACACTACAACCCGAAAATGTAAACAACTGATAAGCCCACTAAATGTACACAACACTACAAACCGAAAATGTAAACAACTGATAAGCCCACTAAATGTACACAAATAATAACAACACACTACAAACCGATAAGCCGAACATATAAACTACTGATAACGACCATGACCCACTACAATAATGATTACTACACCACCACTCACCCAACCAAAACACTCTCAAAGACGAGATCGAGCTTTCATCGAGCTTTCGTGATTACGTCACTTCCTGGGCCAGAACCGGCAGAACACCACTACTACTGTCCTTGAACTTCCGTTGCTTTTGAAATGAACGCGCAAATAAACTCGGTAGTGCTATCTTTATTTTGAAAACTGTGCCTTTATATACTTGTTTAATTAATTAATAATCTTTGTCTTCTGCTGGTCGGGCGTATGTGCAAGCGCTGGTGGTTGGCGACAGACTGGTTAGAAAACATTTGGTCATATTTGAATCAATGTGACACCTGGATGGCGTCCCTGTTACAATTATGTTAACAATAATTTTTTCTGTGGAGAGAAACTGTAGAAATTATTTAAATTGTTACCTGATGGTTATCAATATGTTTTTCCGTGTAGAGAAATTGTGGAAACTATTTAGAATATTGTCCAAAGTATCCTGTGAGGGTTTAGAAGTATGATTGCCAACGTATGTCACGGATTCACTTCACCCGCCAACACTTACGCCGTCAAAAATTGTTCACAGAGGAAAAAGGAAACAAAAACACCGTTTTATTTTTGTTGTTTTTTTTATGTTCTTTATTTTAATTTAATTAGGTTTAACTTATATTTATCTCTTATTATACACTCGTAACTTTTCTAGTTCAGCAACAATATTCGCGCAACGACAATATTCGACTGTAACGCGACGTGACCTGCTCCTGAGATGCTTGAGATGCGACTCTTTAAATCTTTTGAAATTAAATTTGAAACGCGAGCGACGTGACTTCACGCGATAGTGGTTGGATAGTGGCTGACTCTACTTAGGGGTGAAATTCTGTATTTCATTTTGCACACAGGACAACCAAAACAGGCCACGCCTCTGCTCTCTCACCGTCACGCTCGTCGAAGGGTGGTAACTTCGGTTAATTGATAATTGACGAACGTGGAGAATGAGAGAACAGAAACACGATGTACTGTGATCTCGAGGTGGGTAGGTTGTGTGTGCTGGTATCAAATGCTGCTACTGAGCCTGACTTACTGACCTAGTATTACGGCTGTGGTGAACTCCGAGAGCATTGAACCGTATGGAAACAGAATTATGGGGGAGAGGAAAATTTAGCTAGTGCTATTCACCTGCAAAAAGAGATCATTGATCCCAAGCGAATGGATGATCTGCAGAAAATCGATAGGACGCTACATCGGCTAGGGAAATAATACCATGGGAAAAATGCTAAGGAATGCGGCAATTACCCAGGCTTAGCATTCAGTCTAATATTGTGAAAACCCTTTTTTATATTTTTTGCAAATAAATGCGCAACTATTCAATCCCCGTTCAGGTGCACTCAGGAAATTTTGGTTTCGAACTGTTTTCTTTTCTTTCGCGGCGTAATTAAATATGTATGCGACCGACTGTTATTAACTGCGACTGACTGTGATTTCCTTTCTTTTCGCTGTGTAATTAAATAATTATGCGACCGACTGTTAATTGTAGTCGTAGGTGTGATGAGCCGACAATACCATAAGGGAAGAATTCATCAAGAAAACGCTGACTCGGCAAAAAGAAGACATAGACGAGTCAGCGAGGTCGTGAGCTCTCGGGTTCTTACAGACCAATAAATAGAAAAAAAAGTAGTTATAGACTGTTAATTACTGCGACTTTTCATCCGCTCGTTTTGGCGATTTTTTATTGATTGAAAACTTTTCGTCAAAATTTTCTGACGTCTTATCTTTTATTTTTTGTCGCTAACTTTTTATTTAGATTATTGCCAAGTAGTTTATGTAAATTTACTCCTTAGTGTATTTTTCTTATAGAGAAAGGGGGATTGTGGGTGAGAGTGTGGGCGTGTGGCCCTTAACAGGATTGAGTTGTATTAATTCTTTCTGTTGTATTAGGATCCTCGCCTTTTTGTGTTGTGTCCACTATTTCCTTCCGATTGATTCTCAGAGCAACCACAATCAATATCAAAATAAATAAATAATTGTATAAAGGGTATCCAAATGTAGTAAAAGTTATTCTCTTATTAAATAGTGACTTAGCCGAAATATATTCGCACAACTTAAAATTCGACGGTGGGCTTTCACTTCAAGAATTCAGATCCAGTTGTAAACACTAAATGTGTTTGTGTTATGAGCAGCCCTCTTGCCCTGAAAACAATGGCAAATCGGATATATTTGAAACCGAAAGGAATTACCTCAATTCGTTGATGACAATCACAAAGTTTATCTTCCAGGACCAAGTGAAAATCGGTGCAGACTATTTAGCGTAGTAAAATAATTCTTTATTTTACTGATTACTGTTATGTTTTTTGGTTGAACAACAAATGAAGTCGCTTTATAGATTGAATTTATATTATTGAATGCCAGCTGTTTGCTGACATTTGTTATTTGTGTTGTCATGACTGCATTTCAGTAGTGCCTGCGCTGTCCGCATCCAGTGTTGCCACCACTACTTATCGATCAATTTTCACAGAGTTCGATGATTGGCCTTCACTTGATGAATTCAGATTCTCTACTATAATCCTACTTATTATTTTCTTCTCTCCTTATTTTCTTCTCTTTCTATTTGTTTCGCCAGTTGAGAGCCGCAACTCCAATCGTTGCAGATGGTTCGCCAAGTGGGAATAGCCGATATTGTTCTGCGTCGAACTCCTCCTCGATGAGAACAGTAAATTCACAATTGCCGCATTGGGCACAAATCATACAAAACGCGTCCATTGTACGAAAAATGAAACAGTAAATCGTATGTGTTATCAGCTTCCTTACCCTTGTGTCGTGTCCATTGTTAGTTCGTTGTTCTCTGTTATGTATGCGCTGTTGATTTGTATCCCTTTCACACTACCGAATGATATTGCGATTTAAGGATGTTTACTTATTTGGACAGGGAAAATGACGCTTATATAAATATCGTGTAATCAAGTTTAATAATTATTATCCTATCCCCGTTTTGTTCTATAACCTCGACCTTTCATCTCAACGACCCGTTTTGTCATCTCTTTGTCCTCGCACACCGTAAACAATGTCAGTTATTTTGACATGTTATGTTTTCCTGTAATCACAGATCAAGATCAGTACTTTGGTACTGTTCTCTTGATCGGCCCCCAGTATTTTTGGTATCACAACAAACGTTGAGTTCTAAGGTTGTGGCACCAGCTAAAAGCTAAAGTGGAGAGAGTGGAGAGTCATACAAGAATGTATTATCATGAATACTTTCTCGTTACCTCTAGTTGCAAACTGATTCTCTTCAAGAATAATTTTCTTTCTCGAAGGAGGGTAGGGTGCCCTACCGTCCTCCTGTTTACTTTCCGACTCGTTTGTCGGAAAAGGCGAACGACACGACCTCGAATTAAACACACCAACGCGATTCAATAATAACATATAACGAAAACTTTATTAAACGCAAACATAACGATTCAATATTATATAAATGAAACTATAAACGAATTGACTTTCATTCAACGAAACCAATTTTCAATAAACAACATGACAACAAACAGAAACTATGACAACACAAAAACTAATAACAAACGATGAATAACAAAAAGGGCAAGTACTGCCAAACATGAAAATTAATTACAAGTTATAACTAAGGACTAACAGAAATACTAACAATAAGAATAAATATAACTATACTAATTAATAACAAAGGTAATGAATAATAGCTTGAACTGATTAGTACGACGCAACACCTCCCACAATCCCAATATACCCATTTCCATATTATATATATATTTCCTATATTAGATTTATCCGCATATTAATCAAAACCCATTTCTATTATAAATTTGTTTCATCATTACTTAATAACTTCATCAATAATTAATAACAATATGCAAAGATACATGTCCTCATATAACGTATTTATTTCCCATATAATAAACACATATTAATCTAAACCCATTTCTCAGATATATCCCATTTTCCCATACATTACACATATCCCATTTTCCTAAAAGATTGCCAAAAATCGTCATCCTACATACATAGCAGCTGCAATTGCGGTTGTCTAATATAACGATCCCAGAATCGTTACCAAGCAAATATAGCAAATACTCGACGTGACCATTCGGAGATCAAATCGAGCAACCAGCAGATGCTAAGAAGAATAAATTCTTCTCGCACAAGCCATAAACCAAAATCGAGCAACCGTGTTGTAATCTCGTCTTTGTATTTTTATCGTTTGTCCTTTCGAGATTATATGGAAGTCCGACGACCGTGCTTCCTCGTCTCGTCCGAGGAAAGAGCGTGGACTATTTTATTCATAATATTTATAGAGAAAAACACTTTTAATTTGTATTTGTTGGGTTTATTATTATAGACAAAAAAAAAACACAAAACTGGCACACTCTTGCCATAGGTTTAACAAAGAGCACAAAATATAACAAAACGAAAACTTTCTTAACATGCTTTTTTCATAAATTCTAAATTCTTTCTTAACGAACGGGGTACTTCCTCGTCTCGTGGTTATTATTCGACTCCTTGAATGGTAAAACTCGACTGCCTGACAAAGGTACAAATTCTCTTTTTCATTTTCTTTCGTTCAGTATCCTTGACGAACGAAGTCGAACCTGGGGAAAAAGGGTCATCTTCCTCTCCAGGTACCTGAAAGCCGGCAACGCCTGAGTGTCTTTTTGCCAATTACAATCGATTGGTTTCTTTTTATTTGAGTGTTTTTTGTTTAATTTTCAACAACAACATTAAGCGATCCAAAATTGTATTCAACTACAAAAATCTCACTTTACACTGTAAAAGGTTAGTTTTCTTTATTTATTCTAATAATGTTAACAAAGGGTCTTATATTTCCATTAATAACCCTGACGCTCACCATCCGAAAAAGAGAGACCGGGTGCCAGACATGCGATTCTGCATACTCAATGAACAGTGAAATTAGCGTTCGTTCAGTGCCCGAGAACACAAGTAGACAACAGTCTCGTCAGAGTCGGGGTTACACTGAACAGAATTGTTCTTTACCATATAAAATTACGGCTATTGATGTCAAAGGTGTATTACAACTCGTCCACCCTGACTTAAAACCCGTCCTCGAGTCTTTCACCCTCGGAATGGATATCATCATCAAAAGAGCCGCACCACCTCTTCACTTGAACTTTCTATGGACTCGAATTTCTTTTGGGTCCGTTGCGTTCCTGGAGCATCTCTCAAAACATATCGGTCATTTCCTAACACTTTCGCCACGACGCGACGTACGGTTCCCTATAAATTGGAGCAAGCTACCGGGACTGACCGGCTGCAGGCTCCCATTCTACTATGTCCCGTTTTTTTTTTTCTACTGGCCGACGACTCATAGCATCCACATATCTTGCTTTCTCTCAGGATGATGAACCGTTGTAAACTCAAATTCCTTGAGTTTGAGCGACACGTGGTATCACCCTTTGTTTGTTCTGAGTTGCTACTATGGCTTCAAAATATGTGATGACCTTGAATGGATTTCGCAATAGATATATTCGGAACCTGTCCAGGTTTTCCACTATCGCTAATATTTTGCTTCCGCTTCCGTTATCTTTCTGTATCAATATACCGGCAAGTGCTAGCGCTAACGCATCCGTGTGAACCTCCTGATTACAATCTTCATCGTACAATTCCAAGAGAGGACGGTTAATCAGTGCGGACTTGAGGTCTTTAAATGCCGCCTAATACACCTCCACCCACCCGAAGGAATTTCCCTCTTTTAGTAGATTGGTTAAGGGCACTGCTATTTGTGCGTACCTCGGTACAAACTTCCGAAAATAACCGGTAAGACCCAGGAACTGCCTTACGCGATGCACATTTTCTGGTTCAGGAAACCTTAACCGCCACTGTCTTCCGCTCGCTTGGTTTTATTCTGCTCCCGTCGAGTAGATCTCGGAAAACTCAATACTGGTTTTCAGGAACGCACACTTTCTGATATTGAGGCTTGTTATATTTTTCTTACAACAATTATTTTTTATATCTAAAGTAACCAAACTTACCCCGTGTTTGTTGGCGTGGTTGCTGTCTTATTGTGGTTATAAAACGACACAATGATTCCGATTCGGTAGCAATTAAACACAAGGGATATATCCAAATTGTTTACGGATGTATAAACTTTTTATTTTAAACAGTTTTTGTTTTTAGTTTAAACTATTTGGTAACGATTAAACAGTTATTGTTTTTATTTTAAAGGATGTATAAGGGATGTTTAAACTTTGATTCCAATTCGGCAGCAATTAAACACTAAGGATATATACAAATTGTTTACCAGCCAGTTATAGCGCCTCCGTTGTAGCAAAAATTATTCATGTAGGCATATATTAAGCTTACTCGCAACTTCCGGGTTCTCTGGCTATGCTCCACCACTGGACCACACCTGATTTATATACCTGTATATTATATTATATATATTTGGGGGTTCCCGGGCATCCATCTGCAAAATTTCTACCTTCCAATCTTCTGGCCGGATTCTACGATCACGGAGTCTCCTCCGAACTCCACACAACGATTCACGTAAAAATAACAAAGGACACAACAACCTTTGACTGATTTCGATTTATTCATTTACTTAATTAAACTTTTTTACTCTCTTACATCTATAATTTAACACACAAGAAGAAAAAAAAAACAAAAACGCGCCTTTAATTTTCACTGCACTTAACAAAACTTCTTTCTTCCATTGACTTTTAAGAATTACTCCTAAGACACTCTCTCCCTCCATCTCCCCCTGCCAAAACTGTCCCTTCGAAATCAACATCTTAGCGATGCAGGTTCGTGCATCTGCTCGTATTTAATTTTAATCCAAAATATGGAATGTGGATTAAATGTTTCTTGTATAATTCAATGCTTTGCGTATTGTTTCTCTCGCGCTATATATGTGATTCAAAACGTAGACTTGCTTTATATCCAAGCACCCTTATTGTGTGTAGAATAATAGGTGTTTAAATTTTATACTTTATTCCTTCTCGGCGGGACAATGGCGGTGGGGGAGATTACCACGTAACACACTACTGAATCACTTTCGATGATGAGTCATCTATATAAACCACTATATCTCCGCGGTTCATGTGTGCTTTTATCTGATTCTCGCACATTTGGAAGTATGCTGGAGCATTCACCAAGCCGAATAGCATGCGAACGAATTCATACAACCCGTTTTCCATGACAAAAGTGGTATACTTCCTACTTTGTTTCGCCGTGGGTATCTTGTGATATCCGGACTTGAGGTCCAACGCCATGAAATACTTTTTCCCGGCTAACGTTGTAAGGGCATCGGGAACTTTTGCTTGACCGTTACTTTGTTTACCCCCCGGTAGTCGATACACATCTGTTATGGTGTTTTAACAATTATTTAAGAATTAGGTAATTATAATTTAATAGGGTATTATAATTATATGTAGTTACGAGGGTTGCCTTTTATATTTCGGGATTAGAGAACAAAAACAAATATTGATCATCGAAAATCACTTTATTGTTTTTCAAAATATTCCCCATGAAGATCTATACACTTTTGCATGCGTTTGAACGGTATCTCCAACACATGCATTCTGAATGCAGCAACCGCTTCTTCGTAAGGGTATGTTGGGTGACTTACTTGTTTTAGCTTGAGTTTTCTTATGCTGGTTTTTTGGCAGCTGTCAAGTTGCAGGGGGCGTAGAGTGTCGTGCTCCCCTGTTAATTTTGCAGTTCAACTGTGGTGTGACGTCCGGTATATAAATGAGTTCCTTTTTTTCGAAGGTTTACGTCGAATGACATTTTTTTTCTCCGTTGACGTTTTATTTTATTATTCGACGCCAACGCGGGTTTTTATATTATTTGCTCTGCCAAGTAGAATTTGCATAAAGTAGTTTATGCAAATTAGCTACTTGGCGAGTTGTTCTCCGTTTAAAGGTGTGTGTCCAACAAGCGTTGAACACACCTTCCACTAACACCGGGTTCTTGTTGTGTTGTGGGCTGGCGTCAGGAACAATACGGTCTCCTGACGTGATGAATATCGTTGGGGAATATCTTCAATGTGGTCACACACACGATGAACTGGATTTGCCAAAGCAATGGCAACCGCAACACTAATACCTGGAACCAATCGCTATTTATATGAAAAAAGGAAACGAATACCTCAAGAACGATTGAATCCAGAAAGCCCAGAAATCCACAAATAACTCGGGTTGGTTTAATGGTTCTAAATATTACTTTTATTAAAAGATTCAATCGATTTAAGAGGATAATAACTAATTGCGATGTTGTCATCAAGAGCAGCTACTAGAAGAGAGTACAAACATAAACAAATGGTTGTCAAGTGACAACCGACAGCATTCATCAATGTCAGCTGATTGCTGACATTGTTAATGGTGATGCCACATCTAGTTATTGAGAATTCGCTGGTTATTTCGAATGCGAATCCGTAACAAAAGGTAAAGAGGGGAAACTAACGAAAGGGGATTAGTCCGGTATATAAGTGTGTTCCTTTTTATTTAGAAGGTTTACGTCGAATAACTTATTTTTTTTTCGCCGTTGACGTTTTATTTTATTATTCGACGCCAACGCCGGTTTTTATTATTTTCTCTGCCAAGTAGAATTTGCATAAAGTAGTTTATGCAAATTAGCTACTTGGCGAGTTGTTCCGTTTAAAGGTAAAGAGGGGAAACTAACGAAAGGGGATTAGTGGATGTTGGGGGGACCTGGACTCAAGGTCGGTCCGTAACACATCCTGTCATCGCCATCTTTCTTTTTTGTAGGGACTATTGGTGCACAAAAACTGGAGGTTGACGATTGGATAACTCCCTGTTGCAGCATTTCATCGACCTTTTCTTTTATTATCTTTCATTTGGCGACGGGTATATGGTAAGGTCGAATGCACATTGGTTGTGTGGTGTTAAGTTCTATTGTGCATTGCCCCCAGTGTGGTGTTTATTTTTCATGTTTGTTTATATATATATTAGTCTTTAATAAGTATAAATTTTTTAGAACCGTAATCTGTGACCACTGGTAACGCGGTCACTTCTCCCCGTTGAATAACTGCTTCTTGTATGGAATGGTGTCGAGTGCATACGCTACCGTCCAGGTTCGGTTACCGAACGGGTTATAACACAACCAGGGTATCTGAAATCCTATCTGATTCTTTCACAAATCTTACCCTCTAATCCAGCTCCAGAAGTCTCTAGCACGCCAGGCCTGTCAACACCATACTCTTCGTCCCATGTGCCACATGTAAACGAAACACAGAATTTTCATGTTCAACAATTGAAATGATTTTAATTTCATTTTAGGAATTAAATACAGTTAACACACTTTGTTACACAATTAATTATTACTAAAAACATAACATTCCTTCTTGGAATTTTAACTTAAAAAACTTCACAACGGGGGTATAATTCAAAAATTAAATAACAAAAATACGTCCATATTGGACGGAGATTTCTCTCCAACTCATACTTACTTCTTCCTATCTGTCTAAAAGACACACTCTCTCTCTCCCTCATGATCTCACCACTTCGTCGATAAGAAACTTTCAACAATACCACAACTCAACGACACAGGTTTGTGCACCTGCTCGCAACTAATCAAATATTGTGGAACGTGTTCATTCACGATATGATTAACTTGATATATTTATATTTCATGTGTAATATTAAAATGTTTACATTTAAATTATACTCCCTCTCGGTGGGGCACTGGCAGTAGGGGACGCCATCACGTAACACCAGTTATACTGGCCTAGTTCCTTAGCACGTCAGGCAAAACAGTCTCGGTGAACGTTTATTAATTCACTTAGTTTACCTTTCCCCTCTTTTCCGATCTCTATCGTGTCCGGGTCGTCAATCCTGACGCCGGTCCGCACCTGTTTGGCCGATTCGTCTGTGACGGCCGAAACTTTCGTTTCACTGCTCCCAGTACAATCGCTAATTTTGAGTTCTTTGTAGCTCTTCTCGGTTCGAACTTAGGTTGATCCAGTAATCGTCGTTCAATGATTATTTTCTATGGTTGGCTAAGATCCGGGACAACTAGCACTTCGCAGGAACCTCGTAGGAAGTCTACTTGAACGTCCGCATATAATTTTCCTATTGTTCGGCACCCTCCCCCGCCCAACCCGATTACTGTTCTGGCATTCTTCTCGTAGCGAAAGTTGTAGGCGATTGCGATCGTGACCCGATCGCTCCCCAGCTCAATAAAAGCCTCCACCGCTTGCCCGGTCACATATACCGTCTTTTGCTACATACTGCCATCTTCTTGCATCCACAGCTGGCTTGCGCTAATTAATGATTTCAGTGGGTTATAAAGTAAAAAAATATATTTATTTTAACTTCATTAACACTGAGGCTCTTTATACTCTAACTTAATATTAACATTCAAGTTATATTGCGAAGGGACAATTGAGCACTGGTAGACTGTTGTCATTCTACTTATATACCAATAGTTATCTCTGATTGGTTTATCGGCATTGTCTGTCATCATCGGCTATTGGTAGTGTGATGAGTCATCATGGTTGTCGTCATTCATTATCGTTATCGTCATTGGCTATTGGCGATGTAATGAGTCATCATAGTTGTCGTTGTTGGCTATCGTCATTGTCGTTATCTGTAGGTTTTCTAAGTTATGGATTAGTGGGGTTCTTTGGGTGTTAACTCGCTCTTCCCTTGGTAGTGCCTACTGGAGCTCTGACTTACTGTACTCCCACTTAGCATGCAATTACGGGCTATGTGCCCGACCTCATTGCATTTGAAGCACTTGATTCTGGTTGCCGTCGGTTGTTCTGCGTGTATCCTGCTCTGGGCGGTCTTCGTTAACCCGCTTGTAGTTGCTTCTCTACCTGGTCTGTTTGCTGGGCAATTTCGCCCGACGTGTCGAATTAGGTTACATCTGAAGCATCTGATCGCTGCATCCGCATTGCACCTTGCGGTTGACATCTGCCTTCTCTGCGGTGTTATACTTTCGTTCCATTTTCTGCGGGAGCTCCTATATGGTGTCGGGCTGCGCTGCTTTCAACATATCGCGATACTCCGTGTTGGTTATGCCTCGTACCACATATTTCACAAGAGTCCTCTCGTCCAGCTGACCTCTCGAGGCGATCGCTTTCATGCCGGATACAAATTTCTCTACGTTCTCATACGCCATTTGTTTTTTAATCCGCAAACGTTCGTGCAAATCGGCTGCATCATCTTCCGTCGGGAAATTATTTAGTAAATCGCATAGGAATTCCTCTAATAGTGAATCAAGGACTCCCATGCACCAAGGGTTTGCTGCTCCTGCCAGTTTACTGATGGCTGCCATCATGACAAGTCTTCCATCTAGTTGGCAGACGTCTCTAATTTCCCGGACTCTTCTTACATATGCCGTGGAGGATTCCTAGGGTTGAATTCACAGAGCATCTCGGCTACATCCTTCATCGTCCTTGATATCGTTTTCTCCTCTGTAGCGCTTATTCTTTCTTCTGCAGCAGGCGTCTCCCCCCTGCGTTGATTTGCTCGGATGAGTTCGATTTTCCCCAGCTTTGTCTTCATGGCTTCAACTTCGTCCATCAGTTACTTCACTGTGTTTTATTCGTCGTTATCCGGTGTCGTTTCCTCTTTGGTATCGCCTACTTCCCTCTTTCTCTCACCTGGTTCGTTTTCGCGTAGTCCTTCGTGGACTACCAATTTGTGCACGATCTGGGACTTCTCTTTTTCTCCTTAAGCCACGCTTCTTCGACTCGTCCTCCGCTTTCTTCTTTCTGCTGGCTTTGCTTCTGGGCTGAATCTGAATCGTTCATTCCATTTCGCGTACCCTGAAATCCTCTCTCTTTTGGGGATTTTTTTTTCTTCTCACATTCTAGCTGCGTATGCGTAGAAAGGTTCAAATCCACCCACGCATATAGACGAGAACGTTGCTGCCCTTATGACCAAAGATATATCGAGGACCATTTAGAGTTTTCTTCTTTAAAAGATATCCCGCCTAAATATATCCGAATGGAATTTAATGCCATTGGCAATTATCTCGGCCGAACTTTTCTCTGCGGACGCAATATTCTTTGCCTAATCATCGATGGTAAGATGTAGCGTAGGTTGTGTATCCCGTTGTAGTAAAATGGCAAATCCTTGGGAGAGTGTGTCTTTAGTGTCCCCCCGATGTTTGCGGTGCAGTCACCAACGTGCTTCCTCACACCTAACAGAAGAGTGACGACCAATTATTGAATTAAAAAATGTTCGTTTATTTAAAAAATATATGTATTTTAATTTTAATCGCCGTGACCTCCACGACTGTTGTCAACACCGATCTCTGCGCACTGACTACTTCCAAACTATATATATATATATATATATATATATATGATACTTGATTGGCGCCCTCAACAGTCGGGCGCCAGTCGGTGTCAAAATTACAGTGTGCAACCTTTTATAGAAAATGAAACACAATTTTGTGGGAAAAGACGGAAAAAGAAAAGATTCTTCTTGCGCTTCGGGAACAAATTCTTGAAAAGGGATCTACAGATGTTTTTTTTTTATACTTTTCTCAGGAGAGGCGAACCTATAGCGCCGAGATGCCACCAAATACCTGTTGCAGTTCGTCTTGAAAAGTTGCAGGTTGTAACCCTATGGATACACTCGCGAATTAATAAGAGTCTTCTTATTTAATTAAAAAAATGTTTTCACTTTATTTTTTGAGTTTTTCTTAAAACTGTATTTACAAAATATTCTAGATACTAGGTGTATCTGAACGCATCACTCGATGAAACCTGGCTGACCTATTCCACCATTCGCTAATATCCCTTTTCCAGTCATCTTTTGTTGTTTCTCCAATTTCTTATCTCAAACTTCATTTGGGTCGTGGGATCGTTTTGATAATCCTGTTCGATGATTGTTTGGACAGCTGTGTCATGTTGGCTGCAGCACTGAATCCTATCTTCAATGCTGAAGGTTTATCTGTTGCATTGTTTGAACAGCTGCAGCAGTGAATCCTATCTTCAATGTTGATCACGTTGGAGGTCATCATTTCTATTACATTATGGTGTACGTTTGTGATTTCATGAATCTTATCTTCTAGTTGGGAGTTGGGTGTGTTAACTCGCGCGAAATTCCATAGCTTTCCCACCCATTTGTCCACTTTATGACCCAAGATATTGATGCGGTGCAAATGAACATGTGGTTTATTTTATGGCGCATTAGTTGGGTTTGGATAAAGGTTCATTGTATTTAGCAAAGATTTAGTGTTAAGGGCACATGGGATCGAAACAATAGATAGGATTCGTGTTAACAAAAATGATAATGAAAATGCGGATACGCTTTGTAAATTTTGAGAAATGAGTATGCATGCTGAACATCTGTTTCACGCATTTAATTCGGAATTATTATTAATTGGTTGAGAATTGATTATAAGTTTTGTATTAAATATGGATGTGAAGGGGTGAGGTTAAAGTAAAAGGAGGTCAGGTAAAAGTTGACACTAGGTAACATTTGCAAGATAGATTCGTTAGAGCCTTAAGAGGTGTTACGCAAGTTACGGGAGTTGGTATGGATGGAAGAGAACAGGCTTGGGCAATTGATCGAACCTGGGAGAAGACGGTGGATAAAAAGAAAGTATTACGAAACGAAGTAGAAAAAAATCAACTTACAGATCACTTTCCCCAATTTCAAATCCAAACAAGCGTTACGATACAGAGACGAAGAACTGTTGCGGTAAATGGAGGTTATTGTTTTATTTGGAATTGTATTAAAGAGTATTTGTCGCATACAGAGAGGAAGAACTGCTGCGGTAAACTGTCCACATAACGGTTGATCCGAAGGGAGCAGAACTGCTGCTGAATTGTTGAACCGAAAAAAGGGACCGTTGAAAGTGATTTTAAATTGTGACGCTTAAGGGGCGTCCGTTTTCTGTCACGGACGCGTTGTCAGCTGGTGGGTGACGGTTGGTAAGTGGCAGGCAGACAACGTACTAGATTTCTCCAGTACATTTATTTGTGAATCTGCAACAGAATGTCAACATAATTGTTGCGCCCTGGTGGTTGTCGACATATGAGCTTGACTACCTGCGTTTTCCCAGTAAATAATTTCCCAGACAGCTTAGGTCCTATAACAACCGTACAGGCATGGTACGTTAAGACAGGAATGCAGCCCGTCAACAACTTGAGGGGCAGAATACAGAGGGGCGTATGGTCTCTTGCTAGGCGAAAAGGTATAGAGTTTTATAGAAGATGAACCTTGACTGCTTACACAGCTATCTACATGCAGTAGGACATTTTACATTCACTGCACAAAAACCGGTGTAACGTGTTAAACACAAAATAATATTTAATTGAAAATTAGATGAAGGGTATGAAGGATGAAGAAGCTTTTCTGGTTACAGCGTTATACTTACGTCGTTCTGGTTACGGCGTTTTACTTAAGCCTTTCTGGGTACAGCGTTATATTTTAGACTTTCTGGTTACAGCGTTATACTTAAGCCTTTCTGGTTACAGCGTTATACTTTAGACTTTCTGGTTACAGCGTTATACTTTAGCCTTCCTAGTTACAGCTGTTCAAGTTTCTGGACAGCCTTGAATCTTGAGCCCCCAGTTGTCAATGATGATATTAGGGCGAAAATTCGTTGTCAGACTATTGATCTGAACCTAAAGATGATTTCTTTTCGTTGCTAATAGTTGCTGTAGCTATTACTGCTTTGTCATAAGACTGCTGGGTCTTATCGGGATGTGATGTTTATCCTCCGTTATCTGTTTAATATGTCCCTATGGTTCTCCAGTTTTACCTAGGATGAAATATTTAATTAGTTCTTTTCTTTTTTTGGCTTTTATTTTCAACGCCTACTATGTTTTGTTTTTCTTTTATTCTACTACTTATTTTTTATTAGTTTTTGTACTTTTAATTTGTTATTTTCCGGTGGGAGAGGGAGTGAGTTTAGGTATCTAACAAACGTTCACAATGCTAAATCGTATTATTTTTATCATTATGTATGAATTTAATGTTCATTTCTTGGGCCTTACGCACGGATCTAATGTAGTTCTTTTGGGAAATTCGCTTTCATAGGAGGATAATTTCTTGAATAAATTCAGAAAAATGATTGGAGATCGCTTACTCTACACTTTAAAATTTAAACGTATCACAAATGATTCGTTTTTACATTTAATACAAAAAAGTCACAAATTATAGAAAATGGGTTACAATTTAAATGAAAGACTTGATTTTTTTTTATATAAATGCCGTACTATGTAATTGTACTTCATATTTTAATTATGTGTTTAATAATGTTCTTAAATAAACCTTCGATCTCAAATATATTGTTGTAATAAATTCAATGTAGGAAGGCAACTTGAAATAATTTTGTACTTACGAAATAAGTTCATTCGGGATATTGGAAAATGTAAAGATTTTCATAAGACTAAATTTTAATTTGCACATCTCGATTTCTATAAATAATCTTACCACCGAAATTGAAACTTTCAAATGAGATGAGTTTCATTGAGAAGTTCAATGAATTATAATATAAACAAAAAACAAACTGCTTAATTTTTTTATTAATGCTTTAAAATAAAATAAACAACTTTCGATAAGAGCCTTTACAAGTAAAAATAAACTCCTTACATCTAAGTTCTTTTCATGTTTAAGAAAGTATTTTTAAGAAATTATTTAAAACAAACCAAGGAAACAAACTGAAAACTGTAAAGCAAAAATTGAGATTAATAATAAGCAAATCAAGCAAAAACAAAGTGTGTAATAATAAAAATACGATTTTTGAATGTATGTATATCGGTTGAGATTATTTCTCTCCTCTAAATGTCTTTGCAGCGTTCTGAGATATTTGCTTTTTAATCTTGTACATTATAAAAATTCAATTATGTATCTTAACTGTGAAATTACTAACATCAAGTTATAAAAAATATTGAGATCCCTAAAAAGGATAGAAAAATGAAGTAAATCTTTTAAAAATAAATTATTGTATAACTAAAGCAAACTTATAATGTTAATAAACGATTAATACAAATAAGTATATAATTATAACTAACAGTATAATAGGAGAAATACAATGTTTGTACTGTACCTTATTAACACTTAAAAAACTGTATAAAATTTTATTATCGGTGATATTTTATGAGGCAACTCTGAGCAAGTGTTTCGCTTATGCTCTTCCCTAATAGATAAAATAAAATAAAATTTCTTTTATTACGTATTTTTAATTTTCTGTTGTTTCTTGGAAACTCAAAAATCTTTGCTTGTTATTTCAAATGTCGTTTTCACTACTCATTATGTGATAAAAAAAAAGAGAAAATGTGAATAACTAATAAGAATCGCAACCGCAAAGTAAGGTCATAATGCAAATTCAACAAGAGAAGAAACAAAAATTAATTAATTTAATTAAAAAAAAGGGAAAAAAATGTATAATGTGAAGAATCATAATTATAAACATTTGTTGTAGAAGATCCAAAAGACGTTTAAAACTCATTTGGAATTCTTTGATTACTGGGATTTTTGAACAATGTAAAATTGATATAAGATCAATAAAAATTGGAACCGGATAAAAATATCCATGAACAAAATTATAAAATTAAATTATGAGTAGCAAATTTAATAATCTTAGTAGAGGCGAATGTCTCAAAAAATTGAATAACAATTTGTTTTAAGAAATTACATTTCTAAGCTATTATATTTAAAAACAACAAATACAAATAGGCTAGAAAGCCGCTTATAGATATGATTTTAAATGTAAAAGTTATATACAAAATACTTTTATTGATATAAGTTGAAGAAATATGTACATAAAATATACTAATAAATATAACATAATATTAAATCCATATAAAAACATAAAAACAGACAGTGATGTGAAGAGAATATTACACAAAGTAAATATTTTGCTTTTTACGAATTAAATAATGAATATTCTATGAAATTGAGTGAAGCTGATAACGAGTTGTATTTTATCAGAAATTTTGTCTTACAATTTATATAAATATAAATATTTGAATTGTATAAGATAATTGAAATAAAGAAAAAGAGAAAACAGAACAAAAAAAAGCTAATTATCTCCCCATTCTTTACAATCGAGCTTAAAGCTAAGGAAATTAATTAAATACTATAGTTCCCATATATGTTCCTTTCTTTTATATAACTGTATATTGATGAATGCAAAGCACTAGGATCCAAATGTTGTTTGTGTATGCCAGAAATACAACTCGAAACTCTTCTACTTGCCCAAAGATACGTTACAATTACACTTACAATTAATTTAAAGCTAAACAAAAACAAAGAAACGAAAAATAAATCAAACAAAACTTCACTTAATCACACAATTCAATTTTTAATGTAGAAGACAATTTTCTTTATATTTGTGTCTTGTTTAGTTTTTAAAGATAATGTTTTACCCATTTTTGTGATACAACTTATTTTTTATTTTTGTTTACTTTTTAATAATCGTTTCATTTAGTCAAAGACTATTTCATTTACATTTTTGTCAGTTTTTAATAAATAATGATTATTTTATTATGTTACTTTTTTTTTATCTTTTGTGTGTAAAGTAAAACAAGTTATTTTATATATGGACAAATCTTTTTATATGTGTATATTTTTTTTATATATATTTCAAAAGCCTTTGCCTTCTTTTCTACATATATGTACCTTAGCTTGTAATAGTGTTAATTTTTTTTATATACTTTAGTAGCGTAATTAAAAAAATAAACTTACATATACATTATACATATGTATTATGTTTATACATCCAACATTTTCTTAACTTCAATGAAACATTTGATCTACTAGTTCTCACTGGTACATGTATATAAAATATATTTGTGTACAAATCAAGAAAATAAATTGTAAAAGAGGAACAGAAATATTATATGGAACATAAATTTAAGGACAACAAAAAAAAGAAAAAATTTAGATTACTTTAAAAATGTGGTTTAAATCCTTTTAAGTAAATAAATATTATTGAAAAACAAGAATAAATAAAAAAACAATTTAATTAAATAAAATGTGAGTTTCATTGATCGAACGGTCTTATTGTTTGCTGTATTCTCTCTTGGGAAGTTTTATTTTTTATTTTTTTACTAATCAGTATCGTTTATATTATAAACTGGCGATTAAGATAGATTGCTGGCTCATCACATGTAAGGAAACAAAAACACCCAGAAGGTAATTACAAAATCAAACAAATATTTTCATAAAACATCTTTATTTATTAAAATCGTGTTTACTTGGCTTTCGAAAGCTAAAGACGTGTTATATAGCGCTCCTCACAAAGTCACATCGTATACACAGAAAAAAAAAACGAAAGAAAGAAAAACAACAGAACAGAAAATAAACGCTAATACGGGTTCTCTATCAATAGTGGTAAGTGAATAGGATAAAACACATAATATTAACCTTAAACCGGAAAACGGGGTATTTACACCCGGACGTTTTTAAATCTCCCACAGAAAGAAAACGATTTCATAATTCAATTTAATCATTATGATCATAACTCAATTTCATCATTAAAGAGTAGGGAGACACTTTTAGCTCCAGTCCCTCACGCATGCTTTAAGTTCTCGAGTGCACATCAGTGCCAGAACGTTAAATTTTCTTTTTTTATAAAGTAAAGTGGTACGTGTGTTTGCCGTGTGAGAATTTGAGGGTTCGTTACAAGTACAATTTTTTTTTCTAGGAATTGTTTACCATGCCGTCGCCAGTACAAATTCGAACCCTCTTCCTTTATGAATTTAAAATGAGATATAATGCGTCATTGGCAATGAAAAACATTAATGACGCATTTGAGGATGTAGCCGTAAACGAACGCACTATACGACGTTGGTTTGGAAAGTTCCGCTCGGTAGATTTCAGCCTCGAATATGAACCATGTGGGAAGACGGAAACGTTAGTTGACGACGATATTTTAAGAGCAAGGGTGAATGCGGACCCAATAAAATCGGTGCGGGAGATTGCACAAAGCATGGGAGTATCCTCAATGACACCTTTCTGTCATAGGAAAGGTAAAGAAACTCGACAAGCGGGTATTTGGCGGTATGGTTTTTTTTTTTTGGTCTATTAGTTGTAAGTATTCCACCGAACACTGTCCACACACGAATGAACAACCTGGAACACGGGGACACTGTCAAACAATCAAACACGGAGAGAATAGTTTTGGATCTTTCTTTTTATTGTTATTGTTTATGAATTCAGTTTTATTGTTACACGAAATACTGCCTTACAACACTTGATCACCTAGCTGAGATACAAGTTCTTTTGTCACTCGACGCTACTTTTACACCAGAACGAATTTGCAACGGCACGATTTCGAATATTTTTCGGAAAAAGGTCACACCAACGTACATGAAAATTAATGCCCCTTCCTCCGGATTCTCTACGTCGACTCTCTATTCGACGTAGAGAATCAAGTAGACTGACTGTATTCGCATCCCCCATCCTCAAGGAAAACTTCCCAGCGCATGTCTGCATCGAATTTCCCACCCTGTCTGCTAACAGAATTTCCCAAAGTATCTGTTAGCTGCACTACCCATAGTCTCTGTAAAAAAGGAGAAATCTTCCTGATGATCATTATCGTCATCATTACCATTGGTTGCTTGTGGTCGGTATCTCGTCCCTTTGTGTGTTGATCGGATGCCGCAGCTTATTCCCCGATCATTCCGTAGTTTATTTGCACTACACATCTGGCATGCGGGCAAAGGATCGCACGCACTTCGGATGGGTGCACGGACCATGGGATATGTTTAGGTTAACCATCTGGCGTGAAGAAAAGGGTCCCATGCAATTCGGATGGGATAGGGAACATGGCATGTAATGCTTTTGTTTGCCTTTCACTCATAAACATCTATCTGGGATAGTGTTTAGAGTTTATGGCTCTATGGCTGCTAATCAGCGGCGCAACGAATCGTTTATTTGTGCAAGTGTGCCTTAGCATTAGATCATGCGAGGGGTTTAGGTGCTAATTGAATTTAGCTACCCGGGAATGTATCCCTTGTTCGGTTTACTTACCGACATGGTATTTCGTGGAAACATCGTGCAGATGTTCGGAATTGAAGATTCTGCATTTCTGGACTTTTCAATTGCTTTTGAATATGATGGATGAAACGTTTAACTGGATATTGGAAGCTTTTGGAACGTTAAGTTCCCTGTTTTTGGTATCGGGTTCAACGTTGTTGCTTGTTTCAGGAATGGCCATGACTCTTGGGACACGTGTCTGTGGGCACGTGTAATGAAAACAGGTAAGTATGTTCGTAGGCGGAATGGACATCTCGACCTATAGTTGGTTGTGCGGTTCGTAGATGGCCTGATGCGTTGAGCTTTGGTTCTATCTTTTAGTGATTCTAACCGTGATAGTGTCGGTTCGAATCACACGCTCTTCACTATCGTCGCAGACGGTATAATATGGCCGGTTGGACTACGCATCCCAGCGTGCCCGAGGAGGTACAGCTCTAATAATATAACAAAATATACATCGCTTCCAACAAGAAGATATAAAAGAAACTTTTATTCAAGTCTCCATTGTTACTATTAACTTTAATGTAGCTGATTTAAACGTAGGTGCTGTATATTGCCCACCTAGACACACAATTTCAAAACAACAATTCATGGATATCTTCAAGAAGCTCGGACCAAGGGGTGTAATTGGTGGAGATTTTAATGTCAAGCCCACTGCTTGGGGTCAAGGTTGATTACTCCTAGCAAGGGAAAAGATTTGCTTACAGCCATCAAAGAAGCTAAGTGCGAATCGCCTTCGTCTTGTTCACCAACATACTGGCCTACTGATAGCAACAAAACTCCTAACCTGATCGATTTCTAAAGTGGTCGCATCGATTTACATCGAAACGGATAGCTGATTTATCGTTTGACCCCACTACAGTACTACTAAGATTGAATGCAGCTCTTCCCAGAAATAACAGAAAATTAAATCTTACCAACAAATTTTGAGATTGGGAAAAATTCCGAAAATACCTTGACAATCAAGTTGAATTAAACGTTAAACTTCAAGATTGTGAAGAATTGGAACAACAAGTACAACAATTTATTGAAACACTACAAAGCGTAGCCGCAACAGCAACTCCGGTGCCAAGTGATAAACCAGAACCAGCCACCACCTATCCTACTGAGATTAGAGATCTAATCAAAGACAAGCGCAAAGCTAGACGAATCTGGCACAGATCCAGGCGCCTTAAAGATAAAAAAATATTTAACAGGGTGAGCAATCTAGTTAACAAATTAATTAAAGAACATAAACAGAGTTGTATAGATGAGTATTTAAATGGACTAAATCCGTCAGCGGATCCGAATTCCTCTCTCTGGAAGAAAACACGCAAATTAAATGTCCCCTTATTAAGGGCCACACATAAAGGATGCACAGGAACAGTGGGTACGCAGAGCTGAAGATAAAGTTGAAATATTTGCACAATACCCGACATCAGTGGTCAAACCACACAACATACACACTAGTATTTATCCTCACCCAGGTATCAAACTGAGCAAACAATCAAACCAGTGAGGCCTATGGAGATTGCCCAGGAAATCGACAAAAAACTGAACCACAAAAAGGCACCGGCATCGATGAAATATCACTTGGCGTATACGAGTTACCCCGAAAAGCCATCAATATGCCATCATTATGCTAACATATTTGTTTAATGCTTGCTTACAACTAACATACATTCCGAATTCATTCAAAACAGCCCTGATAATGATGTTCAAGAAATCAGAAAAAAACAGCAGAAGAAGTAATATCTTATAGGCCGGTATCGCTATTGCCATCGATATCAAAACTGTTTGGGGAAACACTCCTCAACCAACTCAAGCCACTCATCAATATTCCAGACTTTCAATTTAGCTTTATGAATAAACACTCAACTATTGATCAAGTTCAGCGTGTGACCACAGTAATAGATAAGCCTTTAAAAGAAAGTAAGTTCTGCCCAGCTGTCTTTCTTGACATCTCCCAAGCATTCGACAGAGTATGGCATGATAGCTATCCAGTGGTGTCACGTGGAGTCGTTTTCACTACTCATTATGTGATAAAAAAAAGAGAAAATGTGAATAACTAATAAGAATCGCAACCGCAAAGTAAGGTCATAATGCAAATTCAACAAGAGAAGAAACAAAAATTAATTAATTTAATTAAAAAAAAGAAAAAAAATTGTATAATATGAAGAATCATAATTATAAACATTTGTTGCAGAAGATCCAAAAGATGTTTAAAACTCATTTGGAATTCTTTGATTACTGGAATTTTTGAACAACGTAAAATTGACATAAGATCAATAAAAATTGTAACCGGATAAAAATATCCATGAACAAAATTATAAAATTAAATTATGAGTAGCAAATTTAATAATCTTAGTAGAGGCGAATGTCTCAAAAAATTGAATAACAATTTGTTTTAAGAAATTACATTTCTAAGCTATTATATTTAAAAACAACAAATACAAATAGGCTAGAAAGCCGCTTATAGATATGATTTTAAATGTAAAAGTTATATACAAAATACTTTTATTGATATAAGTTGAAGAAATATGTACATAAAATATACTAATAAATATAACATAATATTAAATCCATATGAAAACATAAAAACAGACAGTGATGTGAAGAGAATATTACACAAAGTAAATATTTTGCTTTTTACGAATTAAATAATGAATATTCTATGAAATTGAGTGAAGCTGATAACGAGTTGTATTTTATCAGAAATTTTGTCTTACAATTTATATAAATATAAATATTTGAATTGTATAAGATAAATCATAATTGAAATAAAGAAAAAGAGAAAACAGAACAAAAAAAGCTAATTATCTCCCCATTCTTTACAATCGAGCTTAAAGCTAAGGAAATTAATTAAATACTATAGTTCCCATATATGTTCCTTTCTTTTATATAAATGTATATTGATGAATGCAAAGCACTAGGATCCAAATGTTGTTTGTGTATGCCAGAAATACAACTCGAAACTCTTCTACTTGCCCAAAGATACGTTACAATTACACTTACAATTAATTTAAAGCTAAACAAAAACAAAGAAACGAAAAATAAATCAAACAAAACTTCACTTAATCACACAATTCAATTTTTAATGTAGAAGACAATTTTCTTTATATTTGTGTCTTGTTTAGTTTTTAAAGATAATGTTTTACCCATTTTTGTGATACAACTTATTTTTTATTTTTGTTTACTTTTTAATAATCGTTTCATTTAGTCAAAGACTATTTCATTTACATTTTTGTCAGTTTTTAATAAATAATGATTATTTTATTATGTTACTTTTTTTTTATCTTTTGTGTGTAAAGTAAAACAAGTTATTTTATATATGGACAAATCTTTTTATATGTGTATATTTTTTTTATATATATTTCAAAAGCCTTTGCCTTCTTTTCTACATATATGTACCTTAGCTTGTAATAGTGTTAATTTTTTTTATATACTTTAGTAGCGTAATTAAAAAAATAAACTTACATATACATTATACATATGTATTATGTTTATACATCCAACATTTTCTTAACTTCAATGAAACATTTGATCTACTAGTTCTCACTGGTACATGTATATAAAATATATTTGTGTACAAATCAAGAAAATAAATTGTAAAAGAGGAACAGAAATATTATATGGAACATAAATTTAAGGACAACAAAAAAAAGAAAAAATTTAGATTACTTTAAAAATGTGGTTTAAATCCTTTTAAGTAAATAAATATTATTGAAAAACAAGAATAAATAAAAAAACAATTTAATTAAATAAAATGTGAGTTTCATTGATCGAACGGTCTTATTGTTTGCTGTATTCTCTCTTGGGAAGTTTTATTTTTTATTTTTTTACTAATCAGTATCGTTTATATTATAAACTGGCGATTAAGATAGATTGCTGGCTCATCACATGTAAGGAAACAAAAACACCCAGAAGGTAATTACAAAATCAAACAAATATTTTCATAAAACATCTTTATTTATTAAAATCGTGTTTACTTGGCTTTCGAAAGCTAAAGACGTGTTATATAGCGCTCCTCACAAAGTCACATCGTATACACAGAAAAAAAAAACGAAAGAAAGAAAAACAACAGAACAGAAAATAAACGCTAATACGGGTTCTCTATCAATAGTGGTAAGTGAATAGGATAAAACACATAATATTAACCTTAAACCGGAAAACGGGGTATTTACACCCGGACGTTTTTAAATCTCCCACAGAAAGAAAACGATTTCATAATTCAATTTAATCATTATGATCATAACTCAATTTCATCATTAAAGAGTAGGGAGACACTTTTAGCTCCAGTCCCTCACGCATGCTTTAAGTTCTCGAGTGCACATCAGTGCCAGAACGTTAAATTTTCTTTTTTTATAAAGTAAAGTGGTACGTGTGTTTGCCGTGTGAGAATTTGAGGGTTCGTTACAAGTACAATTTTTTTTTCTAGGAATTGTTTACCATGCCGTCGCCAGTACAAATTCGAACCCTCTTCCTTTATGAATTTAAAATGAGATATAATGCGTCATTGGCAATGAAAAACATTAATGACGCATTTGAGGATGTAGCCGTAAACGAACGCACTATACGACGTTGGTTTGGAAAGTTCCGCTCGGTAGATTTCAGCCTCGAATATGAACCATGTGGGAAGACGGAAACGTTAGTTGACGACGATATTTTAAGAGCAAGGGTGAATGCGGACCCAATAAAATCGGTGCGGGAGATTGCACAAAGCATGGGAGTATCCTCAATGACACCTTTCTGTCATAGGAAAGGTAAAGAAACTCGACAAGCGGGTATTTGGCGGTATGGTTTTTTTTTTTTGGTCTATTAGTTGTAAGTATTCCACCGAACACTGTCCACACACGAATGAACAACCTGGAACACGGGGACACTGTCAAACAATCAAACACGGAGAGAATAGTTTTGGATCTTTCTTTTTATTGTTATTGTTTATGAATTCAGTTTTATTGTTACACGAAATACTGCCTTACAACACTTGATCACCTAGCTGAGATACAAGTTCTTTTGTCACTCGACGCTACTTTTACACCAGAACGAATTTGCAACGGCACGATTTCGAATATTTTTCGGAAAAAGGTCACACCAACGTACATGAAAATTAATGCCCCTTCCTCCGGATTCTCTACGTCGACTCTCTATTCGACGTAGAGAATCAAGTAGACTGACTGTATTCGCATCCCCCATCCTCAAGGAAAACTTCCCAGCGCATGTCTGCATCGAATTTCCCACCCTGTCTGCTAACAGAATTTCCCAAAGTATCTGTTAGCTGCACTACCCATAGTCTCTGTAAAAAAGGAGAAATCTTCCTGATGATCATTATCGTCATCATTACCATTGGTTGCTTGTGGTCGGTATCTCGTCCCTTTGTGTGTTGATCGGATGCCGCAGCTTATTCCCCGATCATTCCGTAGTTTATTTGCACTACACATCTGGCATGCGGGCAAAGGATCGCACGCACTTCGGATGGGTGCACGGACCATGGGATATGTTTAGGTTAACCATCTGGCGTGAAGAAAAGGGTCCCATGCAATTCGGATGGGATAGGGAACATGGCATGTAATGCTTTTGTTTGCCTTTCACTCATAAACATCTATCTGGGATAGTGTTTAGAGTTTATGGCTCTATGGCTGCTAATCAGCGGCGCAACGAATCGTTTATTTGTGCAAGTGTGCCTTAGCATTAGATCATGCGAGGGGTTTAGGTGCTAATTGAATTTAGCTACCCGGGAATGTATCCCTTGTTCGGTTTACTTACCGACATGGTATTTCGTGGAAACATCGTGCAGATGTTCGGAATTGAAGATTCTGCATTTCTGGACTTTTCAATTGCTTTTGAATATGATGGATGAAACGTTTAACTGGATATTGGAAGCTTTTGGAACGTTAAGTTCCCTGTTTTTGGTATCGGGTTCAACGTTGTTGCTTGTTTCAGGAATGGCCATGACTCTTGGGACACGTGTCTGTGGGCACGTGTAATGAAAACAGGTAAGTATGTTCGTAGGCGGAATGGACATCTCGACCTATAGTTGGTTGTGCGGTTCGTAGATGGCCTGATGCGTTGAGCTTTGGTTCTATCTTTTAGTGATTCTAACCGTGATAGTGTCGGTTCGAATCACACGCTCTTCACTATCGTCGCAGACGGTATAATATGGCCGGTTGGACTACGCATCCCAGCGTGCCCGAGGAGGTACAGCTCTAATAATATAACAAAATATACATCGCTTCCAACAAGAAGATATAAAAGAAACTTTTATTCAAGTCTCCATTGTTACTATTAACTTTAATGTAGCTGATTTAAACGTAGGTGCTGTATATTGCCCACCTAGACACACAATTTCAAAACAACAATTCATGGATATCTTCAAGAAGCTCGGACCAAGGGGTGTAATTGGTGGAGATTTTAATGTCAAGCCCACTGCTTGGGGTCAAGGTTGATTACTCCTAGCAAGGGAAAAGATTTGCTTACAGCCATCAAAGAAGCTAAGTGCGAATCGCCTTCGTCTTGTTCACCAACATACTGGCCTACTGATAGCAACAAAACTCCTAACCTGATCGATTTCTAAAGTGGTCGCATCGATTTACATCGAAACGGATAGCTGATTTATCGTTTGACCCCACTACAGTACTACTAAGATTGAATGCAGCTCTTCCCAGAAATAACAGAAAATTAAATCTTACCAACAAATTTTGAGATTGGGAAAAATTCCGAAAATACCTTGACAATCAAGTTGAATTAAACGTTAAACTTCAAGATTGTGAAGAATTGGAACAACAAGTACAACAATTTATTGAAACACTACAAAGCGTAGCCGCAACAGCAACTCCGGTGCCAAGTGATAAACCAGAACCAGCCACCACCTATCCTACTGAGATTAGAGATCTAATCAAAGACATGCGCAAAGCTAGACGAATCTGGCACAGATCCAGGCGCCTTAAAGATAAAAAAATATTTAACAGGGTGAGCAATCTAGTTAACAAATTAATTAAAGAACATAAACAGAGTTGTATAGATGAGTATTTAAATGGACTAAATCCGTCAGCGGATCCGAATTCCTCTCTCTGGAAGAAAACACGCAAATTAAATGTCCCCTTATTAAGGGCCACACATAAAGGATGCACAGGAACAGTGGGTACGCAGAGCTGAAGATAAAGTTGAAATATTTGCACAATACCCGACATCAGTGGTCAAACCACACAACATACACACTAGTATTTATCCTCACCCAGGTATCAAACTGAGCAAACAATCAAACCAGTGAGGCCTATGGAGATTGCCCAGGAAATCGACAAAAAACTGAACCACAAAAAGGCACCGGCATCGATGAAATATCACTTGGCGTATACGAGTTACCCCGAAAAGCCATCAATATGCCATCATTATGCTAACATATTTGTTTAATGCTTGCTTACAACTAACATACATTCCGAATTCATTCAAAACAGCCCTGATAATGATGTTCAAGAAATCAGAAAAAAACAGCAGAAGAAGTAATATCTTATAGGCCGGTATCGCTATTGCCATCGATATCAAAACTGTTTGGGGAAACACTCCTCAACCAACTCAAGCCACTCATCAATATTCCAGACTTTCAATTTAGCTTTATGAATAAACACTCAACTATTGATCAAGTTCACCGTGTGACCACAGTAATAGATAAGCCTTTAAAAGAAAGTAAGTTCTGCCCAGCTGTCTTTCTTGACATCTCCCAAGCATTCGACAGAGTATGGCATGATAGCTATCCAGTGGTGTCACGTGGAGTCGTTTTCACTACTCATTATGTGATAAAAAAAAGAGAAAATGTGAATAACTAATAAGAATCGCAACCGCAAAGTAAGGTCATAATGCAAATTCAACAAGAGAAGAAACAAAAATTAATTAATTTAATTAAAAAAAAGAAAAAAAATTGTATAATATGAAGAATCATAATTATAAACATTTGTTGCAGAAGATCCAAAAGATGTTTAAAACTCATTTGGAATTCTTTGATTACTGGAATTTTTGAACAACGTAAAATTGACATAAGATCAATAAAAATTGTAACCGGATAAAAATATCCATGAACAAAATTATAAAATTAAATTATGAGTAGCAAATTTAATAATCTTAGTAGAGGCGAATGTCTCAAAAAATTGAATAACAATTTGTTTTAAGAAATTACATTTCTAAGCTATTATATTTAAAAACAACAAATACAAATAGGCTAGAAAGCCGCTTATAGATATGATTTTAAATGTAAAAGTTATATACAAAATACTTTTATTGATATAAGTTGAAGAAATATGTACATAAAATATACTAATAAATATAACATAATATTAAATCCATATGAAAACATAAAAACAGACAGTGATGTGAAGAGAATATTACACAAAGTAAATATTTTGCTTTTTACGAATTAAATAATGAATATTCTATGAAATTGAGTGAAGCTGATAACGAGTTGTATTTTATCAGAAATTTTGTCTTACAATTTATATAAATATAAATATTTGAATTGTATAAGATAAATCATAATTGAAATAAAGAAAAAGAGAAAACAGAACAAAAAAAGCTAATTATCTCCCCATTCTTTACAATCGAGCTTAAAGCTAAGGAAATTAATTAAATACTATAGTTCCCATATATGTTCCTTTCTTTTATATAAATGTATATTGATGAATGCAAAGCACTAGGATCCAAATGTTGTTTGTGTATGCCAGAAATACAACTCGAAACTCTTCTACTTGCCCAAAGATACGTTACAATTACACTTACAATTAATTTAAAGCTAAACAAAAACAAAGAAACGAAAAATAAATCAAACAAAACTTCACTTAATCACACAATTCAATTTTTAATGTAGAAGACAATTTTCTTTATATTTGTGTCTTGTTTAGTTTTTAAAGATAATGTTTTACCCATTTTTGTGATACAACTTATTTTTTATTTTTGTTTACTTTTTAATAATCGTTTCATTTAGTCAAAGACTATTTCATTTACATTTTTGTCAGTTTTTAATAAATAATGATTATTTTATTATGTTACTTTTTTTTTATCTTTTGTGTGTAAAGTAAAACAAGTTATTTTATATATGGACAAATCTTTTTATATGTGTATATTTTTTTTATATATATTTCAAAAGCCTTTGCCTTCTTTTCTACATATATGTACCTTAGCTTGTAATAGTGTTAATTTTTTTTATATACTTTAGTAGCGTAATTAAAAAAATAAACTTCCATATACATTATACATATGTATTATGTTTATACATCCAACATTTTCTTAACTTCAATGAAACATTTGATCTACTAGTTCTCACTGGTACATGTATATAAAATATATTTGTGTACAAATCAAGAAAATAAATTGTAAAAGAGGAACAGAAATATTATATGGAACATAAATTTAAGGACAACAAAAAAAAGAAAAAATTTAGATTACTTTAAAAATGTGGTTTAAATCCTTTTAAGTAAATAAATATTATTGAAAAACAAGAATAAATAAAAAAACAATTTAATTAAATAAAATGTGAGTTTCATTGATCGAACGGTCTTATTGTTTGCTGTATTCTCTCTTGGGAAGTTTTATTTTTTATTTTTTTACTAATCAGTATCGTTTATATTATAAACTGGCGATTAAGATAGATTGCTGGCTCATCACATGTAAGGAAACAAAAACACCCAGAAGGTAATTACAAAATCAAACAAATATTTTCATAAAACATCTTTATTTATTAAAATCGTGTTTACTTGGCTTTCGAAAGCTAAAGACGTGTTATATAGCGCTCCTCACAAAGTCACATCGTATACACAGAAAAAAAAAACGAAAGAAAGAAAAACAACAGAACAGAAAATAAACGCTAATACGGGTTCTCTATCAATAGTGGTAAGTGAATAGGATAAAACACATAATATTAACCTTAAACCGGAAAACGGGGTATTTACACCCGGACGTTTTTAAATCTCCCACAGAAAGAAAACGATTTCATAATTCAATTTAATCATTATGATCATAACTCAATTTCATCATTAAAGAGTAGGGAGACACTTTTAGTTCCAGTCCCTCACGCATGCTTTAAGTTCTCGAGTGCACATCAGTGCCAGAACGTTAAATTTTCTTTTTTTATAAAGTAAAGTGGTGCGTGTGTTTGCCGTGTGAGAATTTGAGGGTTCGTTACAAGTACAATTTTTTTTCCTAGGAATTGTTTACCATGCCGTCGCCAGTACAAATTCGAACCCTCTTCCTTTATGAATTTAAAATGGGATATAATGCGTCATTGGCAATGAAAAACATTAATGACGCATTTGAGGATGTAGCCGTAAACGAACGCACTATACGACGTTGGTTTGGAAAGTTCCGCTCGGTAGATTTCAGCCTCGAATATGAACCATGTGGGAAGACGGAAACGTTAGTTGACGACGATATTTTAAGAGCAAGGGTGAATGCGGACCCAATAAAATCGGTGCGGGAGATTGCACAAAGCATGGGAGTATCCTCAATGACACCTTTCTGTCATAGGAAAGGTAAAGAAACTCGACAAGCGGGTATTTGGCGGTATGGTTTTTTTTTTTGGTCTATTAGTTGTAAGTATTCCACCGAACACTGTCCACACACGAATGAACAACCTGGAACACGGGGACACTGTCAAACAATCAAACACGGAGAGAATAGTTTTGGATCTTTCTTTTTATTGTTATTGTTTATGAATTCAGTTTTATTGTTACACGAAATACTGCCTTACAACACTTGATCACCTAGCTGAGATACAAGTTCTTTTGTCACTCGACGCTACTTTTACACCAGAACGAATTTGCAACGGCACGATTTCGAATATTTTTCGGAAAAAGGTCACACCAACGTACATGAAAATTAATGCCCCTTCCTCCGGATTCTCTACGTCGACTCTCTATTCGACGTAGAGAATCAAGTAGACTGACTGTATTCGCATCCCCCATCCTCAAGGAAAACTTCCCAGCGCATGTCTGCATCGAATTTCCCACCCTGTCTGCTAACAGAATTTCCCAAAGTATCTGTTAGCTGCACTACCCATAGTCTCTGTAAAAAAGGAGAAATCTTCCTGATGATCATTATCGTCATCATTACCATTGGTTGCTTGTGGTCGGTATCTCGTCCCTTTGTGTGTTGATCGGATGCCGCAGCTTATTCCCCGATCATTCCGTAGTTTATTTGCACTACACATCTGGCATGCGGGCAAAGGATCGCACGCACTTCGGATGGGTGCACGGACCATGGGATATGTTTAGGTTAACCATCTGGCGTGAAGAAAAGGGCCCCATGCAATTCGGATGGGATAGGGAACATGGCATGTAATGCTTTTGTTTGCCTTTCACTCATAAACATCTATCTGGGATAGTGTTTAGAGTTTATGGCTCTATGGCTGCTAATCAGCGGCGCAACGAATCGTTTATTTGTGCAAGTGTGCCTTAGCATTAGATCATGCGAGGGGTTTAGGTGCTAATTGAATTTAGCTACCCGGGAATGTATCCCTTGTTCGGTTTACTTACCGACATGGTATTTCGTGGAAACATCGTGCAGATGTTCGGAATTGAAGATTCTGCATTTCTGGACTTTTCAATTGCTTTTGAATATGATGGATGAAACGTTTAACTGGATATTGGAAGCTTTTGGAACGTTAAGTTCCCTGTTTTTGGTATCGGGTTCAACGTTGTTGCTTGTTTCAGGAATGGCCATGACTCTTGGGACACGTGTCTGTGGGCACGTGTAATGAAAACAGGTAAGTATGTTCGTAGGCGGAATGGACATCTCGACCTATAGTTGGTTGTGCGGTTCGTAGATGGCCTGATGCGTTGAGCTTTGGTTCTATCTTTTAGTGATTCTAACCGTGATAGTGTCGGTTCGAATCACACGCTCTTCACTATCGTCGCAGACGGTATAATATGGCCGGTTGGACTACGCATCCCAGCGTGCCCGAGGAGGTACAGCTCTAATAATATAACAAAATATACATCGCTTCCAACAAGAAGATATAAAAGAAACTTTTATTCAAGTCTCCATTGTTACTATTAACTTTAATGTAGCTGATTTAAACGTAGGTGCTGTATATTGCCCACCTAGACACACAATTTCAAAACAACAATTCATGGATATCTTCAAGAAGCTCGGACCAAGGGGTGTAATTGGTGGAGATTTTAATGTCAAGCCCACTGCTTGGGGTCAAGGTTGATTACTCCTAGCAAGGGAAAAGATTTGCTTACAGCCATCAAAGAAGCTAAGTGCGAATCGCCTTCGTCTTGTTCACCAACATACTGGCCTACTGATAGCAACAAAACTCCTAACCTGATCGATTTCTAAAGTGGTCGCATCGATTTACATCGAAACGGATAGCTGATTTATCGTTTGACCCCACTACAGTACTACTAAGATTGAATGCAGCTCTTCCCAGAAATAACAGAAAATTAAATCTTACCAACAAATTTTGAGATTGGGAAAAATTCCGAAAATACCTTGACAATCAAGTTGAATTAAACGTTAAACTTCAAGATTGTGAAGAATTGGAACAACAAGTACAACAATTTATTGAAACACTACAAAGCGTAGCCGCAACAGCAACTCCGGTGCCAAGTGATAAACCAGAACCAGCCACCACCTATCCTACTGAGATTAGAGATCTAATCAAAGACATGCGCAAAGCTAGACGAATCTGGCACAGATCCAGGCGCCTTAAAGATAAAAAAATATTTAACAGGGTGAGCAATCTAGTTAACAAATTAATTAAAGAACATAAACAGAGTTGTATAGATGAGTATTTAAATGGACTAAATCCGTCAGCGGATCCGAATTCCTCTCTCTGGAAGAAAACACGCAAATTAAATGTCCCCTTATTAAGGGCCACACATAAAGGATGCACAGGAACAGTGGGTACGCAGAGCTGAAGATAAAGTTGAAATATTTGCACAATACCCGACATCAGTGGTCAAACCACACAACATACACACTAGTATTTATCCTCACCCAGGTATCAAACTGAGCAAACAATCAAACCAGTGAGGCCTATGGAGATTGCCCAGGAAATCGACAAAAAACTGAACCACAAAAAGGCACCGGCATCGATGAAATATCACTTGGCGTATACGAGTTACCCCGAAAAGCCATCAATATGCCATCATTATGCTAACATATTTGTTTAATGCTTGCTTACAACTAACATACATTCCGAATTCATTCAAAACAGCCCTGATAATGATGTTCAAGAAATCAGAAAAAAACAGCAGAAGAAGTAATATCTTATAGGCCGGTATCGCTATTGCCATCGATATCAAAACTGTTTGGGGAAACACTCCTCAACCAACTCAAGCCACTCATCAATATTCCAGACTTTCAATTTAGCTTTATGAATAAACACTCAACTATTGATCAAGTTCACCGTGTGACCACAGTAATAGATAAGCCTTTAAAAGAAAGTAAGTTCTGCCCAGCTGTCTTTCTTGACATCTCCCAAGCATTCGACAGAGTATGGCATGATAGCTATCCAGTGGTGTCACGTGGAGTCGTTTTCACTACTCATTATGTGATAAAAAAAAGAGAAAATGTGAATAACTAATAAGAATCGCAACCGCAAAGTAAGGTCATAATGCAAATTCAACAAGAGAAGAAACAAAAATTAATTAATTTAATTAAAAAAAAGAAAAAAAATTGTATAATATGAAGAATCATAATTATAAACATTTGTTGCAGAAGATCCAAAAGATGTTTAAAACTCATTTGGAATTCTTTGATTACTGGAATTTTTGAACAACGTAAAATTGACATAAGATCAATAAAAATTGTAACCGGATAAAAATATCCATGAACAAAATTATAAAATTAAATTATGAGTAGCAAATTTAATAATCTTAGTAGAGGCGAATGTCTCAAAAAATTGAATAACAATTTGTTTTAAGAAATTACATTTCTAAGCTATTATATTTAAAAACAACAAATACAAATAGGCTAGAAAGCCGCTTATAGATATGATTTTAAATGTAAAAGTTATATACAAAATACTTTTATTGATATAAGTTGAAGAAATATGTACATAAAATATACTAATAAATATAACATAATATTAAATCCATATAAAAACATAAAAACAGACAGTGATGTGAAGAGAATATTACACAAAGTAAATATTTTGCTTTTTACGAATTAAATAATGAATATTCTATGAAATTGAGTGAAGCTGATAACGAGTTGTATTTTATCAGAAATTTTGTCTTACAATTTATATAAATATAAATATTTGAATTGTATAAGATAAATCATAATTGAAATAAAGAAAAAGAGAAAACAGAACAAAAAAAGCTAATTATCTCCCCATTCTTTACAATCGAGCTTAAAGCTAAGGAAATTAATTAAATACTATAGTTCCCATATATGTTCCTTTCTTTTATATAAATGTATATTGATGAATGCAAAGCACTAGGATCCAAATGTTGTTTGTGTATGCCAGAAATACAACTCGAAACTCTTCTACTTGCCCAAAGATACGTTACAATTACACTTACAATTAATTTAAAGCTAAACAAAAACAAAGAAACGAAAAATAAATCAAACAAAACTTCACTTAATCACACAATTCAATTTTTAATGTAGAAGACAATTTTCTTTATATTTGTGTCTTGTTTAGTTTTTAAAGATAATGTTTTACCCATTTTTGTGATACAACTTATTTTTTATTTTTGTTTACTTTTTAATAATCGTTTCATTTAGTCAAAGACTATTTCATTTACTTTTTTGTCAGTTTTTAATAAATAATGATTATTTTATTATGTTACTTTTTTTTATCTTTTGTGTGTAAAGTAAAACAAGTTATTTTATATATGAACAAATCTTTTGATATGTGTATATTTTTTTTATATATATTTCAAAAGCCTTTGCCTTCTTTTCTACATATATGTACCTTAGCTTGTAATAGTGTTAATTTTTTTTATATACTTTAGTAGCGTAATTAAAAAAATAAACTTACATATACATTATACATATGTATTATGTTTATACATCCAACATTTTCTTAACTTCAATGAAACATTTGATCTATATATATCTTTGTGTACAAATCAAGAAAATAAATTGTAAAAGAGGAACAGAAATATTATATGGAACATAAATTTAAGGACAACAAAAAAAAGTAAAAAATTAGATTACTTTAAAAATGTGGTTTAAATCCTTTTAAGTAAATAAATATTATTGAAAAACAAGAATAAATAAAAAACCAATTTAATTAAATAAAATGTGAGTTTCATTGATCGAACGGTCTTATTGTTTGCTGTATTCTACTACTTTTGGCACTCTGATTGAGGTATCTCCAACACATGCATTTTGAATGCAGCAACCGCTTCTTCAGGTGTCGAAAAACGTTGACCTCTCAGTTTGTTTTTTACGTACGGGAATAAAAAGAAGTCATTCGGTGCCAAGTCAGGACTATACGGCGGATGACCCATCAAATCGATGTTTTGGGTGCTCAAAAATGCAGTTGTCGCAGCCGATGTGTGAGAGCTCGCATTGTCGTGGTGAAGAGTGATCCGTCTTCGGCGGTTGGTTTTCCTGATTTCTTGGAAGACAACTGGCAAACAAATGGTTGTGTACCACTCAGAATTGACTATTCTGCGTTGTTCTAGTGGTACGGTTGCGACATGTCCAGTTTTTCCGAAAAAACAGGCGACCATTTGCTTGGAAGTGCTTCATGCGCGAACAACTTTTGTTGGATTTGGCTCATCTTGAAACACCCAGACAGTCGACTGCTGTTTACTTTCGGGCTCATACGCGTAAATCCACGATTCATCACCTGTCACGATGTCATAGACGTGTTTCGAAGCACCGCGACCGTATTTTTTTAGCATTTCTTTCGACCAATTGACACGAGCCTTTTTTTGGGCGATTGACAAATTGTGTGGGATCCAACGCGAACAAATTTTTTTGACAGTCAAATGTTTATGCAATATTGAATGTATGCTGGTCCCACTAACGCCTAAGGTTATCTCAATCTCACGATAGGTCACATGACGATCTTCCAATATCAGTTCGCGCACAGCATCAATGGTTTTCGGAACAACAACTGATTTTGGACGACCTTCACGAAATTCATCTTGGAGTGAACTACGACCACGATTGAATTCACCATACCATCGATAAACACTGGTCCCTGATGGAGCTTCATCGCCAAAAATTGAATTAAGTTCATCCATGCACTGTTGCTGAGTTAATCCACGCCCAAAGTTGTAAAAAATAATCGCACGAAAATGTTGACGATTTAATTCCATTTTTGGGCCGAGATGAATTTTTTAAGTTACTGTAAACAACACAAATAGCGCTCGTATGTCAAAACGTTCTGAGTGCGTATAACCTCAAAAATGTCCAACTTTACGACAGAGCTGTCAATTGCTGGATTGCAACACTAGGGTTGCCAAATCCCGAAACATAAGAGGCAACCCTCGTATAGCGGTCCTCACAAAGTCACATCGTATACACAGAAAAAAAAAAACGAAAGAAAGAAAAACATCCGAACAGAAAATAAACGCGAATGCGGGTTCTCTATCAATAGTGGTAAGTAAATATAAAACACATAATATTAACCCTAAACCGGTAAAATGGGGTATTTGCACTGCGGACGTTTTTAAATCTTCCACAGAAAGAAAACGATTTCATAATTCAATTTCATCATTATGATTATAACTCAATTTCACCATTAAAGAGTAGGGAGACACACTTTTAGCTCCAGTCCCTCACGCATGCTTTAAGTTCTCGAGTGCACATCAGTGCCAGAACGTTAAATTTTCTTTTTTTATAAAGTAAAGTGGTACGTGTGTTTGCCGTGTGAGAATTTGAGGGTTCGTTACAAGTACAATTTTTTTTCTAGAAATTGTTTACCATGCTGTCGCCAGTACAAATTCGAACCCTCTTCCTTTATGAATTTAAAATGGGACATAATGCGTCATTGGCAATGAAAAACATTAATGACGCATTTGAGGATGTAGCCGTAAACGAACGCACTATACGACGTTGGTTTGGAAAGTTCCGCTCGGCAGATTTCAGCCGCGAAAATGAACCATGTGGGAAGACGGAAACGTTACTTGACGACGATATTTTAAGAGCAAGGGTGAATGCGGACCCAATAAAATCAGTGCGGGAGATTGCACAAAGCATGGGAGTATCCTCAATGACAAAAAATCGACACCTTTCTGTCATAGGAAAGGTAAAGAAACTCGACAACCGGGTACTCCATGAACTGAACGAGTGAAGACAAGTGAATTCAATTCAAAGCATTACCTAATAATGATATAAAAATAACATGCGAAAATGAAAATGCATACAGAGCAGTTAAAGAGAAATTACAATCTCTTAAGACGGATGTAAGAACTCAAGATATAAAATATTATACCTACCAACTAAAAAGTCATAATCAGAGGACTTCCAGTTTCAATGTCAATAGATATGATTGCAAATGAATTATGCTCACTAAATCATAAACTGGTAAAGGTACCTAACATTAGAAAAAGTACCATGTCGAATAATGGAGAAAAAATGTTCAAAGCCTTCCCATTGTTTTATGTTGATATAGTTCAAAAAGAGAATAACAAATCAGTTTATCAAATCCAAAAATTATTATGGTGCAAAGTATCGATTGAACCACCCAAAAAGGTCAGATCTATACCACAATCTAACAATTGCCAACAGCTTGGTCACGACAAAAATGTTTGCAATTATAATTCAAGATGCGTTAAGTGTGCTGGGCTTCACCACACAACCCAATACTTGAAACAACGCAACAGCATAGCAATATGTGCGCTTTGGCACGAGAAAGGTCATCCAGCTTGTTACAAGGGATCCTCAGTGTATCAGAAAAAAATAAACCCTCAGTGTTGGCGACGTAACATACGGGGCCGGGCACGACACGGACACGACTAAACGCCCGACCCAGCTGCTCGATGCATACAAGTGAACACACGTGCCAGCTGTTTGTTTAAATATCAGACTCAGGCGTGGACAGGCGAACGGGGACGAGTCTGGCCTATATAAAGTGAGGCGCGTCCGGTGTGAGTGGGACATTTCCACAATAGGATTCCCATTGCCAAGAGATCGTGGTACATTGGAGTAATAGATAAACAAAATAACCTGGAATTCTAAATAAAATAATATAAATACAGTCCATTCATTTCAAGTAGGAATACAGAAAGACGGTTTTCCAGCTGTTTGTTGACTTCAAAAAAGCCTACGAATCAGTCGCAAGACATAGTCATAGCGTCAGTTCGAATCACACGTTCTTCACTATCAATCCCAAACGCTATAAACCCTCTACCATGTTGTAGTTGAGCTGGGAATCCCGAAAAATATGCCGACCTCATTCAAATTTGCATGAACGAAAACAAAGGAGGAGTTAGAAAACCACTTCTTAGAACCATTTGAAATCCGGGACGAACTAAAACAGAGGGATGGCCTCTCACCATGTCTTTTTAACATTGTGCTCGAGTATGTCATCAGAAAGGTACAAGACGACAACATGACCGGATCATCCCTGAACGGGGTCACACAAGTGCTCGCATATGCGGATGACAACGCCGTTTTGGGCGATAATCTAGAAACTGTAAGTAAAAATTGTGAAATCATCATGCAATCGGCAGAAGAGGTGGGCCTAGAAATAAATGAAGACAAAACCAAATACATGATTACGGCGAGAGTAGGTGGACCTCAAGGAACACATATAAACGTCAGAGGCAAGACACTCGAAAAAGTTAAAGAATTTAAATATCTGGGAATAATACTGACGGCCAGTAGCTAAATGTCGAAGGAAATTAACAAAAGATTGCATTCCGGCAACGCTAGTTGGCACGTAGTCAATAAACTGCTAAAATCCAAACTGCTATCACGTAACATAAAACTCCGTGTCTATAGAAGCATAATCATGCCGATTGTTCTATACGGATGCGAAACATGGGCTCTCGCAAAACAGGAAGAAAACAAATTTCGCGTATTCGAGAATAAAGTTTTAAGAGGTATCTTTGTTGGCGAATATGACGAGGGGGCAGGACAATGGAGGAAACTACACAACCACGAATTGGAAAAGCTATACAAGCCTATAATAGTGATAGTAATCAGGCCGCGAAGATTCAGATGGGCAACTTGTGCTAGCAACACACAAATGAACAGTAAACCAAATGAGAAAGCAGCTAATAAAAGAAGGTAACAACCTGTCAATAACGAGCCTACCATCATAGATATGATGAAGATGTTCAGTGAATTCTAGAACGACATCAAAAAAAGTATCAACCAGCTAACAGAAAGTGTGGGCAATTTTGAAGATTTTCAAAAACCACGAACCAAGAAATTCAAGAAATAAATACAATGTGTAACCGCCTCTTAGAATAATCACTTGGAACGCAAATGGGCTCAACCAAAGTGCTCAAGAACTAGAAATATTGATAAGAGAGCACAACATAGATATTGGACTGATATCTGAAACACACTTTTCTCATATGGGCTTCATAAAAATCAGGGGTTATATTGTGGCGTATGTAACAGATACATATTCAATATACAAGCAAATAATGAAGAACAACGAAAGAAAATCGAATAAGAAAAAAGCGTCAACCGTATACCAAACAATAACATAGCAATTGCACATCAGTTGAATGAACTTGAGTTTAGAAATCAAATTCGAACACGCGGCAGTGGCCTAATACGTTGAGCTTTGGTTCTATCTTTTAGTGATTCTAACCGTGATAGCGTCGGTTCGAATCACACGCTCTTCACTATTGTCGGAGACAGTATAATATGACCGGTTGGACTACGCACCCCAGCAACCGTGCCCGTGGAGGTACAGCTCTGATAATATAACAAAATATACATCGCTTCCAACAAGAAGATATAAAAGAAACTTTTATTCAAGTCTCCATTGTTACTATTAACTTTTGATATAAACGTAGGTGCTGTATATTGTCCACCTAGACACACAATTTCAAAACAACAATTCACGGATATCTTCAAGAAGCTCGGACCAAGGGGTGTAATTGGTGGATATTTTAATGCCAAGCGCACTGCTTGGGGTCAAGGTTGATTACTCCAGGCAAGGGAAAAGAATTGCTTACAGCCATCAAAGAGGCAAAGTTCGAATTTAATTCGTTTTGTTCACCAACATACTGGCCTACTGATAGCAACAAAACTCCTGACCTGATCGATTTCTTTATTTCGAAAGGAATGGCATCGAATTATATTGAAAGGGATAGTTTAGTTGATTTAACGTCTGACCACACTCCAGTACTACTAAGATTGAATGCGGCTGTTCCCAGAAAGAACAGAAAACTAAATCTTACTAACAAATATACAGATTGGGATAAATTCCGAAAAGACCTTGACAATCAGATTGAATTAAACGTTAAACTAGAACAACAAGTACAAACATTTATCGAAACACTACAAAGCGCAGCCGCAACAGCAACTCCGGTGCCAAGTGATAAACCGGAGCCAGCCACCACATATCCTATTGAGATTAGAGATATAATCAAAGACAGGCGCAAAGCTAGACGGATCGGGCACAGATCCAGGCGTCTTAAAGATAAAAAAATATTTAATAAGGTGAGAAATGTAGTTAACAAGTAATTTTTTTTTTTACTTAAACGCGCGCACAAAAGGGGATTTTGGAGTACCCTTAGATGTCAGAGCACTGTGCGTGCGGAAGGAGAGGAAGTGGATAAGGAAAGGAGGTATCGATGTACATTAGTCATAAATGCCTGCACATTACATCGACGAGGAAACATGATCAGGTAGAGTATTCCACATTCGTGTGTTTCGGCTAAAGAATGGCTCTCTATGTCTGTTTGTGCGCCTGAAGTTGACTTTCAACGTGAACTGATGCGCATTCTCAGATTGATGGGTGTCGCCGGAAAATGTCTGAGGAGGCAAAACACATCCAGCAAGTTCAGTTGAGCAACGACCGTGATAATACCTATAAAAGAGAGATAGACACGAGACGTTGCGCCTATGTTCTTACGACGAAATTGATTGACTCCAGGTGGGTCATCAATAAGTTTCACTGCTTGTTTTGGATCCTATCGAGCACGTGTAGTGCAGTTTTGGATGCGCCTGACCAAATATGGGAGTTGAACTCCATTTTTGTACGAATATACGCCTTGTAAATAGTGGCCAGGTTGGATGGAGTGAAGTATCTTTTGCATCTCTTAAGGAACCCCATGCATTTGACCGCACTTCAAAAATGTGGTCGCTCCAATTAAAAGTCGAATTAATTCGATTGCCGAGGCTTCGTCGATGCAAGTGCCATTCACCGACAGTATATTTACTTCGGGGTTCGCATTTGACGACAAGAGACAGCACTGAATTTTTAAGGCATTGAACTCTACTCGGTTAGATAATCACCATTGATGTATCTTGTTGAGGTCGGAATTCAGTGTATTAAGAATAACCTGTTGATTGGCATTGACATTCGAAGAGTTTGGCCGAGAATGTTCGTATGACATGAGAAACTCAGTGTGCTATCATCGGCAAACGAGTGGATTGGGTTGTGGGTAATGGGCAAGAGATCATTTATAAAGATGAAGAAGAGAGTGGGTGAGAGTACTGAACCCGGGTAACACCTGCATTAATTTGATGGGAGGCAGATTTGACACCACCAAAAACCACTTGGATTGAACGGCCAGAAACATAGTCTCTTATCCATTGGATCAGGGAATTGTCCACTCCATAGAAATGTAATTTTGACAAAAGGGCTGGATGACAAACTCTGACGAAGGCTTTTGAAATATCCAATGCGAGTGTCTTGCTTTTGCCGAGGTAGTAGATGGAATCGCTCCAATTTTCGGTAAGGTACGCCATCAAATCTCCTGCGGACCTGTTGCTACGAAAGCCATATTGGCGGTCAGTGAAGAGATTCATTCCAGATATTTCGAAAGTTAACGGTTGATAACTGATTCCATTACCTTCGAGAGAACAGAAGTTAGTGCTGTGGGTTGATAAGAAGAGTGGGACGATTTGTCACCCTATTTGGGAATTGGCAGAATGTTCGCTGACTTCCATCTACTTGGGAAATGACCATTAGAATAAAACAGATGGAAGATTTCCCCTGTGGTTCAGCGAGCGTACTAGACCATCTGTGGCGTTTCTAACAGATACACACGCAATCGCGAGCAAACAGTGGAGAACAATCCGAATAAGCAAATAGCTTCAGAGCCGTATACTATAGATAAATCTTCCAAACAGCCAATATTAATGCCCAATCTCCAGTACACTGATCGTACTCCCCGCACCAAATCCTTACTACACCGCCCGGCCATAATCATGGTGACTCTGATACGCCTAGTAAACGAAAAGCCGATCACCATATCCTCTCTGGTAATAAGAGATCTCTTCTTAAGCTTCCTCCTAATAGAGTTTCTTCTAATCCTAATCCCACTCTTCTCAATGCTACAAAACCCCGAAACTATTCTCCCCTACTTACTTCATCCCACCGCTCGACACAACGACTTCGACCAAACATCCCAATTTCATGAGTTCTCATTCTATTAACCCAACACACCACTCATTCCCCAAGTCCTTCTAATCTCCCTGCTCTACCCAACTATCTACTGCCCCAAACAATTCTAGCTAGTCAAACCCCCTAAGCCACACTCTCCCTGCTCATCCCATACCACCTCTCGCCACGATAACATCAAATAAATATCCCAATTTCATCAAAGCCCATTGTATTAACCCATCACATCAGTCATTTTCCAAGTCCTTTTACTCTCCCAGCTCTACCCAACTATCTACCGCCCCATATAATTCTAGCCACTCATCGCGTTCTCCCTACTTGGGGGGCCCCCGCACCCCTAGACCTCACTCTCCACACATTTCGACCCCGTCTCCCCTCCGCCAGTAAAAATCACACCGCTGACCTTAGAATCATCTAATTGTTGTTACACACTGTCCACAGAAAGACGTATGAATGTATACGTCTCTTTCTAGCGTATCTCCATGACAAATCTGATTCTGTCTGCTACGAAAGCAAACCTAAAACGAGTGTCAAACTCTCTACTCAACAGGAAGGTTTACACTGACGGCCAGTCTCCACAAACATTTCGTATAATTCCATGTAATTTTAAATTTATCCCCCATAAAGTGTCGAATGATCTTACTGCTTTCGGCCAGTTCGTTCATTCCCAAAGGGCATCACATCTTCAATATAGTAAGGCCCGCTTTAACAAGTTTTAAGTTCTTGAATTCCTACTAAATGATTCTGTTTTGTTTCATCGTGTGTTCAATTCACCTTCTTCACTATCCTTGCTAAACGCTATAACGGTATTGTACGTGTTAGTTAGCCATTTTATAAACAGTCTGCGCATTTGCATCTAGCTCTTCGTTGAATTACTCGATTCCGTTTCCAATCATGTAAATGAGCACCTTCTACACCGACATCTTTTTCTTTCTAGCCATTTTTATTGGGTTTTTTACCAATCTACGTGTAACGAATTCTTTGCGTGGTAATATTTCATTCATCACATGGTGCTCGCAGTGGGTGAAGGCGCCCAGAGCATATCAGACCCTGTTTCTTGTCAGCCTCGTACTGGCAAACATAATATCCGCCATTTTGTCGTTATAAAGGTAACCTCTGCACCATCATTAAGTGGTGTTATACGTAGAACACCAACGGCTTCAAGTAGGGCCTGGATTCTGCTTTGGGCTTTAGTGCTTTTCCATTACTGCCCATGCGTTATTGTCTCCAGCAATTATAAGGGGCTCTCTGCTCTTCAGTTAGACGACCTAGGAATCTTCTAAATTCCTTTATTCCCCAACGTGGTACACAGAAGAGTAGAACTTAAGCATAGGCAAATCCTCCCTTTGGTCATTGCTCAATTCAGCTTTCTATGGATGAATTTTCTGTTGTCCTGATGACTGCTGTCTGTTTCCCACGTATTCCCCTACCAAGCATTCTGTACTACTCTTTCATGAGCACCACTTCTGTGCTATATTTCTTAACCCTTTGTAAAAGGAGATCTTGTGTGATCTCTCAAATGTTTAAGATAATTTGTTTACACTTAAGCCTGTCTATTTATATTTAGTAGATTGCCTATCGCGTTTATAAATATTTAGGATTTGTAACTTCCTGTTGAATGTTTTTTTTTTTTTGCTTTCGGTTAGAAGATGGAATTTTTCAAAAGATACCTCTGGACCGATCCAGGGACATGCCGGATTTTTACCATCGCGTACCGGGGCGGAGTTTGTCCATTACACCGCTCGTTACGACGCGACTTCTGCATCATGTCACACAAACTCTGCAGACTATTGCCGTTTTTTCACTCGTTTTCTTCAACCTGTCGAGTATAACACCAAGATATTTAATATAGGGACTGGATCTGTTGTTTGCCCTTCTATTTCCAATTCAGGGTGTTCAACTTTCTTGTGGCTGCTTGTTAAAACCGCCTCCGTCTTATGTCCGGCTAGTTTCAGTACGCCATATCTGGTTGGGAAGAAATATTCTCCAGGTCATCTAGTTGTTTAGCTACAACCACTATCGCCAAATTATCTGCGTGCCCAATGATTCTAACTCCTTCATTGATCCTGAGCACACCATCGTACACGATATTCCAAAGTAGCGAACCTACAGACCCCTGGGTACACCCGCTGTTATTTTATATTCTTGTGGTCCCTCATCTGTGTCATAGAGTAGTCTTCGATCCGAGAGATAGTTTGTTGGCATACGCACCAAGTAGGGTGAGACTTGTAGATCGTCCAATGCTTCTAGAATTCGATTCCAGTTCAACGAGTTAAATGCATTTTTAACGTTTAGTGCCACCACGGCGCAATATTTTTTCGTACCTCCTAGGCACCGTGCTCCAGATATCGCATTGCGAGTGATGTCGCACACCGCAGATAGTGCCTTACCGGTTAATCTACCTTTCCAGAACCCATACTGAGATTCAGAGAGCCCCGATGTCCCCTCAGTGAATTGTTCCAAGCGAGTGGCAATTACTCGCTCAAGCAGTTTCCCTGTTGTGTTCAGCATGCACAACGGGCGATAAGATGACGGTGCTTGTGAATTCTTAACTCCGTTTGGTATAAGCACAAGCCGCTGTTTTTCCCATCGTTTAGGAAATTGTCCTATTTGAAGGCAGGTTGTGAAGAGACTGCTGAAGACTTCCGGCTATTTTGTTAAGCAGTCTTCACTACAGCGTTAGGGATACGATCCAGTCCCGGGGTCTAGTTTTTTTTTTAACAACCCTTGCAGCCAAGAGTACCTCTTCGATGGTCACGGGAGGTATTTCTCCTTCAGTGATACTCCACTCCTCTTGCACTCTCAACACCTCATTACACTGCGGGAAGAGGACAGCAACGCTTCTGGCCATGTCAGTTTTACTTTTTTGCATTTTACTACTGTTTTTCTGTAGTCTTTTCATGACTATCCTATAGGCGATGCCCCATGGGTTGGTATTTAATTCAACCCTTAGGGAACAGAACTCGTCATATTTCCTTTTGCGGATTACATTCCTCAACTCTTTCCGTTTGTTGACGAATTCCGCATGCAACTGTGGGTAGGTGTTACGGTTTCTTGCTCTTTGTTGCAAGCATCGGAACCTGTTGCAATTCCTACCGTCGGCACTGGCCAACAAAATGATTGACATGGGAAACGACCTCACTCTTATGCGGGTCCTGATCAGCGACCAAACTGATGAGAATAAATCCATGTCAGTTCGTACAATTGAAGCTTAGGAACAGGTCTCCGCTGCGCCTAACAACTTCTCATTACAAGCCAAGATCTAATCTGCTCCTTCTTTTACTACCGATACACCGATCCACTTGTAAACACCCCCCCCCCCCCCCCCCCCCCGGCAATTCAACAAGATCCTCGCTCAACACTTCCCGCCAACAGAGATTTTTACCACGACACGGCCGATCGTCCAAACCTGTTATCAGGCCTTACCCTACTTCCACTCCTAAATCTATCAACCGGAAAATGCATACCTCCATTCCCGACGGCACTCTTCGCATTGCCCGCCCCAAACCCACACTAAAAAAAAGTTTTCCTTCAAACTTTCCCTAATAGGGTTCTTTTAACCCCAACCCCACCCTTTCTAACGCCACAAAACGCCAAAGCCCTACCCTCTACTCATCCAATTCCACCCCTCGCCCCAATAACATCAAACAAATACCCCCATTTCATTAAAGCCCATTGTATTAACCCATCACACCAGTCATTTTCCAAATCCTTTTACTCTCCCAGCTTTGCCCGACTATCTACCGCCCCACATAATTCTAGCCACTCATCGTGTTCCCCCTCCTTGTAAATCGCCCTCCTGTCACCCCAAGCCCCCGCTCTCAACCCGTTTTTGATCCGGTCTTCTCCCACACAGTAAAAATCACACGGCTCATCTCCCAAACATCTGATTACCACTACGCACTGTCCAAACTTAGACACCGTAAGACATATGAAAGTATTCGTCTCTTTCTAGCGTATCTCCACGACAAGTCTGATTCTGTTTGCTATGAAGGCAAAACCAAAACCCGTGCCAAACTCTCTATTCAACAGGAAGGTTTACCCACTGACGTTCTCAATGTCCACCAATTATTTGTAAAAGTCCACGTAATTTTCAATTTATCCCCTCATAAACCGTCGAATGACCTAAAACCTTTCGGCCACTTCGTTCACCCCAGAACGTTATCACATCTTCAACGTAGTAGGACTATACCGTTTGGAATGATAGTGAAAAACATGTAATTCAAACTGATGCTATGATAGTTAGAATCACCAAACATTGAACCAATGCGTAACACATCAGGCTACTGGCCGTGCTTAGAATTCGATTTTCAAACTCAAGTATATTCCACTGATGTGAATTGTTATGTTATCGCTATGGTATACGGGCCTGATGTATTTTCTTATTCGATTTTCGTTCGGTGTTCTTCACTATTTGCTTGTGAATTGTGTGTGTATCTATTAGAGTCGCCACAAGGGCGCCTTCAAAAGGCCTTCGCCCCCCCCAGAAACTGACGGTATAACTCCCCTTACCCTCTATTATCAGAACCGAAGAGGTCTTCGCTCAAAGACGCAATCCATTCTGAAAAACTCCCATGCCCTACCTGTCAACATTTTCGCCTTAAGCGAAACAAACCTAATCCCCAGCATCCATAATCTGGAACTGTTTCCCCCCACATTCACCATATTTCGCGATGACCTCCTCAATCATACTACTAACTTTTACCGCAGCTGAGGAATGCTCATCGCTGTCCATAACAGCCTTGAGTCGTCACTTGCCGGTTTTCCTACCTCCTGCAAGCTGGACTTGTGACTGTCAAATTCACTCTTCCTCGGAAATGAATCTTTGTCATGTGCTTCTACATCTTGACACCCGCAACCTATTGAAGTTAACGAGGTAGCTCTTAATACTATCGACTATATAATCGAGCAGAGTAATTGCGAGGACGACATCATCATCTTCGGGGAGTTTAATCTCCCACAAGTCAATTGGGCTTTATCTGACGATCATCCACACTACACCACCCACCCCACCCCGGCCAAGGAATGTCTCTTCATTGATGACTAGCTGATTCTTGAATCAGTCAGATCAGCAACGTTCGAAACCTTTTAAGTAGGCAGCTTGACCTCATCTTTACAACAAACCCCATCAATACATGTGTCTCAACCAGCCTCTTCGTCCTTATATCAATAGACCACCACCACCCCGCCTTCTCGTGTCCTTCTTCTGACAGCTTCTCGACTTGGTGTGACAAAAATTGCTTTGTACTTAACATCGCCAAATGCCAATCTATACCTTTTCCCGTAAGCGTATTCACTCATCCTCACGTTTCTATAGCCTTCATAACCGCTCTACAACGGCTAGGCAGGGGAAAACCCGGTAATCCATCCCCCGTACATTAACCGCCTCAAATAAATCAATCTCAGAACTCTTGAGGAGCACAGGGACCTGGCAGACATAGTATTCATTCATCGGGTCCTCGACTGCGCCTACCTCCTTAACCTTATTCCTTTGAACACAACCCTCGTAATACGCGTAATCCGCGCTTTTTATATATTCCCCCTCACCAGACGTCTTATGGTCTCAACGAAGCCCTTTTCACGGATGCTGAGAAATGCCTACTACAATTCCACCTTGTTTGACTTCGACCTCTCTACCCATGCTCTCAAGCACCGCCTCCTAAACCAATCTCACCATCAATCTTAAGCGGCCCTTCTACCCTTTACTATAACCTGCAACCACCTCTCGCTCCTACTCTTGTCTTCTTAATTTGTCCTGGTTACCTTAGGTTATGCCTAGTTAAGATAGTTCTTAAGCTCTCTAGCTTGTAACTTATGTACACTCTAGTTGTAGGTAAGTATGTTGCTTGAATTAAGCCAATAAATGGGGTGGTAGCCCCACTAAATTCGATTAAACTGTGCACTTCAATCGCACTTGGGCAATTTCTGGGTTCCACCAATACACTGGTTTGATAGCCTCTGCTTCTTGTCTTTGTCGTGGCATAGCACGTTGAGTTTCTCATACTCATATGAACATTCCCATCCAAACTCTTCGAACGTCACCACCAACCAGTAACGTATGCTTGATACTTTGAATTCAGACCTCAAAAACATATATCACTGGGGATTATCTAACCGAGTAGAATTCAATGCCTTAAAAACTCAGTGCTGCCTCTTGTCGTCAAAGGCGAGCCCCAAAGTAAATATACTGTCTATGAACGGCACTTGCATCGACGAAGCCAAGGAATTATCAATCCTCGGCACTCGAATTAATTCGACTCTTAACTGGAATGACCACATATTTGAAGCTGCGAAAAGTGCAACCAAATGTATGGGGTTCCTTAAGAGATGCAAAAGATACTTCACTTCATACAACCTGGCCACTATTTACAAGGCGTATATTCGTCCAAAAATGGAGTTCAACTCCTATATTTGGTCAGGCGCATCCAAAACTGCACTACACGTGCTCGATAGGATGCAAAAACGAGCAATGAAACAGCCGTAAGTCGATCAATTCCGTCGTTAGAACACAGGCGCAAGGTATCATACCTATCTCTTTTCTATAGGTATTGCCACGGTCGTTGCTCAATTGAACTTGCTGAATGTGTTCCGCCTCTTCAAATAATTTTCCGCGATACCCGTCAGTCTGTGAATGCGCATCCGTTCACGTTGAAAGTGGACTTCAGACGCACAAATAAACATAGAGAGTCATTCTTTAGCCGAACCACACGAATGTGGAATTTTCCGCCTCATCATGTGTTACTGGCCGTTGTGATGTCCAGACATTCAAGACCAATATACATCGACATCTCCTTTCCTTATCCACTTCGTCTCCATCCACTCGCACTGTGTTCTGACATTTAAGGGTACCACAAAAACCTCTTTTGTGCGCGCGTTAGTGTAAAAAACAAAAAAAAAACAAAAAATATATATATATATGTACATATATTATATATCATCATCATCATCGGCACTGCAACCGGGCACCGTTCTTGGCCTTATTTAGCAAGTCCTGAGGCTTGTTAAATTTTCCATAATGATTTGTTTTTTCCGGGCAAGATCAGTAAGTCTTGCGTCAGAGGCTCCCCGACGGGGAATCGAACCCCGGTCTCGCGAGTGACAGGCAGGTATACTAACCACCATACTATCGAGGAGCCTATATATATATATATATATATATATATATATATAGTCGAGCAGTTCCGCATCAAGGTCCTTTTCTTTCTACCCATTTTTCTGGGTTTTCTTCGCCAATTTGCCAGTGATGAATCCCATGTGTGGTGATATTTCGTACATCACGGCTTGGTGGTTACTATGGGTGTAGTTATCCAAAACTTGCCACTCCATACATCTTGCCAACACGGGGCTGTCAAATGTGATGTCGATTTTGGACCGGCCTCTCTCATTTATGAAGGCGTCATCAGCACCATCATTAAGTAGCACCATATCTGTGACTGCGAAAGTTTCGTGTAGTGCCTGGCCTCTCCTGTTGGTCCTTGTGCTTCCCCATTCTACCACCCAAGCGTTGAAATCTCCAGAAACTATAAGGGGGCCCTTATCTCTAGCTTTTTGTGTTACCCTGTCCAAAAAAGCATTTAAATTCTTCTATTTCCCACCTTGGCGCAGCGTAACAACAGTAGAAACGAATTCCTATAATCTTAGTATAGGCGAATCCTTCCTGCCGCTGGACACTACTGTGTTCTATGGGAGAATTTCCAGTTGCCCAAATGGCCGCTGTTCAACTGCTGTCTTCTTCCCATGTAATTGTACCAGTACCAGGCATCCTGTACTGTACCATATTCCTTAATATTTTGGAAAAGGACATCTTGTGGGGGTCCACAATGGTTTAGGTTAATTTGAATGCGCTTAAACCTGTCCATTTTTATTCACGAGATTGGACATCGCGTTTTTAAATGCTCGGCATTTGTAACTCCCTATTGAGTGGATGTTACCGCCTTCGTATCCTGATTCGCAGAACGTGCATTTGGCTTGTGCTTTACAGCTCATTGCACGGTGCGCTTTTGCACCACAAAAACAGTTTTCCAAACAATCTTCTTCGGATTTGCAGGATTTCGCTACATGATCGTATTGCCAACATCTGAAACATCGTGGGCGTGCGATACGTTCTCGAAGTCTGCATCTCACCCATCCGACCCGTAGGAAACCTGTAACAAGCAACATGCCAGCCTTTCCTCTTGGTTGGCGGATTATGGCAGCCTGCGTGCCACCTAGTTTCCTTCTTAAGCTCTTTACCGCTTCCTTTGGGATCGCGTCAGTACAGGGAACTCTATAGCGGTCGCGGTCAGAATTTCCTCTACAGTGGTAACCTCATCTAAATCACGACACTCGACCGTGATTTCCTGTGACACTATTTTCACACTAGCATCTTTCTTTTATACTTGATGCACTCTTGGTTTCGGCGTCTCAGTGGTGTCCTCTGGTCGGCATTTCAGTTCTACCAGCATTTCCCCTTTTGCTATCTTTCGAACTTTATCTACGCTATTTCCGGGTTCACTTAGCTAGGGTTTGGCATTCATGAACTTCCATATATCCTCATATGTTTTTCCCCGCTTTTGGATATTATTATAGCGTCCGTGCGCGGCTTTCAAGGTATCAATTTTTGGAGCCTCTTCACCCTTTAATCTTGCATCCCTCTTCTTTCCTTTTTGGCAATAGTAAACCATGGCTCCTCACCGATTTGCCCCGGAACCCTGCTTATGGCTATGAGCGAGTTTTGGTTTGGTTGGATTTGCAAGTTTCCACCGTTTGCTTCAGCCGGCGCAGATAGCTTCTTTAGGCGATTTTGCACTTCCTTATCATAGAGGCAACCAATGATCTCAACCAAGTCTAGCACGGCATTATTAATATGCCTTTATTTTATAATTTTGATCGTCTTTGTTAACTTTGCGATCTGCTCCCCGATCTACGAACACCACAGAATCATCACTTCTATTACGGTTTTGGTCTGTGCTCGTCTCCATATCACCACCGCTAGTTGCCACCATTAGTTATTCAAAAAAACAAAAACCCTTCCAATGCACAACTAAAATGCCACAGGCGAGTACAGCTATTTGTCGGAATGTGCGTTCCCGCCATTGCATTCTGATTCGCAACATGTATTTAGGTTGTACTTGGTACCCATTCGCTTTATTACCCTAGAAAAAGAGGTATCGATCTCCAGCGGTCTTGTTTGTCTGGACATGATTAGGTAAATATTTCCACACTCGTATGATTCAGCTAAAGAAGGATTGACAATGCTTTCCCGTATGCCTAAACGCCGTCCACCAATATTTGCAAACAACGAAACCTGATATCCTTGCCCGAACTGAGACCCAGGTCGATTCGTCAACTGATTCGACATATCTTCGTTGCTCAGGATACGACTTACATTCAAGATTCCGTTTGAAGGGGGGAGTCTGCGTCTTCGCGCGGTCCGATCTGGCTTGCCAGAGGATGGAGGCGTTGGAACCCAGTAGTGTGGACATCATATGGTTGAGGGTCGTACTGAGGAGTTCCGTTAAATTTCTTTGTTGTCTTTACCGCTCCCCGAATGACGATCGACCGGCGACATTTTTCGAACATCTTTCATATACCGTCGACTGGATACAGATCAACCACCCAGTTTCTGAAATTGTTGTCCTTGGCGATTTTAATGTACACAACTCCACCTGGTTGGTACATTCTAACAAAACCGACAAAGCTGGGAGGCTGGCGGAGATGTTTGCTGTTAGTCACAACTTGGCTCAACTTGTGGAGGAACCCACGCGAGTGCCGGATGCCCGAGGTGATTATGCGAACACCCTGGATCTGTTTTTGACATCCGCACAGAGTATTTATACCGTAAAGGTTTCTGCGCCACTGGGAAACTCAGATCACTGCTTGGTATCTGTCGCGCAACTACTTCCATATCAAGCGAATAACCGGCCTAGGCAGCTTCGCCATGTATGGAAGTATGGGACTGCTAACTGGGACGATTTGCGAGATTTCCTCGCATCCTTTCCATGGTCCGAGGTGTGCTTCGGAAACTCCGATGTTAACGCTTGCGCGGAGTCGGTATCAGAGATTATTCTTCTGGGGATGGAGATGTATACTCCACATTCCATCAAAGGAAGTTCGTCTGAAAAACCTTGGTTTGATAACAAATGCGAGCTGATTACAGCGGTAAAAAACAGAGCTTTTAAGCAATGGCGCTCCAATCCCACAGATGTTAACAGAACGAATTTTGTTAGAATCAGAAACGTGTGCAACCAGGCGGTTGATACCACGAAGAAAGCTCACAACGACATGGTGATTAATAAACTCCTTCGGTGCCCAACTGGTTCGCGCTCCTTCTGGTCAATGGCGAAAGCTGCCAGCGGTAATTTCACATCCTCCTCTTTCCCCCCGCTGGTGACAGACAGCGGGACGTTAGTCACACAATTCAAAAGATAAAGCCAATGTGTTCGCGAATTTATTTTCCGCGAATTCAAACCTCTATCTCGGCCTTTTGGACCCACCTGTGATCTCGCCGGTACGGTCTTCGATGCGGGATGTGAGATTTCGTCCGCGCACTATTCAACGAATTCTACGTCAACTGGATTGTAGGAAGGTAGCCGGCCGGGACGGAATACCAGCAATAGTCCTCAAGAACTGTGCTCCAGAACTATCGCCGGTTCTTGGCAGACTCTTCCGCTTATCTTATGCACGGGGGACCTTTCCTGCCTGCTGGAAAATCGCTCGAGTTCAGCCAATCCCAAAGACGGGAAACAAGTGTCTCCCACAAAATTGCCGCCCAATACATTACTGTCTATTTTATCTAAGGTAATGGAAAAAGTCATCAATACAGAGTTAGTTAAGTATTTGGAGTGCAACAAACTTCTGAATGATCGTCAATACGGATTCCGTGGCAGGCGTTCCACGGGAGACCTTTTGACACATATAACCGATATATGGACATCTGCGATTGAACGACATGGTGAGTCCAGGGAGGTCGCATTGGATATCTCCAAGGTTTTTGACCGCGTCTGGCACGGGACATTGCTGAGCAAACTTCGTTCATAAGGACTTTCCCGACAGCTTTGCGACTGGACGAGGAGCTTCCTCGAGAATCGATCGATCCGGGTTGTTGTGGACTGCAAGTGTTCGGATCTGTGTTCTGTTAATTCGGGGTAGCCCCAGGGTTCTATTTTGGCTCCAACCTTGTTCTTGCTTCACATAAATGATTTGTTGGAGACAACGGATAACAAAGTATTCTGTTCTGTGGACGATAGTACGCTTGTTTCCTCCTTTTCGAGTGTTCTGCCGATTGGTGCATCTGCGTCGTATCAGCTGAGATGTAGATAGATTGACTCTCTGAATCAGGATCTAGATGGGGTCCTGCAGTGGGGAAGGGCCAATCTCATCGACTTCAATGCAGTGAAGACACAATATACAACATTCACAAAGAAAAGTGGATCATCGGTTTCACAGCTGATTATGAATGGCCGGGCCCTCGAAGCTGGGGAAACCTTGAAATTGCTCGGCGTCACGGTCTGTGAGAATTTTTCGTGGCATAAACACGTGTCGAGTATCGCCAGGTCAGCCTCAGGGAAATTGAGCTATCTTTTTAGAGCCAAGAAATATTTTACTCCGGCTCAACTTCTTCTATATAAATCCCAAATTAGACCCGCGCTCGAATATTGCTCTCATGTTTGGAGCTCGGCTCCTAAACATACCCTCGATCTACTTGAGAGCATACAGAGCCGGGCGATCCGCCTGATCGGGGACTCGACGCTGACGTCAGGACTACAGTCGCTATCAAAGTCGAAGGCGCGTAGCCGATCTCTGTCTGTTTTACAGATATTAGCACGGGTACTGCTCTTCGGAGATTCATGGTATTGTTCCACGCAATTAGGTTTAGGCGATACACAAGACAATCGTGGTATTGTTCCACAAAATTCGGCTTATATGCGCTCCACAAGACAATCCGACGGATCGCACCCGTTTGTGGTTCATCTCCCGACGGCGCGAACATCCCTGCTTCAGAACTCGTTCCTTTACAGAGCGAGGAAGCCGCGGAACTCCCTTCCCACGCGAGTGCTCCCGGAGCGTTACAACCTACAACTGTTCAAAAAGAACTGCACAGTTATTTGATGGCATCTCGGGGTGCCCACGCGGCGCTATAGGTTCGTCTCTCCCGAGAGAAGTCTAATAAAAAAAAAAAAAAAAAAAAAAGTGTGGGGAAATGGCATGTATTCACCAAGTTCAGTTGGACGATGAACGCCATGATACCTGTTGAAAAAGATGGATAAGATACTTTGCAACTACGTTATGTGGCCAAGTTAGATGGAGTAAAAATATGTCTTCCATTTCGTACGAAGTCTCATACATTTGACCCGCTAAATGCTTCTGAAAAATCCATGTGCTGTTTCAATGCTTATTACAAAAAGAGGCTTAATTACAATGCCCACCAATAGCAGATGTGTCGGCGTACACCTAAATAGTTTCTGTGTATCTTTACCCATACTTCCTGTTCTCTCTTTAAATGCATTGTTTTGTGTGGTATCGCTAGAAAACGGATGGGTTACTTGAGCCCTTCATAATCTATTAATTTCCACTTCTCAAATCAGGTTCGGTTATAAAACAAATAACGGGATTAATGGTGTAAAGCATTTTATTTTGAAATTTATATATATTTAGTTATTATCATCCCCTTCAATGTAAGATCCTCCTCTATTCCTACAAACCATCATGCGTATCTTCCATTGTTCGAAACAGTGCTGGAAGTCTTGTTGTGTGAACTCCTTTATGATACAAGTTGCTTTCTCTTTCACAGCCTCTATGGTCTCAAATCGTCTACCTTTTAATGCTAATTTAACCTTGGGAAATAGACAAAAATCCCATGGTGCCAGGTCAGGTGAATAAGGTGGGTGGTCCGACACTGGGATATTATTCTTGGCCAGAAACTTTTTTACACACAATGCAGTATGAGCCGGTGTGTTGTCATAATGAAGAATCCATGACTTGTTCATCCACAATTCTGGACGTTTTTCTTTTACTTTTTCACAGAGTTCAGTAAGGACCTCAAGGTAGTAATTCTTATTAACAGCTTGACCTTCGGGCACCCAGTTAAGGTGCACAATTCCGTGAATATCGAAAAAAACAATGATCATTACTTTGAAATCTGATTTGCTAATTGGAGAACTTTTATCTTTCGGTGACGCCAATGCATGGATCCACGATTCATCACATATTATCACTCTCTCCAAGAAGCTTGTGTCGTTTTCAATGAAATACAAAGTGTCAGTGCTAACATTTGCACGAGCTTCTTTTTGTTCAATTGTGAGGGTTTTAGGCACCATCTTCGCACATACTTTTTGCATCTTAAAATTGTTGTGTAAAATTTGTCTTACACATTCTTTGTCAATTCCTACAGTTTCAGCAATCGCACGGATAGTTAATCGACAGTCAGAACGGATGAGATTACCGACTTTCTCAATATTTTTATTCGTTTTTGATGTAGAAGGGCGACCCGGGCGTGCCTCATCTTCAACGTCTTCTTGTCCAGCTCGGAAACGTTTAAACCATTCAAACACCCGGGCACGTGATAAACATTCATCACCATATACTTCTTTTAATGAAAGATAAGTTTCGGTGGCGGTTTTTCCAAGTTTCATATGAAATTTCACGATAATACGTTGCTCTATTAAATGACTTTTCATTTTGTAGGCAAAACAAAAACAGATTTATGCAAACGAAGGTCACTGCCTGAGTAATGTTCACAGAGACCTGAGTGGCGGCAAACATAAAAGAAGGTACACGCTACACAGTAGTTGTTATCAAATCCATGATTCAGTTTCAAATCGGCGCGATGTTAGAATAACTCTCGGCTATTGAATCAGACACAAAAACATACTTCCTCGGAGGTGGGTAGAGTTATAACCAAATTTTCCAAACCGCTTTTCAGGCAATGTGATCATATTACAGCCAATTGTCCCATTCGAAGTATAAAAATACGGCAAACTACAGTGTAATATTTCTTAAAACAATCTGATGCATCACTGCCTTAAAATGCAATCCAAACACATAAATCCTGGAATTGATCAAAACTAAACAATGTAAAATGGTCCAATTTATTTTTCACACATGTTTTTGACATTTGTAATCGTCCGTGTGGCGGCAGTACGTTCATCCGACTTCACATGGGTTTACATGGAAACAATTCATCGCACTCAATTCGATTGCACCCATCTATGACTCTGAGGAGTGTAGATGGATGCTTGCCCGTGTTGGTTGTGTCGAGCGCTGCGGTTGATTATCGTTACAATTTATTAATTGTATTATACGAATGTTTACTTACATTAATTTGGAAGTGTTCTTCTGTGAAAGTTTCGGTGTAAAATAATTAATTCGCATAATCATCATCATCACCATCATCGGCACTACAACCGGGACCCGGCCTTAGCCCTATTTAACAAGTCTCTCCATCGAGATTCGGTCCACATTCGAGACTTCTTAAATTGTCCATAATAATTTGTTTTTCCGGGCAAGGTTATTAGTTTTGGGCCAAACTTTCTTAGGATCTCGCTGCATGCATTGGTTCACTACTTGACGGGTGTCAAAGTAGATAACCAGGGTAGTCACGTGGAGACTGCATGTGAACTTGGATTGAACAGGGGCAAGGATCGTCCTCGCCTTTGCCGACTTGAAAGCAGAGACTTTGCCCTGTATGTTCGCACTTACCCCCCCAATTCATATTTAACTTTAAAAAAAATCGTCCATCATACCAAGTGAGAAGGGAGTGCAAACGTGTGCTCGAAGCGCTGCTCGAGTAATGAATTCCGAGAAGTGATGCAACTCAAACAGACAACAACAGTGCAAGTTGTCATTCGTGCATGTTTTTGACAATAATGATTTATATCTTCTGGCGCAAGACTAATGACGTTGTCCGGAAAAAACAAATCATTATGCAAAATTTAACAAGCCTCAGTACTTGCTAAATAAGGCCAAGGCCGGTTCCCGGTTGTAGTGCCGATGATGGTGATGATGATGATGATGATTTATATCTTATTAAAGATACGATTTTTTGTACATAAAGTAAAAACACCTTTTTTTTTTATTACTCCTCTCTCGGGAGAGGCGAATCTTTAGCGCCGACGCGGCGCCCAGAGATGCCATCAAATAACTGTTGCAGTTCTTTTTGAACAGTTGCACGTTGTAACGCTCCGAGAACACTCGCGTGGGAAGGGAGTTCCACAGCTTCCCCGCTCTGTAACGGAACAAGATCTGATGCAGGGATGTTCACGCCATCGGGAAATGAACCGCAAACTGCTGTGATCCGTCGGATTGTCTTGTGTATCGCCTAAACCTAATTGCGTGGAATATCTGTAAAACAGACAGAGATCGGCTACGCGCCTTCGATTTTGATAGCGACTGTAGTCCTGACGTCAGTGTCGATTCCCCGATCAGGCGGATCGCTCGACTCTGTATGCTCTCAAGTAAATCGAGGGTATGTTTAGGAGCAAGGAAACGTGAATAGTACGAATTACAATCAATTAGAGATAATTATAATATTGAAATATCCAATAAGTTTCATTTCTATCCAAATGTGCAGACCAGATTTCTTTCTTCAAACAAAATCGTTGAGAATCATAAAATGCGCCACAGCAATTTTATGATCATCTAGAAATATGGTTACCCAAAACCATTAACACAATCAGCGTCGTTTTCCGTTTTAACCAAACCAAGTTAAGACAAACAACTCGCGCCATAAAACGAACTACATGTACGTTTATCCCCGACCGACACAAAGGATCGCAAATGCTCATCGGCAAGACGCTTTGTTGATTGTTCTTTTGTGTTTCCTCTTTCGATCCCAAATTTGGAAAAGACAAAGAAAGGAAAATCCTTTTATCTGCAGGAAAAGAAAAGTTTTCGTCCGATGAAAAAACGAAAATTGAGGGAGCGAGTTGGTTTTTGAATCTCGACCGAGACGGTGAGATAAGGGAGTTGTTTTTCAAGAGTTGAGCGGAACAGTCGGGTTGTTGGTTTTAGAATTTTTACCGAGTCGGTCTTCAAGTGGTGCGCGGTGTGAGGCCAGGAAAAAAGTTCTAGATAAGTGTTCAAAAGATTCTGAAGAGTTTTACAAAGCAAAAGTCGTGTTAAACTTAATGGATTTTCGTCAATTAACTTATGTGAAATTAGGAATTACTTTAAGTGACTTCTAATTGTGTCGACCGAGGAATATACGTGAAATTAGGAACTAATTTAAGTGACTTCTATGTGTGTTGACCGAGGAATGTATGTGTGTGTTGATTAGAAATAAAAATTAGCTCAAATATAAAACAAACAACGAGTGTTTTATTTTAAAGTTGTGCAAAGTGGGTGGTGTAAGAAAAGTTTTACAACACCGCTATATTTGGTACGTCCATTAGGGGTAAAAAAGAAACGCCTTTCACTATCTGTCCTGTTTTGCTAATGTCGTGCGCTAAAACTTTCATCTCTAAATAACTACCAAGTGTAGCGATTCAAAATCGCTACACCTTTCCGCTTACTTAAAACCCCCCAACCTATCCCATTCCTATACCCAAAATCCATACCCACCTTTACAAAACATACTTACCTTTACATAACATAATCCATTTCCATTCATCCAATTCCCAAAACCTAATTCTATTTAAAGTACACACAATCGGGTTTGTGCTTGGCAAATTAATACACACTTGTGGACAAATCTCGATTTGCCACAGTATAAAAAGGGCGGCGCATTTTGGTTGAATGATCGCTGAGAAAATATGCGAGATTTTGTACAGAAAATGTACGTGTCGATGAAAGATGACCTGCTCATTATTGGAGTTTATCGGATTACCTTCTGGGGTGCAAATAATTCAAATTTCTTGAATCAACATCAAGGGAACAGTTCCCATGGTGATATCTGTCAAAAGGCAGGGGGTGAAGTACGATAAAAACCGCCCATTAGATTGCATTACATACAACTCGCTTAACTCATGTTTCTGTAACTGTAGATATGTTGGATAGGTTAGCTATTTTTCGTCTTGTCCGGGTCTGAGTTTAGTGTAGGCAAAATAACACTTAGATGTCTGAATGCGAATTGTGAAGAACTGGGGTGAAAAAAAACACACTGACTTCAACACGAGAGTGGATTTCATTGTGAGGGTGGGCAATTATATGAAGGAATGGAAAAGGTGAGAAGATAATGTAGAGATTCGATTCATCCATATCCAATTTAAAATACTTACCTATGCCTAAAAGCCCACTTCCAGTCATACATTCCCCATAGTGAATCATATGTGCGACAGGTTAAACCAAAAGTTAATTTGCTGCACATTGATTCAATTCCCTAAACCTAATTCCAATTGAAGCACAAAAAATCAGGTTTGTGCTTCTTGAATTGAACAAACACCTGTGGACAAATCCCGATGTCACACTGTATAAAAGGACGGCACATTTTGGTTTCGGGGCAGCCAATCATTAACACACTTCGATTGAGTGAACTTAGTTAGTTCCCACTTCAACGTCATTATTCGTGAGAATCAAAAAGACGAGAACAACACAAAAATCGTTTTGCGTGAATATTGTTACACAATTATCTAGTTTCGTTCAATTTACTATATTTCTAAATTAAATAAATTGTTAATTGTTTTAAAATCCTGCATTGAAACATTAAAAATTTGTGTTTAACAAAAAAAGGACGTGTGGTTTGAATATTTTTAATTTAATTTATATTTTTTACATTTATATTTTATTATTTGTTTTAATTTTATTCATTTATCCATAATAAATTCTTTTAATTCCTCAATATAGGTTGATTAGGTCTATTTGCTTCCCTTCTTGGTTTTGTTTGTTCCTCTTTTCTTTTCCTTGCGCCCCACGCGTTTCTTGTTTCTTTTTCGTGCTCGACGTTTGCGTACTCGTAATAGATGGACACCTGCTCTTCTCGTGGTGTGGGCCATCGGCATGATGGCTCTCATAAAGAGATTGAGGGAGCACCTCGAGGCTCTCAAGGCAGAGAACGCTGTCTTGAAAGATAAATTGTCGCGACTGGAAGCCGCACCACCCGCATCCCCATTCAGTGCCAGTTCGGAGGCTTCTGATACGGAATCGGAGCTCGAGCCCGAGTTGGAGAGTGTCACTGAGAGTTCTGACGAATCAATGGACGACCGTGACTCGCGCACCCCCACCCCAAACTCGTCTAGAGCCCCAAAGCGGAAACACCACTTCCAATAATAAGCTGCGAAGGAGGACCCTCCAATAAGCGTGTGGCCACCGGCTGCCCGTCAACGCCGCCCCTATCATCATCATCAGCTGTCCCCAAACAGTTGTCGAACGCCGCGATAACTCCAATTCATGTGAAAGTCATACCTCCGCGGGAGCCTTGCCCACCGAGGCCAACTCCATTAATTAACCTAAAACCAAAGGCTGCTTGTGTTCCCAACACTGTTCAGTCAGAGGTCGGGGACCGTCCACCCGTTTCTAAGAAGAAACAGCAACCCGGGGCCTTCGCACGAGACCCCAATTTAAAAAATTTCGTCGGTGACGTGAACCGGCTAGGGATTTCTAACTTCAAGGCAAAGACCTTAAGCCCATCCCTAAACAAAATCATAGCCTACGATAGGGAAGCCTATCGCAAGGTTAACGACAACCTCAAGGCCAAGGAGGTGAATTATTACACCTTCACTCCGGCCGACGAAAAGTCGAGGATAATCCACTTAAAGCGAGTCGCTGCCTCTTGGGAAAAGGACGACATCTTAACTGCTCTTGAGGCAACATTTCCTAACGTCAAAAAATTCTCTCCCCCACAACGGTTTGTGAACATCAGACCGGAAAAATACAGCAAGCTGAATATATGGCAGCTTCACCTTACCCCAGGAACCGACATAGATTCCATAATACGGACAAAGTCGCTTCCAATCTTGCATCAGCAAGTTGTCTTCGAGGTATTTCATAACAGAGAAATGCCTCAATGCAGACGTTGCCAACGTTTCTGGCATGTCTCCCGAAACTGCAACATGAGTCGCCGTTGCGTTCGTTGCGGAAAATCCCACGATATTGGCAAGTGCGAACTTCCGCTAGCAAAATACGTTCCCGCAACAAATGTGCAGGATGAAATAACACTGCCAACTTGCGGCAACAAAGGGCATCCGGTTAGGTACAGGAATTGTCCTAAATATAAAGAAATTATACAAAGATCCAAGGAGACTCGAGCTAAGCAAACGGCCAAGTCAGACTTCGGAAAGCCGGCCACACAAAACCTCATCCAAAATGGATTCACATTTGCCGACATGCTTAGGGGACAACAGGCAAGGAATATAAAGACTCTTCCAACTCCTCCCCCTCAAAAACATATTCAAGTCCCTAAGCGAGCCGCGGTAAAGGCCAACACGACGCCTCAAATTCAAGCGGCGGTGCAAAAGCCTCCGAGGGGGCAATCTTCAATGCTCGAGAAACTACTTAGCTTCTCCCGCTTGATTGAAGATATTCGACGCCGATATGAGAAACTATCAACCGAGGCTGAGAGGGAGGCACTCCTTTTCACTGCATATGCAAGAAATACCCTCCACAATGGATTCCAAAATTAAAGTTATCCTCATAAATGTCAACTCCCTTGTTTCGCATACCAAGCGTATGATAGTCTCTGACTTCATAAAGGAAAACCGGGCGGACGTGGTACTTGTAACCGAAACTAGGTTGCATCCATGTCACCGTCCCATATTCCCAAACTTCTCCATGATTCGAAGAGATAGAACCCTCACTGCCGGTCCCACCATCAACGGAGGTGGCACTTGTATACTGGTTAATAGCGGACTTCGCCATGAAGCTATTGACCTCCCACACTTTGAGTCAATAGAGGTGTCTGGGGCTGAACTGCATCTGGTTAATAATGGTAGAGTGAATATATACTCCATATACCACTCGCATAAAACCAATGATGGCCCCATTAATCCCGAAGATATCGGCAAACTAATAAGGACATCGGGGCATACACCCTTCATCATAGGCGGTGATTTTAACTCCAGACATCCCCACTGGAACAACTCTGTCTCTGCCCAAATGGAATAAAAGTGTACCAATGGTACACCGAAACCACATATGACCTCAACTTCGAAATAGTCGCACTTACGGTTGGTACTCGAGGTGACTCAATCCTGGACATATTTTTCGTGTCCAAAGATTTACTTCCACAAACCGCTCCACCTCAAGTTTCAGCGGGTGTATCTGACCACAACGCTGTGACCACATTCATTCGCGGCTATCGAGCATCCCGGGCTCATATCAGATACATACCCGATTATGGGCGGACAAATTGGGACAACTTCAATATTACATTGAACGATAAACTCCACCAATTCTCTCTTCCCACTGACAGGAACCTAACGACGGTTGAGATAAACAGCGCTGCAAAACCACTTCACGAGATTCTAGTTGAAACTTCGGAGACTCATGTCCCGAAGTACAAACTTGAAAAGACCTATCAGATTCCCCATGACGACATCACTCTTCGTCTCATCCGAGAGTGTAAAAAGCTCTGCAGAATGAGATATCGTCACCGCTTTACGCAAAGGGAGCCATTATTGTGATCCATTATTCACAATATTACTACACTGATAAAACAGAGAATCCAAAACAATCGTGCCCGACAATTGGAAGACAAGCTGAAGGGAATTCAGATGGACCAGAACGTTTATAAAAATGTTAAAAAGATATGTGGTACTTCCCGCGTCACTGGGCCAATTATGCACAATGGTGTTGTTGTCAATAACGACACCAATAAAGCAAATATCATCGGAGAGACCTTCGAAAACAATCACAAACTCACTCTCCAAGATGGCGACCCGGAAACTAATGCAATCGTTAGTTCAGAGGTCCACAGTAAGTTGGACGACTTCAACGAGCCAATTGTTGTCTTTAACCCAACTAACAGTGCATACTTCGATGACACACGTGATAATGGTCACGGTTTCATCACACCAAATACCCTACAGAGTCTGGTTAAATCTCGACGCCCTAAGAAGTCACCTGGTATCGACAACATGTCATACCACTCGTTGCGAAGGCTTTCTGCCTTATTCTTTATAAAGCTCTCCATCCTGTTCAACCATGCTTACAACATGGGGTACTTTCCCCAAGCTTGGAGGCACGCTATTATTTGCCCAATAGCAAAAGTTGGGAAACCAACGTATCACCCCTCAAGCTTTCGCCCTATCTCGCTTCTCACTTGCATCAGCAAAATATATGAAAAATTCATATACGAAAAGCTAAATAACTTTGTCAGTGCCAGGCACCTAATACCTGATTTCCAATTCGGATTTCGAAGAGCGCACAGCACCACTATGGCTCTTAACCTACTTCAAAACCACGTCTGCGTGCGGCTCTTTAATAAGGAACCCACCGTTGCGGTAAGCCTAGACATTGAAAAAGCTTTTGATAGGACTTGGATCGAAGGTCTCGCTTTTAAACTGCTGAATACTGGCCTCAGTAGAACGCTATGTAGCATCATCTACCAGTTTGTTCTAAACAGAACCTTCCAAGTTAGAATGAATGGAAAGCTTTCCCGAACTTTTCACGCCGCTGCAGGCGTACCACAGGGCTCCATTCTAGGCCCCATCTTATTCAATATTTACACCTCCGATATTCCCCGCCCTGTGGACGAGAGAGTAAACCAAATATGCTATGCGGATGACGTCCTGGTGTACACGTCAACCAAAGGCCCTAACCTCGCAACAAATCGACTCAACCGTCACTTGGACGAACTGTATCAGTATTACAGTCGATGGAAAATACGACTTAATCCATCCAAAGCAGTAGCCATAATTCTGAGTAGTAAACACTCCCAACCTACTTCTCGATATTCACAGAATATTCGAATAAAAATGGGAGATACTACGATTAGACCACAGGACAAGATGAAATATCTCGGGGTCACTTATACCCCAAAAATGAATTTCATCAAACATGTGACCCACATTCTCCAAAGGGGCCTTGGTCGGTCTAAGCAACTGCACAACATCCTGAAGTGGAGGAACAAAGTTGACACCAAAGTTAAGCTTCTCTGCTATAAGCAGCTAATCCGATCTGGAATATCGTACGCCTTTCCCATATGGTCCTGCATATCTTCGGCTCAAATGGAAAGACTTCGGGTTTTCGAAAGGAAACTCCTCAGAAGATGCACCAATCATTCTAGAAGGCCTGACGGTCGTCATTACCCCAACTCTCACCTATACGAAGGCGCCTCCATTACCCCTATCGACGAGTACTTGCTTCAATTAGCATATAAGTACCTCGAAAACATTCAGAACAGCGAGAACCTACTTGTACGGGACTCTTGCGTTCTTGACCCTTCTCTCTCTCGATCTCTTCGGATCAAACCCCCACAATTTCTTCTTCAGTACAAAACTGAAGAAAGCACCCTTCCCAACAATATTCCCCTCTATAATAGAGGATTCCTGGACCCATCCCATAGGGTCTACAATTAACAAACCAAACACACGAACGCACAGTACAAGACGGCACAAACACAAACATACACACCGACCAAAGAGCAGATTATCAGACGCCAAAGACGTGATCTGCGTTTACTACCGCACCCAAGACCCACCGGTCTTGTAAGATTTCTTTCCCACCATCCCTCTATAAAAGTAGTTAGAGAACACTTGGACTAACACTGTCCACACTATCCCTGGATACCCCCCTTTTTTCTTCTCTTTTCAGATGCCGCGAGACCGAACCCAATATCCTCACGGATGTGGGTGATTCTGGTTATCGCAAGATGACCAGAAGTCAGAGACAAGATGAAGGACACATATGTCCTGTCTCGCCAAATTCGGCCTTCTCGCCACATTTTTTTTTTTTTTTTTTTTTTTTTTGGTTTCGCGACCAGTTAGCGTCTGACCACCAAACAGTCAAAGCAGTAGCAACGAGTGGCTTAAATTAAATAAAGAAGATAATCAAAAGTAAAGAGATCAACTTAATTCGGCCCAGGGAGGTAAGAAACCAATGAAAATAAAAATAAATATTGTTGGGTACCGATATATACCGGTACGTTTAACACAAGCAAGAATAAATTAACATAAATTCCCCTGCATTGATTAATTTTAAACCAATCCAGAAAAATCTGGGATTAATAAACAGAAAATAAAACCACAGAGCTTATCTAAGTTTAGAAAAACTCTTTGATGGTGCCCCCTTCAATATGTCCTAAAACCAGAAAACGCCTTACGAGACAGACAGCGCTACCCATGGAATAAATAAACAGGCGAAATAAATATGGCAATCATCATCATCATCGGCATTACAACCGGGATCCGGTCTTGGCCTTATTTAGCAAGACTCCTCGAGTCTTGTTAAATTTTCCATAATAATTTACTTTTACCAGCAAGGTTATTAGCCTTGCGTTAAAATATGGCAATAATACGGAATAAATACGTATGCTAATAAGGTATTATAAAATATCTTCGGTATTACTGATTCCTAATAAATCACTTACCTGATGCAACAATAGATAAACGTTAATCGAAGTATGCATATTCCTAAAACCTAACAAATTACTTGGAATATCCCAGAGTAATAAGCAAATACCTTGTGCTACGGCCTGTAATAAATACATTAAAATAAACAAAAGAATGCCCCACTTCAGGTGCACACATCCTAAAGGATATTTTTATTGCGTTTGTAAATGGTGAACAATCATCAGAACCTAACATTTGTCTATGGGATCGTATTGAAAATGTGCTAATGAAAATCGTTAGCTATGCTGGTCATTTTTTAAGGAGAATCGAGGTGAAAAAGACACAATTTCGATTAGTTTTTTTTTCTACAAGTGTTTGAGTCCGTGTTTATCAGTGCAAGTGAAAATTGTGAAAGCATTTTATTGTGAAAATTCGTCTCTTAAACTGAAAGGAAAAAGGCCTTAATCGATTAAAAATTGACATAATTATGGTTTTAGTTAGCTGATTATTAATAAATTTTTAAATTAAAATATATTAATATCACTTTTGTTTACGTGTTATATAAAAGAACGATGCTTTAAATCATTAACTTAAAAACTCTAAAATGGTCAACCTCTACTTATGTGCAAACAACGCATCAGAATTAAATGCAGGATTTGTACAAAACTACCTATATTCAGCACAAGGCAAACTTAGGTTTAATATAGAAAATCCAGAAAATTCAATGCATTTAAAAAAAACCCTCAGCAGAATCGCCAAATGTACTTGAGCCAACATATGGATTCACAGAGGAATAAACGAATTTGTAGTGGTAAGCTAAACAGATCAAAGTATCATATTGTGACGCATATGACAATCAGTACTGGAATCTTCGAGAAAGTCCGAAACAAAGTACTAGATTATTTTAGAAAGTACTGGAAAACTGGAATAAAACAGTCGAGACTATGGAACGGACGGAAACGAAACGCCAAATCAGAATGAGGAAACGGTATAAATACGTCGCACGCAGATGAGTAAGGAGTAAGAAATAGAAAGTGAAGCAAGTGATAAGTGTGGTAGTAAGAAGTAATAAGTAGAAAGTAAGAAGTAAGCAGTAAGCAGTGAAGCAAGCGATAACTAAGGAAGCGATAAGTCAAGAAATCGTTATGTGTACGGTAAAAGTAACGGTTGTTATTAACGGACTACTAAAGTGTTAGATTAATTCAAAATCGATTTAACGGCTCTTATTTATTTTAAATAATTAATCTAGCGAACCCTAAGCTCGCAACAATATCATGCAATCAAGAAAAAGAAATCGACAGAGAGCGAACATCTTAACACCATTCCCACACCGTAGATAAGGAACAATTTCCAATATAATTTGAACAGGTTCGTTAGCCAATGGAACATTGAATAAAAACATGTGTACCCAAAGGAATATTTGAATGTGGTAAGACAAACAGGTCAAAGTATCACATGCAAGCAAAGGAAAGAGATAGACGGAAAGCGAAGTGTTCAGAAATCTAAATGTCAATTCAAACCACTCAATGCAGATGTTTCTTGTGCATAAGAAGACAATTGTGTCAATTCAACGACTACCTTCGCTAATTTGGCGGCATCTTTGCTGGTCAGATTAAATATATAGTATTTATATGGCGAAGTGGGTAATATCTGGATGATTGCTACTTCATTAAACAAAATAAAGTTGGATGTTGTTAAATCAGCGCGTGAAATTACAATTCAACAACAGATTCGTCAAAGAGAATGCCGTTGAAAAGCAAATCTGCTGTCAAAGATAAAATATCGCATCGATGACAATGACTGTTAAAGAATGTCAACAATGTGTTATGGAATTCAAACGATGCCCGTTGATGTTTGCATCGAAACTCGACGCAAAAAAGAAAGAAATATGAAGTGAAGTACATCGACATGATGGAATATTAAAAGTTGGAGAAAATATACCAAGTGAAAAAAAAACCGACAATAATAGATAAAATAAATTGTCATGTGCACGTATCTTCCCACTGTGCATTGTTTACCAGGTATGTTTTAAAATATGGGACTAATATATGAATGTATCTCCTTATTGGCTATTCATGCTGTTCTTAATTTCAACTAAACATCTGTATATATTTCAGACAATCCCGGCGCTGTGACATGGATTCAACGTATCTTTTCTAACTCTTTTTATATATTTACGGCCACTGACGTCCTTTTCCTTAACCCCCTGTCAGGTATGTTTCAAAATCTGATACAAAAATTTGTTTTTTTTCCTTTTAAATGCCAGCTTAAGTTTAGTGGGGCTAACACCCGGTATATTAGCTTAGCGAGGGTTAACAATACGATTCTTACGCGCTGACTTACGAACTAACATAATTAATCTGAGTAAGAGTTAACAACCGTTTTACAAATCCGAGGTCTTGTGGATCATCTCATCAATATGTGAAATTATTAATTATCATTTATGTGATAGGGAAATGAAGTTCCCTATCACATGAACTACCGAGGTCGTGGACGGATTGGACGATGGTGAGGGTTTGGTTATGATTTTAAGTTCCAAACAGCTTTCACGACACCAAACTGAGAAGTTGTCAAGATCTGTTTGAAGTAGTGCAGAATGAAATGGGGAAGTTATTTATGTGTTTTTAATGAAAAACAAAATATATTTTTTATGAGACATATGTCTCTTTATTCAATTCAAGCTTAACCCTGACCACAATATTTTTGATAGCATATATTTATAAACTAAAAGGTGCAACCATAACAAATTCAATGTCATTATTCATGGGAAAGTATTCCTGACGGAAATCTAATTCTCTATCCGGTGCGAGTGCACATTCTACTTGATCCATGTCAATGCATGATTGGATGGGCGGCGCGGGTAGCTGACTGGCCTAAAAGAAAGGTGATAACTAGTGTATGTGGCGCATGTAGCTCACTTGACTAAAAGCAGTGTGATAACTGTGACCTGATAGTCCTATAGCATTTTATATCGTCAGCATAGAGAGACACAGAAATGCTTGGTGGCCTTATCAATGTTGTCTGTGGTTAATGCAAAAAAATAGGGAACCTAAGTGACTTCTTTGAGGTACGCCAGAGGTTACCAGAAAGAAATTAGATATCGTGATCATACACTGTAGAGTATATCTTCCAGGTAGCAGAAAATCCATTTTAAGAAAATAGGTTCAAAGCCGAGGTTGACAGTTTTAAAAGCATAAGCTAACGCGAAATCTTCTCGAGAGTCTTGCTAGGATCGGTTATAATCATGTCGACATCCTTGCCACTCTCTAAGGCTGATAGTGTTAAAAATGTACATTTGACGAGGTCGGTTGATAATCTGCCAGCCAGAAATTCATGTTGTCTAGGAGAAATTATCCCCCGCTTGGTAGAAACCTTTACGTGGTGCGGGGGCTTAAACTACAACGAATCACTCAGGTTATGCTGACGGAAGCATACGCTTCCAGTAGGGACACCCATGTCAGACAGGCTAGCGAGAAGTAACACACAAAGATCTACCACCTCCAATCCAGAGTGTTACGCGTCACCGTGCCCATTGGATGGTTTGCAGCCAGGGGTACCCCGGCTCTCTGACATCGGCGCCTCTCTGACACCGGGTCGAACCAGAGCAGTAAGCAGAACTTACCATATCAAAGAGGGGCTCTGATATGGCGGACTATTTGAAACCCCAAAACTCGTGGGAACAAAAATGAATAATCAATATACAAAAAACAATCTCACAAAAAACCCGATAGGCGTAGGCGTAGGTGTGATGAGCCGACACTACCATAAGGCAACAAATCATCAAGAAAGCACCGACTCGGCAAAAAGAAGACGTAGGGAAAAACGAAAAAAGCGGGAAATACGCGTTGGAATGTTCGAACGTTATATAAAATGGACACCGCCGCGCTTCAGGAAATCCGACTCCCACATCAAGTAATCGAAACCAATGGGTTTGTACTGGCGTTTGGAGGTACCGATACACATAACCTCGGGATCGGCTTCATCATAAGCAAGAAGATTATGCCCCATGTAAGATATGTGATCTTTATTAATGACCGAATGTCAGTGCTAAAAATACAGGGGCTATGGTACAATTATGTATTTATAAATGTACACACCCCAACAGAGTCTACGGACGAAGAAACGAAGGACACGTTCTACGAGACCCTAGAGGAAGTATTTGATGGGATCTCAATGCAAAAATTGGAAAGGAAGACATCTTCCAACCAACTATACGTAAAGAAACTTTACACGACGTTTTAAATGATAATGGAATTCGAATTATCACGTTCGCAGTGTCAAAAGATCTGGTAGTGAAGAGCACGATGTTCAAGCACAAGCAGATCCATAAAGCCACATGGATATCACCGGATGGCGTAACGCGTAACCAAATAGACCACTTCCTCATAGACAAAAGACGGGCTCTTTAAATCCCGAAATTTATCCAGAACATTCAAGTTACTACTGTACAAGACCATTGTCTTACCAGTACTCATGTATGGATCCGAGACCTGGGTGCTCAATAAAAGGCACTCTGAACTCTTAGCCGCCTTCGAGAGGAAGGTCTTAAGGAGAATCGTTGGCCTCGTATGTGAGGGAGGACGATTCCGGAGACGCTACAACCATGAGTTCTACGCAATCTACCTTGAAGCTAATGTTGTAAGAAAAATCAAGCGCGATAGACTCCGGTGGACGGGACACCTAGCTCGAATGATCGAAGAGGAGCCTGCCCAGAAAGTCCTTTGTGGCAGGATGTATGGAAGGAGATATTGCGGCAGACCTTGTCTGCGATGGAGGGATGGCGTAGACCAGGACTCCCAGAGCCTGGGAGTGCCAAACTGGATGACATCGGCTCGAAATTGGGACCGGTGGAGAGATTTGTTAAATAAGGCCAAGACCGGATCCCGATTGTAGTGCCGATTATGATGATGATAGGTATTACTACGGTCGTTGCTCAACTGAACTTGCTGAATGTGTTCCGCCTCTTCAGACACTTTCCCGCGATACCCGTCATCTGTGACTGTGAATGCGCATCAATTCACGTTGAAAGTGGACTTCAGGTGCACAAATAAATATAAACTCATTCTTTAGCCGAACCACACGAATGCGGAATGCTCTACCTGTTCAGGTGTTCCCTCGTCGTTGTGATGTCCAGGCATTCAAGACCAATATACATCCTTTCCTTATCCGCTTCCTCTCCATCCGCTCGTAGTGTGCTCTGACATTTAATGGTACTTCAAAATCCCATTTTGTGCGCGCGGTAGTGTAAAAAAAGGGGAAGACTTGTTTCCCGGAGTTGAAATAAAAGAATAATTATTATCTTTTTAATTATTTATTTATTGTAGTATAAAGACCCGATGACTTGTGCTGGGCTGCGAATTTTTACAGGCTCTCGAAAATTAAATCTGAATCTTACCTATAAAATAAAAAACAAACTTCGCTCTGAATAGTATTTCCTCATATAAATATTTTATTTTCCATCAGTGAAAAACCCTGATCGATCCTTGAGCTCTTGAAGAGAACTCAACGATTTAGAGTGTGGTGGGAGGCCGATTTAAACGAGACAGGGACAAATGTGCCCTTCACCTTGTCTCTGGCCTCTGGTCATCTTGCGATAACCAAAATCAGCTGGGCTCGGTCTCAAGATATCTGAAAAAGAAAAAGGGGGAAGTTAACTAAAGATAGCATCTACATTGTTAGTTCAAAGATCTCTAACTTCTTGGATGGACAGATAGTGGGGTAGAAATCGTACAGGACCAGTAGATCTTGAGTGCAGTAGTAAACACAGATTACGTTTTTGGCGTCTGATAATTTGCGCTTTGGTCGGTGTGCGTATTTGTGCCGTCTTGTACTGTGCGTGCGTGTGTAGTGTGTAAGCAGTAGACCCTATGGGATGTGTCCAGGAAACATTTGTTATAGAGAGGAGTTTTGTTGGAAAGGCTGCTTTCCTCAGTTTTGTACTGAAGAAGAAAATGTGGCGTTCGGATTCGATCTGAATCATACAATTTTCAACCACTCCTCTTTCACATTAAATTTTTGGGCAAATATCACAAACGATGCACCCAATTCCTCTCCACTGAGCTTTACTACGCACAAGTCACTTACCCTACCTATGTTCTATCCAGTTGGCATTGACCCATCTTGATTGTAATTGTCCGGCTCGGGCCATTCATCCAGTCTAGTCATCGCTGATCCACTTAAAGTGCAGCGGCCTTGGTTAAAAGCATATTTCGTCACTTCGGTTCACTGGTGTCGATGCTGTGGCAATTCGTTATTATTCATAGGCCTCACTTTCGCGGACGTATGCATTTACTAGGAAATTCTCATGAGAGGGCATGTCACCTGTTATGACGTTTATGAATGGTAATTTGTTATTATCCATACGTTTTCCTTTCGCAGGCGTATGCATTTATTTGTGAATTTCCATGAGACTACATACCACCTGTTATGACCTTTGTTTATGATACTGTAGCGAGCTTAGGGTTCGCTGGATTAATTATGTTAAAATAAATAAGAGCCGTTAAATCGATTTTGAATTTATATAACCCTTTATTAGTCCGCAATACAACCGTTACTTATACCGTACACTTAACGATTTCTTTATTATCGCTTCCGTACTTATCGCGTCTTTTACTGCTTACTTCTCACTCGAGACTTTCGCTTGCTTCACTGTCTTACTTATCACTACGCTCTGTGTGCGGCGTATTTATACTGTTTCAGCGTTTCGTTTCCGTCCGTTCCATTGCCTTGAATGTTCTACTGTTCCTAGTCTCCAGTTTTCCATTACTTTATAGAATATTCTAGTACTTTGTTTCGGACTCTCTAGAATACTCTAGTACTGATTGTCATATGCGTCACAATACTTTGTTATTATTCGTGCACTTGTTATGATATGAATGATTCGTAATTCGGATATTGCATGACCTGGGAAATGATCGTACACCACAGATTGGTAATTAGAGAAGAAATGGTTTTGTAGTGTATTGCGTGTGATTGTAAAATATTGTATCGGAGGTATGCAGTATTATCACTAGTCTCAACTCTCGCTATTACAGGTTAGTTAAACAACCATCTGGCAGTGGACCCACAAGCCTCCGGCTGTGTAGTGGGCTGTATTAAAAAGGTGCTTGGCTGGTCAGGGAAACCTAAAAATAGATAAATACAGAAAGCCTTTCTTCTAGGCCCTGTTGCGACTTCTACTGTGTGGCACTGGCACCGGTATTCTTATCCTTTTCGTCGCTAGTCATCCCTTACCACTGGTGGAAGGGAACGCCTTTTGTGTATCTTAAGGAAGATGAATTGATTTCGAGCATCTCTTAACACTGGTGGGCGGTCTTCCTAGAGATGGAATGATTAGTCGCTAACACGTGCCCTGCCGGTTCACCAAGTGCATGGACAAAAACTCCTTTTCTGTGTGCCTTACGCGTTCAAAATTGGGCTGTGCAATATTAACAAGTGTCACCTGTGTAATGGACACTATTTGATCCTCCGAATTCTCCTTTATCTTGGACTATGTAGTAATTTTTCCTCCGCTTGGTAGAAACCTTGACGTGGTGCGGCGGCTTAAACTACAATGAATCACTCAGGCTATGCTGACGGAAGCATACGCTTCCAGTAGGGCCACCCATGTCAGACAGGCTAGCGAGGAGTAACACACAAAGATCTACCACCCCTAATCCAGGGTGTTACGCGTCACCGTGCCCATTGGATGGTTTGCAGCCTGGGGTATACCCGCTTTATTATAACGGCGCCTCTCTGACACCGGGTCGAATCAAAGCAGTAAGCAGACTTTACCATATCAAAGAGGGGCTCTGATGTGGCGGACTATTTGAAACCCCAAGACTCGTGGGAACAAAAATGAGTAATCAATATACAAAAAACAATCTCACGAAAAACCCGGTAGGCGTAGGCGTAGGTGTGATGAGCCGACACTACCATAAGGGAACAAATCATCAAGAAAACACCGACTCGGCAAAAAGAAGACGTAGGGAAAAACGAAAAAAGCGGAATATACGAGTCGGCACGTGGAATGTTCGAACGTTATAAAAACCAGGCGCGATACAGACGGTCGTAGAAAACGCGAAACAATATAAAATGGACTTCGTCGCGCTTCAGGAAGTCCGACTTCCACATCAAGTAATCGAAACCAATGGGTTTACACTGGCGTTTGGAGCTACCGATACAAATAACCTCGGGACTGGCTTTATCATAAGCAAGAAGATCACGTATGTAAAAGATGTGTAATTTATTGTCGGTACTAAAAATACGGGGACCATGGTACAATTATGTATTTATAAACGTACACGCCCCAAGATAATCTACGGACGAAGAAACGAAGGACACATTCTACGAGACCCTAGAGGAAGTATTCGATGGGATGTCCATCATTCGATGTTCAAATCCTCCTCGGGAACCTCAATGCGAAAATTGGAAAGGAAGACATCTTCCAACTAACTATAGGTAAAGAAAGTTTATACGACGTTTTAAATGATAATGGAATTCGAATTATCACGTTCGCAGCGTCAAAAGATCTGGTAGTGAAAAACACGATGTTCAAGCACAAGCTCGAATACCCTTGACGTAAGATCATATAGAGGAGCAGATTGCGACTCCGATCACCTCCTAGTGACGGGCAAAATTAAGAGTCTGCTTGCAGTAAACCCATACGGGAGATAAGCAAAAAGTTCGACACTGATAAACTAAAAGACCTGCGCAAAAGGGCTGAATATCAAAACGAACTAACGAATAGATTTAGCATCCTAGAGAATGAGAGTAGTGAGGAAGAGGATACCAATAATATGGGCACTAAATGGGCATCGATCAGAGACGTAATCAAACAAACAGTCCAAAATGTATTAGGATTTAAGAAAAGAATTAAGTCCAAACCTTAGTTTGGGCATGAGTGCCGGACGAAGACAGATCTAACAACAACGGGACAGAATGATCCACTTAGAAAGATATGATGAAGTCAACGCAGAATGATACGCGACAATTCGGAAAGAGACAACGAGACTTTTCAAACGCAAAAAACGCGAATGGGAGAAGACTTGGATCGAAAAAATCCTAGAAAATGCCAGACCAAAGAATATCAGAGGTATGTATGCTGGCATAAATTCAATTAGAAATGCACACCGAGGGAGAGCCAAAATAATCCGAGACACAAACGGCTGTCTGGTGACAGAAACAAACAATATCGTGACAAGATGGAAGCAGTACTTTGAAAACCTGCTCAATATGCGCACCCATCAACCACAAATAAACGCACCAGACGTACATCCAGCCGAGCCTCAGATCCCAGAGTCCTCTTTCGACGAAGTTGTAGATACAATATACCGATTGGAAAAAAACAAGGCTCCCAGAGTCGACTGCATACCGGCAGAGCTTTTGAAGCATGCAGGAGAGGCAACCGTTCGAAAGATCCTCCAACTGATTAAAACAATATGGGATAAGGAAGTTATTCCGGAAGAATGGAAAACCTCAAAGTCGTCCCCATTTTCAAAAAAGGTGGCAGATCTGACTGCGAAAATTACAGGGGAATATCATTGCGCCCAAGCACATACAAAATACTAACAAATGTCATCTTGGCGAGAATCACACCGTGTGCAGAAGATATACTGGGAGACTACCAATGAGTATTCCGTAGAAACCCGGCAACGAGCGATCAAATGTTCACAATAAGGCAACTGCTGGAAAAGAAGTGGGAATACGGAGAGACGGTTCACCAACTGTTCATTGACTTCAAAAAAGTCTACGACTCAGTCGCAAGGCAAAGACTCCACCATATTGTAGTTGAGCTGGGAATCCCGAAAAAATATGCCACTCTCATTCAAATCTGCATGAACGAAAACAAAGGGCGAGTTAGAATTGAAAACCACCTCTCAGAACCATTTGAAATCCGGGACGGACTAACACAGGGCGATGGCCTCTCACCATATCTCTTTAACCTTGTCCTCAAGTATGTCATCAGAAAGGTACAAGACGACAACATGGCGGGATCATCCCTGAACGGGGTCGCACAAGTGCTCGCATATGCGGATGACATCGGCGATAATCTGGAAACTGTAAGTAAAAACAGTGAAATCATCATGCAAGCGGCAGAAGAGGTGGGCCTAGAAATAAATGAAGACAAAATACATGATTACGGCGAGAGCAGACGGACCTCAAGGAACACATATAAACGTCAGGGGCAAGATATTTGAAAAAGTTAAAGAATTTAAATACCTGGGAACAATACTGACGGCCAGTAACTAATTGTCGAAGGAAATTAACAAAAGACAACAGTCCTGCATCGCTAGTTGGCATGCAGTCATTAAACTGCTGAAATCCAAATTGCTATCACGGAATATAAAGCTCCGTGTCTATAGAACCATAATCATGACGATTGTTCTATACGGATGCGAAACATGGGCTCTCACAACGGGAAGAAAACAAATTCCGCGTATTCAAGAATAAAGCTCTAAGGGGTATCTTTGGCGGCAAATATGACGAGGAGGCAGGACAATGGAGGAAACTCCACAACCACGAATTGGAAGAGCTATACCGCAAACCTACAATAGTGAAAGTAATCAAGTCGCGAAGATTAAGGTGGGCCGAACACGTGGCGCGAATGGGCAACAATAGGACCGTGTATAGAATTCTTGACGGTAAGCCAACGACGGAGATGGGAGGACAATGTTAGGTTTGACCTCGAGGAGAACGGATCGGATGGTCGAGCGTGGAAGAAGAGCGCACGGGACAGGGAACAATGACGGGGTCGAGTCGGCGAGGTCATGAACTTTCGGGTTCCTACAGGCCAATAAATAGTCTGCAGTAGTTTTCGCGTATGCCTTGTACTGCTGCCGAGTGCTGCTCTTCTCATTCCTCTGTGTTTTTCTTCATCTCATAATTTATCGTTAACAGTGTTGTTGTGGCTTCAAATATCATGAATGTGGCTTTGCTGTCGATGTTGTAGTAACATTATGAGAGTATTAATGGTCCCTTAAGCGTAGGCTTAGTATTAAAAAATATTGTTAGGTAGTTCAGTTTCGAATTTATAAATAAGTACTAGCAATCTGTCTTCAGCTTTTAGGGGAACTAAATATAGAATTGGGAGTAATCGTTTTTATTTGTACTGCTTGCTCCATAATTTATTTCATAATGAATTGTCTGCTAAATCCATCTAAAACATTTTACTCTTTATCTTTAATATATTGTGACGCATATGACAATCAGTACTAGAATATTCGAGGAAGTCCGAAACTAAGTACTAGAATATTCTATAAAGTACTGGAAAACTGGAGACTATGAACAATAGAACATTCAAGGCTAGGGAACGGACGGAAACGAAACACCGAATCAGAATGTGAGGAGACAGTATAAATACGTCGCACACAGATCATGGAGACGAGTAGAAAGTAAGCAGAAAAAGACGCAATAAGTACAGAAGCGGTAAGTCAAGAAATCGTTAAGTGTACGGTAAAAGTAACGGTTGTTATTAACGGACTAATAAAGCGTTACATTAATTCAAAATCGATTTAACGGCTCTTATTTATTAAAAATAATTAATCCAGCGAACCCTAAGCTCGCAACAATATAATTATAAGATTTAAATGAAAAATCTGCATTATGTATTTCAGGTATTCTCGATCATCCTTGACAATGTTCGCTAAATGGTGATGTACAGGTATAATCAACTTAACTGCATTTTGTACACATATTCGACGATGTTTTGATAACATCCTGTGGGTGATGTAGAGTGTGATTTGATCCAACATCTGATTCGAAAATATACACCTTACCGAATGCACTGGTGAGAATTTTCCAATTGAAAGTTATGTTTCACTGGACCAATATAAGTGGTGAAACACAATTAAGAATATTTTGAAAAAATTCATCTATAGTCAAAAGAATTCGGGAAGCAACAGCAACAGCAGTAATGATACAGAACGCGACATGTCGAGATCAACAGCATCATCATAATCCTAACTTTTGGATATATTTCAACAGCATCATCATAATCCTGACTTTTGGATATATTTCAATCTCTTCAGATATATTTCAATCTCTTCAGATTTGGATTTTGTAGCTGTATTCAAAGTAAATCTTCAACATCCAAGCCTCGAGAAATTGGTGAGTCAAAGACGTAAATATATTCAGTTTCTCATTTTCCAATCAGTTAGATCGACTGTAGATATTATTATAGATTATTGAAGATAATGGAACGCCAAATTGTTAATCAAATTATGTTCCTTAAAGATGCATTTAAAAGCATCTCAAATAATATTTGGTTATTATTTTTACTACTGTGTATAACTTATAAGATTTACTACAGAAATTGAAATGACTAGAAAACATATAATATTTAATACAGTCAACATTTGTCGAATAGTTATTATAATATAAAGTGTGTAAAGGATTTTCAATTTTGCTCCGCATATATATGCAATTTTCGCTTTATTTTTCAAGCAACTTATTTTAAAATACCAAATATGCAAGTTGTTTACATTTCTTCAGCTAAAATTTAATTTATTTACTCAATTGCTTTTATAGTGCATTTAAATAACATGAAAACATAAATTTGGTAGCACTAGCTACTGGGGCTTTCTGCCGCTAGTCTACCATTCAATTTACATTATACAGGGTGGGGCACAATGATCCTTCTTTATAACTTTTCTGCCCGTGCAAATATTATTAATGGTGGCGAACGGGCGGCCAAGTTGCTTGATTTTTTTACAATGCATATGATTAGTTCAACAGATCGTCTGTATATATTGTGTTTCAGGCTCGTCCTTCCTTCGCTGTCTCTATAGGCTCTTATTTGAATTTAGGTTGAATTTCTTCCAAGCAGTTTCCAAGTACACCTCTAGTAGGCTTGTGTATGGAAAATGCACTTTTTAAAATGTGTCTAACCTAAGAGAAAATGCAAAAGCTACTTTTATTGGTGTGATTTAATGAATCTAAATTGACGAGCGAGCGTTGCGTGCGCTATGAAGAGCTGGCAAAGACTCAAAAACCGTTAGTTACATTTGGAAAGGGTGACAGTCTGATGGCGTCCCTAGGTGATGACGCATTGTTCGCTGGCGGCTGACAGGCGTGTAGTGAATATGCTGTTCGGGGAGTGTACTAGCCGGTGAACGTACTAGATTCTCCCCGCTATATTTATTTGCGCATCCGCAACAATTATATTATATTTGTTTCTTAGTTGAGTATATTATTCCGAAGGTTTTCGTGAGGGTTTTATTTGGTGTTACCACCGAACACTATAATTAGTGGAAGTCCGTTTCTTTTTTGTTAAACCGTTTATTACAATGTTAAATGTACCACTTTTTTTTTAAATTATAAATAGTACAATGTTAACAATTTAATTTAATACTATGTTTGAATTGTACTTAATTTAGTTTAATTAAGTAAAACATGTAAGGGTTTACTGAACCAGTTTTCAGATCCCAAGTCGATTTTAGTATGTTAGATTTTAACATGTTAATTCATGAGGTTTCGTCCGTTTTAGCCGTCTCAATTCGTGGGTAATATCCAAGAGCTGAATAGCTTCTACGTTGGTGTGATCATATAGGCGTCTTTCGCGTTTGACAGCATATTCTTGGATAACTTCATAAATCCATTCAGGTCATCATGTTTTTCCTTATTTGTCACAACACGGTACGCATTGGTGATAATGCCAAGGAATTTGTTCTGGCTCCGTTGAATTATTTCTCTATTCGATTGCTTTGTACAGCCCCATAATTGGATACCGTATATCCAGATCGGCTTGATGGTAGATTGATAGATAAATCTTTTACAATAGAGATTGAGTTGAGAGTGATTCCCGATTAACCAATACATCTGTCTACATTTGAGCTTTATTTGTTTAGCTTTTTTCACATGATGTCTCCAGTTTAGTCTGCTATCTAGATGTATACCGAGATTTTTCGCTGAATCTACTTCGGGAACTGGAATTCCATTGAGATATGTAGAAATATTGCTATTTGATCATCGCAATGTAAATGTTACGTGAATAGATTTCATCTCGTTGGGTTTAATTTTGCAATCAGTGGTCCATTGAATAAATTCGTTGAGTGTCTGTTGCAATTGTTCTGTAGTCTTTTTTTAATTATTTGTGGCGAGCGGACCGCCACCAAAAACGCTGGAAACGAGGCGACCAGGGAGATGATGTCCAGGATGATGCGGCGGAACTCCCTTCGGCACAGTCCTTGATGGTGGTAAACTCACCGACACGCAAAACAACTGGCTGTTTGGGATCCGTTGTTCGTCTGGCTGCTGTTTGAGTAAGCCTTGTGAGTGTCCGAGAATATGGTCCTTTTCCCCGATATGTTGGGGAGAACTGAATCACCGTCGGCGTTCTTGATCAGAATTGCAGCACCAAAGAAAACTCTGCGCTAATTAATAGGTTCAGTACCTTCTGGTTTAAAAAAATATATTTATTTTAAATCCATATAACAGCACTGAGGCTCGTTTACACTTTAACTCTAACGTAATGTTAACTGCAAATTACAGAGGGAAAATGAACACTGGTTGACTGTTGTCATTCTATTTATATTCTAATGGTTATCTCCGATTGGTTATCGGCAGTGTGATGAGTCACCATTGCTGTCGTCATTGGCTATCGTCATTATTGTTATCGTCCTTGGCTATTGGCAGTGTGATGCGTCATCATTGTTGTTGTCATTGGCTATCGTCATTATTGTTATCGTCATTGGCTATTGGCGGTGTGATGACTCATCATTGTTATCTGTAGGTTTTTATGGTGATGTATCTAAATTATGTATTAGGGGGGTTCTTTGGGTGTTAACTCGCTTGATGGTTATTATTATTGTTTTTATTGTTATGCTATTTGATTGTATCGAATTCTCCTACGATGTGATGAATGAACTTTAGGAACACAATGCCCTGTATGATGTCTGTGGCGGTTTGTACTTGGGCGTCAACATGGGCGCGAATATAACCACCGCCTACGTTTTGCTCAAAAATGTCCGTCGACCAATAAGCAATAGTAAAATAAAAACTCCCTCACGATGCATTGTTGATTAAAGTTCTCTTTATTTTTTCGGAACGATGAAGGGTTCTTGGGGAACACTTATTTGAAAATTACATAAACGGTCTTAAGGTTCTTTATTAACACTTATCTGAGAATTACATAAACGGTCTGAAGGTTCTTTGTCAACACTTATTTCAAAATTACATAAAGGGACTGAAGGTTCTTTGTCAACACTTATTTGAAGATTGCATAAATGGACTGAAGGTTTTTTGTTAACACTTATTGAAAATTACTAAATGAACTGACTGCACTCAACGCGTGCGCACCCTTAGAAAGTTGAAATTTGACTCCAGCGCATGTGTACGCAACCGGGGTTGCAATCTGACTCCTTGAGACGTTGAGTCAATCGTATCGCCAGGCGCACTGGAGTGGATTTGTGGGGGATTAAGTTCGGATGCCGTACATGGGCACTAGATTCACTTAACTCCAACGATGTTGCTCTGACGAAAATAGTTCACCCAGGAAGACAGGAACAAACACACTGGTGTAGTTTTTGTTTGATTTATTCTTTAATTTTCGTTTAAACTAGGGGTTTTTCTATTTTATACTCTCGTGATTTTTTTGTTAAAGAATTTTGTTTATTACTTATGGCTCTAACATGTGCACACGCGATGGCGATTGTGTAACGACCGTGATGCACGCTCAACGTAGCGTCCGCGCGCGATGTTCAATAAATAGCGACACTGGATGCAGCGTAGCATGTGTACGCTGTTGAGGTTGGATAGTGACTGTTTAAATAAACGCGTATTTAATTTTTGCTTGAGCGGCAGCATGACTACAGTGTCAGTGGTTGAGATGCGACTGATTGGAATTAGGGTGGAAATTGGGATTTCTGCTTTTACACACCGATCCGCCAATGGTAATCGTGCTCTCCTGTGCATTCCTCAATTCCCCACGCTCATAGAGGTAGAAACGTACTTGTGTATTCGTTCGACGTCGAAGGTCGTAGAAAGGTTGGAGAAATCAAAAGGAAAGCACAATAACCCAGGGTTGATCTGGCTCAGTGTGTGTGTATTAATGCCGCGTATGTGACTGGTCCAGTGACCTAATGGTGATTGTAGTGATCTCATAGGTCATCGAACTATGGAAAGACAGAATTGCGGAGGAGAGGAAAATTTAGCTGGTGCTATTCACCTGGAAAAAGAGATCATTGATCCCAAGCGAATGGGTGATCTGATGAAAATCTCTAGGACGCTACATCGGCTAGGGAAATCGTACCGTGGGAAAAACTCTAAGGAATGTTGGTAATTACCCAAGCCAATGGATGATGATGCAACCGCGTCGTTTAATTCGACTTGGTTGTTGCTAACCAATACGAATGGAATTTCCGGTGGAAATCTCATGGTTAGAGGAATAGTATTGCCGTATGGCGAAAATGGTAGCTAAACTCAATTATGCATTATCTGCATAGGATAATGAGTTTGGCTATGCGTACTTGGGGAAAACATGTTATTTCAGGTGAATAGCATATAAGAGGAATGGATAGGTATGACGCCCAACGTGGGTTGGTTCTCCAAGTAATATAGAGAAACCCCACAGATTCCCCTCCGCTGTGGTGAAAAACAAATCCGAACAAATCATTCTAGTGGCGGCCAATGAGAAATCGGTTCGGCTTGATTGGAAGTACTTCCATGTGATCGTGCAGATCTGGTTGGGTGTCCATACACTGGAAGTGCGGACAACAATAATGCATCGGCGCTTAGATGTGAGGGAGAGCGATCAATCCTGAAGCTGTTCAAATAAATGAACAAGCAGCAGAGGCTGCGGGCATGGCTATCGTAAACGATAGAGGTTATTGCCGGATGCAGAAATAGATTTCTGTGTATTGTATATACAGAAACGCTATTTCGAGGGCAAGCGCTAAGATGCGCATTTGTTTGCATTAGCTAATGAAACATGGGGGCATTGGTTGTTTAATTTAGAAAAACGGATCGTGGGACACGGCCGTTGATGTGATTGTTTGGACAACAATTATGGTCGTGTCCAACTCGATGATCTGTTATTAGTTTAGGCGATCGATCATGAGAAATTTGGCTTGGATATGCAAGCGTACAACTTACCCAGCTTGGCTTTTGACCAACGGATGGTAGGGAAAAATAAACGCAGTGAGGTTACTGTGTGTTTGATTAACATGGTTGCCGACCAGGGGAACCGATCAGTTCCTAAATGGTTCGTGAAAGATCAACCGAAATGGTTTGGATAATATGATTTGTTTGATGCCATGGCAGATGATGATCTTGCCGTGGGTTTATATTTCAGGTTATGATGGTGATTGACAGGTAGCTTAGCGCTGCCGATTGCAGGTAAGCTAATAATCTCTATTGGGTGGAGGATGGGGCATTGCTTAAGGTAAATGGGTGGTTCTTTGGCTAGGTTAGAAGAACCCCCACAAGTCCTTTGTCAGGGGTCTTCTTCCAGGCGTCCGCAGGCGTTGGCGGTTGGTTGCAGACTGAACCAAGGGACCGTTGGGCACATTCAAATTTCGGTGATAGTTCGAAGGCGTCCCTGGCCGATGAAGCATTGTCAGCTGGCGGCTGACAGGCGCGGTGAATATGCTGGTTGAGGAGTATACTAGACGCTGAACGTACTAGATTCTCCCCGCTGCTTTTAGTTGCGAATCCGCAATAATTATCGGCAGCTGATATTATAACTGTATCATCTGTAAAGGTACCTATGAATGTGTTTTTGGTTGTTGGGATGCTGTGTATATTGAGTAGATGAAAGGTCCCAGGGCACTTCCTTGTGGTATGCCTGCTGCTATTGGATAGAAGCTAGAGTGAGCTCTGTGGGGGCCAAGGAAGTATTGTACGGGCACTTGATTCACTACCTGCTCACTTAGAGTTCGCCGAGGAGAAATGTTCGCCGGAAGGAATAGACCACAAAAATAGGTCACCAAAGAAAACTAAACGAATTAAAATGAAAGCACACTCGGTGGAGTTTTAATGTTAATGTTTTTTTTATTTAGATTAATTTTCATAACTACGTTTTTTTATTCAAACTAATTCTCACAATCACTTTTTTTCCTTGGTTTTGTTCCACTTATTGTCTCTGGACATTAACGATTTCAGCGCAGGGAATTTAAGGTTTAATGATTTGATGTCACGAGTTTATGTAGATCCTTGTCATTCCGTATACATATACTTATATTCCGAACAAGACGCACCACATCATTACAATTTTACTATTCCTTCGGTTATTCTTTTTTCTAGGCACAATGTTGATTTCATGTTGAAACGACTACATCTCTGCGCACAACGTTCTTTACCGTGATTAATGTACGACTCCTGAACTCTACGACTGCGGCACGTGCTTGCAGTTGGGCGGTTAAAATCTGACTCTACGATGGCCGTTTCACTCCACATCCGCTAGCGGCCATCGTGATGGATTTTTCTATCGATCGCGTGATAGCCAATCCGATCTTCTCCTTGGTAATCACCAATGGGCGATCGAATTGGAGTTTTACCAGCGGAATTTCCCCTATGCCGTGGTGGTCAGGTACAATACTCTTTGCTAGAAGTGCAGACATCGATCGATCCTGCACTTGTTCAAACAAATGAACAAGCATTAGGGCTGCCAGCATCGTTGTTGTAAATAAATCATAACGATTGCCTAAGGAAGAAGTAGGTTTCAGTGTCTTAAGTAAACAGAAACACTATTTCGGGTTTCGTCGCTGAGATGCGCATTGTTTAGTTTAACCAATGCGACATGGGAGCATTTTGGTGTTTACCCAATCCCTCACGATAATGCCGTTGTAGGCTATAGAATTTTCGGTGACGGTAGGTCGGCCGAAGATTTGTTTGCCAAGGCAATGGCTAGGGTGGCTATTGTTAGGGTTCATGTGGTGGTACATGTGACATGGTCATGAGTGCGATTGTTTAAATAACAATCGTATTCATGTTTAATCCTATACTCGGTTGATGGCTGATAATTGTAAATTGGTTGCTCTGTTGGCAACCTGATGGATATGGGGGCAATGTTTGATTAGGGATTGGTAGAAGGGACACGATCATGGGTATGGTTGTTGGAATAGCAATCATAATCGTGTCCGATTCAATGGTGGGAAAATTATCGGCTGCAACTGTGTTAACAAGTACGCTGGTCGACGTGTCTTTTTGGACCAACTGATTGTTGGAACAATAACACGCTGAGAGATTGGCATATGTATGGTGATTATGATTGCTGACGAGCTGAGCCGATAGGGGATATGGTGGTTCGTATATTATGAACTGAATAGTCTAATGATGTGTATGCATGCTAGGGTTTTGCTTTCAGGTGGTTTGCACATCTTTATTGCAGATGCGAAATGGGTAGCTAGGTTAAGAGAAATGGGTGGTTCGTGGGAAATGCTTAAAGAACCCCCACAGCTCCTTCGTGTGTTACTTTGAATGTTCTATCAGACAAGTATGATTCGAGTAGTTGACAATAGTTTGCTGCAAACAGTTTACTCATTTTGAATATAAGACCTTTATGCCATACTCTGTTGGATGCTTGGGAGACGTCAAAAAAAAAAAACAGCTGGGCAGAACTGCTTTTCTTCTAAAGCCTTATCTATTACTGTAGTCACACGGTGAACCTGATCAATAGTTGAGAGGCCAAATTGAAAGTCTGGAATATTGATGAGTGGCTTGAGTCGGTTGAGGAGTATTTCCCCAAACAGTTTTGAAATTGATTGTAATAGCGATGCCGGTCTATAAGATCTTACTTCTTCTGCTGGTTTTTCTGGTTTCTTGAGCATTAATATCTGGGCTGTTTTGAATGAATTCGAAATGTATCTTAGTTGTAGGCAAGCATTAAACAAATATCTTAGCATAATGATAGCTTTTCGAGGTAACTTCTCGTATACGCCAGGTGATATTTCATCGATGCGTGGTGCCTTTTTGTTGTTCAAATTTTTGTCGATTTCCTGGGCAATCTATGGGAAAAAAAAGGTCTGTGTGTTCCTCTTCTTCCACCACGCTACTTTGCTGGGGTTTTACCACTGTTCTCCGTAAGTAGGAACGACGTGATAAGAAACACTTGAGATCTATTGTCGAAACCAACGAAAAAGCTTTTATTTCTCTTTATTAATTTATTACACTAAATGTCCAGATCTTGTTTTGTCTGTGTTGATTCAATACTCAATGTACATAATTTAGATTAAATTAAACGTTCAAATTCTATTGGTAGTTCGTTTTTGATACACAATGTATAATTTGAATTAAATCAAACGCTCACATTAATTGTTAATTCAGGTTCAACACATAATATAAATAATTTAAATTAACTTGTGGGGGTTGAAGTGTTCATGCCGACGTACGGCAAGTATTCCATTAACTTCCCCCTACAATTGTTCCACCAAAAGATGATCCGCAAAAAAAAGTAATAAAAAGGCACTGGTGTAATTTTAAGGTTAACGTTCTTTTATTTGTTCTTGTATATCTGTTTATTTACTGCGTTTAAAGTCAATTTTTGGATATGCATTAAAAAAGAAAATAACGATATTGAAACGCGGACAATGATTTAAAACGACTTGTCCACTAGACTTTGAGCGATTTGGTTCGACTCGGGGGTTGAATATCTACACGGGAACGTGTGCACAGACAGGCGGATGGATAGTGACTGATCTGAATTAGGGTGGAAATCGTGATTTCTGCTTTTTACACATTGATCCGCCAATGGTAATCATGCTCTCCTGTGCGTTCCCCAACTCACCACGCTCACCGAGGTCGAAACGTACTTGTGTATTCGTTCGACGTCGATGGGCGTAGCCAGAATGGAGAAATCAAAAGGGAAAGCACAATAGCCCAGGGTTGATCTGGCTTAGTGTGTGTGCGTCAGTGCCGTGTATGCGGCTGGTCTACTGACCTAGTGATGATCTCTTAGGTCATCGCACTATAGCAAGACAGAAATACGAGAGAGAGGAAAACCTAGCTAAGGTTATTCACCTGCAAAAAGAGATCATTGATCCCAAGCGAATGGGTGATCTGGGAAAAGTCAATAGGACGCTGCGTCGGCTGTGGATATAATACCATAGGGGAAACTCTGTGGAATGTTCGATAAATACCCAATCCTATGGACTATGATGCAACCGCGTCGCTTGGTTTGACTTGGTTGTTGCTAACCAATACGAATGGAATTTCCGGTGGAAATCCCATGGTTAGCGCAATAGTGTTGCCGTATGGCGAAGATTGTAGCCAAACTCAATTATGCATTATCTGCATAGAATAATGAGTTTAGCTATGCGTCCCTTTGACATGTTTTACAGGTAAATAACTTATAAAGGAAATGGGTAGCTATTGTGGTTGGAATTGTGGGTTGTTTCTCCTATAGGATAGAGAAACCGCTACAGTACTCCCCCGCCAGTGACATAGTCACGAAATCATGGTAGGTCGGAAGGAGTAGTTTGATGGGTGTCGGAAGGAAGTTAGATTGGTGGTGGATTGGGAGGATTTTTTGATTGCCTAAGGAGACGTGTTCGGCTTCGGGTGGGTGGAGGTTGGGGTGGTTGGCGAATGTTGGCAGAGTCGGTTGCTGACTGAGGATCTGGAGCTGACGCCTCGAAGAAACAAGGTTTGAGTCTCTCAACACTGACCGTGGATCGTTTGCCTCGGATATCGATCTCAAAGACACGGTCGCTGATGCGGTTGGAGACTCTGAAGGGACCGTCATACGGAGGGTCCAACGGTTTTTTAACCTTATCCACCCTGACAAAGACGTGCGTGCAGCTGTGCAGTTCAGGGTGAACGAAAAGTTTTTTAGAACCGTGTCTGGTCACGGGCGATGCTCTAACCTTACGAAGAAGGTCGCGGAGGTGGCCCACATCCTGCAACTGGTTGTGTGGCGTATCACCATCCACGAAAAGTTCACCTGGTAGTAGGAGGTTGGTGCCATAGGTGAGTTCCGCAGCGGAAGCACCTAGGTCCTTCTTAAAACTAGTCCTCAGACCGAGGAGTACGGTAGGAAGGGCGTGAAACCATTTAGTGTCGTTATGACACATGAGGGAAGCCTTGAGAGACCGATGCGAGCGTTCGATCATCCCGTTGGATGCGGGGTGATAGGCGGTCGTGCGACTTCGTTGGCAGCCGAGGAGATCCGTCAGCTGCCCGAAGATCGTTGCCTCGAAGTGCGGCCCTCGGTCTGTAGTAATGGTGGCAGGTACGCCGAAACGTGTAACCCAGGTCGAATAGAAGGCCTTGGCGACTGTTTCAGCAGTTACTGCTCTGAGAGGAGTCGCCTCTGGCCATCGCGTGTAGCGATCCATCATAGTGAGGATGTACGAAAATCCTCTTGATGGAGTAAGCGGCCCCACTATGTCAATATGGACATGGGCGAAGTGTGCCGTGGGTAGCTTAAATTGTGCAGGTTCTAATACATTATGCCGCGCTACTTTGCAGCGCTGGCATTGAAGACAAGCGCGGGCTCAGGTGGTGAGGTCTTTGCTCATTCGGGGCCAAATAAATTTCTTACGGACGGTAGCAGCGATCGCGCGGCCGCTGGTGTGGGCTGGGTCATGATAGACCTGGAACACGCCCCTACGAAGCTTCTCGGGAATGTTGGGCCTAGCGGTTCCAGTTGAAACATCGCACCAGATTTCGCCCAAAGGATCGCAGAGGGTGATTTTGCGTAGCTCGAGTGCTGTATCAGCAGTTAGAAGTGATTCGAGCTGGCTGTCCTCCTGTTGGGCCAGGGCTAGGTCGGCGTTGTTCAGAGTGGCGCGCAAGTGAATCGTATCGATTCGACAAAAGGCGTCCGCCGAGATGTTTTGTGGACCAGAGATATGTTTAATTGTAGGTAGTATATTGGCCGATGAGGTCGAGTTGACTTTCTTGTCGGGGGGAAGCATTTCCCGACTTTTTCCGGAACGCAAAGACCAGAGGTTTGTGGTCTGTATACACGGAAAGCGAGCGACCCTCTACCATATGACGGAAATATTTAATGGCGCTATAGATCGCCAGTAATTCCCGATCATAGGCGCTGTATCGCCGCTCTGTGGGACTCAGTTTCCTGGAAAAGAAACCGAGCGGTTCCGGTTGGCCTTCGAAATCCTGTTGTAGAACTGCTCCGATTGCGGAATCCGATGCTTCGCATTGGATAGACAAAACCGCTCCATCTAAGGGATATCGGAGTAGTGTGGCGTTAGCCAGTTGCTCCTTGGACAGTTGGAACGCACGGTCCGAAGCTTCCGTTCATGGAATTGGGCGCTTGTCGTTGCGCTTCGCTCCTTTTAGAAATTCAGTCAGAGGAGCCTGGGTTTGGGCGGCGTCTTTAAGGGTTGGTCGGTAAAAATTGAGCATTCCGAGGAAACGTCGGAGCTCGCTTATGTTGGTTGGGCGTGGATATTGTATGAGGGCCTCCACACGGTCTTGAAGTGGGCGAATGCCTTGATCATCAACAATGTAGCCCAGATATGTGATTTGCTCTTTGGCATATTGACACTTATCTGGATTGATGACAAGACCGAATTCGCGGAGGCGCTCGAGAACCTGTCGTAAATGGCGCTTGTGTTCAACGTGGTCTCGTGAGGCGATGAGGATGTCATCGAGATAAGCATGACAGCACTTGAGACCACGTAAAGCCGAGTCGATGTATCTCTGGAATGTCTGCGCGGCATTCCTGAGACCGAAAGTCATTACTTTGAACTCGAAGAGTCCCAAAGGAGTAATGACTGCCGTTTTTGGGATGTCTTCAGGTGCCACCGGAATTTGGTGGTAAGCCCTGGTGAGATCCAGGGTGGTGAAGACTTTGCACCCTCGTAATTTATACGAAAAATCATATAGGTGTGCAATAGGGTATCTGTCGGGGACTGTTGCTGCATTCAGCAGTCTGTAATCCCCGCATGGGCGCCACTCCCCGGAACGTTTCTTAACTAAATGGAGTGGGCTTGCCCAAGGACTGTCTGATGGTTGACAGATACCTTGTGTTATCATTTCGTCGAACTCGGCGCGTGCCGCGCGTAGTTTTTCTGGAGCCAGGCGACGTGCGCGTTGGCTTACTGGAGGGCCCCGTGTCTCGATGTGATGAAACACATTCGCCTTGTATCGTCGCTGGTTAGGTAGAGGAATTGTCGTATTGACGAATTCCTGTACCAAAGCTTGGATAGGGTCTGTACACGGTGTGGCCCTGGGTATTACCGCTGGAGATGCCGACAAGGGCAAGGAAGGTGCGGTGTGGGCTACTAGCCTGTTGTGTGTCGAATCGACCAACAGATTGTGTTTTCCTTATAAGTCGGAACCTATTAGGGGTTCGTTAACATCAGCAATCACAAACTGGTGTGTGATTGGATGTCGGAGACCAAGATGGAGTGTCAGCTTTTTCCTTCCGTACGTGCGTATCGGAGAATTGTTTGCTGCTGACAACTGTAAGGCGGTGGGCACGCGGTTGCGTGGGGCGAACGATCGCGGAAGGACCGAGATATCAGCGCCGGTATCGACGGTAAAATTGATATTCAGTCTCGAGTCCCTGATCGTAAGGCGTCTTATGGATGCGGTGTCGGCCGGTTGCGCAGGGGTGGCGGTCGGCAAAATTAGTTTAAAGACTGACGCCGGTTGTTGGTTGGTCGAGTCCAACCGCAGGGTGCCCTACAATTAGTTGTACGCTCTCCGTACCGTTGGTGGTTGGCGTACCAAGCGCGTGTGACGGCATTGTTGGGCGGATTTTGCGATTTGGCAGGTTCGTCACGAGAAGTCCGTGGAGGTGGTCGACGAAAAGAAGTCCGCTGGGATGTATATTGAGTAGGTTGCCGCCGGTTCATTGGGCGGTTCGGCGCGCTTCGTTGTGTGCCTTAGAACCTCGCACAAACTTGGTCCAATTCACGGCCTGAAGCGCGAGTAGGTCAGCCGGAGTGACCTGAGTAGGAGGGTTGTCTGGCTGAGTATCGCCGATAATACGGTCGAGGGTTTGTTGGGTTGGGTTCGGATTAAGGCCAGTGTGCCTTCTAGAGGATGAGGGGGGTAGCTGGGTCGAAGCTACCAGAGCGGTTCGAGGTGCTGTTTGAGACGACTGAGGGTGCCGTGTAGGCAGTGCGGCGTGTTGACTAACCGCCGCGACTTGATATGGTAATGGATCAGACTGTGGGTCCAAAGTTTCCATAATCTGGTCAGCCACCTTTGATAAATAGCCCAAACTTTGATTAGGTTGGGCCATTAATGCCGAGCGGGCATGTTGAGGTAAACTCCTCAGAAAATGTGGCCTAATTAGATCATCCGAGATCCTGGTCCCCGCTATAGAGCGTAAATGGGTCAGGAAAAGGGATGGTCTAATACCTGAAAAATTGGTCTCGCTCGCCAATCGCTGTAGTTTGATGCTGGTGGGTTAGTCCAAAGCGTTAAGGAGACTCTCCCGCATGTTGCTATAGGGATCAGGGCCCGGTGACCTGATCGCGTGCGCAATATGCATTCCCTGTGTCCCATCCAGCACCCGCAACAATTCTATAGCACGATGTTCTTCATCGTGGATGTTAGCGAACCGGAAAAAACGGTCGGCTGTGGCGAACCAAAGCTCTGGATCCTCCTCGTCGAACGGAGGGAGCTTTACACTCTGGGTAAGGGATGGCAATTCGTCGCTAGAAGCGTCATGGAAAGCGGGGGATTGAGGTCGCGCTTGCGCCTGCTGGGATGTACCGGCTCATGTGGTGGGCATTGTGATGCCGAGGTAAAAAGATAAGCCGGTCGTGAGGGAGTTAGGAAGAGGTCGCGTTGTGTCTGCGTGAGAAAGCAAGAGACGAAAAGTAGACGCGAGAGTCGAAAGGAGCCGCAAGAGATTCGATTGAGTCTAGGATGCGTCAGCGGAAGTGGGGGAAAGACGCAAAGAGGACGCGTGTTGTTGAGAAGAGTCACTAAAGAGAGTCGCGTGAAGACGTGAATATTGCCGCCGTTTTTATATTAATTATGTCTATATTTTGATAAATTAGTAATTCTGGCAAGGTACAAAATTGTGTCCTAATATTGTAAGACTTACTAAAAGAATTACAAATATCCCCGCGGTATAACAAGAAAATAACGAATTTATCCGGGTTACTAAACTAATTTATCTGATATTAAGTGCTATATTAATGTAATTAAATAATGTTAGTACAACCCTGAGAGAGTTTACTCTTATTCGTTTTCGTGGTCTTTTAAATTTAATTTACTTAAAATAAAAGATTCTTATGATCTAGTTTGAACTCTTTAATTTCGATAGGTTTACGAGTTTCGTTCTATTATCCTCTATAAGTCGGATTATCTCTTCAAGTATTTCTCTATTTCAATTTAACATTGATTTATGATCGAAAAATATCTATAATCATTTATAACACTTGGTTTTTTTTGTTTAATTTAGCATATATATCTTAACATGGGTTCAGCCCCGTAGTCGATGTAGACTAGTAATTACTTGAAAAATATAATGGAACTAAATATTGCAGTACTGAGAAATTACGTTCAGTTTAGAGATGAGCACTTTGGGTGTTTATAATATCGGCGGATTGTCGAAGGAACACGGTTAACATCCGCAGTTTGTTATTAGATTTCTATGTTTCTGCTGTTGTCACTTATTTAAATTTATATAAAACTCTTGAATAGTTTCAATTTCTAATTTATCTATTCTAAACCAACTTCAAATTTTAGTTTTGAGGTTTACAATTTTAATCTAGATTTTTTATTGAAATTACATTTAAATTGTTACGATAATTTACTGTGTATCTATTTACTGGCTCGGAAGGAGCTGTCCGTAACAGAAAATAACCACTTTGCAAAAAAAATAATAATAGGAAAAGAAAAACCTGTGGTCCAACGCTGGGTGTTTGGTGTTTGATGATGTCGAAACTGCTGCTGTTGTCCAAAGGTGGGCGGTATTTGGTTGCGTCGCCGTGGAGATACAGATGAGATGTCCTCTGATGTTAAAGCTGGTAATGGTACAGCTGAGGTGGGGCTCTACTTGCCCTAATAAATGTCTTTAAAGTTTTTGTTTTGGTTTTTTGAAATTTTTTTAAATTGTCTTTGAATTTTTGTTGAACTGAATATGTTTAATTTTTCAATTTTTTAAAATTTTGTCACTGTGTTATTTATAATGTAACAGATATTGTTTTAAAATTTTGAGTCTTTGAACTGTTTTTTTGAATTTTTTTTGTTGATGAAATTTTGTTTAATTGTTTTTTGTTTGTTAAAATTTTATTGAGAAAATAAATTTTCTTATTTTAGCACTTTTTTTTTGAATTATTTCAATGTTGAATGTTATCTTTTGATTTTGTTTGATTCATTTAAATTTTTGGTTGAAGAATTTTTTGTTAAATTTATCAGGTGTTTTGTTTAAGCACTTTTTTTTTGATTTTTAATAATTTTGGATTTTTGTTGCTTTTGGTTTTTTGAGTTGAAATATTCGTTATTGTCTTTTCTTTAAATAATTGATTTTGTTTATTTGCACTGAAGTTTATTTAGTTGGGTATTTTTCACATTGGTATTTCGAAAATTTCATTCTCTTTTTCTAAAATTATTTCCCCACTTTAACTTTGATATTTTTTAGTTGTTTTTGATTTTTTGTTTAAAATTTATTCTTTTTGGCACTGTCTATTTTTGTTGAAAATTATTCCAATGTTGAATGTTGAAGGTTGCGTTGATGTTCCTCGTCCGGTCACCAATGTGGGGGTTGAAGTGTTCATGCCGACGTACGGCAAGTATTCCATTAACTTCCCCCTACTGTTGTATAACTTTTTCTCACCCACTTTGCAGATCACACACACTTCAAGTAAAACACTCATTGGTTTTCTTTAAACGTGTAGTCTTTATTTCTAACAAACACACATAAATGTAATAACTTTAATTTCGTCACACACACTTGACACACCTTTAAAACAAACACCCATTATGGTTTTATGTTTATTATTTATTGTTTAAACTAATCTTTAATGTGATGTTGTTTTCTTAACCACCACTATTGTACCACATACAATTGTTAATAAATGCACTTTTGTTCATAGTCACCTTTGGCTTAACTTGCCCGGAATAATGTTCTAAATGCACTTTACAATATTAGTTACAGTTAGAGGCACTTTATTTATTTTTTATTTACGTTATTTATTTATATCTTACAGACTCAACTTAAGGCACTTTTATTAATTACTCACAGACTCAACTTATCCTCACCAACCTTCAACGAACCGTTCCCGTCAAATCTCAAAAAACCACTCTACGTCCGTTCTGGACTTGACACAAAACACAACTCAATTGTCCTTTTTTTTTTGGACTTGATCCCAAAACCAGCCTCGTCTTCAATAATGACCCGAACAACAACTCTCATCCCACTATCGTTGTTCGTTTTCCATTGTACTTTTTCCTAGGTGTGAAACCTGGTTTCTTTCACGAGATCAAAGGATCTTTCCTTTTTGCCTGGTCCCTTTTTTTTGTGTTAAACTCAAAGAAAAATCAATAGCGCGTTTATTTCGCCTATTGTTTTTCTTTTGACTAATGAATTTTTCCCGTGGGAAACTCATGAAGGACGATCAATGGTGCCGAGGCGCATGTTTATTTTGCTTTATTGCCTTTTCGTTTGTTCTAACTTAATTTGGTTAGAACGAAAACTGGACGACGGCATCTGGTCCGCACATTTGCCTTTTAGGAGTTTTTGTTGGGTGAATCCTTGGTTCAATGATTATCTTTCAGCTTTTATGTGAGTAAATTTAGCATTCAGCTCAATTTACTTGGCATTTAATTGATTAGCGCAAATCGCGCAAAGATTGATTTGCTTGCTATCAATTTATGCGGGATGAGTGGGTGTATGGGGTAATGCTTTGTTTGTTTTAGGCGAACGTGCAGTTCAATATATGCTGTCTGTTTTTTGGCTTAGTTAACGTCACATCCTTTAATTGGGTGTTCTTGGCGTGTATCGCCGCTAGCGGTGGAGACTGGCTCCAAATAGGTAAGTTTTATGGGCTGGGCAGTTGTGGCCGTAACACTACAATTGTTCCACCAAAAGATAATCCGAAAAAAAAAAGTAATAAAAAGGCACTGGTGTAATTTTAAGGTTAACGTTCTTTTATTTGTTCTTGTATATCTGTTTATTTACTGCGTTTAAAATTAATTTTTGGATATGCATTAAAAAAGAAAATAAAGATATTGAAACGCGGACAATGATTTATAACGACTTATACACTAGACTTTGAGCGATTTGGTTCGACTCGGGGGTTGAATATCTACACGGGAACGTGTGCACACAAAGGCGGATGGATAGTGACTGACCAGAATTAGGGTGGAAATCGTGATTTCTGCTTTTTACACATTGATCCGCCAATGGTAATCATGCTCTCCTGTGCGTTCCCCAACTCACCACACTCACAGAGGTCGAAACGTACTTGTGTATTCGTTCGAGGTCGATGGGCGTAGCCAGAATGGAGAAAACAAAAGGGAAAGCACAATAGCCCAGGGTTGATCTGGCTTAGTGTGTGTGCGTCAGTGCCGCGTATGCGGCTGGTCTACTGACCTAGTGATAATCTCTTAGGTCATCGCACTATAGCGAGACAGAAATACGAGAGAGAGGAAAACCTAGCTAAGGTTATTCACCTGCAAAAAGAGATCATTGATCCCAAGCGAATGGGTGATCTGGGAAAAGTCAATAGGACGCTGCGTCGGCTGTGGATATAATACCATAGGGGAAACTCTGTGGAATGTTCTATAAATACCCAATCCTATGGACTATGATGCAACCGCGTCGCTTGGTTTGACTTGGTTGTTGCTAACCAATACGAATGGAATTTCCGGTGGAAATCCCATGGTTAGCGCAATAGTGTTGCCATATGGCGAAGATTGTAGCCAAACTCAATTATGCATTATCTGCATAGAATAATGAGTTTAGCTATGCGTCCCTTTGACATTTTTTTTTGCAGGTAAATAACTTATAAAGGAAATGGGTAGGTATTGTGGTTGGAATTGTGGGTTGTTTCTCCTATAGGATAGAGAAACCCCTACAAACTAAACGTTCAAATTCTATTGGTAGTTCGTATTTGATACACAATGTATAATTTGAATTAAATTAAACGCCCACATTAATTGCCAATTCAGGCTCGGCACACAACATAACAATTTAAATCAACTAAACGTTGAAATTCTATATCGGCAGCTCGGATTTGATACACAATGTATAATTTGAATTAAGCGTTCACACGTTCGTGCCCTTCGGTAATCACCAGCTAACTCATCTATTTAACGGATGTGCACTTCTCTTAAGGGTTGATTTAGCACACCAACACATCAACAGCCATCGCTCGGTACGCCAGTTCACGTGGAGATCATTAATATATTTCCCTACATGTCTCACACAGCCAAGGATGCGATCTCACAGTTGCCCCGGGCTGTGTAAGTCATCACAAGGGGGCGACACACCATGATGCTGCTAGTTGCAATGCTATCGCTGAGTCCCGCATCATCGTTGGTCGTCACACCGTACCCTTGCCTGTGTGGTTTGATCATTTATTCACAGTCATAGGCGCTATGTGTGTGGTTCGACCATGGATACGTATTTGTATCATGAGCGGTCGCCCGTATAGCCCATTGGCGTTTGCAACTACGTTGTCCGTTAAAATGGATGCAATGATTTTTGTATTTTGTTGATGTCGCCTGCATGTTATATGGTGGTGAGTTTGACAGCCTCGTATAAAATTGCAATCAACGTGCAAGGGAAACTGGAAAGGGCGACCGTCGTATTGTCATGAAGGACGCACCTGCTAATGTGGTTTTTTACAGGTTAAACGTATGCCCCTGTACCCAGTTACACCTGTGTACCCCGTCTAATGTAGCTTTTGCTAGGTGATTTTTTGATATAGTGGTTCTGAGGTGGAGGATTAATCGGTGGAGTTTGCCTGAACCGCCACAAATCTCCATTGGGCTCACTGGTTTGATTGTTTGCTCAGTTTGATACCTGGATGAGGATAAATACTCGTGTGGATGTTGTGTGATTTGAATACGGAAGCCAGGTGTTGTGCAACTTTATCTTCAGTTCTGCGTACCCACTGTCCCTGTGCATCCTTTATAGGTGGCACTTGAATAAGGGGACGTTTAAATTTACGCGTTGCCTTCCAGAGAGAGAGAGTAATTCGTACCCGTTGACGGACTTAGTCCACTTAGATACTCATCTATACAACTCTATTTATGTTCTTTAATTAATTTGTTAACTAGATTGCTCACCTTGTTAAATATTTTTTTATCTTTAATGCGCCTGGATCTGTGCCAGATTCGTCTAGGTTTACGCTTGTCTTTGATTAGATCTCTAATCTCAATAGGATATGTGGTGGCTGGTTCTGGTTTATAACTTGGCACCGGAGTTGCTGTTGCGGTTGCGCTTTGTAGTGTTTCAATAAATTGTTGAACTCGTTGTTCCAATTCTTCACAATCTTGAAGTTTAACGTTTAATTTAATTTGATTGTCAAGGTATTTTCGGAAGTTTTCCCAATCTGTATATTTTTTACTAAGATTTAGTTTTCTGCTCGTTCTGGGAACAGCTGCATTCAATTATAGTAGTGCTGGAGTGTGGCCACACGTTAAATCAACTAAACTATCCGCGTCAATATAATTCGATGCCACTCGAAATAAAGAAATCGATCAGGTCAGGAGTTTTGTTGCTATCAGTAGGCCAGTATGTTGGTGAACAAAACGAATGAAATTCACATTTTGCTTCTTTGATGGCTGTAAGCAGTTCGTTTTCTTCCCAGCTTCTTGAAAATATCCGCGAATTATTGATTTGAAATTGCGTGTTTATGTGGGGAATATACAGCACCCCCGTTTAAATCAGCTCCGTTAAGGTTAATAGTAACAATGGAGGCTTGAATAAAAGTTTATTTTATTTCTTCTTGTTGGAAGCGATTTATATTTTGTTTTATTTTGTACCCACGTACAAAAATAATTGAATACACGCCTGTATTATAAGTCAAATAGTTTTTAATAAATATTTGGTGGCGAACGGACGGCCACCAATGACACAAGGGAAGTGAGGCGACCAGGGAGGTGACGTCCAAGAATGATCGAATGAAATAAGTAGCGCCCAGAAGATGATCGAGTACAAGCAGCCTCCACAAGATAATGATCTTGATGAATACAGCAGAGTCCAGAAAATGAGTTGCTCAATTACGAGCGAGCGTTGCACACACAATGACGAGCTGACAGGAACTGACCAAAAACCGTTGGTCACATTTGAATGGGTGACAGTGCGATGACGACCCTAGGCGATGACGCATTGTTAGCTGGCGGCTGACAGGCGTGTGGTGGGTATGCTGCTCGGGGAGTGTACTAGACGGTGAACGTGTAGGAAATGTCTTCGTCATGTGCCGGCTTTGGCACAGGCTCACAAAAATTTGCTATCATGTTCATGTGTGAGATGCACTTTTAACTCATTGTCACGGTCATGAAATACTCTGTAAGGAACTTATGGGGTATTTTTGTATATTTGGTCTTGACAGTGTGTCGGTCCGACACGGGTTCCTCAAGACGTCCCCACACTGCACCGCGTCCGTCCGTAGATCGTGCACCGATGTCTTAGATGGATGAGAAACAATTTGACTCCTCTTGGTGGTGAAAATGAACTTTAAGGCTAAAGTACAAAAGAAAATATTTATTTTGTTAAATCTAAGGTACCCTAACATTACCACATAACAACTTTTTATTTAGTTACCAAAAAGGAATATTTATATTGCCCAAACAGCAATGTATCTTAATATTTACGTTGTTACAAACAGAGTACTTAAATTGTTACACTAGTATTTTTTTTTTTTTATTAGACTTCTCTCGGGAGAGGCGAACCTATAGCGCCGAGTGGGCGCCCCGAGATGCCCTCAAATATATTGTTACAAAAGAAGTATTTATTGTTACAAAAGAAGTATTTAAATTGTTACACTAATCTTTATATTGTTACCAAAGAAGTATTTAAATTGTTACACTATTCTTTATATTGTCGACACGACAATGTATCTTACTATTTATTGTTACAAAAGAAGTATTTAAATTGTTACACTATTCTTAATATTGTTATAAAAGAAGTATTTAAATTGTTACACTATTCTTTATATTGTTAAAAAGAAGTATTTAAATTGTTACACCATTCTTTATATTGTCGACACGACAATGTAGCTCGATATTGGCGCACGAAAAGGTAGTTAATTGGTTGCCACTAATCACGTCGATTTGTTTCCTTTGATGATTAGATACGCGTTCGCCTGATTTCCTGCACACGCGTGGCTTCGTTTGTCCGTTTAGCGAGTGGTGATAATTGGCGAGTTGTAGCGCGTATTCGTTTATACTAGACGTTTTGCCCTACGCGTGAACCGATTGTTCCTTTAGCGAGCCGGGGATAATTGACGAGTTGTAGCGCGTATTCGCTTACACTAGACGTTTTGCCCTAGGCGTTATTCGCTTGTTCTTCCGTTTTTTTATTTTTTCTGTTGGCTAGGTATATGTCGTACCGATTGCTCTTGATTCTGGTTGTCTACTAACTCCTCCGTCTGTGCTGCAGCACTTAGGGGTTGGTTTATTTGCCACCAACACAGGCGCAGCCATTTCTCTCATACCAACTAACTCATACGGAAGTCTACTCTTCGTGATGTACTCTCACACAGCCAAGGAAATGATCATGCATTTGCCCTGGCCCGTGTAAGTCACCCCAGGAGCCGGCATTCATGTTCATGGGTGCACCGTACCCCTGGTGGTGTCCATCTATATATCATGTTAACAGTCGTGGGCGCTATGTGTGGCTTTTTCGTAGATATTTATTTAATATCAGAGGTCGCCCGGGTGACCCATACGTGCGACTTGATGTATCTTTACGCTGGCATACGTTATATCTCTTGTATTGTATTCAATTAGAGATGTGTCCTTTTAAGGGCATGCGTTGTGGGTTTCGTTTCTTGCGCGCCTGCTTGGTAATTCTGGGAATTAGTCGCAGGCTTGCGCAACCGCATAATGTGTTGGATGGTTATTCTGCTATATCAAATCGTTGGTTGATGTTTTTACCAGATCGTTGTGCAGGTGTCCCATGTTTGCTTGCGACATAAAGTTTCATGCTTCTTGCAACTACGTTGCGCCTGTCTTCATGTCGTGCTTTTAGATATTTTAAGTATTTCTATTTTGGGGAATGCCTGTTATTGCTGATACAGTTTTCGTATCAGCAGACATTGGTTGTTAGAAATGCTAATGCAGGTGAGTACACGATTTATCGGAGCCGAACGCTTATAAAAAAGGGGGTTACCTGGTGGTAGGTAAGCAGGTCAGTAGTGGCGTTCGCAAGAGCCGTCACAGCACCCCCCCTCCCGTGACTCAGTCACGATAAAAAAATAAAGAAGTGTTACGACGTGAGGCGTGCTCATAGGTGGTTACGCGGCTGTTCCAGTGGGGTTCTGTTATTACTATCCGATCGGTAACGCTTGTTGCGTCCGCAGTCGTTTACGACTCTTTCGGCACCTCGGTAGTGTGTGAAGTGCACCCCTGATTACTTTCTTCTGAAAAACAAAGTACCAGCCGTTCCACGCTGATTGTGGCTGCTTTTCCACGCATGTCCAACTCGTAGACCCGTTCGCTGATTCTTTTAATCACTTTGAACGGGCCCTCATAAGGAGGGTCGAGTGGTTTCTTTACCTTGTCTACCCTAACGAACACGTGCGTACAGTTGTGCAACGCTGGGTGCACGAAAACTCTCTTTGCACCATGTCGGGCCACCGGTCTTGGTCGTATTTTCCGCATCAAGTCACGCAGGTAGCCCACGGTCTTCGTCAGCTCCGCTGGTGCCTCACTGTCGACGAAAAGCTTGCCGGGTAAAACGAGACTGGTGCCGTATGTCAGCTCGGCAGCGGAGGCGCCTAGGTCCTCCTTCATGCTGGTCCTCAAACCAAGGAGGACAGTGGGCAGGGCGTCAAACCACTGCGTGTCGTTATGACACATTGAGGAGGCCTTCAATGATCGGTGCCAACGTTCTATCAATCCGTTGGCAGCAGGGTGATATGCGGTGGTACGATCCCTTTGACAGCCCAGCAACTCTGTAAGCTGTCTGAAGATCGTAGCCTCAAACTGTGGTCACCTGTCCGAGGTAAGTGTTGTGGGAACGCCGAAACGCGTTACCCACGTTGAGTAGAAAGCCCGAGCCACGCTCTCTGCGGTTACCACTCGTAATGGGGTAGCCTCGGGCCATCGCGTAAAGCGATCTATCCTGCTGACGAGGTACGAGAATCCTCTGGAGGGAGTTAAGTGACTGACTATGTCGATGTGAACGTGGGCGAAACGCGCCTCGGGCAGCTTGAATTGTGCCGGTTCCAGTACGTTGTGTCTGCTTATCTTACAACGTTGACACTTGAGACACGCTCGCGCCCACTTCGTGAGGTCCTTATTCATATATGGCCAAACGAACTTACGTCGAATCGCTGCAGCCGTCGCGCGCCCGCTGGGATGAGCTGGGTTATGAAAAGTCTCATAAATGCCCCTACGCAACTCAGCAGGAATGTATGGCCTGACTCTACCCGTTGAGACGTCGCACCAAATATTTTTCCCGGTTGTGTCTACCGCGAACCTTCGCAGTTCCAGTGCTGTGTCTGCTGTTACGAGAGCTTTAAGTTGGCTGTCGTTTTTTTGGGCTTGCTCCAAATCGGCGTCGGCTAAGGCTGCGCGCAATTGAATCACGTCTATGCGAGATAGTGCATCTGCTATTACGTTCTGGTCACCTGGAACGTACTTTATCTCGGTAACGTATTGGCCTATTAGGTCCAGGTGCCGCTCCTGCCGCGGCGATGCATTTCCGGACTTCTTCCGGAAAGCGTGGCTCAATGGTTTATGGTCCGTTCTGACGATCGCCTGGCGACCCTCGACCATGTGTCGAAAGTACTTGATAGCACTGTAAATGGCTAATTACTCTCGGTCATAAGTGCTGTACTTCCGTTCTGACGTACTGAGCTTTCTAGAGAAAAAACCGAGCGGCTCCCAGTTCCCGTCGCACTCTTGCTGCAATACCGCCCCAATGGCGGTGTCCGACGCGTCGCATTGTATTGCTAACTGTGCGCCCTTTGCCGGATTTATACGTTGTTCCAGTGTTCCGCCGAACACTGCTTGCCACAGAGAAAACATACATACACAGAGCGAACGCGGTTACAAATGAAACACCAACAAAATTGTTTTTAATTTTTATTTTAATCGTAGTTGTCTATTGCTATTTGGAATTATAAGTTTCGCTGCTTTTCTTACGAAATAAGTGCCGAGTAAGTTACCGAAAAGAACGTTCTTATCCTATGTAAATAAACATATTGTAGGCGAAAACAAATCGACTCACACTTAATACGACACATTTTTACTTTTAATGACACGAGAAGTATCAAGGATTCTTGGCGCGGATTAACCACCTCGGCGCGGTTCTCTGGTCTCCTCTCTGTACGGATATTCGATATATCCTTCTCGTCCCGGTGACGATCAGAATTAGACTGCCTGTCTGCACACACAGATATCCAGATTCCAAACTGGTATCTGTATCTGTACGGAAACAATTTTCTATTCGATCTGCACTGATCGAACAGAATTCCGGAAATCTCTGTTAGCAGCATGCTATTTCATCCCAGGGGTAATTTCCTATTTTCCTGAAAGGAGAAAGTCATTCCTTGCATACATCATTATCATTGGTGATAGAATTTCATTTCCACGGCCTTCTGTTTGCACAGAACATCTGGCGCCCAGACCAGAGATATTCGGCGATTGTTTTGACGTACAGTCCGTGGGCCTTATTTGAACTTGGTACTCGGAATCGAAATCTATTAGATCTTTATAATGGTGTGAAATTCTAGCGTGGCCGTGGGACCGAAGTATTGCCTTTGTTGGCTTAACTCCTCATAAATCATCGCATATCTCGTTGAGATATTTTTGATTGCGATAGGTCGTGGCTGCCTTCTGTTGTTCAACGGATTTGGGTGGTCATTGCATTAAATTACCCGCACGTGCATCCGTTGATCGGCTCATTCTTTGATGATAGCAATTCTTTTGTATCGAATTTCGGAATTGCCGGTTCGATGAGATGTTCCTGGGCGCAGGCAGCATGTATGGCATTTTGGGAATCGTTTTTTAGGAATAGAACTCATGGATGTTTATACCTTTGTTTCAGGCATGATGAATTATAATTGTTGAGCTTGACCTTAAAAGCTTTGGGGACGTTCAGTTCCTTGCTTTTTGGTGTCAGTCTCAACGTTGGCTGCGAGTTGCAGGCCCTATGGTGGGACTTTGGGACACGCGTCTGTGGGCGCGTGCAACGTTCTCAGGTAAGTAAGCTCTTTGAAGGTAGGAACCTTACCTGCGCGGAATTGTGCGTTCGTAGAACGATACATCACTCCCCCCCTAGTGACGTAGTCACGATATGGAGCAGTTAGTTGCTTGCTTCATTTCCGTATCGGGCGGTGTTTGGGTGGTAGAGGAGCGAAAGCTAATGCGTTCGTCGTCCTTTTTCGCTTGTCAGTGGTTAGGTTTTCAGGTTGCCGTACATTGAGAATCTTCGCAGCATCTTCTTGTGCGCGCAGATCTCGGCGCGCTGCCGCGTTATCGGTCGCGAGGGTTTGGTTGATTCTCAACTATTGCCGTGCGTGGCGTTTCGTGGGAGTCTGATGGTTGGCGTACGGGGCAGGTTTCGGTTGCCGCCGCTGGTTGTTGATGTGCCTCTCCCAGTACGGTATCTGGTGGTCGTTCCAGGTGGCACGGTTTCAACCTTTCGACACTGACGGTGTACGGGTTGCCGTCGATGTCCACGGAGAAAACACGGTCGTTTATCCGATCCAGCACCTTGTATGGCCCTTCGTAGGGCGGTTCTAGAGGTTTCCTAACTTTGTCCACCCTGATGAAGACGTGCCTGCAGCTGTCCATCTCTGGGTGAACAAATATCCTTTTGGAACCGTGTCTGGCGACTGGTGTTGCCCTGACCTTACGCATGAGTTTGCGTAGGTTTTCCAAATTTGGCAACTGTTCGAGCGGTGGTTCTCCATCGGCGAAGAACTCTCCTGGGAGGCGCAGATTGGTTCCGTAAGTCAGATCTGCTGCTGAGGCTCCCAGGTCTTCTTTTCTGCTTGTGCGCAAGCCTAGAAGAACTGTCGGCAGTGCGTCCAGCCATTGATTGTCGTCATGGCACATCAGTGAGGCTTTTAATGAACGATGCCATCGTTCAATCATCCCGTTGGACTGGGGGTGATAAGCTGTCGTATGGCTTTGTTGGCAGCCGAGCAGATCGGTCAGTTGCCTGAAAATCGCTGCCTCGAACTGTGGTCCTCGATCAGCTGTGAGAGTAGCTGGGACCCCGAAACGTGTGACCCAAGTCGAGTAGAATGCTTTGGCTACATTCTCTGCGGTCACTGTTCGTAGTGGCACTGCTTCTGGCCACCGAGTGAAACGATCGATCATCGTCAGGAGGTACATGTAACCTCTCGACGGCGTAAGCGGTCCCACAATGTCGATGTGTACATGGGCGAATCGTGCCTCGGGGAGCTTAAACTGTGCTGGTTGTAGCACGTTGTGTCGATCGACTTTGCAACGCTGACATTGCAAACAATTGCGTGCCCAATTTGTTATGTCTTTTGCCATATGTGGCCAGACGAATTTACGTCGGACGGCTGCAGCGGTTGCGCGTCCGCTTGGGTGGGCTGGGTTATGGAATGTTTCGTACACATTCCTTCGAAACTTTTCTGGGATGTAGGGGCGAGCTGTCCCTGTCGATACATCACACCAGACTTCATCGTTTGAGTCGTTGAAAGGAAGTTTACGCAGAACTAGTGCTGTCTGCGCTTTCAATAGGGACTCGAGTTGATGGTCCTCTCCTTGCGCTTGTGCCAAATCGCCATCATCGAATTGCGCTCGGAGTTTAATTGCATCGATACGCGAAAAAGCGTCTGCAATTACGTTGTCTGCACCTGGAACATATTCGATTTGGGTACTAAATTGCCCGATGAAATCCAGGTGCCGTTCCTGTCGTGGGGTTGAACTTTCCGCTTTCTTTCGGAAAGCGTACACCAGTGGTTTGTGATCAGTTTTGATCGTCAACTGGCGTCCTTCGACCATGTGCCGGAAGTACTTTACTGCGGAGTAAATCGCTAGTAACTCCCTGTCGTAGGCACTGTATCGTCGCTGGGTCGGGTTCAATTTTTTTGAGAAGAAGCCCAGCGGTTCCCATTTACCATCGCACTCTTGTTCGAGTACGGCCCCAATTGCAGTGAAGCGTCACACTGTATGGACAATGGGGCTCCTTCGATGGGATGTCGAAGTAAAGTTGCATTCGCCAGCTGTTCTTTTGATAAGCGAAAAGCTTGATCAGCTGACTCGGTCCATTGGATTGGTCGTTTGTCGTTTCGTTTGGCTCCTACTAGGTATTCGTTCAGAGGAGCCTGGACCTGTGCGGCATTTCGAAGCGTTGGGCGATAAAAGTTTAACATGCCCAGATAACGCCTAAGTTCTCGCACATTCTTGGGGCGAGGAAACTGCATCAGTGCATCCACCCTGTCTTGTAATGGGCGGACGCCTTGGCCATTTACGCAACAGCCAAGGTACTTGACTTCCGATTCTCCGAGGTGGCACTTGTCTGGATTGATTACCAGGCCGAAATCTCGGAGGCGCTCGAACACTTGCTTCAAATGGGAGCGATGTTCGGTCATGTTTTTCGATGCTATGAGTATATCATCGATATACGCATAGCAGAAGTCAAGTCCGCGGAGAGCTGAGTCTATGTAGCGCTGGAACGTTTGCGCTGCATTTCGGAGACCGAATGTCATCACCTTGAACTCGAATAGTCCAAAAGGTGTGATTACCGCGGATTTCGGTATATCTTCGGGAGCCACCGGAATTTGGTGGTACGCCCTCGTGAGGTCGAGGGTCGAGAAAACTTCGCACCCCTGCAGCTTATAAGAAAAGTCGTGCAGGTTTGCTATCGGATATCGGTCGGGGGTCGTTACTGCGTTCAGCATTCGATAATCACCACATGGGCGCCACTCGCCGTTACTCTTTTTGACGAGATGAAGTGGGCTCGCCCATGGGCTGTCGGACGGCTGGCAGATTTCTAAGTCGAGCATATACTCGAATTCTGCACGGGCCTCGCGCAATTTTTCGGAAGCCAATCGGCGCGGGCGTTGGCTCACTGGGGGGCCGCGCGTTTCAATGTGATGAAAAACGCCGGCTTTTGCGCGTCGGGGATTGCTAAGCGGAACTGTTATATCCGCAAATTCTCGCAACAGATCGCTGAATGGTCCGTTTGCGACAGTGCACGTTAATGTCAATGCCTCTCCCGCCTTTGCGTTTACTGGCTGAGAAAGAGACGTTAACGGGTCCATCAGTCTGTTGCTGGCTACGTCCACTACTAGTTTGTAGTGTCGCAGTAGGTCCGAACCTATTAGAGGTTCGGTCACATCGGCCACTACGAAGTACCATCGAATTGGACGACGTAGGCCTATTTTTAAAGTTATTAATTTTCGTCCGTAGGTTTTAATTGGACTATTGTTCGCGGCGAACAATCTCAATTTACCCGGCAACCGATTTGCAGGTGCGTATGAGCGCGGAAGAACGGAAATATCCGCGCCTGTGTCAATAATGAAGTCCACATTTAACTTCACGTCGTAAATTGACAAGCGACTTAATTGGGGGTTGCCGGCCGTTTGCGCTTTTTCTACGATCGGCAGTTCTAGTTTAAAGAACTAGACTGAATCCAGTTGCAAGGTTGCCTGCACCTCCTGGCCTGTGCCCGGAAACGATGGTGGAAGTAACACCTGCCCAAGGTGTTTTCGTTGGTTGGCGTGCGCGATCTGCCACGCCCGCGTCTAAAGTTTTCGCGCGACCTGCTTCGTCGCCGTGATCTGTCACGGCCAGGCCATGAATTGTTCCCCACGCTGAGGTTATTCAGTTGCGCTTGCAACTGCTGGACCTGCCTGCCTAAGCGTTCTATCTCATTGCTCGTCTGTGTTGCATGAGTGCACGTTACCGTGGAGGTTCGTGGTTGGGGCAGAGGTGGATTTTGCGCGGGATTCGTTGCCGGAAGGAATTGGAGATCCGTTCGGGATCTGTCCGTGGCCAGTACTGCCTCGGCGTGTCGCGCTAGCTCATCGAGACCAGATTCGGCTAGAGGCGCGACGATTGCCTGAACGTATTCTGGCAAAGACTCTGTAAATATAGCCGTTAAGGCTGTTTCGGACATGTCCGTGCCGGCCAGTTCACGGAAATAGGCGGCGCGCTGGGATGGTCGCATCCCAGAGGTGTCGGTCGACCGTAATAAACGTCGCAAGCGATTTTGCGGCGTTTCGCTATAGGCGTTAGTCACCATCTCCTTAAACGCCGTGTACGGTTGCGGAGATGGGGTTTTTATTAAACACTTCGCCTATGGAAGCAATTTTGGGTCTTGCACCCGTGTTACCACGAGGAACTTCACCTCTTCGTCGGTGATTCCTTCCACGCTGAAAGCTTTTTCGGCGTAACCGAACCAGTACTCTGGGTCGTCGGACGTGAAGTCCGGTAATATTACGTTCGGCCTTCGTGGACGTTGGTCCGTATAGGGGGGTATGTCGGCTTCCCGTAAGGGAGTTGGTTGAGATGCAGTCGGGAAAGTGTCCCTGTTAGTTGCCATTGTCGCTGTTTCGACCGAAGATTGCCACCTCGTGATTGGCATCTACTTTGAAATTTCGCGTCGTAAATCCGTCGCTCGGTGCGCGGATCGCTTGTTAACGAGAGGTTCGCGTTTACTTTTTTCGAGAAGTTTTTCGAGTGGAACGCGGTAAAACGACCTGCTGATTCCAAAGATTTTATTTTCGGGGATGGGCCTAGCACAAAAGGATTCTTTCTATTTTCCAAAGATAGTAAAAGGGTGGGCCTACACCAGAGGATCCTACGTGTTGTTCGACTGTGCTGGGAGCGGACAGAGAGAAACTTTTCCATTCGGAGGAGGACAAGAAGTACGAGGAGGAGAGAACTATCGAAGTTTTTCGCGGATGCGCGGCTGTTTCTGCCTTTCTTGCGGCGATCAATTTCGCTTTATTTCGCGGAGGTTAGTGTCGTCTGCTTTTCGCGCTGGTTAAGAGAAGGAATGTCAAGTGTGTGTTGTTCGTTTGCGAGTGTTTCGTGCTCTGAAGGAGCTTACAAAAACTTTTAAATGTGTGCTTGTTACTTTATATTTTATCGTTTAACGGTCATTTTATACTTAGTTGGTAATGTGGTCTATAGATTAACAAAAATTTTGTTCTCTCTGGTAAATTTTTACTCCAATGTGACAGAATTCTCGTTGGTGCGCTACGTTTTACTCTACTTATTGGTACGCTTTCATTACAAACGAAAAATATCCTTAATTTAATTCTTCTCGTCTCGAGCTTTTGAGTCTGCTCGCTAATATTGGTAACCAAAATCAACACGAATTTTTAACATAGGAAAAAGAGAAAAAAAAAAAAAGAAAAAGGTAAAACATTTGAAATTGATTGGCTCGTAAGAGATTTACACAAAAAAGAACAAAAAAGAAAAAAAAATTACGAGAAGCGAAACCAAACGATATAAAAATTAACTGCCGATTAAAAATGCACTTAAACATTCTTTTAATTCTCGCACAGGACAACACTTGGGTTTTTGCTTAATTCTATTCCTCACAATAATAGGAAGTACAAAAAAAACGTTTTGTTTCTGTAAAGTATACTTAAAGTTATCCCGCCTTGTAAACTTTTTCTAAGTTTTGAATTTTTTATAGTAGACCGTTTTCTTATGTCTAATCAAGCAGTATAAAGGGCTGCCTTGAATGCGTATACATCGGTCTGCGTTTGTATTTGCTCGGAAGGAGCTTTAAACATTTATCCTTTTCGGCTCTGAAGGAGCTTAATCAATTTATAATGAATTTCTGGTTGTGACTCAGAAGGAGCTTTAAAAACTTTTACACACTGAAGGCACACACAAAAGGAATCAATTATATAAAAAAAAAAGAAATGTATATAAAAAAAATTGTTATATTAAAAAAAACGTACGGTTTATCCGGAGATGTCCTTCGTTCGTGGGCGTCGTGGTGGCGAAGATGGGCTGCTTTCAGGTGTGCACTTTTGACCGGAACTCTCACTAGTTGGTTTTTATTTATAGGCGCTGGCACTGTCTCTGGTACTGTCACTTAATACTTGTGTTTTTCGTGTTGCTTATATGTGCTATTTTTCCCGAACTGTTTTATTTTTTTATTTTCGCGTGTTCACTGTTTTAAAAAAAATTTGTTTTTCGCGTGTTCTTATTTCCCACGTCGGGAAGTCCACTTTGGCGGAAGTTTTCCATTCGGTCGCAAGTGTTCCGCCGAACACCGTCCAATACCTAACACCAAAGAATTTCGGCACACAAATGAAACACCGTGAAAACGTTCCTTTGAAACTTTGAATTGTAATCTTTATTGTTTCGTGTTTATATCGAATTTAAACATTACTTTAGTCTTTGCGAGACTCGACGCACACGTAAGCCGATAACACACGCTCGACCGTTCGTTCCTTTTCCTGTGCCACGTCCGATTAAATAAAGTTAACTCGCGAATTGAAAAAAAACAACACAATTTTTAATGTTGCCGTCGGTGGCAGCTCGGCAGAATTCTCGATCCTCACGTCCTCGCAGCTTCCCGTCGACCTCCTCGATGGAGTTCTCTACCGTTCTCCTCTCTGGACGGATATTCGAACTATCCCTCTCGTCCCAGTGACGATCGAAATCTGACTGACTATCTGCACACACAGATATCCAGATTCCAAACTGGTATCTGTATCTGTACGGAAACAATTTTCTATTCGATCTGCTAACAGAATTCCGGAAATCTCTGTTAGCAGCATGCTATTTCATCCCAGGGGTAATTTCCTATTTTCCTGAAAGGAGAAAGTCATTCCTTGCATACATCATTATCATTGGTGATAGAATTTCATTTCCACGGCCTTCTGTTTGCACAGAACATCTGGCGCCCAGACCAGAGATATTCGGCGATTGTTTTGACGTACAGTCCGTGGGTCTTATTTGAACTTGGTACTCGGAATCGAAATCTATTAGATCTTTATAATGGTGTGAAATTCTAGCGTGGCCGTGGGACCGAAGTATTGCCTTTGTTGGCTTAACTCCTCATAAATCATCGCATATCTCGTTGAGATATTTTTGATTGCGATAGGTCGTGGCTGCCTTCTGTTGTTCAACGGATTTGGGTGGTCATTGCATTAAATTACCCGCACGTGCATCCGTTGATCGGCTCATTCTTTGATGATAGCAATTCTTTTGTATCGAATTTCGGAATTGCCGGTTCGATGAGATGTTCCTGGGCGCAGGCAGCATGTATGGCATTTTGGGAATCGTTTTTTAGGAATAGAACTCATGGAGGTTTATACCTTTGTTTCAGGCATGATGAATTATAATTGTTGAGCTTGACCTTAAAAGCTTTGGGGACGTTCAGTTCCTTGCTTTTTGGTGTCAGTCTCAACGTTGGCTGCGAGTTGCAGGCCCTATGGTGGGACTTTGGGACACGCGTCTGTGGGCGCGTGCAACGTTCTCAGGTAAGTAAGCTCTTTGAAGGTAGGAACCTTACCTGCGCGGAATTGTGCGTTCGTAGAACGCTACAGCCCTCTGCTGGGTAACGCAGCAGGGTGGCGTTTGAAAGTTGCGCTTTCGACTGCCGGAATGCATCACTTGCTGCTTCCGTCCAGACGATTGGACGTTTGTCGTTCTTCTTTGCCCCCTTTAAATATTCATTTAGAGGGGCCTGGACATGCGCGGCATTTTGTAATGTTGGTCGGTAAAAATTAAGCATGCCCAGGAAACGTCGTAATTCGCGAACGTTGGTAGGACGTGGGAATTCGTTGAGAGCTTTTACTCTGTCCGAGAGAGGCCGAATACCCTGATTGTTGATATGATAACCCAAATAGCTCACCTGCTCTTTGGCAATTTGGCATTTGTCTGGGTTGATCATTAGTCCGTAACGGCGGAAGCGTTCTAACACCTGTTTAAGATGTTGCTGGTGCTCCGCTCGGTTTCGAGACGCGATCAGGATATCATCGATGTAGGCGTAGCAAAAATCCAGCCCACGCAGAGCTGAATCGATGTACCTTTGAAATGTTTGTGCGGCGTTTCTGAGACCAAAAGTCATTACCTTGAACTCATATAGTCCAAAACGGGTAATGATCGTGGTTTTTGGGATCTCTTCGTGGGCCACTGGTATTTGGTGGTATGCCCTGGTGAGGTCCAGGGTCGTAAAGAGTGTGCATCCGCGCAATTCGTATGAGTAATCATACAAGTGTGCGATGGGATATCGGTCAGGGATTGTGACCGCGTTTAACAGTCGGTAGTCACCACACGGGCGCCATTCGCCACTTCGTTTTTTAACTAGGTGAAGCGGGCTGGCCCATGGGCTGACTGAAGGTTGGCAGATTCCTTGCTCCAGCATGTAGTCGAATTCTGCGCGTGCTGCACGCAATTTGTCCGGTGCTAGTCGTCGCGGGCGTTGGCTTACCGGTGGACCCCGTGTCTCGATGTGATGGTAAACCCCGGACTCTATGTGCTCCTGATTGGGAAGCGGTACTGTCGAGTGTCTATACTCTTCCAGTAGAGCCGGAATTTCATCGCATGTGATGTCGGCCTCGTGTGGCGTCCGTTGGGCCTCCCCAGGCGGATGGCCTAGTGACCGTTGTTCCACTAGTCTATTGTTCGCGGTGTCGACCAGCAAGTTGTGGCGCGATAGTAAGTCCGAACCTATTAATGGCTCGGAGACGTCGGCCACTATGAAGTGCCAACCTATAGGGTGCCGCAAACCTAGATCCAGTCGTAGGTACTTACGTCCGTAAGTAGCTATGGATGTGTTGTTCGCTGCTAGTAATTGGAGTCTGCTAGGCGTTCTATTTTGCGAAGCGTATGACTTAGGTAAAACTGATATGTCGGCGCCAGTGTCGACCGTAAAACTTATATCCAATCTCGGGTCTTTGATTGTTAAGCGACTTACTTGGAGTGTTCCGACCGTTTGCGCTGGAGTTGCGGTCGGCCGTCCTAGTTTAAATCCGCGTTTGGTGCTGGTTTTACGGGCTTCCAGCCCCAGGGTTGTGTGCATTTGCGGGCCTTTGCCCCAAAACGCCAATGGTATGAACACCAGGCGGGTGTTAATGCACCTCTCAGAGGCTCGCGTTGACTTGCTGTGGTCTGGGTCTGGGGACTCTGATATGTTGGGCGGTTTTGGGCCGCACGCGCGAAGTCTCGTAATTCGGTCCGTAATTGAGCGATTTCGCGTTGTAAACCTAACTCGTAACGCGAGGGTCCCGGTTGCCGGGAATGGGATTGCCTTGAGTCTCGAGTGTGCGCCAAAGCTTGCGACGAGTCTGTGGCGATTGGTTGTGACGCGCAGGTGCCCCTAACTGAACGCGGGATGGTATGGGCTGAAGAGTAGTATCGCGAAGACGATTCATCCTGTCGATTAATGGTCGCTACCTGAAAGGCTGGGGACTCCTCTCGTTGGTCAGCGCTTTCTACGATTGCATCTGCAATCTTAGCCAGCCAACTCAGGCTTTGATTAGGCTGAGCGATTACGGTGGGACGCACTTGTTGCGGAAGACCCTTAATGAAGTGGGGTCTGATGACATTTTAGCGGTTTTATACGTTCTTCAAGTGTTCCGCCGAACACTGCTTGCTGGATAGAAAACATAAACACCAGAGCGAACGCGGTTAAAAAGGAAACATCAAGAAAATTGCTCTTGAACTTTACTTTATTGTTAGCGTTTGTTATCGTTCTCACTAAATAAATAGTTCCAATACATAGTTTTACAAAAATAATATTCGCTTTCACAAAATAATCTAAACCGATCAAAAATGAAAAAGACTTCGTGCGCACTCCACACAGACCCAGACTCGACTTTTCTTTTTTTTCTTCTCGGGCTATCTTAACGCGTATCACCTTCTCGTGGTGTTCTCGTATTCCTCGTCGCGTGATGATCAGAATCTCACTGACTCGCTATTCTCCTCAAAAATGCCCTGATACAGATCGTATCTGTATCTGTATCGAAAAATTTTCTTATTCCCCCTGCTAACAGAATTTCCGAATTCCTGTTAGCAGCATGTTATCGCATCCCCGGGGATATTTCATAGTTTCCTGAGAAAGGGAAAGTCATCTTGCATACATTATTCGTTGGTGATAGCATTTCCTTTTCCACGGCCTTCTGTTTGCACAGAACATCTGGCGCGCAAGACGGAGATGATTTTTCGGGCGTACAGCCCGTGGTTGCTTGCCTTTTGCAAACAACCGAAATCCATTAGATCCCTCTAATGGGTGTGAAATTTTTACAAAGAAATCGTGGGACCGGAGTATTTCCTTTGTTGGCGTTGGACTTGTAAATCTTCCGAATTATCTTGTTGCGATAATTACGGTTGTTTACACTTTTGGTAGCGGATAGGCGATATGCTTTCATGCGTTTAGCTGCCAGTGTATGCATCCGTTGTTATCTATCTACCAAAAATGGTAATTCCTGGTAAACATCGTGCAATGTTTAAGATGGGAGATCTGTATGCGATGCTTTTGCCGTTGGATTTTCGGGATCTTGCACGGAATTAGAGGTGCTAATTGCCTTTAGCTACCCGAGTATGCCTCCCTGATTCGGTTACTTTACCGAAGATATAATTCCTTGGAAACATCGTGCAGATGTTTTGGATGGAAGATTTATGGCCTGTAATCTGGAATTGTTTTTGCGTACTATGAATGGATGCGTTGACTCGATACTGAAAATTTTTGAACGTTAAGTTCCTTGTTTTTTTGATGTCGGGTTCAACATTGTTTCAGCTTCCTATGCCCTTGTTACAGGTCTGATTAAGAGCTTTGGGGATACGTGTCTGTGGGCACGTGTAATGGATAAGGTAAGTAAGTTCCTTGAAGGTTTGGAACCTTACCTGGGCGGAATTGTGCGTTCGTAGGACGCTACAACATCATCGGGGATCCCCTTTCCCGCTATTGAGCGCAAATGTGTGAGAAAATGCGATGGCTTCATCCCCGCGAAGTTGGTCTCGCTGAACAAGCGTTGGTGCCTCTTGGCAATAGACTCGTCGAGCGCGTTGAGGAGCGTTTCCCTCATATCCGTATAAGGGCCGTTACCAGGAGTTCTTATTATGTGTGTCACATGTGTACGCTGGTTTCGGTTTAACACCATCATAACCTCGAGCGCGCGTGGCCTCTCCCCGCTCACGCCCGCCGCGTCGAATATGGGGTCCGCCATGGTGAACCACACCTCCGATTCCTCCTCGTCGAAAGGAGGCAAGCGCAAGTCACGTGAGGCAGCACGTGGTGACTGCTCTGTCGGTGTCGCATTCACGAATACCGGGGACTCTGATCTGTGAGGGAGTGTGTCGCGGGCTTTCTCCTGCCGCGAGTCCGTGGGCTGTTCCACGCAGAGCGCGTCCACGAAGGTCGGAGACTCCGGGCGCGGTACTCCCAGCTCCCGCTGCAGCTCCGCCTGTGGCACAAACTGTGGTTCGGTATGGGACTCCCGCTGTGATTCCGGTTGGGGCTCCTGTTGAGCCTTCTTTGACCTCGTAAACTGGGCCATTTTCTACAAAAGGGTGGTGGGGCCGTTCCTCGCAACGCGAGAACCACGAGAAACGTAGGAAAAGGTTGTCTGAGCTAACTTGTGTTAATACCGATCGTCGCTTACTGTTATTTCAATGCCCTGAAGGGGCTTAATAAACGGATCTGCCGCCAAATATCTTTTTAGAGCTTGACGTAAATTTTTCTTGCACTATTCGCTAATCTATGCTGTTCTTTAAATACAATATAGAAGCACAAAAAGAAAAAGGATATTTGTATTTTTGGTGGTTCAGAAGGAGCTCACCGAATAAGTAGAAAAAAACAAAAAAGGAAAAATGTTTAACGTCACCTGGAATCCAACGTTGTGAACAGTGGCTGCTACAGGTGCCGTTCTTCGGCTGCCGTTGCTGGTACCACGCAGGGAATAGCCTCCTTATCTGACTCCACTTTGCTATTATGTGCGTAGGGTGTGCGTCCTCTCGCACATTAACTTGTTACTAATTATGGTGTAGTTGTTTTTTGTAGGCGAATATAGTTGCCGTACGTGTCGCTGCTTCGATGTTCGCAATTGGTGTTGTGTCCAAATGATATCGGTGATCGTTTGACAGCTCGTTTATCTGGTTGCGTGTTCTTTTTCACTTGGTAGATCACCAATTATGGGGTATTTTTGTATATTTGGTCTTGACAGTGTGTCGGTCCGACACGGGTTCCTCAAGAAGTCCCCACACTGCACCGCGTCCGTCCGTAGATCGTGCACCGATGTCTTAGATGGATGAGAAACAATCTGACTCCTCTTGGTGGTGAAAATGAACTTTAAGACTAAAGTACAAAAGAAAATATTTATTTTGTTAAATCTAAGGTACCCTAACATTGCCACATAACGACTTTTTATTTAGTTACCAAAAAGGAATATTTATGTTGCCCAAACAGCAATGTATCTTAATATTTACGTTGTTACAAACAGAGTACTTAAATTGTTACACTAGTCTTTATATTGTTACAAAAGAAGTATTTAAATTGTTACACTACTCTTTATATTGTTACAAAAGAAGTATTTAAATTGTTACACTATTCTTTATATTGTCGACAGGACAATGTATCTTACTATTTATTGTTACAAAAGAAGTATTTAAATTGTTACACTATTCTTAATATTGTTATAAAAGAAGTATTTAAATTATTACACTATTCTTAATATTGTTATAAGAGAAGTATTTAAAGTGTTACACTATTCTTTATATTGTCAAAAAGAAGTATTTAAATTGTTACACTATTCTTTATATTGTCGACAGGACAATGTATCTTACTATTTATTGTTACAAAAGAAGTATTTAAATTGTTACACTATTCTTAATATTTTATAAAAGAAGTATTTAAATTATTACACTATTCTTAATATTGTTATAAGAGAAGTATTTAAAGTGTTACACTATTCTTTATATTGTCAAAAAGAAGTATTTAAATTGTTACACTATTCTTTATATTGTCGACACGACAATGTAGCTCGATATTGGCGCACGAAAAGGTAGTTAATTGGTTGCCACTAATCACGTCGATTTGTTTCCTTTGATGATTAGATACGCGTTCGCCTGATTTCCTGCACACGCGTGGCTTCGTTTGTCCGTTTAGCGAGTGGTGATAATTGGCGAGTTGTAGCGCGTATTCGTTTATACTAGACGTTTTGCCCTACGCGTGAACCGATTGTTCCTTTAGCGAGCCGGGGATAATTGACGAGTTGTAGCGCGTATTCGCTTACACTAGACGTTTTGCCCTAGGCGTTATTCGCTTGTTCTTCCGTTTTTTTATTTTTTCTGTTGGCTAGGTATATGTCGTACCGATTGCTCTTGATTCTGGTTGTCTACTAACTCCTCCGTCTGTGCTGCAGCACTTAGGGGTTGGTTTATTTGCCACCAACACAGGTGCAGCCATTTCTCTCATACCAACTAACTCATACGGAAGTCTACTCTTCGTGATGTACTCTCACACAGCCAAGGAAACGATCATGCATTTGCCCTGGCCCGTGTAAGTCACCCCAGGAGCCGGCATTCATGTTCATGGGTGCACCGTACCCCTGGTGGTGTCCATCTATATATCATGTTAACAGTCGTGGGCGCTATGTGTGGCTTTTTCGTAGATATTTATTTAATATCAGAGGTCGCCCGGGTGACCCATACGTGCGACTTGATGTATCTTTACGCTGGCATACGTTATATCTCTTGTATTGTATTCAATTAGAGATGTGTCCTTTTAAGGACATGCGTTGTGGGTTTCGTTTCTTGCGCGCCTGCTTGGTAATTCTGGGAATTAGTCGCAGGCTTGCGCAACCGCATAATGTGTTGGATGGTTATTCTGCTATATCAAATCGTTGGTTGATGTTTTTACCAGATCGTTGTGCAGGTGTCCCATGTTTGCTTGCGACATAAAGTTTCATGCTTCTTGCAACTACGTTGCGCCTGTCTTCATGTCGTGCTTTTAGATATTTTAAGTATTTCTATTTTGGGGAATGACTGTTATTGCTGATACAGTTTTCGTATCAGCAGACATTGGTAGTTAGAAACGCTAATGCAGGCAAGTACACGATTTATCGGAGCCGAACGCTTATAAAAAAGGGGGTTACCTGGTTGTAGGTAAGCAGTTAAGTAGTGGCGTTGGCAAGAGCCGCCACAAACTTTTTGTCACTCCTTTCTTTATCCACACACACACTTTAAATAAAACACCTTTTTTTCTTAATTATATGTTTATTTGAAATTACGTATTGCACCGAAGGGGTAACACTTATTTCAATGTATTCCTTACGTATTCACGACAGATCTCGTCCGATTGTTTGTTGTAGTAAAGAAGTCTGTGGTGTGTTTTTGTCTGTTTGTTGGTATTCTACGTCGTTATATTATGAGAGGTCTCTTCCTTGTCTCGGTTGGGTGCCCGTCCGACACTGGTTCACCGATGACGTCCCCACTGCGGGTTCAATCTTGGCGTATTGTTGGTGTATTCAATATAAACAACTGCTGTATTCTTAAGGCTATTTTCTTTATTAAACCAATGCGCTTACTAATATTTAAAATCTAGGTACAAACGGTATTTAATATGTTTTTAAGTAAAAATTGTATTCAAGTACACTAGTTATTTAACAATTAATTCGAATTCGAGTACACTAGTTATTTTACAATTAATTCGTTTTAGAGTACACTAGTTATTTTACAATTAATTCGAAATCGAGAACCTTGTTATTTTACAATTAATTCATTTTAGAGTACACTAGTTATGTTACAGTTAATTCGTTTTAGAGTACACTAGTTATTTTACAATTAATTCATTTTAGAGTACACTAGTTATGTTACAATTAATTCGTTTTAGAGTACACTAGTTATTTTACAATTAATTCGGAATCGAGAACGCTAGTTATTTTACAATTAATTCGAATTCGAGTACCTAGTTATTTTACAATTAATTCGTTATCGTGGTGCACTAGGTCTTTAACACATAAAATTGAATTCGTAGTGCGCTAGGTCTTTAACACAAAATTTGAATTCGTGGTGCACTAGGTCTTTAACACATAAAATTGAATTGGTAGTACGCTAGGTCTTTAACACATAATTTGAATTCGTGTTGCACTCGATCTTTAACACATAATTATTGAAATGGTAGTGCGCTAGGTCTTTAACACATAATTTGAATTCGTGTTGCACTCGATCTTTAACACATAATTATTGAATTGGTACTGCGCTAGGTCTTTAACACATAATTTGAATTCGTGTTGCACTAGATCTTTAACACATAATTATTGAATTGGTAGTGCGCTAGGTCTTTACACATAAATTGAATTCGCGGTGCACTAGATCTTTAACACATAATTTTGAATTCGTGTTGCACTAGATCTTTAACACAAAATTATTGAATTGGTAGTGCGCTAGGTCTTTACACATAAATTGAATTCGCGGTGCACTAGATCTTTAACACAAAAATTTGAATTCGTGGTGCCGATCCACTCTGGTCTATTGCCTCTTTTTCTCTAAATTTATCTCCACAGGGTTGATTCGCGCCACCGCACAGCACATCAACATACATTGGTGCTGCTCACCACATCGTACCCCATGCCTGTGTGCACTTTTCGTTATGTGCACAGTAGTGGGCGCTATTGTGTGTGGTTCGATCATTGTACGTAATTATATGGAGGGTAGCTCATATTGCTCATACTTGGGACCCGATGCGGCTACACGGGCATGCGTTGTATCTCTCGTATTTGTATTGGTTGAGATGTGTCCTTTTAAGGGCATGCGTTGTAGGTTTCATCTGTTTGCGCGCCTGCTTGGTAATTCTGAGAATTAGTCGCAGGCTTGCGCAACCGCATTATGTTTTGGATGGTTGTTCTGCTATATCAGATCGTTGGTTGGTGTTTTAACCTGATCGATGTGCAGATGTCCCATGCTTGCTGGTGCCATGTAGTTTCATACCATTGCAACTACGTTGCGCTTGGTCTTCATGTCATGATTTCAGGTATGGTGAACATTTCTACTTTAGGAAAGATGCCTGTTATTGCTGATACACTTTGTATCAGCTGCATCGTGGTTATTAGACATGCTAATGCAGGTAAGTACGCGCTTAATTGGCGCCGAAGGCTTACATAAAAAAAAAGGTTACCTGGTGGTAAGTAGGCAGGTGAGTAGTGGCGTTCGCATGAGTCGCCACAAGTCTAACAGATAACACAATCAATAACTACCGAAAGACTACTTCTATATGCGATAACATATATTTATATTACTTTGTTGTTTTTTATTATTATTAAATATATTACACGGACACACTGATACCCGGACACGTTAATGCATTACCAGATGATGGTTACAACTCAACCATTTCGTATACTTCTCTATTGAGGTACATTTAATTATTTGTTAAAGGAAAAACGTCTAACTCAAGTACTCCTCTCGTTGACGGCCTCGGCCGAATCTCACAAACCAACTCTCAAAAGTCTCGCCGTGTCGGTCGAGATTCAAAAAAACAAACTCCCAAACGAAGACCTGTTTTTTCGTCATCCTGAGGATCGAAGGATATCTCATTTCTTTCTTTATCTTTCCCGGCTTGGGATCAAAAGCGGAAACACAAAGGGAAAAATCAACCGAGGATCGTGCGAATGCACATTTATAATCCTCTATGTTGATAGGCGCTAAACGAATGTGTAATTCGTTTTATGGTGCCTGTTGTTTGTTCTAGCCGACTCGGCAAGGATCCCTTTTGTCAGAATACGATAGGGAATACAAATAGAGCATTGTGATAATGAGCATTTCTGATTCTCTATGTTGTTTACTGTAGCCGAATGGGCAAGGATCTTTTCCGTGGGGAATCGATACAAAGGCGAATATTTTCCTTTTGTTTGTTTTAACTAAACTTTGCTAAAACGAAAACTGGCGTTGGTTGTTTTAATTGTTTTAGATAACCATTTTTCTGAGGTCCCGTAAAATTGCTGGCGCGCAATTTTGTATGATACTCAGTGGTTTTGTTTGAAAGACGGCATCTGGTCCGCACATTTGCGTTTTAGGAGTTTTGTGTGGTGAACACTTGGTTCACTGATTATATTTTCAAGTTTTTTTTTTATATGAGTAAATTGAACGTTTAGTTCAATTTGCTTGGAGTTTAATTGATTAACGCAAATTGGACGTTTAGTTCGATTTGCTTGCTATCCATTTGGATGTTTTCGGGGTGTATCGCCGTTAGTGGTGGAGACTAGCTTCAAAAGGGTAATTTTTTATGGGATGGGTGGTTGTGGCCCTAACAACTCCACCTATTTTCCAATGATCGAAAGTTCACTGTTCAACAAAATGAGAAAAGAAACTCCACGGAATACCTCGGACAATCGTTCGCCAACAAGAAATAAAAAGCAGGGAAAATTGTTTACTGTATTACTTTCTTTTATTTTAAAACTTCTTGAAAAGGGTGGAGTGCTTGTAGGTGATTTTTGCTAGTGCACCAAGCATGGGCGCGGATTGAGCAAAGATACTACTGCGGAAGGGAAGAATCACCCAACACACCACGAACGGAGATGTTATTCCTAGGGTCGAATAGAGCACAACACCACAGTTTAGAACAAGAACACCAATAGCTCCAAGGATCTTCCACCCCCGGAGAATGAATTAAAACACCGTGGTTGCGAATCAAAATTTATTTATTGTTAGCTGCCACCTTTCACAATCGGACACTTATGCACGTACTTATTGTCAATTCATGTACAGTATAAGGATTACATTTATTTATGGTTCACTGTGGAACATATCGATTGAACACTTATGAATGTCAACTCACTTCTAGGGAGAGGGCTAAATTTATTTGAGGTATTTGTCGCACCGAACCGAATTAACTCAATTTGAAGTAGTTACACAATTCAAAATAGTTACTATTGATGATACGTCCACACTCCTGGTGTTACCACTCGACTGGATAAAAACGGACTCCTGTGTTCGAGGTGCGTGTGTACACTCTGAAGGATAATATCTGACTGCCTTGCCATTCACAACCATCAGATCGACATGGCAGCGAATAGCATCGAAAGGGAGGAGCAAAGGGATCAACTCGGTGGCAGCCAATCATGATCGGGGTGAGATTATATGGGGAGAATTTTCCATGCATCATTTTAGTTACTAAATACCAGCAACTAACGCGCATAAGGGTATGCAGGCGTTGTTGTTGTAACCCATCGCAATGATCATTAGAGGAAGAAATAGGTCTCTGCTTCTTATGTAAATAGAAACGCTATTTCAATGATTAAACGATGGGTCGCCGGCTGTTTACGCAATTGTGTAGAGTAATGAATTGCCGACGATGGACCTTTCTGGTGTGAAAAACACACCGAAGATTTGCTCTCCTATGGGAAGGTCGTAAATCAACATTTAGGTGATGGTTTAGCGGACTGTTAGTGTCTATGTCGAAGTTGAGGCAGTGATCCGCCGAACACTGTGCGCAAAAAATTTTAAAACACAAAACGAAACCGGGACGAATGTGGCACTGAACACATGAAACACAAGGATATTTGTCCTTAACCTGTGGATTTATTTTTATTGTTTAAAAAAGTTTACACGGACAAATCACTAGGTATAATTTCGCACGCCCGATCACACACTTGACGTTCCTTTCTTTTATTTCATTCAATACGCGGACTGGTCTCCTCGTTGGATTCTCGGTGTCCTCCTCGTCGCGTTGACGATCGAAATCTGACTGACTATCTCCATCCGAAACCCAAAACCTGATACCGATCGTATCTACGTCTCCAGAAGAAATCTTTCATTTCATCCGCTAACAGAATTTTCCACAGTATCTGTTAGCGGCATGTTATTAATGCCCATGGGAAATTTAGGTGCCTGAAAAGGAGAAAGTCCCTCGACGCATACATCCTTATATCATCATCACCATCCGTGGTGGTGATCGATGTTCGGATCGACGCCTGTCGATTGTGTGCCGCCTCTATTTGCATAAAACATCTGGCGCGCACAACGGAGATGATTGTTCGGGCGTACAGCCCGTGGTTGTTTGCCTTTGTAAACACAACCGAATTCCATTAGATCCTTCTAATGGGTGTGAAATTTTTAGAAAGGAATCGTGGGACCGGAGTATTTCCTTTGTTGGCGTTGGACTTGTAAATCTTCCGAATTATCTTGTTGCGATAATTACGGTTGTTTACAATTTTGGCCGCGGATAGGCGATATGCTTTCTTGCGTTTAGCTGCCAGCGTATGCATCCGTTGTTATTTATCTACCAAAAATGTAATTCCTGGTAAACATCGTGCAGATGCTTTGGATGGAAGATTTATGGCCTGTAATCTGGAATTGTTTTTGCATACTATGGATGGATGCGTTGACTCGATGCTGAAAGTTTTTGAACGTTAAGTTCCTTGTTTTTTTTGATGTCGGGTTCAACATTGTTTCAGCTTCCTATGCCCTTGTTACAGGCCTGATTAAGAGCTTTGGGGACACGTGTCTGTGGGCACGTGTACTGGATAAGGTAAGTAAGTTCCTTGAAGGTTTGGAACCTTACCTGGGCGGAATTGTGCGTTCGTATGACGCTACAATGGTGTTGCAGTACAGCAACATGAGCAAACAACAATTAATTTAAATGTGGTATGGTTGGATCCAATATCTAACCAACTCAACAACAACGGAAATGAATGGGATACCAAAACTGATATAATTCCAATATTCATCAACATCAACATCAATACCAACAAAATCGAATCCAGCAACCTGATAATGTTAAACTACACCAACGATCATCGTCATCTGCAACTCCAAGGAAAACACCAACATCTGCTCTTCAGCGCTGTCGAAAGAGACAGACTCTGTTATGTTTATTTATAACAATTAAATATATTTAAATGTAAAAAGGGGACTTACTGTGATTTTTAATCTTGAGCGGTCGCTGCAGTTGTTGTCTGTCCGCGTCAGGTTGCAGGGGGCGTTGAACGTCGTGCTCCCCTGTTCAGCAAGCTGTTCCGTCAATATTGGGTTTTAATTGTTTAGAACAATATGGTAGGATTCTCCTTTATACACTAGCATTCTCATCCTTTATTACGCCTTTTTCAGAATAACACAGCGTGGTTGTTGTCCAATGTATGGCTTGTTGCGATATTGAATATTTTACTTTTTTCCAAATTTTATTCGTGCTGTCTCCTTTTGAAGTTTACGACGAATTGTCTTTTCCGAATTTATTTCCGGTGTATTATGTTTTATTTTATTATATTTTTTTTTTTCTCCGCCAAGTAGAATTTGCATAAAGTAGTTTATGCAAATTAGCTACTTGGCGCGTTATTTTCCTTTTTCAGGTAAAGAGGGGAATCAAAGGGGGATTAGTGGATTCTGGGGGGACCTGGACTCAATGTCGGTCCGTAACAATACCTTCCCCCCTTAAATAGTGATAGCTTCATTCTTAGAAGAGGAATGAAGCTTGGCTACTTAAGTATCAAACTGTAGCATTGATCCCTACACCGTCTGTGGTGTATTTTCTTCCCTTGTTTGGCGTGGTTTCTTCTGCTTTTGGCTTTCTCTATTCGTAATAGGGTTTTAGCCTATTCTTGTGCACCACCACATTTCTTCTCCCTACCTTAACGACGCTATTTACCAGACTATTTATTTGCACTACCTTGTAGGGACCCCTCCATATGGGAGCTAATTTTCCTTGCTTTTGAGCATTGCGTATTAAAACTTTGTCGCCCACATGGAACGTGAATGGGCGTATCTTACGGTCGTAGTACTCGTTCGACTTCTTCTTGGAAGTTAATAGGTTACGCCTTGCTATTTCGTACGTATGTTGAAGTTTGTACTTCAATAGCTTATGGTAACTGTCATGGTTGTATACCGGTTCCGGAGGTTGCTTTATGCTCGTCGGTACCTCCGGGGTAAACCCAAATAGACAGTCCATTGGCGTAAGCTTAGTACCTTCGTGTACATTGGTGTTGTATACGAATGTTGCCGTCCTCAGGTACTGGTCCCATGATTGGGAATTCCCATCCACAATGCTTCGCAGGTAATCTACGAGTGGACGATGGGCTCTTTCTAAGGCTCCATTTGATTGTGGGTGGTACGCTGAGGTTTGTAGTTTTTTAATACGGAGCAGTTTGCACACGCTTTTAAACAAACTGCTTAGGAAATTGCTTCCCTGATCGGTGACCAATTGCTTCGGAACACCATACCGAGCAATTATTTGGTCGAAAAAGACTGTGGCCACCGTTTCTGCCTCCACATCTGCGAGAGCGTAGCAATCTATATACTTCGACAAGTTGTCTTGGAATGTAAGTATATATTGATTGCCGGTTGGAGTGCGATCAAGAGGACCTACTATATCTAAGTATACTTTGTCGAAAGGCCTCTTTGCAATGTCGGTTATTACCATGGGCATACGTATGTTCGGTGAAGATTTCATGGTTTGACATGTTTTACATACTTTGATGTATTGTTTAATGTCGCGCATCATGTTCTTCCACCAAAAATGTCTACGTATTTTGTAGTACGTTTTACTCACTCCTTGGTGTCCACCCAAAGGAGGATCATGGTATTCCCGGAGTAGGAACTGAATGTCTTCAGGATTGGTTATCTCCATTCCTTTTTCCGTGCAGGCCGGAATGGGATTTTCGTTAAGAGAGGACTTATCGTCATTTGGACTATCCTGAGTTTCTTCGCTTGCCCTTAACTTTTTAGCTTGGGCGCGTGTTAGTACATTGCACCTTGGTAGTGTGGGAGTCTCATCACAAATTTGCGGGATACGACTCAAGGTATCCGCATTAGTGTTGTATTTACCGGGTTTATATTCGATTTGGTAGTCGTACTTCAGTAGTTTGCGATTGAACCTTAGTAAACGTGACGTGGGGTCTTTCACGTTGAATACTCCCTTTAACGGTTTGTGGTCCGTGTATATATTAAATTTTCTCCCTTGTAAATAACAACGGAAATTCTTAGTCGCCCAAACAATGGCTAATAACTCTTTCTCAATCGTAGAGTAGTTCTTTTCCGCCTTATTCAAGGTTCGACTGGCATATGCGACTGGCTGGTCCTTACCGAGTTCGCCTTGCGACAGTACGGCGCCCAGTGCTTCGTTGCTCGCATCCGTGGTCAGATTAAAGGGTTTGGTAAAATCTGGATAGATTAACAGTGGCGGCGAGACCAATAACTCCTTTATGTTATCAAATGCTTGTTGGCATTTGTCTGACCAGGTGAATTTGACGTCCTTCCTTAACAAATTTGTTAAGGGGCGTACTATCTTCGAAAAATTTTGAACAAATTTTCGATAGTAATTCGCCAAGCCTAGAAACGATTGGACGTGCTTTACTGTTTTGGGAATGGGGAAATCCCTGACACTAGCTGTCGTGTCTGGATTTGGCATTGCCCCTTTTTCGGAACAAACATGTCCCAGATATACTACTTCCTTCTGGAGGAACTTGCATTTCTCTGGTTGCAACTTGAGGTTGTGGTATCTAATTTGATCGAATACTTTCCGGAGTTTGTCATTATGGTGTTCTAGGTTTTTTCCATATATGACCACGTCATCCAGATAAACAAAGCATTCGATTCCTTGCAACCCGGTTAGGACATGGTTCATGAGTCTCTGAAACGTAGCTGGTGCTCCCTTCAGACCAAATGGCATACGTTTGAACTCATAGTGCCCGTAATTTGTGCTGAACGCTGTCTTATTTTGATCCTTCGGATCTACTAAGACTTGGTGGTAGCCGCTGGCTAAATCGAGCGTGGAAAAATAGCGTGAGTGACCGAGCTGGTCTAAAATGTCCTCTATTCGAGGGAGAGGGTACGCATCACCGATGGTTTTGTCGTTCAGTTTTCTGAAATCGACCACAACTCTCCATCGGGTTTTTCCATCGGGGCTCGCTTTCTTAGGAACTACCAAGAGTGGTGAGTTCCACGGTCTTTTGCTTGGTTGAATGATGTCATTCTCCAGCATCTCCCGTACTTGCTCGTTGATCACCTCTTTCTTGCACTCAGGCAGACGGTACATTCTTTGATTTATCGGTGCTTGATCCTGTATCACCGGTATCTCATGCGTTATTGCACTGGTATATGTTAGGAGATCACCTTTAAGGTGGAAAATATCGTTAAACTCCTCACATATTTCCACTATGGATTGACATTCTTGAGGACTTTTTTTGAGGTTTTTACCTAAGTGGAGTTCCTCGTGTAATTGTGTCAACCTTGGATCTTTTGGTAATTCCTCCTGTGAGAATAAATGTCGGATATACTGGTGGTTGTCTCCCTCCGAAAGTTTTTTATCCGCATTGTATTCCGTAGAACGGTTGTCCTCATTTTCCAGCGGAAAGGTGGAAAAGTCCTTCATTGGATGTAACTCCACCATGATCCGGTCTATGGTTTGGAGGTAGTTTGCGATATTGAGTACCTCTACATGAGCACTCTTCGCTTTCCTTACAATACAGTTGGATATGAAAATCCCTGATTGCATTTGTTTAGGTACTAGCACTACGTCTTCCCGAATTTCTATGGGAAGTCACAGCATTTTTCGTGAACGTGCCGGTATTATTGCCGGTTTGTCCAGAAAAATTTCTACCTCCGAAGCGTTTGACAATGATTGTTTCACCACTGTTGCTTCTTTGTTAGCTTTCTTTGGTTTGTCAGCTATTAATGTGGGGTTGGAATGCTTGGAGCCTGACAAAATATCGCCCCCTTTCCCCTGTTTGGGTAGGGTATCCGGTGTATTTCCGACCACGGTCTGGATCTCTATGGATCCCCTTGGCTCGGATTCCCGACTGGTTGCCTTATGTCTTGGCGTCCGCTTCCTAACTACGGTTCAATAAGACAAGCCGGGAAATCTGTTGTTTTGAATGATGAACCGGTGATTTTAATCAAAAGAGATCAAAATTGCTGTTGCGGTGCTGGTGATGGCTGTTAATCAACCAATGTGCTGTTGGTAACGTTTTTGAGCTGGGAGCTGAAAGATCGTTGCGAGTTTTTGAAGTGATTCTAAAGGACGGTACCGTTGGTGTTAGGTGTGAATTATTCCAGTTTATGTACCAAGGAGTCAGTCAATGTAAAATATTCAGAGGTGCTGTTTTAAAGAAGCCTTAAAGGGTGATTTTTGTAATTAAGTGCGGTTTGAATTTCAACAAATAAAATTCCTTGTAACAAGGTACCAATTAAATTTAAATTTGCTTTTCTTTCGAGTGACATTCGGACAGAAAACAGATGGACATGTTCATCTCTAGGTCCGCGAACGGTTGGCAGCCGTTAATAGGAAATTTGGCTGCATGTGATCATGTTGATTTTAAACAACATGATATGGAAGATGTTGCCGTCAAGGCGAAAATATCTTTTTCTGTTTACATTGGGTAAACAGAAGTCTGGTTCTCGTGTTGGGTGGATGTAAACGGATGTTATTATGATTACTTTTTTGTTTTCACAAAAAAGTTTAACTGCCATGCATTCGATATTGAAAACATTGGCGAACCTGATTTCGGTGAATTGAAGTTTATTATTTAGTTGGATGCCGGTACCTCCATGGGATCCAGTAGTTCTTGGGTTTGAAATAAATGTATAACGGGCGATGGATACTCGGTAGTTGGACTTAAGCCACGTTTCTGAGAGGAGAAGGATATCTGAGGAGAAGGTTTTAACAAACAGCCGTAAGTGTTGCGTAAGGATGTTGGAGTATATAGACTCTGCGTTGAGGGCGACTATAGTTAGTTCAGACATTGAGGGAAAGAATATGGGCGGTTATAAGTGAGAGATATTTTTCGATATTCGACCTATGCTTCAATGTAGGAAGCATAGTTTGTAGACTCTTGATGTAGCCCATGATGTCCAGGTTGAGGCCAATGGAGTTGGGGTTGTTTGACGTCGGCGTGTTTTGATTGTTTTTGATTACATCCGCATATGATGTTCCTGGCCTTGTAAGTTGTGGTAATGTGTTCTGCGATGCGGATGTGGTTGGTGGGGATTTGTTGGTTGTAGTTGGTTTTATTCTTCTTTGAAGAATTCTCAATTTATGAGGGTACTGGGAGAAATTGGCTGGATGTGGACCTCCGCAGTTACAGCATGTCACAGCGATTTCCTTAGTAGTAATGGATCCATCGGGGTTTGGGGTTTGGATTTTTCCTGGTTCCATACCCTGTGGATTGACCTTACATTCTCCTGGTTGATGTTCATCGGCACATGTACGGAGTTTGAAAATAGTCCAGCCTGTGGATTTTCAGCTCTGGGCAAATCCTGATGATCTCCGACGCTAGTTCTTCGTTGGTCCAAGTTGGATCAATGTGCCTAATGATGAATGTTGTTGGTTTGAGCTGATGGTGTTGGAAAGTAAAAAATTGGTGTTGTAGTTCCGCAAGTTTTCTAACGGTTTTCTCGTGATCAACCAGCGTTGTTGTTGGAGACAGAGGAGCCTTTAGTGTTTGTGGTGAAGTAGCGGTGTCCTAGGGCATTTTCTACTATTAGAATTATTCCCTTTATACTGGTCACATTTTTGATGTAGATTGGTGGTGGTCTAACATTTTTGTGCTGGGCAGGCAGGGGACTCGGTGCTGGCTTGGCTTGTTTGGTGGATTCCTTATGGGCTGATGATAGTTGTTCACGCGCAACGTTCGTCCGTTGTTCCGCCGACAAAAGAACGAAACGCCGCCACGTTCGTCCACAACCGGGAAGGATGAAAAGCACGATCACCAGAGAAAAGGAGATAAAACACACGGAAGCTACAGCACAGAAAATGAAACACTCAGGATAAAGTTTAGTAAAACTGGTTTTTATTGTTAAGTAAGCTGGGTCTATATATTAAAATCACGAGACACATAACTTATAGCGAGGTGACGAGAATTTTATTAAACAACACAAACTCCGTCAAATGTTACTTATCCTACCGCGACAATGTATTTGCCATATTTCAAATATGCTTGTTAAGAGTTTATTATCTACTCTCCGGATATAAAGGGACGGCGGAGATGGAGGCGACTCGACTGACCCCTGGGATGGTTGGATTAAGACTCAACGATATTCAATCGTTGTTAAAAGAAATTCAGCCAGTGAAATTGGCTCTCTTAAATTAAGGGTGTATTTCCTGTTCCGGGAGAGACGTAAAGTCCTCTTTGGGGTAACCAACAGATCTCATACAGAAGATCGCCACAGTACACTTGTGTGTGTGTACACAGGTTATTTTATGGATCAAAGCAATGGGAAAGAATCTAAACAAAGAAAAGGGCATAGAGTGTATTCATGGGATGCCAATTCGGTAAAGCAAGCAAACCGAATCTCCTTGGATGATAATTGGTTTTCTCTCTTTGATATTAGTTAGTTATTATTTTAAACCCCTTCTAAACTGATAACACAAAAAAACTTTACTTAAATTTACTTTACTGCTATCTCAAAACTTATAACTCGCTTTTATAAACTCAAACACAACTGAAACTCAACTAACTCAAAAGTCAATCTGAACCGAACTCAAAAGTCAATCTTGATTACTTTTCAAATTCAACTGACTTTTTCTCTCTTCTGATTCTTTCTGATTTTACAATATAAAATTCTCTATACTTATAGAACATTGTGTTCATAGTTACTGGAAGTTATAACATGAACAAAACAACTTTTAACAAGGTCTCTGTGACTTTTAACATGAATAAAATTTGGACGAAAATCAAAGTTACTATGTTTTGAATGAATAAAAAGGTGCAGGTTATTAAATGTGCTGTAACTGGCAATATTGTGAATGTTTATGAATGGTATGTATTAAGTAAGAATGTAATATATGTTAAGGGAAGGTTTTAACGAGGTGTAAGGAGAATCAGTGTTAAATTTAATAAAGGGTAGTATTCTGGAATACAACAGGCCCTTTATAGCTATGACCGGGAAGGGACCCTTCCAAATAGATGCCATTTTGCCCTTACGATTTTCGCTTTCCATCAACACCTTATTTCCCACATGAAACGATTGTGGTTTCGTTTCACTTCCGGAGCAGGTGCTCGCCTTTAATGAACGACATTCCTCACACTGCTTTTTATGTCTCCTAACATCGGATAGCATGGCTGGCCACCAGTACCCTTGTCGTATTTTATTATACGATTTGGCGATGCTCTGATGTCCACCGGAAGGGGAATTGTGATAAACCCTGAGTAAAGTTGCAATCTCATTGGGGTTCGTAATTTTTTCGGGTGTTTTGGGCTTCTGCAATAACTTTTTGTTTTGGTTATTTTGCGAGCGGGGGAGCGAGTTTGATGGATTTGCTGACGAAGTGTCAGTTATTTGGTTAATATATTTGTTATTACCACTTGGCTCCTTATGGTTCCTCTTCTTATGGTTACAATTTAACCTGAAGATTTTGCGCTCATCTTGGGCTTGCTCCTGTTTTCCTTTATAGTATTTATTTTCAGATGCCCTTTTCTCAACCGTTGATAATTTGATCGGCACACTAAATACCATTGGATTCAATTCCGTTTGTGGAAATGTGATGCACTGTTTGGGGCCTTCCACATTGCAATTCTTCGACAGGAAGTCGTTTCCAAGTAGTCCGTCTTCGGGTAGATCGGGCATACTGCTCACTACTTGAAACTTGCATGGGAGTTTAGACCTGCCATTCAGTTGGAAGTTCACCTTGCAGCTTCCCAAGGTTCGGAAACTTCCAAACGGCATCTGTAAGGTGCAAGCTTCTCGCCTATTAATCTTAACGTCTGATTCGTTGAGGCTAATTTTGGTGATCAGACTTATCTCAGCGCCAGTGTCCACTACTAGAGTTGTGTTTTTCTTAACACCTACATCTATTGGTAGCTGGACAGTAGGGACGCTGGTTATTGGCGAGCATGGAGTTCTAATGTGGTAGCTCTTTCTTACCACGAAGTGTTTTGGCCTACTTCTTTCTTGTTCTGAAGGGGGAGAATTTTTAGAAAATTGGCATTGAAATCGCGATTCCCATTTCAGCTTTTGCTGACAGGAACCTATGTTGTGGCCCTGCTGGCCACAGAAGTCGCAAATCTGCCTTATATGCAAAATTCTTTTTCCCTCCCTTAATCGCCAGCAATCACGGATATCGTGATTTATTTGCTGACAGTGTGTACAAAAAGGTGTGCTTTTCCGTTTTACACACTCTTCATAGGTATGCCCCCGTTTCTGGCAGTACTTACAAGTTATTTTAATGATAGGGGCATCCTGTGTAATGGGTTGTGTGTAGGGAACTACTTTGGGTTCAGGGGAATTAGGTTTAAGCTCTATAACTGGAGGATCTATGGGGTATGTTGTCTCTTGACTATGTACAGGCAGGTGTACTGGTTCTCCAAGGACCCCAAGTTGACAGTCACTGTCCACAACTTCCAGAAAAATAAAACACTGTAGTAGCAAGAATAAATTTATTTTTCCAAATTCAAAAAATGGGCCGCGCACCAAAATAATACAACTTTTTTTTCAATTATTTAATTTGATATTGATATTTGCACACTCGAACAACGCTCTTATACAATATAAACAGTTTCACGCAATGAATGAAATATTGATATTTGCACACTCGAACAACGCTCTTATACAATATAAACAGTTTCACGCAATGAATGAATATTTCCTGTTCAAGGGTTAAAACGCACAATCTATATGAAACGCAAATCGATATGTAAGGAAAGGGACTCGCTTTTTCTAAACACGATTAAGGGCTGTTTATCTACTTCCCTTCTCCTTGTCACTTGGCACTTGACTTCGATCTCTTATATTTAGTTTAACGTGGAGGCCCGACATGCCTCCACGGAATCCAAAACGCGATTAAGTTATTTCATCGAAGCGATAGGATACCAAAATCCCATCATCGCTTCGATGACCATATTTGGTTCTCTTTTTGCTTAGATGCCACTTAAAAAGGGTTGGAAATATACACGGCAAAAGGGTTGCAATGTTTACACGATCAGTGGCTACGTAAAGCATTATTGCTGATCGTGTACATTTCGCTGCATATTCTTGCAATCGAACTCTGATGGTAATTTTCCATTTGCGAATTCGACTGCTGGGGCGCCAGCCGGATGCCCTCATGTATCGGTCGTTCGATGTGGGCATGCTTGCTAAGGCAGAATACATTTTTCTGCTGGTGTGCAGCTGGCGTGCAAGAGGATATCGTATAGATATTGCACGGGCAATATTGGTTGGTTGGTTGATAAACCAAATTGCCTTGAAGAATATAGCGTTTGATGCCGCTGTAATTTCACTTCAGCGCGACTTAATGTTTCACAGGGTTTTTCTTTTATTTAGCAGGTACAGTACAGAAGGTAAGTATAGGCTTTTAATGAATTTCAGGGACTGTTACCTTGTGTACCTGTAAGGTAAGTAGTGGCGTTCAATGGAACTGCCACGGTACTTGTTTCTTCTTTGTCGTATGCCCTATTTGGGGGTTTTTACTTAGATTGTGGGACGATGAGTGCCATGGACCCGATTACGCCGCGGTGATGCCGACATGGGCAAAAGATGTGCGGTACGGTTCATGGTGGTATTTGGGGTTGGTTATGGGCCGACGGGTGGTAAATTTCCAATTAGTCGGATCCCATGTGGCTCGTTGACATTGGTTTTCCCAAGGTGTCAGGAGTTAGAGATAAAGATACGCTGGCATTGGTACTCCAAGGTGCCAGAATGAGAGATGAGGCCGGCGTATTACTGTTGTATACTACGTGCAGTAGCTGATGATGAGTAATGAGCCGTCCGTCAGAGTGGTGAAACCTGGTGAAGTCGAATGTCGCTGAATGAAAGTGGAACGCAAGTCAAAAGTAGTCAAATGGAGTCGGGTGGTGCAAAAGCTTCGCTGGCATTGGTGCTCCAATGTGCCAGGAAGTGCAGTGCTAGAGTCTTACTGGCATTGGCACTCCCAAAGTGCCAGGAGATAGGATATAAAGGCTCGTTGGCATTGGTACACCAATGTGCCAGGGTGTGGAATCAGGCCGGCGTCTTACTGTGGCATGCTACGTGCAGTAGCTGGCTTTAGTAATGCCGTCCTGGCAGACTGTGACAACGAGTGGTATCGCATAGAGTTGCGATGTGGGTGCTGTCGCAGGGAAGTCAGAGGTAGAGTATCGTTACGCGTGCGAAGGATCGCTGGCATTGAGACTCCAAGGTGCCAGGATGTAGAGTAGGGTCGAGAATCCCCTGGCATTGGTACTCCAATGTGGCAGGATGTAGGATGAGGCCAGGCTAAGGATTGTGGAATCGCCGCCACTACAGGCGTCAAGTGCTACAGGTCGGGTGCGCGCGTGTGACAATGAATCACGGGAGTCGAGTCTGAAGGTGCCGGTGGAGTCGTGTGGAGACGCCGAGTCGGAAAGAAGTCTAAAAGAAGTCGCGTGGAGGTGAGTGGTTGTGTGTGCTGGAACGCGTTGAACGTTGCTCTGTACCCTGAAGGGGCCTACAATGGTTATAAACAAAATTATGCACGCTTGGTATAAGTCATTTTTATCAATGGTTATTTCTGAGCCTTTCATTATTACTTTGTTTTGTTCTCTTCGCTTGTTTCCTTTGTTTAAGCTTTTCTCTTTTTGGTTTTGCTAATATTTTTAATTATTCTATAATATTGTTGAAAATGTTGTGCTATGGTATGTACCCAGATGGGGCTTACATTGCATACTACCGAAAGGATTGACCGTGTTTACCCTGTGTACTTGTCGATCTGTGTACTTTGTGTTTGTATTTTTTAATTAATATATTTACGTAATATAATTGAAAACAGAAACAATGATATGGTTTTTTAAATAGTCATGATTAATTAGGTACTACTGCGAATAAAATGGATGATTTTCCATGAGTATGCCGTGGGTGTTGAACATTTAACTACATATATGTGTATATAATTAATATGTACGTGTGCTCTGGGTTTTTGTTCTAGTAAGAGGTATTTCTGTTGAGCTATTTATTTTAAATAAATCGTTTTATACTTTTTATACTAATTAATTAATTAAAGGTGTTAATATTCGAATTTATTTCTTTTACATAGTTTGCATCAACATTTCTTTGTTTGTTATTTTATCTCGTTTCTGTGCTTGTTTTGATGGTTAATTTCATTTAATTAACAAACTAGTTTCCATGTCTGCTTTACTTCTATCTTTTAAAATACTCTAGATACTTTTTAAAACGTTAGATTACATAATTTAAGTACCCGAGTCAATCAGTAATTTAAGTACATATTGAATTTGGCTATTTATTTGAAGTTTGCTTTATTGTGTTAATTAAAATTTTAAAGTTTGCTTAATTGGCTAAAAAGGTTTGACCTGTGCTTACTATATTTCGAGTTTCGAGGACAGCTTTAAATTATGTAAAATTGCTGCATTCTAATGAAGTACACTTTTATTTCTATAATGTTTTGAATTCTTTTCAATTAGCTATTGCGTAAAAAAAAATTAGTTTTCAAATGTATTCGTATTTAGACGATATTGATAATATTTTCATAAATATGTGAAGTTCCTTGTGCGCTAACTTTTATAAATTGTTGTGAATAGATTAATTTTTCGCTTGGGGCAATAATAAACGGAATTACTATTGGAACTTACAGGCTAACGGCCGTTTTCATTCGTCTCTGCATCCGATTCGGTAGTTAGAGATATGTTACAAAATTAAATATGAAACTGGTCATCTTGCAGTATTTTGAATAAAATATTAATTTTAAAATATTCTTGGTGGCTCGGAAGGAGCTCACCGAAGAGGGGAAAAAAAATAAAAATAAGAAAAAAAGAAAAAACCTGGTATCCTTTTGGGGTGTCTGCTCGGCTGCTCCCAGTCTGACGATATTTGTTGGCGTTTGCCATGGTACAGTTGTGATGTTCTGTAGAGTTGTTCGGCGGCAGCGTTGGGGTATTAGGTACCCTTAAATAGTCTTTTTGTTTAGGTTTATAAAGAAAAAAATGTTTTCACTATTTCCAAAACGCCAAAAAAAAATAAAATTCTGACTCGGGAAATCTGTCACTAAGTGATGAAGGTGGCGTGTAAACTCTCACTGAAAAGTCACCAATTATGGGGTATGTTTTAGTTATTTTGCGTGGAGTGTCAGTTTCGGGTGCCACAGGTGCACAGGTCATCCACGCTTGCCCACTGGTTCCGTTCCTTATCTGACTCCAACAGAATTGAAACGTTTATTAAAGAAAAATTTACACTGTTGATCGAGAAAGATTTATTAAAGGAATATAAACTGTTCTGGTTTTACTAAATACAAAGTAGTACTTATGCAAATAAAAGCGTTCTTATTTAACAACAATTCACGTAGCACTTATGCAAATTAATGTGTTCTTATTTTAAACAAATTACGTAGCAAATTAATGTGTTCTTATTTTAAACAAATCACATAGCACTTATGCAAATTAACATGTTCTTATTTTAAACAAATTACGTAGCAAATTAATGCGTTCTTATTTTAAACAAATTACGTAACAAATTAATGTGTTCTTATTTTAAACAAATCACATAGCACTTATGCACATTAATATGTTCTTATTTTAAACAAGTTACGTAGCAAATTAATGTGTTCTTATTTTAAACAAATTACGTAGCAAATTAATGTGTTCTTATTTGAAACAAATCACATAGCACTTATGCACATTAATATGTTCTTATTTTAAACAAATTACTTATACGGCACATATTTTATAACAATTGCATATACGGCACATATCTTATAACAATTGTATATACGGCTCACCAATTGGATTCAGCACGACGTTACCCAATTCCTTGTAATTTCTCTCCAAGACTGACTTCTCAATTCATGCTCATACTCAAGGGTTACCTCATTTCCAATTCACCCTTTCCTTCCTTCCCTTTTTGCTTACATCGCGCTAGAACCCAAAACAAATCCCGACCATTGCTTCGATTACCATATATGGTGTGCTTTTAGCCCTTCGGCCAGGCGAACAAAAAAGGAAAAGGGCGAAAACACACACACACGAAAATCGCTTCCGCAACTTACGTTTGTATCCCCTAGCATGTAGACTCGGGATCATCTTGATCTACATGATTGCAGGTTGGTACAGGGGTTGAAATGTGCACACGATCACGACCGCGTAAAGCTTATTGCTGATCGTGCACATTTCGCCTGGGTGAGTCTTCCATAACCATGCTGGATCGAAGATATTCTTGTCCGCATATCTCGATTGATCCGTTGGTTGAAGATGCGACCGTTTTCTCTGCTCTAGAAGGGACTGTTACCTTGTGTACCTGTAAGGTAAATAGTGGCGTTCAATGGAACTGCCACGGTACTTGTTTCTCCTTTGTCGTATGCCCCATTTGGGGGTTTTTACCTAGATTGTGGGACGATGAGTGCTGGCGTTCAGGAGAATCGCCACAGATCCACCACTGTACCTGTAATTGGGTTAAATATCTGTGGAGAAGAATGGTATACTGGTGAAGATTGCACAGAAGAGAGTGAGTTCGACTGAGGTTTTTCAAGTTCTTCCAATTCTAACGTCCTTTGCATTAGAGTGTCAAGTGGTTCTCCGTCCATTAATAATATAAATTGACGGTGGTATGGATTTAAAAGTCGAACTTCTATACACACTCCTGGCAAAGTCGTCTAACTGTATTTTTATACCCTCGGCGGACGCGGAGCCATATCTCTTCTCCGCTGCCAGTGAGCATCTTTCCAACGTTTGCTTCAAACGTATTTGGAACAAGATGACTGCTTCCGCTGGGTTCTGTTTGGTAGCCAATAGTTTATTGACCAAATCTTGGTAGCTTTCTACTGGCTGGTAAACTTTCCTCAGTAGATCCTCTGCTTTTTCAAAAGATGAACACGGAGTGGACGCGAATTTAGAATAAATTATACTGAGTTTTAAGTGAAATAATTTAAAAAGAAGAAAAAAGAAAAGAGCAAAAATGGTCCCTTATCTGTAGATGTTTCTGCTTTGGTTGATGGTGTTGAAACTGCTACTGTTGTCCGCTGCTTCTCCCCGTTGGTATGAGGTGTTGCATTCCTTCTCCGCTGTTGTTTTTTATGGTGATTTATTTGTGGAGTTACTGATTTTTGTTTAATTTGTTCTTTTATTTTAATTTTAACTGTTCGAGTGTGTTTGTGTGTGTGTGTGTGTGTGTGTGTGTGTGTGTGTGTGTGTGTGTGTGTGTGTGTGTGTGTGTGTGTGTGTGTGTGTTGGGTGTTTTTCACTGATTTATTGTGTTTAAAATGTTGTTTTTTGTTAATTTGTGTTGCTTTTATTGCACTTATTTTGTGCGGGAGCTTTGTCGTTCTTTTCGACACAAGGCTTTTCAAGCTCTTATGAGATGTTAATCTCGGGCTTCCTTGGGCTCACCGGCTGCGCCATTGTTATATTTTTATTCCACAACACCCAGTTAACACACATTTGAAAATAAACACTTTTTGTTCTTTATTTAAGCTAGTCTTTATTAATAAACCATATTACTTGGTCGAATATGAATTATTTACAAACAGCACACTTCTTTATGTTTTGTATTTTCAACTTATATTAATTCACCACTGTTTGCAACAACTATAATATTATTTTATATATATATATAATAAGCACACACCAGAACGCACCTAAAGTTAGTGAATTACGAAGCAATCCTCTTAGTTAAGACACTCACAGATAACCACTCGAAATTTAGTCCATATATTAAAATAACCCGACACACGATTTTTCCAACCTCATCACCTTACTCGTTTCTTGCCAACCCTCAACGCATCGTCCCGGTCGAATTTCCAAACACAACTCGAAAAAGTCTGCCGTCTCGGTCGAGATTTGTAAACCAACTCCTTTAATGGCCGTCTCCGCCAAAAACTCGAAAAACCACCGTGTCTAGTTTTTTCCTCGTTTTTAATTTCTTTTTTCGGAATCTGGTTCCTTTCGCCAGATCAAAGGATACTTCCTTTTTCCCGCCTGAACCTTTTTTCGGTATTGAACACAAAGAAAAATTAATAGTGTGTTTATTGCGCCTGTTGTTATCTTTAACCGAATGGGCAAAGATTTTTTCCGTGGGAAACCGATTGAAAGAAATGATCAATAGGGCCCAGGCGAACGTTCATTTTGTGTTATTGCCTGTTGTTTGTTTTAACTTAGTTTTGTTAAAACGGAAACTGGCGCTGGTTGTTTTAATGGTTTTAGGTAACCATTTTTCTGAGGGCTCATAAAATTGCTGGCGCGCAATTTTTATGATACTCAGTGGTTTTGTTTGAAGGACGGCGTCTGGCCTGCACATTTGGCTCTTAGGGGTTGTTGTGGTCAACCCTTGGTTCAATGATTATATTTCCAAGTTTTTTATGTCAGCAAATTGAACGTTTAGTTCAATTTGCTTGGAGTTTAATTATTAGCGCAAATTGAACGTTTAGTTGGATTTTCTTGCTATCCATTTATGTGGGACCATTTGTTGTATGGGCTAATGTTTTTTATTTAGATAATGTCACATCCTTTAAGTGGATGTTTTTGGCGTGTATCGCCGTTAGTGGTGGAGACTAGCTCCAAAAGGGTAATTTTTTATGGGATGAGTGGTTGGGGGCGTAACATTTGTATAGTTTTTTTTATTGTAATTATAACTTGTCGCAATATTCACGAACAAACGCAATATATCACACAAGATTCGATGTGAACGCGATCGATCGACGACTACTTAACGTCTACGATTTCAATTTTTTTTCAATTTTATTTGTAAACGAGCACACGATGAATATCTCTGACTGCATGAACGATCGGCGAGTGAATCCCCGCTGCTTCACCACCGCGCTCGCCTTTTATCGCCAGCAGCTGTCTCCTCGTTCGCTTGTTTTCTATAAATCACTCGTTTCCTGTTGAGTGATTTATCGCGACTGGTATACCGCTGACTATCGTGCTCCTCCCTCTTGAGTGGTTTTGGTTGGTCGTTGCGCTGTGTGCTTGAGCACCGGGAAAATGCATCGCCAACAGTTGTACATCACTTGAATTGAAAGCCGCTCGTCTTTCTTAGAAGTAAGTCTAGAATTTATTTCACTTTAGATAGTTGACACTTATTTTAACCACTTATGTTCTTAGCCAGCACGTGCCAAATATGTTTTATTTTGCTTAAATCAAACTGACATTTATTTTAACCACTGTTATAGTTAAGTATACACAATTTGATTTAAGTATATGTAAATAATATAGGTATTTATTTATTTAATATATTTGGTAAGAGTAAGAGGAAGTAACGGAACTAACTTGCTAGACCGGTGAACGGTCGCTGTAGCTATTGTTGATGTTGATTGGAGACGGCGGCTGTTGTTCGGCGTTAAGGTGCAGGGGGCGTTGAATGTATGCTCCCTTGTTCAGTTTCAGTCCCAGTCCGTTCCTTTTAGATAACTCTTCCTTTAGATTATTCTTTCTTTTGATAATTATTTATGTACGACTGTTGTCGTTCGAAGCTTTACGTCGAATGTCAAATATATTTTTATTTGCCGTTGACGTTTATTGTTTTATCCGGCGCCAACGCCGTTTTATTATTATTTCCTCTACCAAGTAGAATTTGCACAAAATAGTTTATGCAAATTAGCTACTTGACGAGTTGTTTTCCTTTTAGAGGTAGAGAGGGGAAACTTACGAAAGAAGGTTTGTGGATGTTAGGGGGAACCTGGACGTGGTAGGTCCGTAACACCACTTATGTTCTTAGGGGCGACTCCAAACATGTTTTATTTTACTTTAGATAGTTGACACTTATTTTAACCACTTGTGTTCTTATGGACGATGTCAAATATGTTTTATTTTACTTAAATTTAACTGACATTTATTTTAATCACCACGAACGCTACGCCAAAAACCCTCCTCTGGATGACCATCTTGGTCAATAGTCTCGAACCAACTTCTCTTTTTTTTCCCCGAACGAAGACTTTTTTCTTCCATCCTGCAGATCGAAGGATATGTCCTTTTTTCTGCCTGGCCCTTTTGCCAGCCGCTATTTCCTTTCTTTATCTTTCCCGGCTTGGGATCAAAAGAAGAAACACAAATGAAAAATCAACAGAGGATCGTGCTAATGCACATTTTTGATCCTCTATGTGGGTGGGCGCTAAAACGAACGTGTGGTTCGTTTTATGGCGCAAGTGATTTGTTCTAGTAGAATGGACAAAGGTGTTCCCCGTGGGAAATGGTTTAGGTAAACAAACCTTTAAAGGATCATAAAATTGCAGACGTGCATTTTATGATTCTCAACAACTTTACTTGAAAGTTGGTCATCCGGTCCACAGATTTGGATCATGGGGATTTTGCATGTTAAACATATGGCTCGTTCTTTCACGTCTTGGATTCAAGTTAAATTCAATATGGGCAAATTGAACGTGTAGTTCAATTTATTTGATATTGAATTTGTGTATGTCCAATAAGCGTTGAACACACCTTCCACTAACAAGGGTTCGTGTTTTGTTGTGGGCATAGACGATGACTCTTTACAGAAGTTGCAGAGATCCAACACGGCAACACAGCAGTGGCGTCAGCAGTCTAATTCCTGAAACCTAATGCGTTATTAACAACTGAAATTGAATGAATACATCCTTCTACTTTCCAGTAACAGTGGGGGTTATTTTGCGTATAATTTTATGTCCTTTATTAAAGTGATTACTTTGATTTGTTTCGATTACATCCAAAAATGCGACCTGTGTCGATTACAAGCTAACGAAGAAGCGCAAAAATTACACAAAGTTTGTTTACCTTGTCACCTTGACAACCAGAAATATAATAATGTCAGCTAGTTGCTGACATTGTTGCGTTCACTGCGAATTCGCTGGATGCATCCAGTGATTCCGCAACATTCCGCCCGCCTTCGCCAATCATTGGCGAGCCCTTTTGTTTCAGGGGACGGAGGCCCAGGGCCGTGGTCTTGTGGTGATAGAATTTCATTTCGACGGCCGTCGATAGAGTGTCGCCTCTATTTGCATAAGGCATCTGGCGCACAGGCCGGAGGGTATCCTGCAATTTGTATGGACGTAAAGTCCGTGAGTTGTTTAACTTCTGTAGTTAATATCAACAATCCATTAGATCTTTCTAATGGTGTGAAAATATGGTAAGGACCGTGGAACTGAAGTAGTTCCTTTTGTTATTTTTACCCTCGTACAAATTCACGTCATATCTCGTTGAGATGTTTAAGTTTCCCAGGCATCTGGTAGCGGATGACCGATATACATTATTGTAGTAGGTTGTCGCTGCCTTTTGTTTGCTCGACGGATTTGGGTGGTCTTTGTGGTAGACTACCCGCACGTGCACCGTTGATCGGCTCGTTTTCTGGCGATAGCACTTCCTTGCATAGATGTTTGGAATTGCCGATTCAATGAAATGTTCCTGGGCGTTAAAAGCTTTGGGATGTTCGGTTCCTTGCTGTTTGGTGTCGGTTCAACGTTGGCTACATGTTGTTGGCCCCTAGTAGGGCTTTGGGGGCACGCGTCTGAGGGCGCGTGTAACGTTTTCAGGTAGGTCTGTTCCTTGAAGGTTAAATTGTGCGTCCGTAAAACGCTACAAGGTCGCCACCCACGATCAGTGACCGCGTGATGGCTGGTGATTGGTCGTTCGGCCAATACGTAAACTTATTGCGCACTGCAATCTGCACGTTCTACAAACGTCCTGCGTAATGCACTCTGCCCGTTTATTCAACACGTGCGCAACTTCCACCGATAGTTGCGTCTTGTGGTGGGCCGTGGGTATGTCCAGGAACAATGGTGTCCCCTGGTGTAGAGTGATGTTGGTGATGCTGAAGCAAATGCAATTTATTGCAGTGCAAAGAGGAAAGAATACCTATTTTAAATAACTGCCGCTATCCGAAGAGTAACTTCTTCCAGGAGACATCAAAGACACGAGGTTTATTTACTGGTTATAAATGACTTTGTTTATTGGATTTGTGGTGGTGTTATGTAGTGTGTCTGGCACGACACGGATTCACTTAACACCCACTACTTAATTCACGGCAGCGAAAAGGAAACAAAGTTCTTCAGATACAACACTTCCCAACGGAGCGAACAGAAGGAAATAAAAACACACACTTATTCGCGTATTCTGTAATCTTGGTACTTTATTGATCTTACTATGTCCTGTAAGTTAACACCACACGAATTACTAATGATTGTTAGTTGCAATACCACACGAATGGCTCATGATTATTAATTGCGTTAATCTATATAATTGCCCGGCTTTAATATTACTGGGAACATCACACAATGGCTTTTATATTAATGGGACATCACTCGATTTGGACTAAATTTGATCGATTTTATAATGAGATTAAAAGAAAACTCTCTCTGCGCGAGCGTACGCCTTTGCGTAAAATATCTGACTCCAAGGAAAAAGGCTGACTGACTAACTGGTGCTCACCAAAGAAAAAGGGAACCTCAAAGAAACTGAAAAAGAGGAGGAGCCACACGATTAACTCGAGGTAGTTAATCGTGATTGGACCGGGTGAAATAGGCATACATGATGCGTATGTGTGTACGCCTCGCATACGATCGTCCGGCGACCCTGGATGGATGCCAACATCGCTGCAGCATCTTACACGAATGCAATAATAACATCTGGTCATCCTATGGGAGGCCATAAATCAACATTTCGGTTGATGATGTTTAAATATTGCAACGAATATAGGGTGCAGCCGTTGCCAGATGTTGAAAGTAAACATTTTCTGGCTGCATCCAGTTCGTTGCTCGTTTGCGGTCCCTGCTTGGTGGGGACCGATAATAGGAAACCAGCGATTGCTGGTAATTAGGGAAATGTTTGGTTTGCGTCAGCCGAAACCTTGTCGGCGGTAGCAAACCAATGGGACCAAATAGCCGCATGCAAGAAGTGCCATGGGCAAACAAATAAAACGAGTCAACAAGGAACTCTTTGTTGATGTTGTTTCCATAGCATAAGGCTATGGAAACAAGCTGCCCTGGGCAGAATGTATGCCTAAGGATAGGATTTCAAATGCCACGGCAATGTGATGATTTTGCCGTGGACTTATGCTTTTTTTTAGGAAATAATGTACGCCTCGGGGGTGAATTTTCGATGCCACGGCAAGGTGATAAACTTTGCCGTGGACTTAATGTTTTTTAGGAATTAATGCCTGCCCGAGGGTGAGTTTTCGATGCCGCGGCAAGGTGATAAGCTTTGCCGTGGATTTAATGTTTTTCAGGGGTGGTGTTGGAGAAAAAGGGGTTTGGAAGGAAAACCCCCCACAGAATAGGTAAGCTGCCTAACGGATATTCAAAACAGTTATCCGATTGGGTAACCGTATTAATTCCAGCGATTTGGCTGGGGGTAAATGCCATAGCAAGGTTACGCAACCTTGCTGAAGTTCGACCGAGAGGTAAGTCGTTCGCCTGGAATAGTGGGGATCGAGCGATGCATGGCTCTTCGGGCCCTGAAAAGCCCCACATCACTCCCTCCCCAGTGACGTAGTCACGAAACAGGTAAGGCAGGTTAGGGGGTGGTTAGTTGGTTATGAGCGCGCGCTTGAGCGCGAGTACGGGGAGGTTGTGCCGGTGGTGTAGGAGTGGTATTTGAAGACGGAGATGATTCTGGAGCGGAAGCTTCCAGAAAACAGGGCTTAAGCCTTTCGACGCTGACCGTGGATCGCTTGCCTCTAATGTCGATCTCGAAGACGCGGTCACTGATGCGGCGGAAGACTTTGAATGGGCCGTCATAAGGTGGGTCGAGGGGTTTTTTGACCTTATCCACCCTGACAAAGACGTGCGTGCAGCTGTGCAGTTCAGGGTGGACGAAAAGTTTTTTGGAGCCGTGCCTGGTTACAGTAGTTGCCCTAACCTTACGTAGCAGGTCACGGAGATGTCCCAATTCGCGAAGTTGGTCACGCGGTGTTTCGCCATTCAGGAAAAGTTCTCCTGGAAGAAGGAGGTTGGTACCGTAGGTAAGCTCTGCTGCCGAAGCACCCAGGTCCTCCTTAATGCTTGTTCTCAGGTCGAGGAGGACAGTTGGTAGGGCGTCAAACCATTGTGTGTCATTATGACACATGAGTGAGGCTTTTAGAGATCTGTGCCAGCGCTCTATCATCCCATTTGATTGCGGGTGGTAGGCGGTGGTACGACTTCTTTGGCAGCCGAGAAGATTTGTTAGCTGCCTAAAAATTGTCGCCTCAAATTGTGGACCTCGGTCCGAAGTTATGGTGGTTGGTACACCGAAGCGTGTGACCCAAGTTGAGTAAAAGGCCTTGGCGACTGATTCGGCAGTAACTGCCCGGAGAGGTGTCGCCTCTGGCCATCGCGTGCAGCGATCCATCATAGTGAGGATATAAGAAAATCCTCTTGATGGAGTAAGCGGTCCCACTATGTCTATGTGAACATGGGCGAAGCGTGCCGTGGGAAGCTTGAATTGCGCTGGCTCCAGTACGTTATGTCGCGCTACCTTGCAGCGCTGGCACTGGAGACAAGCACGGGCCCAACCGGTGAGGTCTTTGTTCATCCGGGGCCAAATGAATTTGCGACGGACAGCAGCGGCTGTTGCTCGGCCGCTGGGGTGGGCTGGGTTGTGGTAAACCTGGAACACGCCCTTACGAAGTTTCTCGGGAATGTAAGGTCTAGCGGTTCCAGTGGAGACATCACACCAGATTTCGCCCAAAGGGTCGCGAAGTGTAATTTTCTTAAGCTCTAGTGCCGTATCGGCAGTTAGGAGGGACTTGAGCTGTTCGTCCTCCTCTTGAGCTAGGGCAAGGTCAGTGTTATTCAAGGCGGTACGCAAATGAATCGTATCGATTCGAGAAAGGGCGTCCGCCGTGACATTCTGTTTACCGGAGATATGCTTGATCTCCGTAGTATATTGCCCAATGAGGTCTAATTGACGCTCTTGTCGGGGGGAGGCATTTCCCGACTTCTTCCGGAACGCATAGACCAACGGCTTGTGGTCTGTTAAGATGGAGAGTGAGCGACCTTCTATCATATGACGGAAGTACTTAACAGCGCTGTGGATCGCGAGCAATTCACGGTCGTAGGCGCTGTAACGTCGCTCAGTGGGACTCAGTTTCCTTGAAAAGAAACCAAGTGGTTCCGGGCGGCCTTCAATGTCCTGTTCAAGGACGGCTCCGATTGCGGTATCCGATGCGTCGCATTGGATAGAAAGTGCCGCTCCCTCGAGAGGGTATCGGAGTAAGGTGGCATTTGCCAATTGTTCTTTGGACAGTTGGAATGCTCTATCAGAGACTTCTGTCCAATTAATGGGGCGCTTATCATTGCGCTTAGCTCCTTTTAAGAATTCATTTAAGGGAGCTTGAATTTGGGCAGCGTTCTTCAGCGTAGGACGATAGAAGTTAAGCATGCCCAGGAATCGACGAAGCTCACTCACGTTAGTAGGCCGGGGATACTTCATGAGGGCCTCCACACGGTCTGGTAGTGGGCGAATGCCCTGGTTGTCAACGACATAACCCAGATAGGTGATTTGCTCCTTGGCGTATTGACACTTATCTGGGTTGATGACAAGACCGAATTCACGGAGGCGCTCTAGGACCTGACGTAAGTGGCGCTTATGTTCGGCATGGTCTTTGGAGGCGATGAGAATATCATCAAGGTATGCATGGCAGCAATTAAGACCACGTAAAGCCGTGTCGATAAAACGTTGGAATGTCTGTGCGGCATTCCTGAGGCCGAAAATCATCACTTTGAACTCGAAGAGTCCGGAAGGTGTAATGACTGCGGTCTTGGGGATGTCTTCTGGTGCCACCGGAATTTGATGGTATGCCCTGGTGAGATCCAGGGTAGTGAAGACATTGCACCCTCGTAACTTGTACGAAAAATCGTAGAGGTGTGCAATTGGGTATCTGTCCGGGACAGTTGCTGCGTTCAACGGCCTGTAATCGCCACATGGGCGCCACTCACCAGAACGTTTCTTCACTAAGTGGAGTGGGCTTGCCCAGGGACTGTCCGACGGTTGGCAGATACCTAGTTCGATCATATGCTCGAACTCCGCGCGCGCCGCACGTAATTTTTCAGGAGCCAGTCGACGTGGACGCTGGCTCACCGGGGGACCACGTGTTTCTATATGATGAAACACCGTGGCTTTGTGTCGGCGTTGGTTAGGTAGAGGAATTGTTGTACTAACAAATTCCTGTACCATAACCTGAAATGGGTCTATGCACTCTGTGGCCCCTGAAGTTGCCGCTAGTGATGCCGTCATGGGCAAGGGGGGTGCGGTTGGAGCCACAAGTCTGTTATGGGTCGAATCGACCAACAGATTATGTGCACCTAATAGGTCGGAACCTATCAGGGGTTCATTTACGTCCGCAATGACGAAACGCCAAGTGATCGGACGACAAAGACCCAATTGAAGTGTCAACTTTTTACGTCCGTACGTAAGTATCGGCGTATTATTTGCAGCTGACAATTTAAGTGCGGCTGGCACGCGGTTACGCGGAGCAAACGATCGCGGGAGGACTGAAATATCGGCGCCGGTATCGACAGTAAAAGCGATATTCAGTTTTGAATCCCGGATGGTTAGGCGACTTATCGTATGGGTGCCGGCCGATTGCGCGAGGGTGTCGGTCGGCAAAATTAGTTTAAAGAGCGCCTTTGGTTGGTGGAAGGTTGTGTCCAACCACAAGGCGCTTTGCAGTTAAATGCGCGATCACCATATCGTTGGTGATTGGCGCACCAAGGCAGAGTAACGGCATTATCGGGTATATTCTGCCTATTGGCATTGCCGTTACGAGGAGGTCGAGCCGGAGCTCGTTGGGAATTGGCCCGGTGAGGGCCATTTTGGGTGGGATTGGCCCTCTGTGGGGCATTTTGAGAGATATAGGCCCTCTGAGGGGCATTTTGGGAGAAATTTTGCCAATTAAGAGGGCGGCTCGGCATGGCTCGATTCTGGGCGCTTCGAGGATTGTTCCTCACCTCCGCGCGCAATTGAGTTATCTCGCGGAGGAGTGAGGTTTGGAGCGCCCGAAGGTCAGCAGGGGTTAATTGTGTGGGTGAACTTCTTTGGTTAACGTTGGGGCCTGCCTCTGGGTTCCCCTGAGGGAAATTGGTTGAGGCGGGCCTTCTAAGAGGTAACTGGGTTTGAGGAGGATGGAGAGTTGGGACCAATTGAGGGGCTGAGAAAGGCAGACGAGGGTGCCGTGCAGGCTGGGCGGCGTGTTAAGAAACCGCCGCTACCTGGTGCGCTGGAGGCTCAGAATACTGATCTGAGCTTTCCATAATTGCGTCCGCAATTTTGGATAAATAGCCCAAACTCTGGTTGGGTTGGGCTATAAGTGCCGAACGGGCATGCTGGGGAAGACACCTCAAAAAGTGAGGCCTTATTAGGTCGTCCCCAATCCTGGTCCCCGCTATAGAGCGTAAATGGGTCAGGAAAAGAGATGGTCGCATCCCAGAAAGGTTGGTTACAGCGGCTAAACGTTGTTGCCGCACACTTCCAGGCTCGTCCAAAGCGTCGAGCAGAGCTTCACGCATGTTGCTATACGGGTTGCGGCCGGCCGACCTTATTATGTGGGCAACATGCGGTCGCTGAGTGCGGTCAAGCACTTTCAACAGCTCGACTGCACGAAGTTGTTCGTCGTGCAAGGCTGAGGCCTGGAAGATGCGGTCTGCCACTGCAAACCAAAGGTCTGGGTCCTCCTCATCGAAGGGGGGAAGCCCTATATTTGGGTGACGCGTCCCATTCCCGAGGCTGGAAGCATCGTGGAATTCTTGGGGCACTGATTGCCTATGGGCTTGTTGTGAGGTACCGGCACTAGTTGTGGGCATTAAAATGCCGGAATTTACCAAAGGGCCGGTACTAGAGGCGTTAGGAGCAGTCGGGGGTGTGTCTGTGGAAGTAGGCTGGGGTCGGTTCACGACGCTGGGGGCAACGGGTGGTGCCAGGGGAGTAGCTTGTCCGGGCAAGTCTAGGTCAGCATCGACTTGCTCGGTGGGGAAATCGACGCTGGAGGCGTCGTGGAATTCAAGAGGCTCAGATTGTTCCAGAGCCTTTTCGGCCATGGTGTTCCGCGTGTTGACCATTATGGGTTGTATGACGCGAAACTGGGATTAAAAAGCGTAAGAGGACGCGAAGAAGGTGAAGGGAGGCCGAGTAAAAGAGTCAAAGGCGTCGAAGATGGTCGAGTGGAGTCGAGAGTGGTCGTGCGGAGTCGGGTGGTGTAGTTTAGAGTCGCGAATGAAACGGACAGAACTGTATAGTATGACAGCTTAGTCGTAATATAATTAAACTTCAGTTTAATTTATTAGCGCGGAAGTCAAAAAACGTCGAAAAGAAGAAGTGGAGTGTAGTCGAAGCGTTGCTAAAATTGCCCAAAGGTAATTGTGCAGTGATTGTACTTAGAAAAGGGCTTACAATTTTTATAGAGACGGTAACAATGCTTGTTAAATAATGATTTAATTTTACTTATATTGTGAACTCTATGTTTAAACACGTGTTTATCGTTTATTTGGTTTTATGATGATTCGGTCCGATTTTCGATAAATAAATAATTTTTGAAAAGTTCAAAATTGTAGTTAGGAATTCTTAATGAAAAGACCAGGTGCAAATAAAAAGGAAATGTGAACCAAGTTGGTTGACCTTATCTTATATGTTAAATCGCTGAAATTCTGAAAATTCTGTACAATTCATTCACTGATTAAATTAAGTTGAAGCAAAAAAAAAAATTTTAAAAAAATGTTGTTCAAATAAAAATAACGACACGATTATATAAATTGATTCTAATGTAGTCTGCTGATTTGTCTACATTTACAATGGAAAATCGTTTTAACAAATGGGAACTGTGTGTGGTAATAAGATACTTTGTTCAGATGCCTTATAGGCGTGATTTGACAATATTACTTATTAATTGGATTTTTTGTAATCTACTCAGTACCCTGAAGGGGTTTACAAATGAATCAAGGTAATAAATTATTAGTTAGCCAGTACACTAATTAGATTTTATCTGTCTCACGCTTCTTTTGTTTTTTTGGAAGTATGTATGTGTAAACGTGTAATTAATTTCACTTACTTATAATCGCTTTATCTAGTCCGTTTTTATTGGCTTAGTCTATATCTTCTCTCGGAATATATTAAGTCTAATACGCTAATGTAGAATCAGCATATTAGTCACAATAGCTTTTCAAATATTACCTCTAAGGAAACGCAGAATATAAAGAGAAAATATTCTTTTTTTAATCGATGAGCTTATACACTAGTAGTAGGGTGTGATTCTTAGTTATTCCTATGTCTCAGGAATGTCCGTCTTATTTTTCTAAAAAAAAATTTACACACAAATCTTAGAAGTTATGTTAACTTTGAAATTGTAGATAAAAAAAAAAAAAAAAAAATTAATTTGATTTCTGAAAATTTGATGCTATTGGTTATGATATGATAGTGAAATAATAAAGGTATTAATGAATAAAAATAAAAAAAACAATAATGATTCTTTTTCACAATTGAACACAATTAGGGCAAGCCGTGTTGTTTTTTAGTTAGCGGCTCAGATGGAGCACGCATAAGGTGACAGGTAAAACATTAGCGAGAAAAAAAAAAGGATGCTATATAAAAAAAAAGGAGAATAAAAAAAGTAGAACTTGCGGTGTATCTGGTGGGAGCTGCTGCTGGTAAAGGTCCAGGATCTGCGTCTGTCTAGTAATGTCCGCAGGTGCTTCCGGTGATGTTAGCACTCGTCACTTTCGCTGGCTTTTTGTGTTCTTGTATTTAGTGCAATTTATACCCACTGTTTATGTTTTGGGATCCGATAGGTAAACACCGATTTAGCTGGAATGGTTTCACTGTTTTAAACACAAATATAGTGTAGCGCAAATGTTAACAAATCGCGAATTCAAAAGTTGAACGGAAGCGCGTGTTCGCTTAGTCACGGTCACCAATGTGGTAGGGTTATGTAGTGTGTCTGGCACGACACGGATTCACTTAACACCCACTACTTAATTCACGGCAGCGAAAAGGAAACAAAGTTCTTCAGATACAACACTTCCCAACGGAGCGAACAGAAGGAAATAAAAACACACACTTATTCGCGTATTCTGTAATCTTGGTACTTTATTGATCTTACTATGTCCTGTAAGTTAACACCACACGAATTACTAATGATTGTTAGTTGCAATACCACACGAATGGCTCATGATTATTAATTGCGTTAATCTATATAATTGCCCGGCTTTAATATTACTGGGAACATCACACAATGGCTTTTATATTAATGGGACATCACTCGATTTGGACTAAATTTGATCGATTTTATAATGAGATTAAAAGAAAACTCTCTCTGCGCGAGCGTACGCCTTTGCGTAAAATATCTGACTCCAAGGAAAAAGGCTGACTGACTAACTGGTGCTCACCAAAGAAAAAGGGAACCTCAAAGAAACTGAAAAAGAGGAGGAGCCACACGATTAACTCGAGGTAGTTAATCGTGATTGGACCGGGTGAAATAGGCATACATGATGCGTATGTGTGTACGCCTCGCATACGATCGTCCGGCGACCCTGGATGGATGCCAACATCGCTGCAGCATCTTACACGAATGCAATAATAACATCTGGTCATCCTATGGGAGGCCATAAATCAACATTTCGGTTGATGATGTTTAAATATTGCAACGAATATAGGGTGCAGCCGTTGCCAGATGTTGAAAGTAAACATTTTCTGGCTGCATCCAGTTCGTTGCTCGTTTGCGGTCCCTGCTTGGTGGGGACCGATAATAGGAAACCAGCGATTGCTGGTAATTAGGGAAATGTTTGGTTTGCGTCAGCCGAAACCTTGTCGGCGGTAGCAAACCAATGGGACCAAATAGCCGCATGCAAGAAGTGCCATGGGCAAACAAATAAAACGAGTCAACAAGGAACTCTCTGTTGATGTTGTTTCCATAGCATAAGGCTATGGAAACAAGATGCCCTGTTTAGAATGTATGCCTAAGGATAGGATTTCAAATGCCACGGCAATGTGATAATCTTTGCCGTGGACTTATGTTTTTCTTAGGAATCAATGCCCGGTCGAGGGTGAATTTTGGATGCCACGGCAAGGTGATAAGCTTTGCCGTGGACTTAATGTTTTTTTAGGAATTGGTGACTGCCCGAGGGTGAGTTCTCGATGCCACGGCAAGGTGATAAGCTTTGCCGTGGACTTAATGTTTTTCAGGGGTGGTGTTGGAGAAAAAGGGGTTTGGAAGGAAAACCCCCCACAGAATAGGTAAGCTGCCTAACGGATATTCAAAACAGTTATCCGATTGGGTAACCGTATTAATTCCAGCGATTTGGCTGGGGGTAAATGCCATAGCAAGGTTACGCAACCTTGCTGAAGTTCGACCGAGAGGTAAGTCGTTCGCCTGGAATAGTGGGGATCGAGCGATGCATGGCTCTTCGGGCCCTGAAAAGCCCCACAGATTCTTTAGATTTATTTGGATTTAATTACAAATGCGACCGTGTCGCCTGAAGAAGATTTACGAAGAAGCAAAACATGTCAGCAATGACAGTAGACGAATTAATTTTAATGTCAGCTAATTGTTGACATTTATTAGGTTGGTGCCACGGGTAGCATTCAGTTGCGAATTCGCTGCTTGTGTCCAGGGCGAATCCGCAACAATTTGTTATATATTTATTTTAACGATTATTTTCTTAATTTATTTGTCACCAAACTCACCCTTATTTGTTCTTGTTAGATATTAGTGGGCGGTTTCGGCTTCTGCTGCAGTTCAAGTCCCATTCCAATCGATTAAGAAAAACCATTACTTCTTAGTTATTTAACTGGTTTTTTAATAACTTTCAATATTCTTTCTTTACATCAAATTTACACTTTTATTAGTCATTCTTTAATAATTCTTTCAACCTTTAGTATTTAATTTTTAATAATTCTTGCAACTATTTGTATTTATTTAAACTAATTGAATGAAAGATACAAAAATGGTGCTTTTCGATTTATTAATTTTCACTTAGACTTGATTGTACAACTTTTGAATGAAATAACATGAATTATTACAATGACAGAGAATTGTTTTTAAAACTTTTGAATGAAATGACCTGGATTAGCCTTTGATTTATTAATTCTTTTAACTGAGTATTGTTTTTAAAACTTTGGAATGAAATAAAATGAATTCTCTTTTGGTTTATTGTTTTTTTTATCTGAGAATTGTTTTTAAAACTTCGAATGACATAGAATGAATTATCTTTTGATTTATTCTTCCTTTTAACTGAGGATTGTTTGTAAAACTTTGAAGGAAATAAAATGAATTATCCTTTTAACTGATGATGGGTTTTTGTTGAAGAGTTGTGGAGATGAATGGAGGATAACACGTGGTTGGACGTCCGTGCGCTGTGGCGGCTAGTTGATGAAAGAGAGTGATGATGTGCACGTACTTTACAACTTGATGAAATGCAAAATGGTGGATGTTCGTCAAGTTCAACCAATTTCGTTGTCGCCAGTGTGCGCATTGGATGTACACTAATGTAGAACATTTGATGTCCATGAACTAAATGAATCATTTCTTTTGATTCATTATTCTTTTTAACACCACACGCGTCGACCACATCTCGAACAATAGCTACATTTTCTTTACTTTTTTTTTCGTTGTATAATTTTCCAAAAAATCAACCGCACACATTGACTCCCAACCGCATGCGTCGACCACTTAATTCCGAAGAAGGTCGGTCGGTCTATGCATATCCGTTTTCTTTTTTTCTTTTTGTTTCGCTTCCTCTTCAATGCAGGAACGGTTGTCATTGTGAGAAAACGAAATTACTGGAAACTATTGCTGCATTCAGTCTATAATATTTGGGACTTTATTGTGAACCAAATATTATCTACTGGGATAGGGATTAGGCATTTTTAGGGGTGTTATTTTATTTGAAATATTTGTCTATTGTATGGTGGGAATATTCTATTATACTTTTAAAATGATGTTTTGGTATTGGGGAAGGATATGCATATGTCAGGATTTTATGTATTTTGGGGGGGGGGGGGGGGGGGGGGGGTGGTAATTAACCGATATTAATTATATAACAAATTGATATCGCGATATTTTATGTATGCGCGATTAATGATGGAGCTTAGCTCCAAAGAGGTTGGTATTCAGGGGTGGAGGGTTTTGTGCGTAACAGGCGATTGCTTTGCTTTCTGTGTTCCGCCGAACACTGCTTGTGAATAAGAGTCACTTTTTTTCTTAAATCTGGCGATATGCCTTTATTTATTATTTCTAATTTGCTCTAACACTCTGTGTTAATCTAAACTCGCAACATCTTTTTTTTTTGGGGAAAACTCGCGGCGATACACTCTCAGTTTTTTTTTTTACTATCGCGGACCCTGCGATAGTAAAAAAATTCTCTTTCGAATGTTATCACTGGACTGATTTATAAAATTTTCCCGAAGGAAAGGAAACTCGTCGTTAGGCTTTTCACACATCTGCGGTATCCCTTTGTGGACTTTACCCGCATGTGGTTTATGGCCCTGGTGGTTTTGTGGGGGTAGAAGTATGAATGCCAACGTATGGCAAGTATTCACTTTACCCTCGACGATTAAGTCTCCTAAGAAAATAGTTCACGCCGAATACAGACTCCGGAAAGAGACGATAAATAAAATGCACACTATTTACTTGATGTTGATCCTTTTTTTATTGGTATTGCTTTGCTTTCTTTTCACTTAACTCAGAACGTATTAAAAGTATTATTAAATTATTTTTTTGTTTATAAATAATATACAAGTTGAAAAGCTTCTTACTCGACACTGTGACTTTGTTCATTTAATTCCATTGGTATTTACACTGTTGAATGACAATTTTACGACAATGAATTGTTTTGGCACGAACGGCGCGATCTGACACGATGATGAATGGTTAGCGACTTATATCGGCAGCCCGTCTGTTCGCTGTAACGATTGAGATGTGACTTCTATAAAATTCGCGAATTTAAATTTGGCTGGAGCAACAGCGTGACTACTGTGCCAGTGGTTGAGATGCGACTGATCGGAATTAGGGTGGAAATTGTGATTTCTGCTTTTACACATCGATCCGCCAATGGTAATCATGCTCTCTTGTGCATTACTCAATTCCCCACGCTCATCGAGGTAGAAACGTACTTGAGTATTCGTTCGACGACGAAGGTCGTAGCAAGGATGGAAAAATCAAAAGGAAAGCACAATAACCCAGGGTTGATCTGGCTTAGTGTGTGTGTATCAGTGCCTCGTATGCGACTGGTCTAGTGACCTAGTGATGATCTCATGGGTCATCGTACTATAGAAAGACAGAATTGCGAAGGAGAGGAAAATTTAGCTGGTACTATTCACCTGCGAAAAGTGATCATTGATCCCAAGCGAATGGATGATCTGAAGGAAAGACAATAGGACGCCGCTGATGCTTGGGAAATAATCAGCGTGAGAACCAGACTCTAAGACGCTGAAATAACCCCAGCGATTTTGCTATGATGCAACAGCGTGGTTCGTTTAGCCTTGTTGTTGCTAACCGACATTATGAGATTTCCGATGGGAATCTCATGGGTTAGCAAGATAGTATTGCCGTATGGCGAAGATAGTAGCTAAACTCAAGTATGCATTATCTGCATAGGATAATGAGTTTAGCTGTGCTTCCTTGGAGAAAACATGTTATTTCTGGTGAATAGCATATAAGGGAAATGGGTAGGTATGACGCGCTGAAAGCGGTCGATATAAGGTGGAAATTGTGGTTGGAATTGTGGGTTGGTTCTCCATGTAGAATAGAGAAACCCCACAGTTTCCTCGGCCGAACTCATTATCTTCGGCTGCGATATTTACAAAGTTTTTATCTCCTTGTAGGAACAATGTCGGTTGGTTTATTGTTTACCTTCTGTTCGGCTTAAGAGAAGATCGTAAAATTCTTTTTTTTTTGGCCATATTTTTATTGCATGGGATCTTGATAGCTGTCGGCATCTGGAGCTTCCGCGCCAGCCACTTGTATTTTTCCAGCTAATGGGTCGTCAAACAATTTCGTTTCTGGGTACTGTCCTTTGATACCGTGCAGGCATGAGGAATTGGTCGAGGAATTGGGCACACTTGTCTGTGGATACGTGGGGTCGAGGGCGCCCGTATGCATGTCTGTGGGCACGTGGGGTTGAGTACACGGTTTGTATGTCCCCTTTAGCCAGGCGAAAGGTATTTAACCCCACAGTGTCTAGTTTTGTGACAAAATATTGTCAACCGACACCAACTCAAGGAAAACCCCTTAATGGGTTAATTGTTTTTTTTTACCAGGAATAGTAAACAATTTTCTAAAAAAAAACCTAAATTTTGCCTGTGAAAAAGTATAAACTCAAGACATATATTTAATTTTTTGTATAATTTATTTATTATGGAATGTTTTCCCCGTTATTTCTTATAATAGTTAACAATGTTCATGGTAGACTGGAAATAAGATTGTTTAAAGTGTTGTCCGGTATATTGTTCAATACTTCAACTATTCTTACTTTTTTGTTGTTTTGAATTTCTGGCTTTTCCTGAACGTAAACCGCCCTTGCCAAGATTCTTCAGAGGTTCTCAATGGGGTTTATGTCTGGACTTAAAGCTAGCTACCATAAAACTTTAATTTTTGAAACCACCCTGTTGTTGTCCATGCTGTATGGATAGGGGGTTGTCCTGTTGAAATATGACATCTTCACTCTCTGTTAAGAAGATGCTCTTCCAACACTTCTTGGTACTTTTTGGCGTCCATTCTTCCATAAATAAAAACAATTTCTGTTTTCAGAGTCCTCATGAAAGCTTCTTTCCTGAGATCATGCCAATATTACCTGGAGCCGCCGAGGCCGTCCAGATTAATTTTTTTCCCATCACTGAAGATCACATGAGATCACATTTCACTATGTTGGATGTGCGTTTCAGCGAATTCAACGCCTACCATCCCCTAATATTTACCCTTAGAATACGGCGGAAAGTTTTGACCACAAAATATCATTGTTGGGATAGGATTTTGTGTTATAAGGGATGATGCGATTTTAAAATGTTACTTTTGCATGTAGGAAAATGTTGTTTTTTGGAATATGATGTATGTTTCTTTGAATAAGAACACGAATTAGAGATACTTTTTAATGATTTTAAACGTGGGGTGATAATTAACGTATGTTAATTAGTAACAAATGACTGTAAGTAATGTTTTGCATTTTTGGCAAACTGGGGGTGTGTCTCCTGTTTTGGGGGTGAGGGTGATGGTGTGTTACCTGTTTTGGGCAGGTAAAGGTGCGTAGCGGGCGTATGACCTAAACGCAGTCTCACAAAGTTATGATGAGTTGATAGTGGACTGTATTATCTGTGATGTGACGGAGGCGGATGTAAAGGTTATCCTTATGTGAAGTTATGTTTCCTTTTTCTTTCCATTTGTTATAATATTTCTTGCACAATATTATGAATATAAATTTTATACAGGAACGTACTCACTTTGGGGTGGTGCAGCCACTCTGCGGTGGCCGTTGTTGCTGCGGTTGATGAAGCTCCTCAAGCACGTGTAGGGTTATATTTTTTGGTATATTACTTCTTACCTTCTTGGGGAGATTCGGTTATTTCCGCTGTCCAATAGTGAAAGACGGTTTTAATGATTATTAATTTTATTTTCTTATAATTCACTTGTGGCCGTTGCCTATGACCTCTGGATCCCAACTCATCTCGAATCAAAAAAAAAAAAAAAATTGTGGCGAGAAGGCCGAATTTGGCGAGACAGGACATATGTCATCTTGTCTCTGACTTCTGGTCATCTTGCGATAACCAGAATCACCCACATCCGTGAGGATGTTGGGCTCGGTCTCGCAGCATCTGAAAAGAGAAGAAAAAAGGGGGGGTATCCAAGGATAGTGTGGACAGTGTTAGTCCGAGTGTTCTCTAACTACTTTTATAGAGGGATGGTGGGAAAGAAATCTTACAAGACCGGTGGGTCTTGGGTGCGGTAGTAAACGCAGATCACGTCTTTGGCGTCTGATAATCTGCTCTTTGGTCGGTGTGTATGTTTGTATTTGTGCCGTCTTGTACTGTGCGTTCGTGTGTTGGTTTGTTAATTGTAGACCCTATGGGATGGGTCCAGAAACCCTCTATTATAGAGGGGAATGTTGTTGGGAAGGGTGCTTTCTTCAGTTTTATACTGAAGAAGAAATTGTGGGGGTTTGATCCGAAGAGATCGAGAGAGAGAAGGGTCAAGAACGCAAAAGTCCCGTACAAGTAGGTTCTCGCTGTTCTGAATGTTTTCGAGGTACTTATATGCTAATTGAAGCAAGTACTCGTCGATAGGGGTAATGGAGGCGCCTTCGTATAGGTGAGAGTTGGGGTAATGACGACCGTCAGGCCTTCTAGAATGATTGGTGCATCTTCTGAGGAGTTTCCTTTCGAAAACCCGAAGTCTTTCCATTTGAGCCGAAGATATGCAGGACCATATGGGAAAGGCGTACGATATTCCAGATCGGATTAGCTGCTTATAGCAGAGAAGCTTAACTTTGGTGTCAACTTTGTTCCTCCACTTCAGGATGTTGTGCAGTTGCTTAGACCGACCAAGGCCCCTTTGGAGAATGTGGGTCACATGTTTGATGAAATTCATTTTTGGGGTATAAGTGACCCCGAGATATTTCACCTTGTCCTGTGGTCTAATCGTAGTATCTCCCATTTTTATTCGAATATTCTGTGAATATCGAGAAGTAGGTTGGGAGTGTTTACTACTCAGAATTATGGCTACTGCTTTGGATGGATTAAGTCGGATTTTCCATCGACTGTAATACTGATACAGTTCGTCCAAGTGACGGTTGAGTCGATTTGTTGCGAGGTTAGGGCCTTTGGTTGACGTGTACACCAGGACGTCATCCGCATAGCATATTTGGTTTACTCTCCCGTCCGCGGGGCGGGGAATATCGGAGGTGTAAATATTGAATAAGATGGGGCCTAGAATGGAGCCCTGTGGTACGCCTGCAGCGGCGTGAAAAGTTCGGGAAAGCTTTCCATTCATTCTAACTTGGAAGGTTCTGTTTAGAACGAACTGGTAGATGATGCTACATAGCGTTCTACTGAGGCCAGTATTCAGAAGTTTAAAAGCGAGACCTTCGATCCAAGTCGTATCAAAAGCTTTTTCAATGTCTAGGCTTACCGCAACGGTGGGTTCCTTATTAAAGAGCCGCACGCAGACGTGGTTTTGAAATAAGTTAAGAGCCATAGTGGTGCTGTGCGCTCTTCGAAATCCGAATTGGAAATCAGGTATTAGGTGCCTGGCACTGACAAAGTTATTTAGCTTTTCGTATATGAATTTTTCATATATTTTGCTGATGCAAGTGAGAAGCGAGATAGGGCGAAAGCTTGAGGGGTGATACGTTGGTTTCCCAACTTTTGCTATTGGGCAAATAATAGCGTGCCTCCAAGCTTGGGGAAAGTACCCCATGTTGTAAGCATGGTTGAACAGAATGGAGAGCTTTATAAAGAATAAAGCAGAAAGCCTTCGCAACGAGTGGTATGACATGTTGTCGATACCAGGTGACTTCTTAGGGTGTCGAGATTTAGCCAGACTCTGTAGGGTATTTGGTGTGATGAAACCGTGACCATTATCACGTGTGTCATCGAAGTATGCACTGTTAGTTGGGTTAAAGACAACAATTGGCTCGTTGAAGTCGTCCAACTTACTGTGGACCTCTGAACTAACGATTGCATTAGTTTCCGGGTCGCCATCTTGGAGAGTGAGTTTGTGATTGTTTTCGAAGGTCTCTCCGATGATATTTGCTTTATTGGTGTCGTTATTGACAACAACACCATTGTGCATAATTGGCCCAGTGATGCGGGAAGTGCCACATATCTTTTTAACATTTTTATAAACGTTCTGGTCCATCTGAATACCCTTCAGCTTGTCTTCCAATTGTCGGGTACGGTTGTTTTGGATTCTCTGTTTTATCAGTGTACCAATATTGTGAATAATGGATCGCAATAATGGCTCCCTTTGCGTAAAGCGGTGACGATATCTCATTCTGCAGAGCTTTTTACGCTCCCGGATGAGACGAAGAGTGATGTCGTCATGGGGAATCTGATAGGTCTTTGGCGGGTTATGTCAAATTCGGTCGAAAGTGTTCCGCCGAACACTGAACGCACACAAGGAAGAACACACTGAGCGGAAACAGCACAATGAAACACGGAGAAATCGTTTTCTTTTATTTTAACTTTTATTGTTCTTGTTTTGTTTTTAATACACTTAAACGTCTAGTACACAATTTATATTTTGTTTTAAGTTTTCTAACTCCACAGGATCTTATTAGTCCGTGTCGATTTTTTTGCGATCGTTACTTTTGAAATTCACGAGAGAACATTCGTTACGGAGTTAACACGTAAATACCAATAGTTTATGCTTGTTGCAATTGCAGTTAAGAAACACGAAAGAAACACAAGTTACTGAGTTAATGTTTTAACACACGTACGACGCGACTTTCTCGATTAACTTTCCTATAACTCTTCTCGGAGGATCCTCTCCGTTCGACTATCTTGTTTTCACTGCCCTCTTTTTTTACGATACCGGTTCGACCTCCAATCCCAACTCCTTGTCTCCTTGACGACCAAAATCAGACTTTTTTGTCCTGCTTCTCTAGCGAAGTATTGCGCAGCGCGGACCGCCCTCCTCGTAGGGTTTCTCTGTCACCACCTTTTCGTACCGATGCTCGATATAAAAACTCCCCCTCTTTCAACCTATCGGATACCGTTTTTTTCAGTATCTGTGTGTTTTGTATCTGCAGTGGTGCAGACACAATTTCCTGTAAGGAGAAAATTCTCACGCATACATATGGAAGCTTCACCGTCGTTGTTGACGGTGGATTCTATTCCCACGCTGCTTAGTTAGGTCGACCATCTGGTGTTGACGATCGCCTGGACGTCTAGTCCGCTGGTATCTATTGGATTTGAAATCCAAGAGAGTTTTTCACATGGTGTGAAAAACAAACATTCCGCTGATGCATTTCTGCTTGGCGGACAGTGGCAACGGCGCAATGCTGTGCCGTATTTATTTATTGCAGCTGGCCTTCGTGAAACTCCAAACAAAGTATTGTTTGGAGTTACGTGGTGCTTGGTTTTTCGCGCCATCTGGGTGTTAACGAGGCTAAGGAATGCGCTCCTTTGTTTGCGGTGAATATTTGGGTGATCTAATGTTTAGATCAACCGCACCACGTCCGTTGGTCGGTTAATTGTTTTAATTGTAATTCCCTGCATCTCGTGCAGATGTTCAGGGTTGCCGACTTGTGGTGCTGGCATTCACTTAGCTTGCGATTGCACACGTCGAAGGATGCATGGATGTTTCTCCTTGTTTCAGGTCGTAGGTTTTAGGTATGGAGCGTTTAGCTCGGTATTAGAGGCTTTGGGGACGTTAAGTTCCTTGCCTTCTGGTGTCGACTCAACGTTGGGTTACTGGCGGCCCCCGCTGGGCTTGGGATCGCGTCTGTGGACGTGATGTTGTCCAGGTAAGTGCGTTACCTCAAGTTGGTCTGGCCTTTTTCCTGTGGGGAATTTGTACGTTCGCCACAGGTCTTTTCAAGTTTATACTTCGGGACATGAGTCTCCGAAGTTTCAACTAGAATCTCGTGAAGTCGTTTTGCAACGTTGTTTATCTCAACCGTCGTTAGGTTCCTGTCAGTGGGAAGAGAGAAGTGGTGGAGTTTATCATTCAATGTAATATTGAAGTTGTCCCAATTTGTCCGCCCATAATCGGGTATGTATCTGATATGAGCCCGGGATGCTCGATAGCCGCGAATGAATGTGGTCACAGCATTGTGGTCAGATACACCCTCTGAAACTTGAGGAGGAGTGATTTGTGGAAGTAAGTCTTTGGACACAATAAATATGTCCAGAATTGAGTTACCTCGAGTACCAACCGTAGGTGCGACTATTTCGCAGTTGAGGGCATACATATTTGCGGTGTACCATTGGTACAGTTTTGTGCCATTTGGGCAAGAGACAGAGTTGTTCCAGTGGGGATGTCTGGAGTTAAAATCGCCGCCTATGATGAAGGGTGTGTGCCCCGAGGTCCTTATTAGTTTGCCGATATCTTCGGGATTAATGGGGCCATTATTGGTTTTATGCGAGTGGTATACGGAGTATATATTCACTCTACCATTACTAGCCAGATGCAGTTCAACTCCAGATACCTCTATGGACTCTAGGTGTGGGAGGTCAATAGCTTCATGGCGAAGTCCGCTTCTAACCAGTATACAAGTTCCACCTCCGTTGATGGTGGGACCGCCAGTGAGGGTTCGATCTCTTCGAATCATGGAAAAGTTTGGGAATACGGGACGGTGACATGGATGCAACCTAGTTTCGGTTACAAGTACCACGTCCGCCCGGCTTTCCTTTATGAAGTCAGAAACTATCATACGCTTGGAATGCGAAACAAGGGAGTTGACATTTAAGAGGATAACTTTAATTTTGGAATCCATTGTGGAGGGTATGTCTTGCATATGCAGTGAAAAGGAGGGCCTCCCTCTCTGCCTCGGTTGATAGTTTCTCATATCGGGGTCGGATATCCTCAATTAAGCGGGAGAAACTAAGTAGTTTCTCGAGCATTGAAGATTGCCCCCTCGGAGGCTTTTGCACCACCGCTTGAATTTGAGGCGTCGTGTTGGCCTTTACCGGGGCTCGCTTAGGGACTTGAATATGTTTTTGGGGGGTAGGAGTTGAAAGGGTTTTTGTATTCTTTGCCTGCTGACCCCTAAGCATGTCGGCAAATGTGAATCCGTTTTGGATGAGGTTTTGTGTGGCCTGTTTTCCGAAGTCTGACTTGGCTGTTTGCTTAGCTCGAGTCTCCTTGGATCTTAGTTTAATTTCCTTATATTTAGGACAATTTCTATAACTGGCCGGATGCCCTTTGTTGCCGCAGTTGCAGCAAGTTGGCAGTGTTATTTCATCCTGCACATTTGTTGCCGGATCGTATTTCGCTAGCGGAAGTTCGCACTTGCCAATATCGTGGGATTCTCCGCAACGAACGCAACGGCGACTCATGTTGCAGTTTCGGGAGACATGCCCGAAACGTTGGCAACGTCTGCATTGAGGTATTTCTCTGTTATGAAATACCTCGAAGACAACTTGCTGATGCAAAGTTGGAAACGACTTTGTCCGTATTATGGAATCTATGTCGGTTCCTGGGGCAAGGAGAAGCTGCCATATGTTCAGCTTGGTGTATCTTTGCGGTCTGATGTTCACAAACCGCTGTGGGGGAGAGAATTGTTTGACGTCAATGAATTTGACCTTAGGAAATGTTGCCTCAAGAGCAGTTACGATGTCGTCCTTTTCCCAAGAGGCAGCGGCTCGTTTTAAGAGGATTGTCCTCGACTTTTCGTCGGCCGGAGTGAAGGTGTAATAATTCACCTCCTTGGCCTTGAGGTTGTCGTTAACCGTGCGATAGGTTTCCCTATCGTAGGCTATGATTTTATTTAGGGATGGACTTAAGGTCTTTGCCTTGAAGTTAGAAATTCCTAGCCGGTTCATGTCACCGACGAAATTTTTTAAATTGAGGTCTCGTGCAAAGACCCCGGGTTGCTGTTTCTTCTTAGAAACAGGTGGGCGGTCCCCGACCTCTGGCTGAACAGTGTTGGGAAAACAAGCAGCCTTTGGTTTTGGGTTAATAATCGGTGGGCAAGGCTCCTGCGGAGGTACGACCCTCACATGAGTTGGTGTTATCGCGGGGTTCGACAACTGTTTGGGGACAGCTGATGATGATGGTAGGGGTGGTGTTGGGGGGCAGCCGGTGGCCATACGTTTATTGGAGGGTCCTCCTTCGTAGTTTAGTATTGGAAGCGGTGTTTTCCGCTTAGGGGCCCTAGATGAGTTTGGGGTGGAGGTGCGCGATTCACCGTCGTCCATTGAGTCGTCAGAGCCCTCAGTGACGCTCTCCAACTCGGGCTCGAGCTCCGATTCTGAATCAGAAGCCACCGAACTGGCACTGGATGGGGATGCGGGTGGTACGGCTTCCAGACGCGACAATTTATCTTTCAAGGCAGCGTTCTCTGCCTTGAGAGCCTCGAGGTCCTCCCTTAATCTCCTTATGAGAGCCATCATGCCCTGATCGGGCTGATGGCCCACACCACGAGAAGAGCAGGTGTCCATTTATTGCGGGTACGCAAACATCGGGCACGAAAAAGAAACAAGAAACGCGTGGGGCGCAAGGGAAAGAAAAGAGGAACAACAAAAACCAAGAAGGGAAACAAACAGACCTAATCAACCTAAAACAAACAAAAAATAGTAAAATATAAATTTAGAAAATATAAATTAAATTAAGAATAAAACAAATAATAAAATATAAAAGAAGAAATATAAATTAAATTGAAAATGTCCGAACCAAACGTCCTGTTTCTCGTTCACACTCACAAGTTTTTTTTTTTTTTTTTAAACACAAAACTTTTTTAAAGCTCACTGTTTAAAAAAACAATATTTAATTTAAATGTACACTGTTTTCCTGAGAAAACAAACTGGCAAATTGTTTAGGCAAAACGATTTGCGTCTTTTTGATTCTCATGAAGTGTATCGAGTATCAATCGTATGACAATAATAAATGCATTGACCGTATATGAATGAAGTGTATGAAGTAAGTGAGTATCTGAACTTGTATATGAAGCTCATCTCGAATCCAAAATGCACTCCCCTTTTATACTCTGTGGCAACAGAGATTTGTTAAAAATATTACTTAAAAATTCCAAGAAGCCCAAACAAAATTTTGTGTGCTTCAATTGGAATAGGATTCCCGGAACTGTATACGAATTTTATTTGAACAAATTCCCGGAAGGAGAAATCATGAAATGCATTTAGTATTACGCATTTCATAATGTTAGGATTGTTAGGAATTGAATCAATGTACGACAAATGGATTTTGGTTTAATTTGGTCGTGCATATGATTCAATTGGATTATGGGTGAGGTAATTAGGAATTTGAATCAATGTGCGGCAAACTAACTTTTGGTTTAACTTGTCGCTCATATAATTCACTTGGATTGGGATTATAGGTAAGTGGGTGAGAGTAGTGATTTCGGATCACTACACACGTGTCTGTGGGGGTGAAGCGTTTGGATGCCAATCACGGACACTAGGTTTACTTCAATCCCCAACACTTATTCCGCCCAAAAAAGATGTTCACCAACAACCAAGCTCCAAAGCACGGAGCGGACGCAACGAAGGTCACACGGGTGGGAAATAAAACGCACGTTTTGTGGCTGGTGATCTCCACTTCATTTATTTTGATGTATTTTTATGGATTGTTATACTCTGATTACAACATAGATTCTTCGATTTAAGTAATCGCTGATCGCACACTAATTACAACGTAAAATGTTCGATTCAAGTGATCGCTGGACATACTCTAACTACAACGTAAAATGTCGATTCAAGTAATCGCAGGACATACACTAATTACAACGTAAAATATTCGATTCAAGTAATCGCTGGACATGCACTAATTACAACGTAAAATGTTCGATTCAAGCAATCGCTGGACATACACCAATTGGAACGTAAAATGTTCGATTCAAGTAATCGCTGGACATACACTAATTACAACGTGAAATGTTCGATTCAAGTAATCGCTGGACATACACTAATTACAACGTAAAATGTCGATTCAAGTAATCGCTGGACATACACTAATTACAAAGTAAAATGTTCGATTCAAGAAATCGCTGGACATACAGTAATTGCAACGTAAAATGTTCGATTCAAGTAATCCCTGGACATACACTAATTACAACGTAAAATGTTCGATTCAAGTAATCGCTGGACATACACTAATTACAACGTAAAATGTCGATTCAAGTAATCGCTGGACATACACTAATTACAAAGTAAAATGTTTGATTCAAGTAATCGCTGGACATACACTAATTACAACGTAAAATGTTCGGTTTAAGTAATCACTGATCATACACTAATTACAACGTCTTATTCGAACTACTGACACTCACGACTCCTCGGGTAAACGCGTCCCCACGAGGGCTACGGGGAGCGGGAGAAAGACCGACCGGCTTGGTCGGTGGATGTGAAACGACTCCGTGCGTGCGCACGCGGCGGTGGTTGGGAAGCGACTGTGTATGTGTGCACGAAGCGGTGGTTGGATATCGACTGACTGGAATGAAGGCAAGAATCCATTCGGGGTGTCGTGGCAGTGGAGGCATGGCTAAGTAACTCACTGCCACTTATTAGGAACATGAAGAGGAGGTTGCTATGCCTACGTAGGAAATTTTGTTTCGGAGAATTTCTGCCGGGTGGGCTGAATTTTAGATTCTTCTGTGTGCTATGGGTACGGAGAAATCGGTTTTTGGTGGCAAGCGTGAGTATGGTTATGGATTGTCGGTTAGATAAAATAACATGGGTCTTGACCGTTGCGATGGTTGTTCCGTGGAAAGACAACGCATCATGCTGGTGACTTGCCAGTAAGAAGAATTGACATGATTTCAAATGGTTTAAGTAGAATGGGAACCGAAATGGTTTTCGGGAAAACCAAATGCTGCTTGGTTGCAAGTGAGGGATATGGTTTAAAATGTATTCTATTGCAGGATTTGAAATGTATTCTGGTTCCAGTTTTTGCATGGGGCGTTGGGTTATGGTGGCGCGCTGTTAGCGGTCAAAAGTAGGTTGAGATTGTGGGTTGGTTCTCCATGTAATATAGAGAACCCCCACATGTCCATGCCCTATCCTATCTGACGGCACGATGCGTTTATCGCGCTAATATAAATTAATGAAACGACAAAATATTAAAACAACGAACGTAAACTGTTTATGCTATAGATATTTTATGATATCATTTAATACAGAAACGACAAAAATGTAACGAAAAGATACAATGTTTAGTTTATTGATATTTTATTTTATAACGGCAACGAAAGATGTGGACTATATCGAATAACTAGGATTTAGAGAGCAAAAAACAGAAAACAAATTGCGTTTATAGCATTATAAGAGGGCAGTCCTCCTTTACATGTATTGGTACAATATTGGTGGAACTTAGTGGTAATGAAACATTTTTACATTAGGATAAAGTAGGCGGAGCATTTGCATCTACGTGGTTTTATATGCTGTTAAAACATGTGGAACACAGTCTGTACAAAAGTAATGACATTTTAATGATGTAATTATAAACAATGGACAAGAATGTAAAATGTCTAGAAGAGGATTGCATGAAATACAAAATACAATGGATAAAATGGTAAAAGAGCAAAACAAGAATAAAGATAGTTTGGACATAGAAAATTTGGGAAAAACCGCAGCATGATGCGACACTATCCTTTAGTATTACTTATTATTCATTTCAAAAAGAAAACACCAGACATATTCTTCACAGTTTTTATCTTTATTTGTTTTTCCTCTTTTTTTTTTGCTTCACATGTTTTATTGTAACCGGATTCAGTTAATGTTTACCATACCACTCTTTGTATTAACTTTTAGTAACTGTCTAAAAACAATCTCGCTTACCTGGACTGTAACTTACTGTGTTGTATGGTGAGGCTAGCCCTAGAGCAGGAGTTTGATAATTTTTGTCGGTTGAATGCCATCCTCTTTAAGGTTCCTTTCGATTTACCTTGATCGCTGGATAGCAGCACGTTCCTCGGCAGATGTGGTACATCCCATTGTTGCTATTTATTTTGATGTTCACGATATCGGCACTATAACCACTTGCAATCTACAGGCCTTGTTTGCTGTCTTGTACACAACCAGATGGAACCCCAAGAACCAGAGAAACTGGTTGTCTAACACTTCACGCACTGATACCGATCATGAAGCACTGAGTCGATCCCGTTGAAAACACAATTCGTTTAAGTTAGTTTTATTGGTTTTTATTAAGACGAACTGAATTAAAAGTGATTTATTAGATTTGTTACTTTCGTAGTTGCGTATTGTTTAGTTCACTCTTCAGAAAATCTTTCTGAGGCTTTGATGTGATATAAATGTTACACTGAGCACTTGAATACGGGCACTTTTCGTCCGCGATACATGTTTATGCTTCGACAACCGTGTGAATAAAGAATATGCCCCAGACAAAATGTCACGCTATTCAACTTCATGTTTCTGGACTCATGAACTGGGGTCCACTGTGCTATTTTCCGGAATGTTTATGTTAGGTGTGTTGTTCAAAGATCACAACGTCTGCAGCTGACACAAAGTTACAGGATCACGTGACTAGTTGATGGGGGTCGCATTTGGCTGTTAACATAGCGCACTCAACTTCAGCATCCGACCGTACACTTTTGATGATGTGTATAAGTTAAACACGATCTGTTCTTTTTTAGTTTTTTAAAAAAATACAATTTTATTCGAGCACGAACTCTATACAACTGACTTATCTTACATATTTCTTATTTATATTAAGTGCCATGCGACGTTGTCCCGGATGCTGGGTCGTAAAGATGACATAGGTCATTGCGTTGGTGTGCTGGAGATGATGGGTGCCACATTGGTGTTGTCCTAGATGCTACGCGGTGGTTGTGGAGGCAAGTGCAACATTGTCCGCTACGATGAGCCGTGACCTGTGGTCCTACTGGGATACGCACGAGTGCAGGTGTGGATCGGGTTATGGTGCTCGATGTGGTAATGATCGGGGTGTGACATGTTTATCTAAACAGGTCGTGAGCTGTGCCTTAATTCTCCCCCTCTTAAATTTTGCGTCCTCGCGAAAGGTTACTGAAATGGCAAGTTAAAGATGCTGGATCGTGTCTTAGGTGGCTTTGGTGGATGTGCTTTCTGCTTCGGAGCAGGCATTGTCCTTATAGGAATGGATTGTGGGATGATCGTTACCCTCGACTTTCTCTTAGCTCTTAGCTTTAAGAAGAATAGTGTAGCGAGTATTATGGAAACTATGGCCAAAAGGGAGTAATTGACAAGTTGATACGTTTCTTTCTCTAATTTTGTTGAGTTTGTGATATTATTGTAATATATAATTTGTATAATGTAATTGATGTGATATAATTGTTAGGTAAAGTTTGTGTCCAACAAGCGTGGAACACACCCTTCCACACACAGAAAGTTCTTAATTTGGTGTGGGAATAATGGCGGCAGGAACACGATGATGTCTCCTGACGTTGGATGATGTTGATATGTGTCCAACAAGCGTGCAACACCTTTCACACACCGCAAGCTGGTAATTTGGCCTGAACTGGCGTCAGGAACAATGCACAGCGCTCGATACGTCACGATGTAATTGCCTGACTGAAACAATTGCAATTAAATTATGGTAATTGAAAAAGAGTACCTCAGAAATAATCCTCAAAATTGACAGACAACTCGGTGTGATTCCTTTTGCTATTGTTAAACAATGTTTATTTGCTATGATTTAATATACTGTATTTGGATTACAATTATTGCGTCTTATATCGCCAAATAGTTAACGAAGAAGAAGGTAAACAGAAAACAAATGGTTGTCAAGTGACAGAATTCATAAATGTCAGCTGATTGCTGACATTGATTCGGTAATGCCACATATCGGATTCAATTTAGGTGGTGCCACGTCAAGTTATTGCGAATTCGCTGGTTATTTCGAATGCGAATCCGCAACGTTCCGCCCGCCTTCGCCAATCATTGGCGAATCGTCTGGCTCCAGGGGATGGTCATCCGGAGCTGGGACGGGAGGTTCTTCTTCCAGTGGGAGGATACTTATTTTTGCAATGGGTCTGATGAGTGTGCCCGTAGCGGTCCGCAGGGTCACCACTCTCACGAGACCATCCCGGCCTGGATGCACTTCAAGTATTCGTGCGAGGTTCCATTTGCAGGGAGGAGCCAATTCAGTCCGGATCACACACAACTGGCCAACTGTGATCTTGGTGTTTTGCTGATGCCACTTTGATCGGTGTTGAAGGTTCTGCAAGTACTCGGTGAACCAGCGCAACCAAAAATGTTCGTACATGTTACTGAGCAGTTGCGGCCGGGATAAGCGTGACTTCGAAATGTTGAGTGTAGAGGGTTCCGGGATGGTGGTGGTCGGACCCCCAATCAGAAAGTGTCCGGGTGTCAGTGCAGTTAGATCTGTAGGGTCGTCCCGCAGCGGATGTAGGGGGCGAGAGTTCAAACATGCATCCACTTGGGCCAACAGGGTGGATAGTTCTTCAAAATTTAGGAGAGTTTCTCCGATGACGCGTTTGAGATGAAATTTGGTACTTTTTACTGCGGCCTCCCAGATTCCTCCAAGATGGGGGGCTGCCGGGGGGTTAATTCACCACTACTCGGTCCCTTCATTTGCGAGGACGCGAGCAATCTCAGCAGTGTGCGGTGTTGCCTGAGTGAATAGTGTGCGTAATTCCCGATCAGCCCCGACGAAGTTGGTCCTGCAATCGTGGGTTAATGTGGCGCAAATTCCTCTTCGAGCCACAAATCGGCGGTAAACTCGAATGAAATCTTCGGTGGAGTATCCAGACGCGGCTTCCAAATGGACCGCGCGTGTGACGAGGCATATGAATACGGCAATGTATCCTTTAAATGTGCGTGGGGTCCGGAACCCGGAACCCCGAATGGCTATGGGGCCGGCGTAATCAACACCGGTATGTAAAAATGGCCTTCCTGGCCTGACTCGACTAACCGGAAAATCCGCCATTTGTTGAGACGTCGGGACGGATGAATGTCGCCAGCAGCGGAGGCAACGAAACACCACTCCTTTGACCAGCTGTCGTCCACATAGGATCCAAAATCGTTGGCGAATGTAATTAAGTGACAATTGCGTGCCACCATGGAGGGTTTTTTCATGAGCGTCCCGGGCGATCAACAACGAGAGAACGGAGTCGGACGGGAGGGTGAGGGGGTGCTTCTCATCAGGATGTAATAATGAGCGGCGCAGTCTTCCTCCAACCCGGAGCAAGCCTTCGAGGTCGATGAAAGGGTTGAGACGTAATAACAGGCCAACCTGCTCGGATGAATTTCGGGTGAGTGACGATATCTCCTTAGGAAAATGGGTTTTTTTGTACGTAGGCGATCCACCGTTTAAGGGCCGAGTCAAGCTGCATTGGTGTCAAATCAGCGATGATTCCTGGGTTGGCTTTTGGACGTGTCGTCTTGGTTGAGGGGCTTCCTTGTTGTAGTCGTTGAATAAATTCGATACACCTGACCGTCACGCGGATGGGCGTGGGGAGCCGGGAGTAGCGCAGTAGCAGGTCATTGTCTTCTCGTGGGCGAATCGTGACGTGGATGGTTACAGGACGGCACTCCAAGTTTACCTCTGGAACTGTTGTTAAGGTACACGGCCATGGAGTTGATGTACGAAGGAAATCGGGGCCATTCAACCATATGGATGGTGCGTGCAGGCGGTCCGCCGAAGTTCCACGGGTGGCTAAGTCGGCAGGGTTTTGAACGCCGGAAACATGGTGCCAGTATACGCTAGGAAGAGTGGTCTGGATTTCTGAGACCCGGTTAGCAACATAGGTTTTCCATCGATCCAATTTCCGAAGGTGCTAACTGTAGTACTGAAGGGTGATTGGAAGTCCATTTACTGAGAGGAAAACAGGCGGTTGCCAATAACGCAGAGAGTTGGCCTTTGAGTATCTGTGCCCCTGCGATGGTATTTGAACCAGCAAATATATCATCCACGTATGTGTCTTCGGTCAAAATCTTTGCCGCCTCTGGGAATCGTTCACCCTCATCCAGCCAACTGTCGAAGTGTTCGAATGGCTTGATACGGGGAGCTTGCGAGTCCGTATGTCACGGTGTTGAGTGAGTATGTTTTGATGTCTGCCGAGGGATTAGATCGCCAAAGTATTTGCTGATAGTGTCGGTCTTGCTCATCAATCTTTATCTGGCGATACATCTTTGCAATGTCCGCTGAAAAGACGTATCGATGGGTGCGTCAGCGCATTAGTACGTCGAAAATTTCGGTTTGGAGTTTGTGTCCAACGTATAGACACTCATTGAGTGAAATTCCCGTTTTCGTTCTGGCGGAGCCATTGAATACAACACGGATCTTAGACGTTTGTCCGGATGTTTTGAACACCGCATGGTGTGGTATGAGGCATCGCTGTGAGGTGGTGTTCGCAGCTATGGGTTTCCCTTCGCTCATATGGCCAAGCGAGATGTATTCTTCCATGAACTCCTTGTAACGTTCTTTGAATTGCGGTTGACGCTGGAATCTTGTTTCCAGACGCCGGAATGCAGCGGTGGCGGCGTTTCTGGAATCTCCCAATTGATCAACATTGGGCTTCAGGGGAAGTCGGAGTGAGTAACAGCCTTAAAGATCACGTCGATGTGTCGAAAGAAAGTGAGCTTCGCAAGTTTCTTCGTCCTCTGTCCTGTCAAGGCGGAGGTTGTGGTCGGGATTTCTTCTTGGACCCAGAATTTCTCCATAAGATCATGCAGTTCCAGATCAATACTGATTTGATGGCTGTTTAGTGGTACGACGGCGTTGGATCGTTTGCCGGGAGGCGACGCGCCAGTGAGTATCCATCCCAAATGAGTGGCCTGGGCAATGATGTCTGAATGGTTGGACTTCCTAAGTCCTGATTTGATGATGGCCGGATACACATCGGCGCCAATGATTACTTCCACTTTTTCCCTGGACGGGATGTCTGGGTCCGCAAGGTCTAGGTCTGCCGCGACGGCGAGGTCGCCCGGCAGTAGGCGAAGGGGAGGCACGTAATCCGACAGGTGGGGCAAAATCAGAGCATTAGTCGTCCAGCCCCTAGCCCCTGGTAGACGAGGCAATATCGTGATTGACGACTGTGCTTTTGCGGTGTGGCATCGGGCGCCTCCGACTTCGTGAACTGGTATGAACGATGCCCGACGGCGGAGGCGCAAGCGCTGAGCCAGAGATTCCGATATGAATGTGGCTTCAGAGCACGGGTCGATCAGGGCCCTAGCTTCCACTCGACGCTGTGTGCCTGATCCAATGACAACGCGTGCTGTAGCCAATAAAGTTGGTCGAGGTGGTGGGGCGGTAAGAGTATGCGACGACACTCTATGGGTCTGGGATTCATTGGTATTATCGCTGGGACCCACATTTGGCGATGGCCGTGATGTCACTGATCCGGCATGTAAAAGTGTGTGGTGTCGTCCTTGACACTGTCGGCATCGTTTGGTGGAAGTGCACTCATGCATCAGATGTCCACCCAGGCAGTTGAAGCAAAGCTTTCGTTGGGTAACCTGGGCCTTTCGCTGCTCGACATTGAGTGCCTTGAATCCTTCACATGAACCTAGATAATGAAAGGAGTTACAATATGGGCAAATAAACCGGGGGCTCTGAACCGGGGGCGAAACAGTGTGAACCGAGAGCCGCGGCCTTTGGATGGTGGGTGGCTGATCGCTCTTGTGTCGATGAGGGTGCTCGCTGTTGTTTCGGGGCAGCTCCACGAACTCCAAAGCCTCAATCCTTATTTTTAGGAACGCGTCCAGTTGCTTGTAGGTCGGCGGGTCCGTGGTGTTGGCCTGGGAGGTTTGCCAATCACGACTAGTTCGGGGGTCCACGCGTTGGATGGTCAAGTGAACCAAGATGTCATCCCAGGTCTTTACGGGGCGACCAAGAGCATCCAGACTGTCAATCGCATCGTTGGTGGTTTCACGGAGTGTGCGCAGCCCTGCGGCTGACTCTTTAGCCAAGGCAGGTACGTTGAGGAGCGTAGTCAGGGCAGAGTGAATCAAGGCGCGTGTGTTGTCATAGTAGTCCACCAGCTTATCCCAAGCTCGGTGATAGTTGTCTTCCGTCACGGGAATATTTTGAATGGTTCTGGCGGCCTCGTCCCGCAGACTGGACTTCAAGTAATACAGTCTTTCCACATCCACAAGTTCGGGGTGGTCTGCCAGTACCGCCAGGAACAGATCCTTAAATGGTCGCCATTCCGAATATTTGCCGAAAAATGTTGGCATCTGCACTGGGGGAAGTTTTCGCACATGTGGCCGACTGAAATTGTCTGTCGCAGCCCTGGAGGTGGATGGAAGCTCAAAGGTAAGGGCGTGACGTGCCTCTGCGAATTGGGTGGCCTCTTCCATGTAGGTTTCCCCGGCTGCCCCATAAAAATCTTCCACGAAATAGCGGAAATAATCTCTTGATTGGCCAGGCGGATTATTTCGTTGTTTCGGTTTCGGATATCCTCCCATTCGAGTTGGAGGTTATTCTGGCGCATTTCCACAGCAACCAGCGTTGGCGGACCTCTCATTTCTAAATTGGAAAATGCCCCCGAGATTCGTTCCTTGGCGGCGAACTGGGCGCTGATTAATTGTTCCGCCATAATCTGGTCTTTATTCCAACGATCCTGGCCATTGTTCTGTGCTTCACCTGGACGGGGAGCGTTATCTTGGCAGTCAGGATGTAGTTCCGCTCTAGTGATACTTTGGCGTTCACGTTCAGCCTTTGCCGTTTTCGATTTTGCGTTACTCGATGACGGCGGCATTTTGATTAATTTCACTGAACTTTTTTGATCAAACACAATACTCGGGGTCTTGACGTCTGGACTTGAATGTCCCGCGACCGTCTTCCATGCTTCGAGCTGGCAGCAGTGAATCTGGATCCACAGACTGGATCCGGCTCGAAGGACCAATAAATGTGTGCCCAACAAGCGTGGAACACACCCTTCCACACACAGAAAGTTCTTAATTTGGTGTGGGAATAATGGCGGCAGGAACACGATGATGTCTCCTGACGTTGGATGATGTTGATATGTGTCCAACAAGCGTGGAACACCTTTCACACACCGCAAGCTGGTAATTTGGCCTGAACTGGCGTCAGGAACAATGCACAGCGCTCGATACGTCACGATGTAATTGCCTGACTGAAACAATTGCTATTAAATTATGGTAATTGAAAAAGAGTACCTCAGAAATAATCCTCAAAATTGACAGACAACTCGGTGTGATTCCTTTTGCTATTGTTAAACAATGTTTATTTGCTATGATTTAATATACTGTATTTGGATTACAATTATTGCGTCTTATATCGCCAAATAGTTAACGAAGAAGAAGGTAAACAGAAAACAAATGGTTGTCAAGTGACAGAATTCATAAATGTCAGCTGATTGCTGACATTGATTCGGTAATGCCACATATCGGATTCAATTTAGGTGGTGCCACGTCAAGTTATTGCGAATTCGCTGGTTATTTCGAATGCGAATCCGCAACGTTCCGCCCGCCTTCGCCAATCATTGGCGAATCGTCTGGCTCCAGGGGATGGTCATCCGGAGCTGGGACGGGAGGTTCTTCTTCCAGTGGGAGGATACTTATTTTTGCAATGGGTCTGATGAGTGTGCCCGTAGCGGTCCGCAGGGTCACCACTCTCACGAGACCATCCCGGCCTGGATGCACTTCAAGTATTCGTGCGAGGTTCCATTTGCAGGGAGGAGCCAATTCAGTCCGGATCACACACAACTGGCCAACAGTGATCTTGGTGTTTTGCTGATGCCACTTTGATCGGTGTTGAAGGTTCTGCAAGTACTCGGTGAACCAGCGCAACCAAAAATGTTCGTACATGTTACTGAGCAGTTGCGGCCGGGATAAGCGTGACTTCGAAATGTTGAGTGTAGAGGGTTCCGGGATGGTGGTGGTCGGACCCCCAATCAGAAAGTGTCCGGGTGTCAGTGCAGTTAGATCTGTAGGGTCGTCCCGCAGCGGATGTAGGGGGCGAGAGTTCAAACATGCATCCACTTGGGCCAACAGGGTGGATAGTTCTTCAAAATTTAGGAGAGTTTCTCCGATGACGCGTTTGAGATGAAATTTGGTACTTTTTACTGCGGCCTCCCAGATTCCTCCAAGATGGGGGGCTGCCGGGGGGTTAATTCACCACTACTCGGTCCCTTCATTTGCGAGGACGCGAGCAATCTCAGCAGTGTGCGGTGTTGCCTGAGTGAATAGTGTGCGTAATTCCCGATCAGCCCCGACGAAGTTGGTCCCGCAATCGTGGGTTAATGTGGCGCAAATTCCTCTTCGAGCCACAAATCGGCGGTAAACTCGAATGAAATCTTCGGTGGAGTATCCAGACGCGGCTTCCAAATGGACCGCGCGTGTGACGAGGCATATGAATACGGCAATGTATCCTTTAAATGTGCGTGGGGTCCGGAACCCGGAACCCCGAATGGCTATGGGGCCGGCGTAATCAACACCGGTATGTAAAAATGGCCTTCCTGGCCTGACTCGACTAACCGGAAAATCCGCCATTTGTTGAGACGTCGGGACGGATGAATGTCGCCAGCAGCGGAGGCAACGAAACACCACTCCTTTGACCAGCTGTCGTCCACATAGGATCCAAAATCGTTGGCGAATGTAATTAAGTGACAATTGCGTGCCACCATGGAGGGTTTTTCATGAGCGTCCCGGGCGATCAACAACGAGAGAACGGAGTCGGACGGGAGGGTGAGGGGGTGCTTCTCATCAGGGTGTAATAATGAGCGGCGCAGTCTTCCTCCAACCCGGAGCAAGCCTTCGAGGTCGATGAAAGGGTTGAGACGTAATAACAGGCCAACCTGCTCGGATGAATTTCGGGTGAGTGACGATATCTCCTTAGGAAAATGGGTTTTTTGTACGTAGGCGATCCACCGTTTAAGGGCCGAGTCAAGCTGCATTGGTGTCAAATCAGCGATGATTCCTGGGTTGGCTTTTGGACGTGTCGTCTTGGTTGAGGGGCTTCCTTGTTGTAGTCGTTGAATAAATTCGATACACCTGACCGTCACGCGGATGGGCGTGGGGAGCCGGGAGTAGCGCAGTAGCAGGTCATTGTCTTCTCGTGGGCGAATCGTGACGTGGATGGTTACAGGACGGCACTCCAAGTTTACCTCTGGAACTGTTGTTAAGGTACACGGCCATGGAGTTGATGTACGAAGGAAATCGGGGCCATTCAACCATATGGATGGTGCGTGCAGGCGGTCCGCCGAAGTTCCACGGGTGGCTAAGTCGGCAGGGTTTTGAACGCCGGAAACATGGTGCCAGTATACGCTAGGAAGAGTGGTCTGGATTTCTGAGACCCGGTTAGCAACATAGGTTTTCCATCGATCCAATTTCCGAAGGTGCTAACTGTAGTACTGAAGGGTGATTGGAAGTCCATTTACTGAGAGGAAAACAGGCGGTTGCCAATAACGCAGAGAGTTGGCCTTTGAGTATCTGTGCCCCTGCGATGGTATTTGAACCAGCAAATATATCATCCACGTATGTGTCTTCGGTCAAAATCTTTGCCGCCTCTGGGAATCGTTCACCCTCATCCAGCCAACTGTCGAAGTGTTCGAATGGCTTGATACGGGGAGCTTGCGAGTCCGTATGTCACGGTGTTGAGTGAGTATGTTTTGATGTCTGCCGAGGGATTAGATCGCCAAAGTATTTGCTGATAGTGTCGGTCTTGCTCATCAATCTTTATCTGGCGATACATCTTTGCAATGTCCGCTGAAAAGACGTATCGATGGGTGCGTCAGCGCATTAGTACATCGAAAATTTCGGTTTGGAGTTTGTGTCCAACGTATAGACACTCATTGAGTGAAATTCCCGTTTTCGTTCTGGCGGAGCCATTGAATACAACACGGATCTTAGACGTTTGTCCGGATGTTTTGAACACCCCATGGTGTGGTATGAGGCATCGCTGTGAGGTGGTGTTCGCAGCTATGGGTTTCCCTTCGCTCATATGGCCAAGCGAGATGTATTCTTCCATGAACTCCTTGTAACGTTCTTTGAATTGCGGTTGACGCTGGAATCTTGTTTCCAGACGCCGGAATGCAGCGGTGGCGGCGTTTCTGGAATCTCCCAATTGATCAACATTGGGCTTCAGGGGAAGTCGGAGTGAGTAACAGCCTTAAAGATCACGTCGATGTGTCGAAAGAAAGTGAGCTTCGCAAGTTTCTTCGTCCTCTGTCCTGTCAAGGCGGAGGTTGTGGTCGGGATTTCTTCTTGGACCCAGAATTTCTCCATAAGATCATGCAGTTCCAGATCAATACTGATTTGATGGCTGTTTAGTGGTACGACGGCGTTGGATCGTTTGCCGGGAGGCGACGCGCCAGTGAGTATCCATCCCAAATGAGTGGCCTGGGCAATGATGTCTGAATGGTTGGACTTCCTAAGTCCTGATTTGATGATGGCCGGATACACATCGGCGCCAATGATTACTTCCACTTTTTCCCTGGACGGGATGTCTGGGTCCGCAAGGTCTAGGTCTGCCGCGACGGCGAGGTCGCCCGGCAGTAGGCGAAGGGGAGGCACGTAATCCGACAGGTGGGGCAAAATCAGAGCATTAGTCGTCCAGCCCCTAGCCCCTGGTAGACGAGGCAATATCGTGATTGACGACTGTGCTTTTGCGGTGTGGCATCGGGCGCCTCCGACTTCGTGAACTGGTATGAACGATGCCCGACGGCGGAGGCGCAAGCGCTGAGCCAGAGATTCCGATATGAATGTGGCTTCAGAGCACGGGTCGATCAGGGCCCTAGCTTCCACTCGACGCTGTGTTCCTGATCCAATGACAACGCGTGCTGTAGCCAATAAAGTTGGTCGAGGTGGTGGGGCGGTAAGAGTATGCGACGACACTCTATGGGTCTGGGATTCATTGGTATTATCGCTGGGACCCACATTTGGCGATGGCCGTGATGCCACTGATCCGGCATGTAAAAGTGTGTGGTGTCGTCCTTGACACTGTCGGCATCGTTTGGTGGAAGTGCACTCATGCATCAGATGTCCACCCAGGCAGTTGAAGCAAAGCTTTCGTTGGGTAACCTGGGCCTTTCGCTGCTCGACATTGAGTGCCTTGAATCCTTCACATGAACCTAGATAATGAAAGGAGTTACAATATGGGCAAATAAACCGGGGGCTCTGAACCGGGGGCGAAACAGTGTGAACCGAGAGCCGCGGCCTTTGGATGGTGGGTGGCTGATCGCTCTTGTGTCGATGAGGGTGCTCGCTGTTGTTTCGGGGCAGCTCCACGAACTCCAAAGCCTCAATCCTTATTTTTAGGAACGCGTCCAGTTGCTTGTAGGTCGGCGGGTCCGTGGTGTTGGCCTGGGAGGTTTGCCAATCACGACTAGTTCGGGGGTCCACGCGTTGGATGGTCAAGTGAACCAAGATGTCATCCCAGGTCTTTACGGGGCGACCAAGAGCATCCAGACTGTCAATCGCATCGTTGGTGGTTTCACGGAGTGTGCGCAGCCCTGCGGCTGACTCTTTAGCCAAGGCAGGTACGTTGAGGAGCGTAGTCAGGGCAGAGTGAATCAAGGCGCGTGTGTTGTCATAGTAGTCCACCAGCTTATCCCAAGCTCGGTGATAGTTGTCTTCCGTCACGGGAATATTTTGAATGGTTCTGGCGGCCTCGTCCCGCAGACTGGACTTCAAGTAATACAGTCTTTCCACATCCACAAGTTCGGGGTGGTCTGCCAGTACCGCCAGGAACAGATCCTTAAATGGTCGCCATTCCGAATATTTGCCGAAAAATGTTGGCATCTACACTGGGGGAAGTTTTCGCACATGTGGCCGACTGAAAGTGTCTGTCGCAGCCCTGGAGGTGGATGGAAGCTCAAAGGTAAGGGCGTGACGTGCCTCTGCGAATTGGGTGGCCTCTTCCACGTAGGTTTCCTCGGCTGCCCCATAAAAATCTTCCACGAAATAGCGGAAATAATCTCTTGATTGGCCAGGCGGATTATTTCGTTGTTTCGGTTTCGGATATCCTCCCATTCGAGTTGGAGGTTATTCTGGCGCATTTCCACAGCAACCAGCGTTGGCGGACCTCTCATTTCTAAATTGGAAAATGCCCCCGAGATTCGTTCCTTGGCGGCGAACTGGGCGCTGTTTAATTGTTCCGCCATAATCTGGTCTTTATTCCAACGATCCTGGCCATTGTTCTGTGCTTCACCTGGACGGGGAGCGTTATCTTGGCAGTCAGGATGTAGTTCCGCTCTAGTGATACTTTGGCATTCACGTTCAGCCTTTGCCGTTTTCGATTTTGCGTTACTCGATGACGGCGGCATTTTGATTAATTTCACTGAACTTTTTTGATCAAACACAATACTCGGGGTCTTGACGTCTGGACTTGAATGTCCCGCGACCGTCTTCCATGCTTCGAGCTGGCAGCAGTGAATCTGGATCCACAGACTGGATCCGGCTCGAAGGACCAATAAATGTGTGCCCAACAAGCGTGGAACACACCCTTCCACACACAGAAAGTTCTTAATTTGGTGTGGGAATAATGGCGGCAGGAACACGATGATGTCTCCTGACGTTGGATGATGTTGATATGTGTCCAACAAGCGTGGAACACCTTTCACACACCGCAAGCTGGTAATTTGGCCTGAACTGGCGTCAGGAACAATGCACAGCGCTCGATACGTCACGATGTAATTGCCTGACTGAAACAATTGCTATTAAATTATGGTAATTGAAAAAGAGTACCTCAGAAATAATCCTCAAAATTGACAGACAACTCGGTGTGATTCCTTTTGCTATTGTTAAACAATGTTTATTTGCTATGATTTAATATACTGTATTTGGATTACAATTATTGCGTCCTATATCGCAAATAGTTAACGAAGAAGAAGGTAAACAGAAAACAAATGGTTGTCAAGTGACAGAATTCATAAATGTCAGCTGATTGCTGACATTGATTCGGTAATGCCACATATGGGATTCAATTTAAGTGGTGCCACGTCTAGTTTTTGTGAATTCGCTGGTTATTTCGAATGCGAATCCGCAACAGTTTGCCATAATACAATGTAATTGGTAATATATTGTTGTGCCACTGACGAAAAGATTGCTTTAAATGTTATATAATTTGTTATAATTGCGGTGTTGGGGAGCACACTGTCCAATTGTTATTGATTCTCAAATGGCAGAATTGTTATAATATATTTGTGGCAAATGTAATATGAAACTAGATGCATGCTATACTTTTGTATATTATATTTAGTGCTGTGTCAAATGATGAGTATCGTCTGTTCTATGGATGTACTGTTATTCAATCTTGTTGGATGAACCGCATGGGTGACATAATTTTGAATCGAAGTGTAATTCATCGAACAATTGCTTGACATGGGGATGATGTACAAAGAAAAGGCTGCGCCAGGTGTTGGGGAAAAATCCATACAACACTAAAACTTTTCTGGGATTCATCCGACGGTAGCAGTGTGGCAGAATGAAAAATGCTAATGGTTACCCGAGTGCACACACAGTTATCTCCCACAGTGGCGGCTATTCGATCAACAGTGTATATCGGTTTTCTACTATATTCCGTTTTCCGCATGTCCAGGGCACTAGAATGCGGCGTAACAGTCCGTTACGTGCTGTTAGCGGTCCCAGACCTGGCAACCACGGTGAACCTCCCGTTCTAGCTCCTGGAACGCCTGGCTTAACACTTAAACACACCGCACTTAACCTTGGGTTATGGGAACCTCAGCCGGGAGTCGCCTCTTTCTGTCCTCGTGCAAGTCCGCCTCGGAAACCATCAATCCAAAAAGGAAAACACAACGGGATATTCCTCCAACGTCTTTCATAGACTTATTTATTAAACCATTTAACCACAGGAGTAATAAGTTAGACTTTACTTTACATTGCTTTTACTGAATAAACTTTACACAAACTCAATACATTCTTTTTACAAAAAACAATCAAAGAAATTAAAAACTATCCACTTCATGCGATCAAACTTAACATGTTTACCTCCTTCCTGGAGGCGATCCGAATACTCTTTCTTAGATTCAACCTCTCTCTCCATTCCCTGCTCTTCGTTAACTTTCGAACACAATCTTCGTTATTATTGTGTGTTCGACGAGTGACAACCTAACAATGCAGGTCTTTACTAATAATTAAGTTTAAGTTCACAATGGGATGTATATCCCAATTAATGTTTATACCTTTAATTTTTTTTATCTCAATATCAAACCCAAGCTCAACCGTGGGGTTCATTATGCAACAAGTTGATGTGTTTGGTTTTGTTGAGGTGTAGGTCTTTCATTAGCTCTAATGAAAGTATTTCTTCAAGTCCATCAGAGGATATGTGCAACAAAGGTGGTGAGGCATAAATGTTGGCTATTTCTTTCGCTATATACTTTTGGTTATTAACTGTGATTGTGGTATTTTTGAATTTGATGAGGTATGTTCCCTGTAGTGACTTGATTGTTCCATTTATTTCAATTTGACAATTAAAATTGTTGAGAAGGATCACTCCGGAAGCTATTTCTTCTACTTGTCGGATGTGGTGATTGTTTGTTTTGTTGCATGTCACATTTTGGCTTTTTAGTAGGTTAGAAATACTACTGTCATTGCTTATATCCGTGGGGGTGGTGGTATGGATGCCGACATACGGAATGGGTTCATTACCACCCACCGACTGAAATCCCGGGGGCGACGAATAGCTGCGGGCAATGGCGCTGGTAATGGCAAGCTCGTTTGCATTTTCTGTTCTATTAGTCCTTTTAAGTCGTGTATACCCTTTTACACTGTAGCTCAATCAATTATAACACATATGCCTTCGTATAGCGGGGCTTGTCACTATCCTTACAGACGTCCTCCGTTACCCGACTGCCGAATACAACTATCCCAGTAAAGCAAATAAAACACCAGGGCACTGTTTGCGGTTAATTGTCGTTTATTGTTTAGCAATATGGCTGCGGCTGACACGTAATTTACATGGAGAGTGCTAGTTTGCCTTGTTCGGTCGCCGTCACTTTTACTTTATTTCGCTATTTTACAATGGATCATATTATTGGCCACTGCTGTCGTGCCAAGACGTTAATTTACTCGTAGCTGTTAGATTTACAATAAGGTATTTAACGGGCAACACTGCGTCCGCGGCCACCGACTAATTTACTCGTAGCTGTTAGATTTACAATAAAGTAATTAATGGGCAACCCTGCATTCGCGACCACTGACTGATTTACTCTACATCCGCAACCCACCGTGACTGAATCTCGACTGACTAAATGGAGGCAAGAATCCATTCGGGGTGTCGTGGCAGTGGAGTCGTCGCTAGTAAACTCGCTGCCACTTACTAGGAATGTAAAGAGTGGTTGCTATGCGTACATAGAGAATTTGTATCAGGGAATATTCTGCCGTACAGGCTGAATTAGGTTCCTCTGTTGCTGTGTATACGGAGAAATCGGTTTCGGCGGTATAACCAAGTATGGGCATGGGTTGTCGGTTAGACAAAGGAACATGGGTCTTGATCGTTGCGATGGTTGTTTCGTGCTGGTGACTTACCAGTAAGGACAAGCCGAAATAGAAGTAAGATGGGAGCCGAAATGGTTTTCGGGGAAACTAAATGCTGTTTGGTTGCAAGCGAGAAAAATAGTTTAAGTAGGAAGTGAGCCGGAATGGTTTTCAGGCCAAACAAATAAACCTCCGAATTCGTTTTCAAATCTTTTATTATGTACATCAATATAGTTACACAGCTTGAATATTAAAAGGTCTTAGTTTAATTCCACCAGCTTTAATTGTCAATAATTTTAGTTTAAGTTAACACAGCTTGAATATTAAAAGGTCTTAGTTTAATTCCACCAGCTTTAATTGTCAATGATTTTAGTTTAAGTTAACACAGCTTGTGTCTCCACACGATATTCAGCTCCACGACTGCAGGTACGTAATCGAATGTTAACTAAACTTTTAGTTTCCACCAGAGGTCACGTTTAATAAGTGTTCGCGTGATTTTTCAAACTCCCAGCAACGACCTCGAAACATGCGTTCGATGCTCGATAACAAATCTGACTCGCTAGTGCCTGTTGCCGTCAACATCCACTGGCCGCGATGAAGATGGATTTCCATCTATGTGGGGGTAGCCAATCCGATATTTTCCTGGTGATAAACAATGAGCGATCGAATTGGAGTTTAATGGCAGAATTTCCCCTATGACCGTATGGTCAAGTACGATGCCCTTTTACTTGAAGTGTCGACAACAAACGATCCTGCAAGCGATCAAACAAAGGAACAAGCATAAGAAGCTGCAGACATCGTTGTTGTAAACCATTGTGATGATCACCGGAGGAAAAAATAGGTTTCTGTATCTTATGTAAACAGAAACGCTATTTCGAGGGTCATACGATGGGATGTGCATTGTTTGTGGATTAGCCGATGCGAAATGGGAACATTGTGGCGTTTACTTAATCGCTCACAATCATGCCGTTGTAGGCTATAGATTTTTCGGTGACGATAGGTCAACCGAAGATTTGTTTATCATGGCAGTGGCTAGCGTAGCTATTGATTAAGCTAATGTAATGGTACATGTGTACTATCATGAGGTATGATTGTTTAAATAACAATCAAATTCATGTCTAATTCTATAATCGGTTGATGGCCGATAAAGGGGAATTGGTTGCAACTGTTGCGAACCTAATGGATATGGGGGCCATGTTTGGTTAAGAAATGGCAGGAAAAATATCGGCTGCAGCTGTGTCAACAAGTACGCTGCCCGACGTGTCTTCTTGGACCAACGGATTGTTGGAACAAGAACATGTTGCTAGATTGGCGTTTACCAATCGAGATTGCTGATGAGCTGTGCCGATTGGGTTGGTATGGTTCATGTAATATGAACGAAATGATTTGATGATGCGCATGCTTGCTGGGGTTTTACTATCAGGTGAAAGGTAATGCAGGGTAGCTTACGCTGCTCGATTGCGGGTAGGTAAAATGACTTTGTAGAGTGGTGGGAAGGCAGGTTGATTAAGGAAGTGGGTGGTTCTTTGGGAACGCTTTAAAGAACCCCCACAGTATCAACTGCGATTTTAATGATGAGCATGGTGAGAATTATTTTTACCTGCATGGTTGTGAGCGGATATTGTCCTTGTGAACTTGGAGACTTCGATTAGTGGTTACTGTTTCCTTTGCCTTCTCGTACTATGTGTTCAATAAACCTGTCGGTATTTTTATTTCGTCGTTTGGATTTCACGTAAATTCTTTCTCCTGGTTTATAGATCTTTTCTGTGCGGTTTCTATTGAAATAGTTTAGGAGTTGCTTTTGTTTTACTTCTAAATTTTCCTAGATGTCCAGATACGCCGCTCGGTTGAAAAACACGTCCTCGGGTTTTGTTCCAATCACTGAGTGAATTGTTCGATTGTACTGTTTGACGGCGTCGAAAATGTAATCTTTACATTCGCCTCCGTTTGCTTTTGTTAATGTCCGGACTATCACTATTACTGTAGAATGTGCGTGTTCTACTTGGCTGGTGGATGTGAAATGATCCGTGGGGACTCTTATGGGTATCACGTCGTGTCAGTCGTAAATGTTTCTGGCATAATTACTAATGAATATTGATTCGTTGTCCGTTTTGAGCTATCTTGGGCCATGGTATGTAAAAACTTAAGATAAGTGTTCGTCTAGGACTAAGTGAGTATTTAATTTATTTGGAATGTGCGGTAGGTGTAGGAATTGTGAGTATCTGTCGATGGAGCTGTGGTGAATGTATATAGTATGTCGACACGGACACTGTTTCACTTACATTCCACGTAATTGTTCCAATAACTCCGAAAGAAATTGTTCACACGAGATTAAGAGGTACTGTGGGTTTTAGGTTTAGTCTATGCCCCGGCACGGACGCTGAGTTAACTAAACCTCCACGGATTGTCACTAATAAAACGCACTGATGAACTTCAATTTAATATTTTTATTTCAACGATATTTTGATTAGTCGTACGATTATGTTCACAAATAGGCAATTATTATTCTATTAATGTTACAGGTATTAATCACAAGTGGCAACTATTTAATCGAGTATTGTTCACACGAGAGCAATTATTATTCTATTAATGGTAACAGGTATTATTCACAAGTGGCAACCATTTAATCGAGTATTGTTCACACGAGAGCAATTATTATTCTATTAATGTTAACATGTATTAATCACAAGTGGCTACTATTTAATCGAGTATTGTTCACACGAGAGCAATTATTATTCTATTAATGTTAACATGTATTAATCACAAGTGGCAACTATTTAATCGAGTATTGTTCACACGAGAGCAATTATTATTCTATTAATGTTAACATGTATTAATCACAAGTGGCAACTATTTAATCGAGTATTGTTCACACGAGAGCAATTATTATTCTATTAATGTTAACATGTATTAATCACAAGTGGCAACTATTTAATCGAGTATTGTTCACACGAGAGCAATTATTATTCTATTAATGTTAACATGTATTAATAAAAAGTGGCAACTATTTAATCGATTAATGTCAACAGGTATTGATCAAGAGGATAACAAGGCGCGACCGATCTCTTTACAGACATCCAAAGAAAACCAAAAAAAAACTAAAGGATTCGCCGCCAATGGCGAAGGTCCAAACAAAAGGAAAAGAGGAAAACTCATGTAGCAGATCGAATCCGCTGCTACATGTTTGGGCAAGATAAACTGCCGCCATACGCAAGGGATAGATTCTTTGATTGACGTGAGTCAATAAAACCCTTGCCGAAGGCAGAAATCTATCTTGGAAAAATGAATCGAACATTGGGCATGGCCGTTGTTAGATCATCTAGAATAAACAAATTTCGGTCGTATGATTCGATGCATGTTATGTTAGGGATATGTTAATCCCGTTGAAGGCACAGTCAGGCGAAAGTATCCGCTTGAAGGTTTACTTTGTGTAAACTAAAATTGGTGTCCATGACCGATGCTGGTGATCGTTCCAAGAAACGGCAATGGATCATAAAATCGGTCATGCTAAGATCCAAGCAGATATGCGCGCCTGAAAGGCCAATGTTTGATTTGATCTTCTTTACTTTAGGAAAGATAGATCGTAGAGATGCCGTTGGAAATCTGGCTTGCAGCTGTGCAAGCAACCCGAAATAATGCTAGGTCAATGAATGGGTACAAAAATAACACACGGAAAGATCAGCGTGTGTTGGTGGATATGTGCCATCCATTGTTCGGTCGCCGAAGCTCGGCTGATGAATTGATGTCATGGCAAGATGATAATCTTGCCATGAATTATGCTTTTAGGAATGACCGTGGGGAAGGGGTTTGGAAAAGCCCCCAAAAAAGGTAAGCTGCCTAATATATATTTATGTCGGTTATCCTTGGGGATAACCGAATTAATTCCAGCGAATTGGTTGGCGGTTAATGCCGTAGCAAGGTTGCGTAATCTTGCTGAAGATTCGACTTCAAGGTAAGTCGCATCGCTGGGAATGGTGGGGATCGAGCGATGCATGGCTCTTCGGGCCCTGAAAAGCCCCACAGTACAATAAAACACGTTGTTATTAGTTGCTTGATGTTGATTTTTATTGCAAACAGTATGGACTACTCCAATTGGTAACAAGAACACTAGCACGTAATTCTACATTAAGTTCGATACACTACACTCAGTGATTCGGATGTGATCTTTACATTATTAATTATACACTGGTCCTTTGTTTTTCTACTCTGTTCACACAAATTTAATTTTGGATAGGCACTGTAGGCTAACTAAGAGTAATTTTAAACAGTCAACAGACTAACTTTCCACGATTCGATATTCATCTAGTTCAATACAGACCTCCTCGAGTGTGTATCCCGATTCTTGCCATTGACTAGGTGAAAAACGCGAACTTTTACACTACGCCCACGATACGTATTTCCAGCTCAGCGGCTCAAATCTCACTCCTTGAAGAAAAACGTGTGTACACCGTAAAGGTTACTATGAGACTCCTGTGGTGTATTTGCCACAGAAATTTGAATATATATATATATATATATATATATATATATATATATATATATATATATAAACGCTTACCTGTTGTTCAGGAGACTCGTTCGGAAATATTCTTTGGCTGTGGTCTTCAATTCCTCACACCTCCGAGCAAAGCGTGCGGCTGTGATTCCTGCTCCAGGAAATTAACAAAAGCTTGTATCAGTCTGTCTTTGGTTCTCGGACCCGGGATGGGTGGCAGAAATGGCCCGAATCAACTAGAGTGCTGCTTGTCTATCAGTTAGAGGTGATGATGATTATTCCACGTTTTTTCTTTTCCTCAACCGGGACGTTGCAGTTTCTTCCTTTTCCCTTTTTTTTTTCTTTTTTTCTTTTACCGCTAACGCGAACTCGAACTTGACAATCGACTGTTTTTCTTCTACTATTGTGTTATCTAGAGGTGATCCCAATTGAAGTGTAACGAAACCGTTGTGGCGTAGGGTCGGCGTTCACACTTAAAAGGCTTCCAATAGTCATCGGATATTCTTTTAATTCCTGTGGATGGACGGTTATATATTTATGGTTTACCTGGTTTTATCCACATCACAGGTTACGCAGATGTAAAGAATGTGTAAACGGCTGCCGAGCCAAGATTCACTGGCACTCGGTTCCAATCCTTTCCGCAGTCCAAAAACGAACAAAGAACAACATAACAGTTTGATTCGCTTAACTTTATTAATTTTTAATTGACAAAACTTTTTGCAAAAAGAAAGCAAAAACGCGCCTCTCTTGTCTTTTTTCCTGGTAACCACAACGGAACAAAAAAGAAACCGTCACATTCCTCTACTTTTTCCTTTCTTTTTCAACTTTTTCTGTTCACGAACTGCACTCAACAACAATTGACTTAAGTCTCCTCCGTTTTCAAAAACCGTCGACAACGGAATCAACAACAAACCGAATTTAAGTATCCTGCTGTTTCCTTCTCTCACTCTCCATCGACGTCCACCTCGAAAACCGAATTTGAACTCGAAGAGCTGCACGATCCACACCCGAATCGGGGCGTGTTCGAACACTCACTTGTGGATCGCGCAACTCTTCCACCACCTTACCATCAGACCACATTAAAACAAAATCATATTATAATTACAAAACGATTAATTGATGAGGTGGCGGGCGCACGTAACACTCCCAGGGAATTCGTCCTCAACATGCCTTGTAGTGTAGAGGACGAAATGCTGTCCAGTCTGGAAACCAATCCGAACACTTCATTGGCTGTAACCAATGGTCGCCGAACTGAAAACTCCAACAATAGAATAACTTCGGCGGCCGTACAGGCCAAGAAGGCACGCCCACTCGCTGGAAGCAATGGCTATCGGATACCTGGTGGTGTACCAGGGAAATTTCAATACACATCCGCCAAAATTAAGTGACGGGTATTGAAGCTGGCAGACAATGCGGTCATAAATCATAAGAATGGTTTCCTGTGTTGTTGATATGATATCACAGAACCTCGATGCTGCCTGAATGGGCGTTTCTTTTAGGCTACATTATTTGTGTAAGACATTGCTGTCTATGCAAAAATCTTTTCTTCTATTTAGATTGAATGGACAGAAGCATTTTATGTACGGTATGTAAGGGATATTACAGGCGGCGGTGGTGGATTCTTCTGTGATGTTAAATCAACAGAAGATCGCTCGCCGTCAATACTAGGGAAAAGGTTTATTGGTCTGGTTTATCCCGCACTTCATTTCCTATTGCAGGGCTATTAGAAATCTGGCTTGCAGATGCGCAGACTCTAACATCCCATCTGGTCGATGGGTCTGCAGATAAAAGGTAAGTATGTCATTGCCGCGTGTAGAGGAAAAGCTCCTCGGCTATGTTGGGATATTTATGACGGTTATCCAAGGGGACAACCGAATTGTTTTCAGCTTTATATAGGTCCGAAATTAATGCTATGGCAAGGTTGTGTAATCTTGCCTGGGATTCGACTAACGGGTCGGGTAGGTATGGTGTTTATAGATTCTATGGGGTTAAAGCGATGCGTGGTTCTTCGGGCCCTGAAAAACCCCGCAGAGCTGATGTAGATTTCGTTGTTCATATGAAATGAGTCTATTTGCAGATGTTGTGAAACTTTATTTGGTATTGGTGTGGTGCCGATGATATGGTTGTTGGGTTTCCGGTCGCATTTCGTGGTCTTACAGACCTTGTAGTTGGTTGCGTATTTCTTGCAATTCTTATCTTAGCATTTTTCATAAATCTCTAGTTTATTATTTCTATGATATCGATGAGCTCTTTCGTGGATAGTTTTTATTATTTGAAGATCTTCGTTAGGTTCGCTTATGTCTTTTAAGAATGTTTGTGTGAGAACATTTTTGTAGTTACTGAATGTTTTCTTTATCTTGTCTCCGTATTGGAAAATTGTTTCTTCGTAAATTTTTACCATACTGGGGAGTTATATGGGCTATATGATTTTTGTATTATACTGTGGGGTTTGATCTCGCTCATACGCCTTTATGAGCGTGGGTTCAGCAACACCTCCACTACACTTCCAGTAAACGTTGCGAGAAAAAAAATAATTGTCCAACACAAGTAAATGAAACTGTTATAATTTAAATTGTTATAACAATTAATATTGTTTTTGGGGGGATTATCATCATCATCATCATCATCGGCACTACAACCGGGAGCCGGTCTTGGCCTTATATTTAGCAAGTCCTGAGGCTTGTTAAATTTTCCATAATGATTTATTTTTTCTGGGCAAGGTCATTAGTCTTGCGCCAGAGGCTCCCCGACGGGGAATCGAACCCCGATCTCCCGGGTGACAGGCGGGTATTATCCTAATAACAAATCCACGAAATAAGGGATGAACACAACACGAAATACGAGATGAACAGTACCCTTGGGGTCTTTCAATTGGAATCTGTTTACCGTTCACTGGGATTATACCAATAACAAATCCACGAAATAAGGGATGAACACATTTTTTAATTAATTAATTAATTAAATGAACTTAATTATATAACAAAACGAATGAAAAAAAACCAGATACGTTCCTTTTTATTTCACAGACTTTATTGTTTCGTTCCTACAGCTTTACCCTTTTTCCGTTCTTTTGCTGTTCCTTAATTGTTGATTGCGGTTTCAGCACTTACATCTAGATCACTATGACTATTCCTTAATATTCAGTGTTTGACGGAATTCCTTCTATATTTGATATTGTTTAACAAAATACACTTGACACCTTTATAACAGTTTGGAATTTCAATAACGCTTAATCGACTGAGTAATTCCGCGAACAACGACTCGACGAACATTAACCAACGGAAGAACAAAAGAAGAAAACTATTTTCCAAAGAACTTGTAAAATTTGACTCGCGGCTATGACTCCTGACCGCACTTGACGGGGATGGATTTAGACTCTGTAGGATTCTAAGAACATGAAATCTGACTCCACTGGTGTTGGACGACATTGACCCAGCCTCTGTGCTTGAGATGAGTTTTCACTCATGTCATCGGCGGGGAAAGCAATTTTTCCTTCGCCCCAACGACCAATGAAAAACGGTTGGCACCCCATTGGAAGGTTCTCATGGACATCGCCCAGATAAGGTGAATGTGTTTTCTTGGAAATCAAGACAACGAAACATGCGTTGGGCGAAGAAAAGGAAAAACAAACATGCAACGGGTTGAATATGATGATCGGTGTACGGCGGGGTGTATTGCCATCGTACGATATAGAATAGATTTTTGATTGACGTTAAGTCAACAGAACTTTGCCCACGATGGCTAGGGACTAGAATAGATGTGAGCATTTTTGTTTTAGAGGAAGATACCGAGGGACTCGATCATCGGTATGATTGTATCCAATTCCATGGTCGGTTGGTGGCCTGGGAAATGTATTGCAGCTGCTGGAAACCTAATAGACATAGGAACATTGTATGTTTACTTATTGGCCACTGCGTACAGCACCAATACGTTTGTACGCAGATTGCCAACGTCCCATCGGTCGATGTGTCGGGTGTGTGTTTATGTTAAAACCACACTTGAAATCCCTGTAGGCAGCCAGCAATGGGCTGTGCTGTAGATTGTTGTTTGAACGATCGACCGATGGTTCAGCAGATAAGGCGACGATGAACATGTCATGCACGTGCATGAGAAAATGCTTCTTAGCCTTGCGCATTGACATGTTCGGGGATTCATATAAGTTACCTGATAAGTTAGTTAGACGGGAGGTAATCAAATATATATATATATATATATATATATATATATATATATATATATATATATATATATATATATTGTATTGTAATGGTTGTATAGTGGTGGCTATATAATTTCGTGTAATATAGTTATTAAAGCAGTGAAAGTACTTGGCAATGGTAAGGTGACAGCTGGGATGATGGGCGTGCTGCGCCACGTGTTGTAATATTTCTTCCGGGTTGTATATTTTGTTGTTCGTAAAAATGTTGTAGCGTATGGTGGTGTAAACTACAATGGTCTACCGTAGCCGTCCGTTGCACTTCCAAACGTTACGGTCCTAGGCTTGGCAGTAAGGGGTAGATCCCGGTATCCCCCCCCCCCCCCGCTCCACTTCACTGTCGACCTGCAGCAAGCGAAGATCCAGCCCAAAGATTTACAGGTACAATCCTACAATCGTCACCTTATTTTGTTATAATATTTATTGTGCTGATTGTTCTCCAGCCAAACTTCTTGAGTATAAATAAATCTTAACGAAAAAAGACACACTATGTTCCAGACCATTTGACTCCTCCTCTCCTCCTTTCCTTTTATTGTATTACAGAGTCAATCACGAAAGAAAAATACTACACGAACAGGAACCAGACTCCTTCCGATACCTCTCAACACGACATTTTTCACAAAAACAAAAGGAAAACGAAAACAATTCGGTCCGGATCACGCACATTTGTCCCGCAGTGATTTTGGTGTTTTGTTGATGCCATTTTGGCCGGTGTTGTAGTTCCTGAAGGTACTCGGCGGACCATCGCGACCAAAAATGCTCGTACATGTTACGGAGCAGTAAGGTTGGTAATGATGATGGCCTTGGTGGTGGAAATGTGATGTGCACGGGTGCTGTTCGTGGTCTTCGGTGTCGACGTCAACGAGACCTCCTCTTGGTCCTCTGACGGGAGCTGCGATCAGCAGTCGTATGGTTGACCAGTTCCTCTAGGTCGGAATTGTAAATTCGCAACGCACGAGGAACGGCCATGTGACTGGTCAAGAGTTGTTTGGTGCCTGGGTCGGGCGACGCTACAGCCGTCAGTATCCACCCCAAATGATTGTCCTGGGCGATGATGTCCGAGTGGTCGGACTTTCTAAGTTCAACCTTGATGATGGCCGGATACACATCGGCGCCGATTATCACGCGCAATGCCCCGCTTGCGGCGCTCCCCAGTATCCAGTGGTCGACCGAATCCCAACCAGGAAGCACGCCCGTGGGGAGGAAGTAGAGTGTGCTGGCGTACTGCAAAGGGTTCACTTCACTCCCCAAACAATCTAAAAGTTCCGCCGAATACGAAAGCACTGTGTTCGCCGCAAAACGATCGCCATAGCAGAGAAAAAAACATCAAACACAGGAGAAAGGAAACACACTAGAACACGGTTTTTTATTGTTAATTGTTGTTTATTGTTGGTGATTTATTGTTTACATATTGTTCTATTTTTATGTAAAAATATTATGTTAACTTTAGTCTGATTTGATTATTGTTTAAATGCTCTATTCTATTGTTACTTTACACTCGACACAAAAAATTCACTTATTACATTAAACGCCCAGACGACTCGCAGGACTTGAACTCGCTTTTTGGTGTTGACATACCGTACCGGCGCTGGTACGACCCGATCGTCTTGATGGTTGTAATACGACTCCTCGAGGATAGAACTCTGACTTGAATTCAATCCTCAATTAATGGTGAGTGGTGAATATCCTCTCGGCTAAGGATATGTTTACTTACCACAAGAGAAACGTAAAGTCTCTCTTTGTGGAATAGAAAACCAGATCTCGTAATGAAGATCATGGTGGGATGGGTGTATGTGTGCTCGTGAAAATCACAATGGTTTTTTTCATGCACAAGCCCATGGGAACGAAGCTGAAAAATCTAAAGACAAAGGGATCGTATAAATCATTGTTTACGATGTGCATTGTGGCTATCATAGACGGCAATTCATCGGAGAAATGGTGCTGAAAACCAATAAGGGCACCGTTACAGTCGTGGATGAGTGGTGCGGGCGCGTTAATAGATGCATCGCCATTAGGAAAAGGTGCTAATGGGTTTTAAATGATTATGGCATCTCTGACTGCAGTAGGAATCGCAGAGGTCCACCACTGTCTCACAATACTTCCAGAAACAACAAAAAACAAACTAAACTTAATATCAGTCCTTCGTGGACGAGTTCAACTTTTATTGACTATTATTTGAAATAAACACTTATCCTAGCTTAAACAAAAATTCACAACTTAAAATACGTCCTCCAGGGACGGGTTTTAACTTTCAACCTCTGAACAGAACAAAAACGAAAATCAGAATCAAAAAAAGAAAACCCACCTAACCGACCTTTCGAAATTAACACGATGCAGGGTCGTGCCTCAGCTCGTATTCATTTCTAGACCATATAAAAGTATTAAAAGTACTTGCACAATCAATAATTAATGTAGAGTATTAAATTAAATTACTGTGGCGCCTTAAATATAAATAGAATTTATACTCTTTACTTCTTTTGGATGGGGCGATGGCGATGGAGGAGGCTATTACGTAACACTGGTGATTGAGATGCAAATATGGGTTGCGAATATGGGGGGTTCTTCAGGTGAGCTTTAAGAACCCCCACACGCCTCTCAGTGAACCAGCAGAGGCGGTACTCGAAAGAGCGCGGGTGGCACTTGATCCGCGCCTGCCATTCCGCCAGGACACGCGGACGGTGCCAGAGACGACACCGCATCCGACTCCACTCTACAGCCTCACGCCAGCGGCCGCATCCCGCCGGCCACTAACTTCGGACGGGCGCTGCACTTTCCTCCACCACTGGTCTCGAGCCAGCGAGACCCATCACCAGCCATCACGTGTTCACTGATCGTGGGTTGCGACTTTACAACTCCAACCCAAATCACTTGGCCAGTTCCGCGACCACTAAAGGTAACTGACTCCAGCCACGAAAAGGACCATCCCGAACTGGTTGCCTTTGATGTATACGGATTGGCATCAACCCCATGGGGAACTGGTTATCCACTTATTTGTATTGTGAACTTATACGATTTTGGCGGATGTTAGTCTTGGTCGAAAGGAGTGTTCCGACGAACACTGTTCGCAAAACAAAACGAACCGAAATCAGAAAGAAACACACTGGAGCGAAACAAGACAATTAAAACATTGAGATTTATCCTTAACTTTTATTTTTATTGATAGTCGATTTTGCTCTGATCAACTCATAAATTACTGCAGCTTTACGATTAGATTATCCACTTACGGCCGCACATAAGAGTCAGATACTTAGTATTGAACCGTCACCTGTTACAATAATAGTTCGGCTGGTCTCTACAGAAAACACACAAAACTTCCGCCACACCTCGAACCGTATTCCTGTTTAAAGGTTCTATTTTCATTCTGGTCTATCGCGCATAGTCTTTCACGATTTCCTTCCGCACAAAAGATGGCAACGTATCTAAACGAGGGTAGTGAGCCGGCGCGCGTTGATAAATCAAATATATGTTTTGATGTTGCCGTCGGTGGCTGTGGAGACAATTACTTTAACTACTCGCGGAACTTAGTGTACGTTGACGTCGTTACTTTCAACATCGGTACGGCGCGGACTGACCTCGTCTAAAGGATTTTGTAACTGTACTCTGCGAATGCTCGAAGTAGACTAATTGTCTCTCGGTTTGACCTCCTCGGTGGGGTTCGCTGTCCTGCTTTTCGATAAAGACTTCTCTAAAACGACTATCTCCTCTTGACTACGCTGCTCGACTATCTTTCTTAGAATCTCTTCGTTAGAGATCCTCGCAGTTCGACTATCTTTTCTCGACTATCTCGTTAGACTAAATTCCAATTCCCCATCGGCAAGGGAAATCTTCCCAGCGCTAATCTGCACAGAACTTCCGATCATATCTGCTAACAGAACTGTTAATCTGTTAACAGCATAAATTCCCCATTGCATCCCAAACGGAGAATTTCCCATAGTATCTGGAAAGGAGGAACAATGACTTATGCCGTTGGCTGGAATCAATTATTGTAAATGTTTTTTCCATGTGAAATGATTACCTGGGTTTGACCCAAAAATAATCCCCCAGAATATAAGAACAACTCGGTGTTAGTTTCACTGTTGTTAAATATTGGGTTTATTTACAACGATTAATTGGATTTATAAAGATGAGAAATATTTTCGATCCGATTTGCAAGAGCAGCTAACGAATAATAATGTCCTTTCTGATGACAGATAGTCTGTTAATTTAATTGTTGTGTCTGTCAGTTGGTTGCTGACATTTGTTATTGATATGATTTGATGGCTGCATTCAGTTGCGAATCCGCTGGTTGCATTCAGAGCGAATCCGCAACATAGAGATTTAAATATGTCTTTGTCTATTTGGTTAGCTTTCTGGAGATTTATAGTTTTAGGTTTTAATTCTCTAACAGTAAAGGCTTCTTTCCTAGGTCCTACGCTTTCTAAATTTTCTATTTTTTCTTTTAAATATGTGTTGTCAATATTTACCTTTTGAAATCCACTGATTACCTGAGTTTAGTTTCCAGTTGTGCGATGCTTGATGCGGTTGCCATATCTGCTACTGATGCTGTCGGTACGCTGTGTTTAAATGTTGATTCTTCCTCGGATCCACTTTCACTGTTGTCCGCCTTTGGATATGGGTTCTGTACTCTCGATCTTTTCTTGCTCCTATCTTCTTTCATTTATACTAGATTTTTATTATCCTCTCTTGGCTCGATGTATTTATTATGATGTATCTATTAAGCACTGAATATATATTGGTCGTCACTTGGCTTGATGTATCTATTAGTTTTTTATTGTTTGGGTTTTTTCCTTCTTCAGAGGTGGTCATCCGAATCTGGATACAGTTTGTCCTTGCGTTCCTTTCGATGGAGATGAGCTTATGCCCGTTGGATTGTGTTATCTCCGTTAAGATTTAACACTTTGTGGTTTCACTTTTGATTCAGCTTACTTCCACCTTTTTAAGTTGGTCCTCAGGGTGTAGAAACGTTGGAAGTTTATACCCTCCTGGCAGAATCGCCAATTATGATTCCACAAACTCAAGTTATTAAAAAAACATAACTTTATTTCAATAACATAAGACCTTTACACTAATTAACAATTGTATTCTTATTAGCTAGTGTCTATAGCATTGGTGAATCGGAAATGCTGCTGCTGTTTCTGGATTTCGTATTTATATGATGAGTGTTATCGCATTCTGATGTAGATTGTGGGTGCTACCCCTGGTATTTTTCCTATGTCTGTTTAGAATAGTCTGTGGGTCTGTGGGTTAGATTTTGCTAATGCGCCACCACGGACGCGGGGTGAGCAAAACTCCACTGGTTGTTCCAGGAGAATAGTCCGCCGACCAATAAGGAATAAATAATAATAAAAAAAAAACACATTGATGTTGATTTGTGGTTTCACAATTTTATTCCGAACAGGAACTTTCGGCAACAATGTACTACAAGTATTGATTTCAAAAATTTATTTCAACCAGGAACTTTCGACACAATTTACTACAAGTCTTTTCTTTCACAATACTATTATAAACAGGAATTTGCGACACAATGTACTACAGATCTTGATTTCATAAATTTATTTCAAACAGGAACCTTCGACACAATGTACTTTCTTTCTTTCACAATACTATTATAAAAAAGAATTTGCGACGCTGGTGTGTTTGATCGTTAAACTCGACTTACGCAGTGCGACCGAATCCTGTGGCGGATGAAATACGACTCTTCACCGCACTCGACGGGGTATGAATTTTGACTCGTAGCGATTGGTTGCTAAAACTCGACTCACGACTGTTGCTCGGATCATGTTGCCAGTCACGACTGGGGTGGGTTTCCACTACTGTGGTGAGAAGGGAATGAAATTTCCTTTCATCTGGCGACCAATGAAAACTCAGTTTGAGGTTTCGCTGGAAGGATTTTCATCTTGATCGTACAGATCGTGTTGTATGCCCATACACTGGAATGATGGATAAACGAAATTGCATCGGGGATTGGATGCAAAGAAAAGAATCTACCCAGGGCACCTGAGCAAACAAGTGGTAACTCCATATAGACCAAAAGGGATTGCTATGTTTACGATAGAGATTCGTTTATAGGATCTCTGCCAGCGGACCCAATCGGATTCTTCTGTTTGTATGTTATGTATACAGAAGAATTCGGTTTTCGGTAGCGAGCGTGAGAACGATGATTATTTAGTCAAACAAATCATGGGTAATGTCTCTTCGCCCACTGGGAACAGCAAAACCAACTCCACTAGTTAATTCGATGAATGTTCGCCCACTGGGTATAGCCAATCCAACTCCACTAGTTGGTTTGGTTCAATGAATGTTCGCCCACTGGGAACACCAAATCCAAGTTTCGCGTCTGCGACAAGGAGTTTTGTGGGGGTTAAGTTTTGGTACTAAGACACGAGCACTGTTTCACTTAATCCCCAACGATGATATTCCGGAAAATATAAACCGCTGGCGAAGAATGCGACGCGGCCACTCTTTTTTTTTGCGGGCTCGATTATCTTCCTTTTGGTTTCCTTTTGGTGCCAACTTGCTTGGTTCCCCTTTTGTGTATCTGCTTTAAAAGTTCTCGACCAAAACAATAAATTCATTAAAACCCAGAAACGTATTTTTTTTTTTACTTTTGTATTTATTTTATATTATTTTACTGGTGTTATTCCTGTTGTTGTTTAAATTAATTTTAATTTATAAATGTTAATTTGCATTTCGGTAAACATGGTATTGTTTCATTTGTGAAAATTGAAAAACTCATTAAGAGATAACTACACGAACTATTGTTTTACTGGTGTTATTATGTTGTTAACTGCATAAACTTTAATTTATAAAAGTTAATTTACATTTGGCAAATATTGTAATGTTTCATTAGTGAAACTTGAAAAAAAAATCATTAAAAACTTAACTACACGAACTGTTAATTTTGACCACCGACGGCGATCGCTTGAATGCCCAAAACGTACTGACTATTATCGACCTCTTCCTATGGTTCAAAGGGGATAAAAAAAAAAGGAAATTTTTGATTTTGCGCACTAGCCAGCCGATGTGATTGCGCTCTCTCTTGTGCGCCCTTCATTTCCCCATGCGCATCGGGGTGGATAAGCGCTGGCGTATTCGTTGCACGCCGATGTGCGCAAGGTGGATGAAGAACTCAAAACGAGGAGCGCAATAATTCGGGGTTGATCTGGCTTAGTATGCGTGTGGTAATGTGACCTCCGAGGTGTTCCACTGTGGGGTAATGTGGTGTGATGATTATCCCGGAGGGCGTGTGGCTATGGAAAGGAAGAAATGCGGAGGAGAGGAAAATGTAGCTTACTCTATTCACCTGGGAAAAGAGATGTTTGATCCCAGCGGATGGTGGAACTGGGAAAAGACAAAGTAACGCTAGGGAAATATTATCACGTGATTCAATTGAATGTATTGATAATTTCCCCGAACGGTTCTGCCATGGTGCGACAACTTCGTCCGGCTGGATTTGGTTGTCGCTAACCAACATGGACTAGAGTTGCCGTATGGCAAAAAAGGGTAGCTAAACTCATTTATGCATTGTCTGCATGGAACAATGAGTTTAGCTATGCATCCTTTGTGGTAACATGCTGTACAGGTGAACAGGTAAGTAGGGGGAATGGGGTTGATTTGACACGCTGTATGGCGGTCAAAATTAGATGGAATTAACCGGAAATGGTGGGTGGTTCTCCACCTGCATAGAGAACCCCCCACAGTTTAATCCAGCTCGATTTTGGCAGAGCCTGGGAATACAGATGATGGACCACAGTTGTTGTTCGTCGTAATCACCCCTTTGCAAATATCAGCGACAGAATAATGAATAAAATAGGAGTGGTAAATTTGAACTATTTGAAGTGTATTTCCACAGTGTATTAAAACAATAATTTAAATTCAACTGCCACTCTGGTGGTTTACAAAAACAAAACTGAAAATTAAACTGAACTCTACTGATAATATGATTGAACATAAACTCAAAAAAAAAAGTTTCTAGTGCGCCTTTTTATAGGCAGTCTCGCACGGTTTTTCTCTTTTTCTCCATCGTAACAGCAGATCTCCGAACAAAAGCAGCGTGCTACAGAACAGGAAACTACCGTGGACAAATAAATTGTTTTATAGAGCCGGTGCTTCTGTCAATTGCCGCTTCCCAAGAGATCACCTTGTGGGGAGGAAGTAATGTACCTGCATGGGTACTCCGTTCTACTTCCTCCTCCATCATGTATTGTTCCTGCGCGAAGGTTCTTCCGTTGTTCCGCCGGCACAAAAGGAAAAAAAGCAGACAGCGATCAATTGTCACAGAACATGCCATCACCAAGTGAAAATATAAACACCAACACATAACCAGTAAACATAGATAACACACTATTTCTTGGTTTAGTTATATTTGTATTTTAAAAGGAAACAAAAAAAAACTATTATTGTGATTAACTACAAAACTAATCGGAACACTTATTGTACGGACTTGGGATGCAACACGAACTCGAACACAACTCGAAATATATATACGCTCCTCCACAGTGACGGCGGAGAGCGGGAGTGACGCGTGCGACCAGCGTGGTCGGAGGATGGAATAAGACTCCAACGATATCCTCACCAATAAGGATATCGTTTTTTACCTACCACCAGGGAAACGTAAAGTCTCTCTTGGTGGTATAGGAAACCAGATCTTGTAATACAGGTCATGGTGGTATGTGTGGGATCGTTGAGATCAATGCTATTCACACGTGCAGTGGAACAGCGAAACAGGCAGGCGGCAAGGACAAAAGAAAAGGCGACCAAATGGTTCGCTCTTTAATGAGGGTCATGTTTATACGATGCCTCGTCGCTATTTTCGACGTTAGGAGAAAAAGGTGCTAAATACAAATTGGATGTTTATGGCATCTCTGGCTGCAATAGAAACCGGGTTCATATTTGCATTAGGAAATGCTGGAGAATTTGGTTTCAGCGTCTATTGCGCTAATTATATGCAGCTGCTTGGGTTGTCTGTTGGTAAGACAAACAAAAAAGGTTGCCAGGCAATGTGTATGTATGGTATATGACGCGGCTGGGAAAATAGACGGCGCGATATTTATGGTCCCTGTCATGATGGTTACATTGATTGCAATCCGAAATATTTTGTTTACAGGAATTTGTCTGGTGCCGAATTGGTTCAGAATACCAAATAGGAAAACAAAGAAATCTTATGAAAAATTGTATGCGAAGGGATGCATGAAGGTAAGTTTTCTTTATAGGGATTTTAGGGTTATAATAATTGGGTCTGTTTGATGCGTGAAGCATCTAAGATGCTAATGCGAATTGCATTAGCGAAAGCTGGTGCAGACCCGGGCTATGGTTATGGGGGTTTTTTCAGGAAGGCGAGCCGTGGGATCTGGCGGAATCGCCACAACCTCATGTTGAGTGCACTGGAATGCTAGTGTAAACAACTTAGCACAAACGGCAACCTGTGCGACCGATCTCTGGTGCATACCATCTGGTGGTAATGAATGCGAAGTGGTGAGTTTCGGCTGTTCTGACGGCAGGTGAATTGATTTTTGAATTTTATGTTGAATCGATTCTCCTTTGTTGTATCGTTGAGGAACCGAATTTGCCGTTGACGTTTATTTTTTATCCGGCGCCAATGCCGTTTTATTATTATTTTCTCTACCAAGTAGAATGCATTCTCCGACGATTCTCTTGGGAGACTGTGGGTATTTTTGGTTATATTGTCTTTAGTGGTAAGGTGCCTCAGGGGCACACGTTGTTGGATTTTATTAATTAATGAAATAAAAGTGGATAGTAACAATATAAATAGGTGTAGAATCGATTCGCCGGGGATGGCACGCGGCAGACGTCCGTACTCCGTGGCGGCTGGTCGAGAAAGAGACTGATGATGTGCACGTGCGTTATCAGGAAAGCTATTTCAACTTGACGAAATACAAGATGGTGGATGTTCGTTGAGTTTGACCAACTTCGTTGTCGCCGGTGTGCGCATCGGATGTACACTCATGACGAACATTTTATGTCCAATACACGTTCACCACTATACCCGGGCGTCTGTCACTGCTTTTAGTTCACTTAAATAAAACTCCGCAGTAGATCCGTTTTTTTTTCATTTATTATTCAATTGCTTAAGAAACAAAACTAAAGGTTAACATGAAACGAAATTACCATGTCTATTTACACAACTTTACAATTACTGCTGTTGATTTTCGGTCTTAACCCAAAAGAACACAACTGTTAAAATTCGAATACATTTGTGGTAAAACTTGTATTTGATGGTCAAAAGAAAGATCAGAACTGTTAAAAACTGAATTCATTTGATGTGGTATTGTGGGGAGGAAGTATTGTGCCAATACACGGGCACTCCGTTCACTTCCTTCTCCATCATAAATTGATCACGTGTATAACACCGAACCAAAAAAACGATTAACTAAATACATCCAGGAACGCCGAGCGTAACAATCACGATCACTAGTGGAAACATGACACCAAGTAAAAATACAAAACACAGGATTCCTTTTGTTTAGTTTTATATTTATATTAATTTCTGGGCACGCTGCGAACTTTCACTGAAGGAATAATTAGGCATGGAGAATATTTATGTTTATGCTAAAACATGGTACAAATTATCAGATTCGACTCGACACTCGATTATCGCACCGCGCCGCGCGATAGGCAAGAATAGGCAAGACTTGCCTCCACGGAATCCGTATCGCGATTGATTTATTTCGAAAGATAATTTCATCTTTCGCTAGTCGACATAAGGGGATGATTCTCCTTGTATCGGTCCCAGCACAAGGGCGCGAAACACACACACGATGATCGTCTCTGCTGCTCATCGTGTGTGTCCACAAGTATGCGGACCGTGGATTAACCGAATCCACAAGGGGAACATTAGCTGGCATGGTTGCAGCTGGTGCTAATATCTCGACGAATATTTTGTGTTTACACGATCAGCGACTGCGTACAGCATTTATGCTGATCGTGCACATCTTGGTGGCATCTTCACGTAGTCGAATTCTCGCTGGATATTTTCCTTTTCTGAGGACTCGACTTCCTTGGGCGGTCAGCCTTATGCCTTAATGTATTTGTCGGTTGGATGACCGACCGATGTGGGCATGTATAAAAAGGAGAAGAAGGAAAATATCCTGCCCGTGTGCGGCTGACTCGTTAGGAGATATCTCATTGATGTGGTTTGGTTAATGTTGGTGGTGCAACCAAATTGCTTTTAAGGCACATGATGCGTTTAATGCAACCATGCCCTTGTGGAAAAACACTTATTTGTTGCTGATGGATTTTGCATTAGCGCAATTATAGTTCTAAAGCATTTCTGAAGATATTGATACAACCGTGGAAGGTAAGAACATGTTTTTCATGTGTTCAATGGAACTGCCACAATACTTGTTTTATATCGTTTTGAATGGTTGGAAGTTTTTACGTGGTTAATGGGAAGGTGAGTAGTGGCGTTCGAAGGAACCAGCTGGTGCAGGTGATGCTCTGAAACGGCAAACCTGAAAGGATGTTTTGTGGGAATGCCACAACTCTACTCACCACTTCTCGCCCCCTGTTCCACGCCTGTGGAACACCCATAACTCAACAAAACACACTTTAAAATAACTACATTTATATACTCAATCGAGATCACGATGCATACCCCTTTATATAAAAAATATCATCGATCGCGGATGCATCGAAATGTAGGCAAAATCTCGAAAAGTACTTCGGCTGGAGTCGAGTACTGGGAAGTTGTGTAGGAATTCGTTTAAGCGAATTCCTGGAAATTTGGGATATGCAGGGCATATGAAGATATGCACTGAGGCTAGGGTATGGTGATTGAACATCTGGTTCAACTTACCATGCGTTTGTTTTAGTTTGGGGATTATGGGGAATTGGGTGTATGGGCGATAAACGAACATTTGAATCGTTTATCAGGAATTTTGTTAGATTGGGAGAATGAATTTGTATGTGTGGAGGAAAGAGATTGTATGGCGTTTCAGAACACTACAAATCATGGTCGGTTATTCTTGGGGTTTTGTCCTTCTGTAACATTTTTTTTCCACAATTTATAAAATATTAATGTTGAGGGTGTACTCACGTGACAGCTGTTTTTGTTGATGGTGCTGTTGAATTGGCTGCAGTTCTTTTCCTTTGAATTCGTGTGGATGACACTTCCCTCAATTAGAAAGAAAAGGAATAGTTGTTCTTCACACTTTTTTATTTTAATTCAGTTTTTCTTTTACATTAATATAACAGTAATAATATTTAATTAATATTTCTGCTAAGCACTTTTTGTTCTGTCTTTTTGTTTATTTCAAATTTTTTCATTTGTATAATAACTATTTCACTTAAAATTTGTTTTATTGCCATTTAATTTACAATGTCACGTTGAAAAGGAGTTTAAAAAGAACACTTTGCAGATGTAAGCTTAACCATTAATAGGAAAGTATTTTTTTTATAGATAAAGTATCTATTTTTAATTTACTTCAGTGAAAGAACCGCGCAATGAGTTTGACGGCCAACCACTTATATCGACACCTCTCGACTAACTACTCAAAAATTTCTGATCGCACACTCAATGTGTGTACAATGTACAATGAATAAATATTTGCGAATTTACTCAACAATCAATGAACCCAGGGAGAATGGGAAAGTTACAACGGAGGGCATGGAGTTTTGGGGGTTGATTTGGTTTCGCTTGCAACGAGAAGCGAAACCAGTAGGGTGACCGCATGACCCCGTTTCATGTTTGGATTGAACCAAAGTGCACTCCGTGAAGGAGAAAATGGAGAGGGTTGAAAAGTATACTCATGCATACTTTTCACCTGACATTTATTTTGTTCCCAAGCGAATGCTTGTACACTAAAGTACAGGAAAGAGGGGATTCCGCTTGGGATCTTCTTTTGGCTGGGAATGTGCAAAATGAATTTGTGATTAACTATTTCCCTATGTAGAAACAGCGTCGTCTATCCATGCTTTGCTGTTGCTAACCAGCATGAAAGTTTTGATTTCCTCTAGGAAAATCTTTTGTGGGGATCAGTGAATGGCGTTTTTCAGGTCAAAAAAGAAAGCAAATCAGTTTAATGATTTGGGGGGTTTTTAATTATGTAACACTTCTAAGGAATTTGTTGCAGGATTTCATGGTAATTATATTTCGATTCGATTATGATATTAAATACACGATTCCGAATGTATGTCCACAAAAACTAGAAAAATAATAGGTTGATTGCAAGTTGTTTACTTCTTTATTTTCTTTACTTTCAATTCACACGCACTTATGTTTATGTACACATTGACATATATATATATGTATCTGAATATATACCATTAACATAATGTTCGGAGGTGAGGAGGTGGTGAGGTGGCGTCCACAGTGGATGTGGTTACGGATGTAGATAGTGACGCCCACGATTCGTCGTGAAGGTCGTGAAGGTACACGATGATGAGTCGGCGTCCAGAGAGAATGAGCAACGGATGCAAGTATAAATGACTACGATCATAAATCGGCGTCGAGAGAGCTTCAGCAACGAATGTAGAAATTGTGATGTCCACTATCTTAAGGCCTCCAGAGAGGTTGAACAACAAATGTAGAAATAGTAACGGATGTAAGTAGCCGCCACAATCGTAAAAGCGGCCAGAGAAGGTTCCAAAAGGCAGTTGAGTGGTCGTTGAAAATTTGACGTTTTTGTGGTGCCGTTCCTTTTCTGTCACGACGCGTTGTTAGCTGGTGGGCGACAGTTATGTACAGGTTATAATTTTTAAGTATGTTTACCTTGGGGTGGCTTCTGGCTGTTCTAGCTTGCGGTTGATTCCCGACGGCTGCTAAATCTTCCTGGTGTGAATGGAAAACGAACTAATGGGGTTTTTTGATTTATTTCTATTTTATTTACTGTTTTTGTGGCCGTGGTCTGGGCTTCCGGAACTTGACTGATCTCGAATCCAATATTTGCCGCCCTTTTATACTCTGTGTCTACAGAGTTTTGCTTAAAATTGCACATAAAAATTCCAAGAAGCACAAGCAAGATTTTGCTTATGTACACAGTTTTATTTTACACAGCTTTAATATTAAAAGATATTAGTTTAATTTCACCAGCTTTAATTGTCAATGGTTTTAGTTTAACTTAACACAGCTTGGATATTAAAAGGTCTTAGTTTAATTTCCCCAGCTTTACAATTATATAATAACACTTATTATTTTAATGTACTTGTGGGGGTATAGTTGGTGCCAAGACACGGGCACAGTTTCACTGAAATCCCCAATTTGAAAGTCTATTTAGCACCGTCTTCTTGTTGGCGATTTATTTTGATTAATTTCCTCCTTTTCTTAAGATCGAATTATTGATTTGTTTAATTTTTCTATTTTTTTGATGGAAAATTATGTTTTTTATTTTTGATGAATTGTTTTTTTAATCTTGATTTCTGGATATTTGTTGAAAATTTTCATTTTAGCACTTTTATTGAAATCTATGACTTACGAAGATGTTGTATCTTCTTGATATTTATATTAATGTCTTTTGCTTTTTTGTTGAAGAATTTTGATGAATTTTGTTTAAGCTGTACTTTTTTAGTCACGTTTTTTGGTTTTTTGAACTGATTTTGTTTAATTTTTCAATTTTTTTAAAATTTTGTCACTGTGTTCCTTTTAATGTAACTGATTTTGTTTTAAAATTTTGTCTTTGAACTGTTTTTTGAATTTTTTTGTTGATGAAATTTTGTTTAATTGTTTTTTGAAAAAATAAATTTTCAGTCTTTTAAAATTATTGCTTTTTTTTTCTTTTTAAAATCAATGTTTTCACCGAAAGTTTATGGTTTTTGTTTTTTGTTGAATTATTCAAATGTTGAAGGTTGTGTGTTCTGGTCCGGTCACCAATGTGGGGGTATAGTTGGTGCCAAGACACGGGCACAGTTACACTGAAATCCCCAACGATGATCCGAGAAAATTATTCACCGTAATTCCAAGAGGAGAGATAATAAATAAAACGCACTGGTTGCTTGTAATTTGATTAATTTCTTTGTTATTTAATTTTCTTTTAATACTAGGTTTTATTTATTTGGTACTATACACTTGTAATTTTTGCAGTTCAGCAACAATCCTGGTGAAGTTCTTAATTATTAATTAACGATATATTACACGATTCGCGCCGGGGCGACTGTCCGTTACGACTGTTGAATAACGACTCTTTATTCTTTGTGTATTTAATTTTTACGCGAGCGACGTGACTGCACGCAATAGTGGTTGGATAGTGACTGACTCGAATCAGGGGTGAATTTCGTATTTCATTCCATACACAGGACAACCAAAAGAGACCACGCCTCTGCTCTCTCAACCTCACGCCCGCCGAAATATGGGTAACTTCTGTTAATTGGGTAATTGACGGACATCGAGAATGAGAGAACAGAAACATGATGTGCTGTGATCTCGGGGTAGCTTTGGTTGTTTGTGTTGGTATCAAATGCAGCTACTGACATGACCTACTGACCCAGTGATACGGCTATGGTGTAGTCAGAGAACATTGAGCCGTGCAAAGACAGAACTGCGAAGGAGAGGACAACCTAGCTGATGTTATTCATCTGCAAAAAGAGATCATTGATCCCAAGCGAATGGGTGATCTGGGAAAAGTCAATAGGACGCCGCGTCGGCTAGGGATATAATACCGTGGGAAAAACTCTATTGAATGTTGGTAAATACCCAAGCCAATGGATGATGATGCAACCGCGTCGCTTGGTTTGACTTTGTTGTTGCTAACCAATACGAATGGAATTTCCGGTGGAAATCCCATGGTTAGAGCAATAGTGTTGCCGTATGGCGAAGATAGTAGGTAAACTCAATTATGCATTATCTGCATAGGATAATGAGTTTAGCTATGCGTCCTTGGGGAAATTATGTATTTCAGGTGAATAACATATAAGGGAAATGGGTATGTATGAAAGCGGTCGAAATGAGATGGAAATGGTGGTTGAGATTGTGGGTTGATTCTCATGTAGAATAGAGAAACCCTACATACTCTTAAAGGTGGTTTTTAATTTAATGAGAAAAAAATATATTTGATGGCTCGGAAGGAGCTCACCCAAGGAGGAAATGACATTTGTAAAGTAAAAGAGAAAATAGAAAAGAAAAACCTGGTATTGGTGCAGTTAGTCCGGCAGCTCCTGATCTGGCGATGGTGTCTGGTGATGTTGGACGATGATTATTTGTTAGGGTTGTTGCACCCTTTAAATGTCTTTTTAATTGGCACTTTTCATTGAACGTTAATTGTTCTTGTACGAACGAACAAATGTTCGGAAGGTTGCGTGTCTCTTTACAATCGTGGGTCACCACTGTGGGGAAGAAGTATGTTGCGCCGACGTACGGCACGCGGTTCACTTCTTCCCCCATCGTCACTGTTCCACCGAAAACTGTTGACTGTAAGAGAGAATAAAAGGCAACAAACCGTCCACAAGGAGAAATTAAAACACACTGATATTGTTTATTATAATTTATTCCTTTTTTTATTGTCGAATTAAGGTTCACTTTCGGCTTTAAACTCTTATAAAAACTGATGCAGGTGTAGCTTACGTTTAGTGTACATTAAGTGTCCAAACAAAACAAAAAAACTCAATAGAACAGCAATCGCGTCCGATTACAGCACCGGAATAAGGGTAAAAGCACACACGATAAGGGTAAATAAAAGAACAGCACACACTTCGACTTTCACTTTGACTCACGAATCTTGACTCCGGGGATGTGCTTGTAGGTTTTGTGGTTGGTATACCGTTCTAGTCTCCGAGAGTCTTCCCTTCGACGAACTATAACAAAACACTTACTGTACTTTATTGTGCGGGGCGTATGACCTGGGAAGGACGGGAATGTCGGCGCGGGTATCGACAGTGAAGCTGATGTTTAAATGCGTGTCCCTAATCATTAAGCGCCTTATGTGTGAGACGCCGACCGCACGCGCCTGTATGACGGTCGGCGTCTGTAGTTTAATGCTTGATTTTGAGTCGGGGGTAGCCGCTTCCAACCGCACGGCTGTTTGCATTTACGTGCCTTTGCCCCGAAACGGCGATGGTACACGCACCAGGTGTGTGTCGGGGTTCTGGTAGGGTTATCCTGTCTAAGCGTTGTCGCGTTCTCTCGTGCGGTTGTCGTGTTTATAGGGGGTGTATGTCCGAAAGAAGGCCGCGTCTGAGGTCTTTGATAATTCGATCCGTTCTGAATCGCGCGCGCGACGTTTCGCACCTCCGCGCGTAATTGATTAATATCGCGCTGGAGGTTGGCCTCAAACCGCGTAGGTCCTACTTGTAGACCGCGTGTTTGTGATAAGTCGTGTCCCGCTGAGCGGCCTGAGCCGATGATATCGACGGGCGGATTCGAGGGGCTGGTTGTGGTGGGTGTTGGTGTCGCGGAGGTATCGTGTCGTGCTGGCTGATTGTGGCCAACTGAAACGTAGGCGTCTCCGGCTGGACGTCCGCGCTCTCCATGATTGCGTTCGCTACCTTTACCAGATTACCCAGACCCTGATTTGGTTGTGCCACCAAGGTTGACCGGCCGTACTGCGGAAGGTATCTTATAAAATGGGGTCTGATGACATCATCTGAGATCCCCGTTCCCGCAATTGCTCGCAAATGTGCGAAGAAATGGGATGGTTTCATCCCAGTAAAATTGGTCTCGCTAGCCAACCGCTGGTGCCGGCTGCTTTTTGGCTCGTCCAACGCGCTAAGTAACGCGTCTCTCATACTACTGTAGGGGCATGGGTTGGTAGCCCGGATGATGTGCGCCACGTGCGTTCGCTGTGTGCGACTCAGCACTCGCATGAGTTCGACGCACGCAGCTCCTCATTGTGCAGATAATTAGCCCTGAAGATGCGCTCAGTCATGGCGAACCACAACTCTGCGTCCTCCTCATCAAAAGGCGGTAATCTGATCTCGCGGGAACCGGTGCGCACGGGATGCCCAAGGTTGGAGGCATCCACGAAATCTTGCGCCTCCGCGCGGGACTGAGGTTGGTTGACCTGTTTTTGTTGAACCTGTTTGGACCTCGTTGAATGTGCCATATCTGTTTGGTCTGCACGTGAACTCAAAAAGGTGTTTGATGCTCGAGAGAAAATTGTAACTGAAACTGCGGGCGCGCGATGAGGCAATACAGTCCTTTGTGGCAAGAGAACCGCGTGGTTTTTCGGTGCAGTCAGAGTGCGCTAGTCGAGTCGTTGGTGCCGCGAATATACCGAAAATGATCGCAAGTCTCGATCCCCAGAAGGGGCTTACACGCGTTTCTGGGAGTTTATAATTACTTGATCAATTCCAGTTTACGATTAGCCTGAAGTTAAATGTCCAGTCGAAAAGACTTGCTCACCTTAAAATTATTGCGGTTGCGTTCTAGTCTCCGAGAGTCTTCCCTTCGACGAACTATAACAAAACACGTACTGTTCCTAATTTAATGAATTCTTTATTGTTAGCACTAACTCAATAAAACTAAAATAAGAATTGACTCCATAGTCACTAAGGGGTTAACATTCTTTCAAACTAATTATTAGTTGTATTTATTAAGCTCAATTACATTAGGTTATGTACACAGCTTATTTAGCTTAACTAACACTATTTACATTGGGTAGAGATGATGAAAGTGCAGGTCACTTAAGTTATGAGTTGTTATAATTAATTAACATAAATGAAGTTCTTGTTACTGTAAATTAGGTTATGTACACAGCATATTTAGCACAACTAACACTATTTACATTGGGTAGAGATGATGAATTAACACTAGGTTGGTGTAATTAATTAACATAAATGAAGTTCTTGTAACTGAAATGTATATATTAGTTCGCGTAATTTCTGTATAAATCAGTTCGCGCAACTGAACTATTGACACGAATTACAAATAATTAAAAGTTCTTATTCAAATAAATTTCGCCTAACGGATTTTTCGTATTTGGTTTTACGCAACCTAAACTCGACTCAAAATTTAAACGCGGACAACTGAGGACTGCCCGACCACAACGAACCATAGTTGGAATAAGACTCCTTTTCTAATTCAAATCAACCCCCAGGGATGTGCACTATCCATGGTGGCCGATCACCCATACACACACTTTTCACACCGTTCGTAGAGCCGCCGACTCATAGCGAGGATCATAGTTATCCTCTCGCAACGCTGCACACAGCCAAGGGTCTGAATTCACAGCTACCTTGCCTGTGTATCATCCTATGGCAGCAACACTCGCCAACGATGATGCTGTTTGCACATCGGGGGATGTGTGGATGTTTTATTAGCGCGTCAGCACGAACGCAGATTCAACAAAAACACCACCGCGGTTTCACTAGGAGAATTCAGCCGAGAAAGAGTGGAGCACAGCAGTGGCCTCGATGATCGCCAAGAAAACACCATACCAATAAAAGAAGAGAGTTTAAACAACTTATTTTTTTTGGTTTCTTACTATTTCTTCAATTTAATATTTTTATTTCAATTTGTGCACATATGTCTGAATTTGGTAAATTACATTAAAATATTTCTTCACTGTTTCCATTCATCACTGGTGAGGACGACACTCTCCAAAGTTGCACTTATCTCTAAACTATTACACGGACTGAGATTAAGTCAAAGAGAAATAAAATCGCGATTAAAAATCTCCAACGGCTCGGAACTCCTTTTCCAAATGCCCGCGACCACTTTGGCGTATCAAATCTGACTGACTTTCATTCGCTGCAGACAGAAAGACATCGCAAAGAAAAACCGTAAAAGGGGAGGAGCTGCACGATCAACTCGAGGCAGTCAATCGTGATTGGACCGGGGAATATGGCATACATTTCGCATGTATGTGTCTGCATCGCATACGATCGTCCGGTGATCGAGGATGGATGCGAGCGTCGCAACTGCATCTCCTGCGTATACAAACAATGCATGGGCCTGCGGCTGTGTACACAATTGATTGTGTAATACTTGCCGGCAACCGAACCATCTGGGGTAAAAGCAAAACAAAACCGAAGATCTGGTCACCCTAGGAGAGGCCATAAATCAACATTCGGGTTGATGGACGTGAAATTTCCCAGGTCCGCCGACGGTTGGCGGCCGTTAATAGGAAATTGGTATACTATAAACGATCTGTGGTGTGAATGCTATGTTTTGGTATTGCAACGAATATAGGGTGCAGCCATTGCCAGATGTTAAAAGTAAACACTTGATGGCCGCATCCAATTCGTTGCTTATTTGCGGTCCCTGATCGGTGGAGACCGATAATAGGAAACCAGCTATTGCTGGTAATTAGTGAATGTTTGCTTTGCATCAGCCGAAACCTTGTCGGCGGTGGCAAACTGATGAGACCTGGTAGCCGCATGCTAGAGGTGCCATGGACAAACAAAAAAAAAACGAGTAATCAAGGAACTCCTTGTTGATTTTGTTTCCATGGCATAAGGCAATGGGAACGAGATGCACTGGGTGCAATGCATGCCCGAGGGTGAAATTTTCGATGCCACGGCTAGGTGATAATCTTTGCCGTGGACTTAATGTTTTCAGGTATGGTGGTGGAGAAAACCCCCAAAGAAAGGTAAGCTGCCTAAAAGGTATTTATGTCAGTTATCCTTTGGGGTAACTGAATTAATTCCAGCAATCTGGCTGGCGGTTAATGCCGTAGCAAGGTTACGTAACCTTGCTGAAGGTTCGACTTCGAGGTAAGTCGCATCGGTTGGAATAGTGGGGAACGAGCGATGTATGGCTCTTCGGGCCCTGAAAAGCCCCACAGATGTGCGCCGCAACACCGTTGGCGGCACTCGATGGCCATGGACGTGCGGTGTGCTTTTGTGTTTTCTTTATTTCGTTTTCATGTTTCTGGGAAGGCCACTAATGTAAACGTACTGTGGCTGCGAACGCGGATACCAATTCGTATCGTGCATGCGTAGCAGGGGCATGGTTACAGCTGGTGCGTATACATCGATGTAGCACACTTAATGTCTACGTGACCAGCGACGGCATACAGAGTTATTGCTGATCATGTATTTATTGGCGGCAACCCCCGGCAAACGAACTCCTGCTGTAGCATATACAGCCACACAAAATTAACGTATAATAAAAGGGTTACCTGGATTCGGGCTGACTATTTCCGCAACGCTCCCAGCTTTGTGAGTCGGAAGCCTCTTTATGAATCCCTTCCTTGTGTAGAATCCATTGGCATATCTTCCCGCACTTGCGCAAGCGATTGGTGAAGTTGAATTATCAAACAGGTATCTTCCGACACCCAGCGTGGCTCCCAGCGTTATCTATATGTACTCCGCCGGACCAAAGGTTAGCAGCACTTCCAGGAAAACATTTCCTCCTTTTTAATCTTTCGTTCATCAAAACAAACAAACAACGCAACCTTTCGACTTTTGTTTACTTTTTAATTTCTTAATTCAACAAAGGGACATGGCCACTTTTCGATTTTTTAACTTGATTCTTTTTTTACTAAAAACGGGATCACTTCTTTTCCTCTTTTCTGCCGCTGATTAACTCCTCTGCTACTACTCCAGAGCCGATGCCGAGCTCCTCTAGACGTGGCCACTGGTCGGGCCTTTGGTGTCGTCACCCTTCTGAAGTGTCCCGTTCTCCTGGGATTTCGGCTAATAGTCCGGGAATTAATGGTCGCTCATCTATCTGGTGCGTGATGATTGCAAGCCGTCGCGTGTACAAGTTTATAGTATCTCACCCAACTGCAAACCTGTTTCGTCTTCCGGGTTCACCGTGGGTGCGAATTGTCCTGCTTATACGATCCTGTCCGCAGCGCCAGTTGTAGCATCAAAAGCCACACAACATTTGATAGTGGAATAAAAAATTGTTACCTCTGCTGGGGCTTCTCCTCCTCTTCTGTGGCTGCTCCACCACCTGTGGTTCCTCTTCAGGTTCCTCCCTTCTTACACAGCCAGGGCGGCCACCGCCAGATGGTGATCTTAGAAAGAATTCAATGCGTTTCCCCGAATTGACGAATTCACCAAAACGAGCTTTTATTCTTTTTAAACTTTAAACTTTACTTTGACAGAATTCAATAACTTTCAGTTTTTCCTCTCTTTTAATTTTAAACTTTACTTTGACAAAATTCAATAACTTTCAGTTTTTCCTCTCTTTTAATTTTAAACTTTACTTTGACAAAATTCAATAAAAGCAAAGGGCGTTACTTCTTTTTTTCTTCTTCCCTCCACTGCTGCTGACCAACTCTTCTTCATGCAACTGTCTTTTAAAAAACCGTCAGCAACGGAATCAAAAATTTCTTGCCGTTCCTCTCTCTCTCGCTCTCCCTCAACGTCCACTCCGAAAACAGCATTCGAACTCGCCCACGATCCACACTCGAATTGGGGCGTGTTCGAACACTCACCTGTAGATCGCACAATTCTTCCACCACCTTACCATCAAACTACATTAAAACAAATTATATTAAAAACAATTAATTGATGGGGTGGGGAAAACCGCACGTAACACTGCTGGTGAAACTCCACTTCCAGAAATTCGACTCCCTGGGGTGATCGCCGTATGCTAGCTTGAACTTGTCGTTCGTGTGATCGACCGATAGGGGCATTGAGGAGAAAACGAAAAAGAATAGGAAATATCTCCTATGGCATGTGGCCGACTCTTTGGGAGATATTTCGCTGGTTCTGCTTGTATAATGTTGGTTGCTTAATGTGCAACCAAACGCTTTTCGAGAACATGATGTGTTTAATAAAACCATGCCTTTTGGGGAAATGTCTCTTGTATGTGTGCCAACAGAATCTCTTTGGAGACATGTGTAATGCATTATTTCGGATCGTGTTGGTTGTTTGGTAGTACAACCAAATTGCTTATAGCACATGTCTGTTGGTTGTTGCTGGCTTTTGCATCATCGATATTATGAAACTTACAGCATTACGGTATTTATAGTACTACTATGTAAGGATAAGTATATGCCTTTCAATTATAGGATGCGCGATGAAACCGTTACCTGGTGATGATAGGGAGGTAAGTAGTGGCGTTAGAATACACCGCCACATGCTCACCCCCGAGCGCATACTTTCGGAATTCGCAATTTGACGAAAGCAAGATCGCGCAAGTTATAGTTTTTGGGGTTCTTTCCGAAAACCGATTATCAAGGTTCGTGGAGAATGGCGACCCAATCTTCCTTTATACACACAATCACAAAACAAATAAAATTAGAGAGCAAAAGAAAAGAAAACTCCAAGTCATTTGTTTCACTACAGTTAATATCTATTTATTTACATATAGATTTTCTTTTTATACATTCCCCTTTTATTTTGTCTTTACTTCTTTTTAGTATTCTTCACTTTATTTTAGTTTTTGTCATACACTATAAAGTACACTATGTTATATTAATCTTGTCTTGATCGGTTTGTTTTACACTATCTTATTTATAATACTTAAGCATACACCTTATACATTTCCATTGTTATCTTATTTTACACGACTGTCTTTCATTACACATATATCAATACAATTCTTCTTTAGGGATATTCTCCGACGTGATTTAGTAATTTCTGTTCGTGTCACTCTAACTTCTCTTTTATTCTCAACCACTTTCTTTCCGGTCTCTTTTCTTCTATTCAGTTATGTTATTTGATTTTCTCACAACTGCATAAATTTATCTTTTTCAAACGGTCTATCTTATTCAACAGTTCAGCGGACAGGATAAACTATTATTACAAAAGTTTGATTTTCAAAATAACCGACTTTCTACTTTAGTTACCATTGATCTACACTTTTAACTATCCACTTTTCAAGAAAAAACCGACTCTCCCGGTCACAAATACTCGATCCTCCACTCACTACTTTACTTATAGATTCACCACCGACTTCCAATTATTGACATCTAGATTAACCACCGACTTCCAATTATCGACCTATAGATTAACCACCGACTTCCAATTATCGACTTATAGATTAACCACCGACTTGCAATTATCGACTTGTAGATTAACCACCGACTTCCATCATCAACCCCAGACTACTTGCTAACTTTCTCCTCATCATTTCACGACACTTCGGGGTCAATACCTCCCGATGACGATACCGCAATTACATTTTAAGTGCCCCAATATTCGTTTGTTGGCTTCAGTTCGCAATCACGGTGTTTCGCTGAACTGGTCAATATTTCCTCATTGGCTTGAACTCGGTTCACCTTCTACGGTTGCGAACTGGCCCAATTAATTGCATTTCTGTCGATTGTGCTGGAACATGCAGTTTAAACGTTTCTGCAATTTAATTGTTCCGGAATATACATTTAATTGGTTTTGCATTATTAGGCGAAAGTTTTGGCATACGCAATTAATGCATTATCGTACCGGGGGGTCATCCGAGTTTAAAAATTGGTGGTGCTTTTTTGTTTGAATGTGTCAATGATCTCCTGTATGTTATCTTTAGGTATGGCATCATCGACACACTTAACACGCATTCGCAATATTGGAACTCAACGAAAACAGGGTTTTCTTCGTCTGCGTTGCTGAACCCTTATCGTTTTTGTTTTTACACTGCACACTCCACTTTGGACTTCATGTTAGACCATTCTTTTTGCATGGGATTTGTGATGGGTGTCAGCGTCTGGCCGCTGGCCGGGCCGCTAGTCTTTACCCAGCGAATGTGTTGCCAAACAACTTCGTTTTTGGGGTAATGTCTTTCGATAATCGTCCCGGCCCACGTATCTGTTGATAGGTGGGGTTACGGACACCAGTATGTATATCTCTTTTAGCTGAGCGAAAAGGTATTTAACCCCACAGTGATTTGTGAGGTTCGCAGGAACGCCACAAGACCATTGTCGTGAATTTGAAATTTGACGCTTAAGCGGCGTCCCTTTTTGTGTTATCGACGCGTTGTCAACTGGTGGATGACAGCTGGCGAAATGCGAACGTACTAGACTTCTTCACTGGGTGCAATTGCCGCACACGGTAATTTAGTTCACTATCTACACTTCACACTAAAGTGGCACCCTTGTCAATTGGTAACTCAGTTAGAACCGTATCTGACACGCGTTCTTCTCCGGTTGGCTTCTATATGTCGCAAGCATCTGAACTCAATTGTAATTCCAGGTAATCCACAAGGTGGCACCCTTGTCAATTGGTAACTCAATTAGAACCCTCACTGACGGGCAAATTATTATAAGCAGTCGCGTTGTTAGGTAAAAAATTAATATTTTTTTTTATTTTCTAATATTAGCAAACATTTCCAGCTTAAGTTCTAATCGTGACTGGTTAGCAAATCCGCCTCGACTCTCCTTAGACTTTCTTTTTTTCTGGCTTCCATGTCCTTATCGTATGGGAACAAACAACCAGATATTTGTCGTCTGCCGACAGCATGTGTGCTGAGAAATGTGACAACTTGTAGATAAAGATGTTTGTTGTTAGCATGGAGATGGTGCATGCTACTGTAGTGTTGGGTGCAGCTGGGGATGAATTATATTTTAATTTATGACATTGGTTGTAAACTATAAATGTTTGTGGTCTAGTGGGGGTTTGTTTCCTTCTTGGTGGTGGTATATGTTCGGGTCTTTTAGTTTTATGTCACAGGGACACTGGTTCACTAATGTTCCCGACGCGTGGTTTGAGCGGAACGCCAACCCCGTCCGACTGCTGGTACTAAACGCACACTTCAGAAAAACAACTTAGGTCACTCGGTAACAAAAAGGTTCTTTATTTCTTTCAAACTTAATAATCTGACTCCATTAGTGAATACGTTTTCTTAACCTACGTAACTTATAAGGTCATTTTCACATGCAACACACGCCTGAAAGATTAGGTTCCTTTATAGAATATATCTTAACATCACACTTCTTTAAGTTTATATTTCCTTATAGAATATGGGTTAAAGTACAACACACAACTTTAGTTTATATTCCTTATAGAATATGATTTAAGATACTTTGGGGGTTTAAATTTCTGTCTCCGTGTTAGGACGTAGCCCCAATGAAACGCACGTCCTCAGTTCTTGGCCATTAACTCCTTTATTTAACTTCAGTTCACACTTAGTAATTCGGTAACTTAAATTCAAACTTAGTTCGTAAATATTTTAATGCTGCTGGTTATATATCCTTATATCCATAAGTATTTGAATGTTACTTGTTATGTACACTTAACAATCACAAGATTAGATTAGAATTTGAATTATAAACTTAGTCCATAAGTATTTGAATGTTACTTGTTATGTACACTTAACAATCACAAGATTAGATTAGAATTTGAATTATAAACTTAGTCCATAAGTATTTGAATTAGTTAGGGTACACACTAGGTAACTCAATAATTTATATTGTAAGTAAGTCTGGTGACCAAATAATTCAATCGAAAGTAGAACCAGGAATGAGCTTTAGACATCCTCCCACTGTTGGCTATCAAACGCGACTCATTCTTCCTGCCATCCCCAAGAGCAACTCCAAATAACTCAACCCTTAGTGGTGAGTGGAATCGCACTCACACAACCCAATTGCCCGTACACCTACTCGAAACGTGGACAAAACTTCCATAAAAGGAAACATCCATATCACCCTTGCCTGGGCAAGCCAATGCTCGTCGCTTGGTTTAACAATCGGCGTGCTCGCTGGAAAAATAAACATACCTCCCGCATGTGTGCGGCAGAATTCGCTCGGGGACATGAGCCCCGAAATGGTTCTAAACATGTTATTGTATGTTTATCCTTTTGCTTGTCGATCGGCTTACCGATCGATGTGCCTTTAGATAATATGAAGAAAATTCTCCTGCACGTGTGTGGCAGGGTACGTATGTTTATTTGGAACATGCTATTGGATGTCTATCCCTTTGTGGCGTCGCTGCACATGCATGGTATGACTTTCCTCAAGGTGGTTCCGACGATGCGCCTAAAACACATTACGGGGGAAGACCTGTAAAGGCGACATGTAATTAAAAGTTTTTAAGTGGTAGGCTAGGAATGCGCTGTTGACAGGTAAGTAATGTGGTTCGAACTGAATTGCCATAATACTTGTTTTATAGGGCTTTTGGATGCTCTAACTGGAAATTTCCGAATTACAAAAGGAAGGCAGGCAGTGGCGTTCAAAAGAACCGCCACAGTACAACACACAACTTTAGTTTATATTTTCAATAGAATATGGTTTAAAGTACAATGCGTGACTTTAGTTTATATTTCTCTACGTTTCGCCGGTTGTGCTCACTCACCCAAAACAGAATCTCGACTGACTTGCCAAGAGAGAAAATTGCATTTCATCCCTCGCTCAGCGACCAATAGGAGAAGATCTCCGACACATTGGTCCCAGCGAAGGTGCGAACACGCACGAGTTACGTTTTATTTCCGTGGGAGCGATGAAATACGATAGTTTAATTTTTATTTAATATTCAAATTTTATTTTATTCCGAAAAGCTCTTCTCTATTACGCTTCCATCCGTCTTGAGCATCCAAACTCGATTAGATTTCACAGCCCCTTTTCGGCAGCACCAGGTCCTTTTTTGATTCGATGGATACGACTACCAGCCCTGTTACACAGCTAATTCATAGTAGATGCACACATACACGCGACAGCGTAGCAAGAACCAAGACGAATTGTTTATCATGTGTGTTTTAGGAATGGATGCAGAATCTGATGGTCCAACAACTGTACGGATACTCCTGTGCGCGAGAAGAGAAAACAAAGCAACTCTGCATCTGTTCGTGAAATCATGACCGGGGATCCACTCTGCTGTTATCTGGTCATCTTAAGGGTGTGGATTAAGATCGTAGCATCTGCAGCTGGCTCGAGTTGCCTAGATCGTGCAGCTGCTTGACGAAGGTCGTAGTCGTTTGACACCATTAACAATCGGACCGTATACATTGACAAGATTCTGTAAGGTCGAGGAGGACGAGGATTATGCGGAATAGCCTTAACGATTGGGAATGTGCGTGTTTATCTGTTGATGTTCCAATTAGAGCAGCCTTTGCTTCGGGTTGCTGGACTACATTATGTGACCGCTGTTGGTGTTTTTTGTTTGGAAATCTGATGGGGCCTTGGTGAGGATAATGTTGGTTTCTGTTGATTATCGTTGCAATTGTGATGGTAGCTATTATATACTTTGAGTACTCTAATAGTTATTCTGTAGATTTTCTTGGTCTTGTTGTGGCTTTGGTGGGTTGTGTGGGATGGCCAGGTTGCAGTCGTAACTCACGCGGCGATCACTTCGGTTGCCCATGCTGTGTGTCGATGAGTACGCGAACCGTGGATATACGAATCCAACAAAGGAAATATTAACCGAAGTGTTTCCAGCTGGGCAAACCATCATGCCGACAGTAATTTGGATTTACATAGGACGGCAGCTGCGTACAGCATCTATGCCGATCATGCACATATCCATGGCGGCTCGAAGGGTCGAACTCTCGTGTGTATATTTACACTACAGAGAATTCGTTGGGAGATATGAGCACCGATATGGTTCGAGTTTTATGTCGGTTGCTTAGTGCTGCAACCGATTTGCTCTTCAGGAACATGATGCGACGCATGAAACCATGTCCCTGGGGGAAATGTTTAGAGATGATACTGCAATTGCATTAGTGAGTGATGATGGTTTTAGGTGTTTCCGGGAAAAGTCTTTGAGTAAATAATAGAAAAGTAAGTAGTGGCGTACAATGAAACCACCACGGTAAATCGTTTTTCAAGGTTTTAGGTGCTCTAGGAAGAAGTTTTTTGTTGTACCTGCAAGGGTTAAGCAGTGGCGTTAGGTGGAAACGCCACAGTCTACTGATAGCATGAGAGCTGTGGGAACTTGTAGATAAAGATCTCTGTTGTGAGCATGCAGATAGTGTTGGGTGCATTAACTGTCGTAGCCAATTGCCCGTAAATAGTTTCCGTTTCGTCTGTTGGTGTTAAGTAGTCTCAGTCGTGAGTCAATCAGCAAGATATCTAAGAACGATCTACCTCTAGGGAACGATGGATATTCCGTAGCTAGTAGGTCAGTTTTATACTCTTGTTATACTTACGCCGTCCTTCCTCTATGATTGAGGGAAGAGTGTAGTATGCAGAATTTTGTTCTGCTGATTAAAACTACTGTTTTCGTTTTTTACTATATTTTATTTTCCGTCCACATAGTTTGTCGAGCTTCGAGATCTTAATTGAGAAAAATATTGAGCCGAAAGATCACGATTGACTGGTAAAAAGAATAAGAGAGTGAAAACATGTTCGTTTTCCTTTTTATACTTGAACCCTGAAACACGTAAAAGTTTGTTTGGCCAATTATATTCGAGCAGATGCTACGATTGTTCGATATTGATTTTGCTGATGGTATTCAATCAGCTGCCATGGTCATTGGCTTGGGATGCATGGGGGTTTGTTATATTTGAGCAGCTGCTGTGGTTGCTTGATTTAATTTTGGAACCGTTTAGATTGTAATTGACTGAATAAAATTAATGGGATATGTATGAAGGGGGGATATCAATGGTAAAGCTTTCTGGAGCAATACGCTCTACATGATACTGATCTAAACAACCAGCCAACTGATTTCCTCTGGTATTAGATATATAATTTCCCCAATTTTTATGCTTGGCTTTCATATCTCCGCCTAGGATAAAATAGTTTTCTTCCAGGTAGCAATTGTAAGCAGTGTCTCGAGCTGTGCTATAAAGAGGTTATCGTTTTTTTCCTCAGGTGCATGGACCGCAATCGCATACAAACCCCTTCCTTGCTGAACCTGCGCACTTCCCCACTATATATAACATTATGATGGACTTCTTTTCTAATAAAGGTTGCGACACCTCTGTGGAGGAAGCGTCTTGGCACCAGACAAGGGTGCGGGTTCTACGTCGTCCTCAACCGTCACGAATGTTTCACCGTTGATTAATCGCCGAGGAAAGAGGAAAACACCACAAATAGTTCACTGCAAATAGTTCCTCCAAACACCCTTCTCCACAAAAAGAAAAAAATGAAACACACTGTTTTTGTTCGTAATTGATTTCTATATTGATCGTGGACTTTATTCGAAAGATGTTATCTAATTGACATTCAATACAAACATTCACTGGTTACATCACTGTACTTAAACTTATTTCTTGGTTCAATGACCGGAAGATCTTAACGATTCTACGCATGGAATTATTATTTTTATGTCCTATTTTATGCACAAACTTTCATATCTAATTCGGAACACTGTGGTCTTTTGATAACTAATTAAATGTTCTTTTACTGAATTCAAAACTCGTGGTTGATTAATAGTTAATTGAATGTTCGTTTATTTAACTCGAAACTCGTTACAAGTCTTCATCCGCTTTTGGTCGCACTCCGTCACTGTTAGAAAAAGATTTCACACATGTGTACACTGGTGAAGTTTTTTGACTCTACTGAAATTGACTTTATCACGAAACTCGCACTCAAAACCGTGTATGTCTGAACCCGACAGGGGATGAAATCTGACTCCTCGTGACTGTTCGTCAGCATCCACTAGCCGCGATCGTCATGGATTCCCCATCCAAGGGTAGCCAATCAGCGATTGAATTCCATTGGACAGTTTCCATGGACATCGTCCAAGAAAATTGGAAGGATCTACCCTGGAAGGCAAGTGCCTGACGTGCCTTGATGAAGGTAAGGAGAAGGGAAAGAAAGAAAAACAGGAAAAACACACACATGTCGCAGGTCAAATCTGTTGATCCATGTATGAGCAGGGTATACTGCCGCCATCTGCTAGGGATAGATTTCTTGATTGACGTAAGTCAACAAAACTCTTGCCGAAGGCAGGAATTGGTTTTGGGATAATGTATACAGAAATTGGTTGCACTGTAGACAATCTGATAGATATGGGGGCAACGTTTGGTTTAGCGAATGAACATGGGACGTGACCGTCGCTAGTTTGTTTAAACTAAACACATTGAGGTAATGTCTAATTCGATGCTTGTTTGCGGCCTCTGATCGGTGGTAACCGATAAAGAAAAAAATTAGCTGCAGCTAGACATGAGGGCAATGTTTGATTTAAGTCAGCCGAAACCTTGTCGACTGTGGCAACTTATTGTTGCGTGTTTTTCTTCGTCCGTGTTCATGCTGGTACTTTCCGGTTTGTTTTCATTTAAAAAAAAACAAAGGCGACCTGTTGACGGAATTTCGCCTAGTGCCGATTCAGAGCCAGTGGCCTTACACTGGCGCTAAATGATAGCAATATATTGCTAGTTTAAAAAAAAATTGGGGTGTCGAGAGGCTGACTTTAGGAGAGATGTGTCCTTCATCTTTACTCTACCTTCTGCTTATCTTGCGATAACCATGGATCTTCTTTTTCACCCTTGCGACCGAGATGATATATTTTAATTCGCTATTATTTTATTTTTCACACCTTCACTGAAGTGATTTTTAGGCACTTTATTTTGATTTTGTTTTATGCATTGTGTCTTTTATCTCACTTTTATCCACTTCGTTTCAAGCGTTGAATTTTCACTCTGTTATTTGTTTTGTTTGTTGGTTTTTGGTGTTCTTTGTTTTAGCTGTCACTACACCTCATGTCACTGTTTTTCTTTTTCTTGGTTTCGTTCTTTTTCATTTGATTATTTTCATATATATTACATTTTGTTTTGAATGTTTGTGTCACTGGAATATATTTATAAATAGTCTGGGGAAAGTCGAAGCGACGCTACTTTGGCTAGGGTAATATTAACGTGGGAAACATGTTATGGACTTCGATAATTACCCAAGCCGTTGCATGATTATGCAACAGCATCGTTTGATTCGACTTGTTGTTGCTAACCACATGGATTGGAATTTCCGGTGGAAATCTCATGGTTAGAGGACTGGAGTTGCCGTATGGCAGAAAGGTAGCTGAATTCAATTATGCATTACTTGCATAGAATAATGAATTCAGCTATGCGTCCGTTATTGCAACATTCTTTTCAGGCGAATAGGTAAGTAGGAGAAATTGGGATTGGTTTGACACGCTGTTGGCGGTCGAAATTAGGCGGAAATAGTGGGTTGGTTCTCCATGTATTTAGAGAACCCCACAATTCCGCTAAACGAACTGAACACACGTCCGTTCTCTGTATAGTAGACAGAAGGTTCCACTAGTTTATCAATAACACCATCGGCCTCTGAACGAGCTTTAATTTTGTTCATCCTTTGACCACCTGCGTTTCTCCATTGCCGTACACTATTAGACGTAGACGCTCCACCCAAAGTCCTTCCGATTTCTTCCAATGCAACAAACCGTACTTTCCGTTTTGTTCCCGTACGGACACCCGAATCTTTGACGCTAACAGAATGTGCGATGCTTTCTGTGGATCCGAAGAGATCGAAGGATAGAAGGTTCAAGAACGCAAGACTCCCGTACAAGGAGGTTCTCACGGTTCTGAATGCTTTCGAGGTTCTTGTACGCTAATTGTAGCAAGTACTCGTCGATAGGGGTAATGGAGGTACCTTCATATAGGTGAGAGTTAGGTAATGGCGACCGTCAGGCGTTTTGGAGTGGTTGATGCATCTTTTGGGGAGTTTCCTTTGGAAATCTCGAAGTCTTTCCATTTGGGCCGAAAATATACAACACCATATGGGAAAGGCATATGTTATAATGTGGGTAACTCTTCACCATATACTTGTGTACACTAAACGATTGTCAATGGAACACACTTTTTGCGGTTTTTTATTATTGAGCGGTGAGCGAACGGCCAGCAACGAATGTATTCCTTTCCGGCGAGCAATAGTGTGTGGTGCCCAAAAGGTGCGGCGAGCAAACGGCCACCAACGACTGTATCCGTGCCAGAATGTGCGACGAGCGAACGGCCATCAACTAATGTATTCCAGAATGTTCGGAATGACGTCTAGGCTTGGTCCCCGGATGTTCGTTGTGGTCTGTTGCCTGGAATCAACGGAGTCGAACTAATATGAAAGTAAACGGATTACCTCGGTTATTTGACGAAATCAAATAACTCCAAGTTCTAATGCAGTCTTCAACTTCCAATGCAGTCCTCAAGTTCCAATGCAGTTCCACCACACTGCGAAATGCGTTAGATGCCGATGCCGATGTGGTCTGATGAGTTTCTAAATGTCTGTCGCGTGAAGCCGATTAAAACGAACACCAGAGTTCGGGTTTACTTAAAGAGTTCGAACCAACACTATGAACATGAACTTCTTCATATCAATAACCGCACATGATTGTTTACTACTATTATTTCTTTTATTTAACTGTTGTTACCGAGATGAACAAGATTCATATTGATTAAAACACATGAAGGAAAAAACCATAAGGAAGTATACATTTGTTGTGTATCTCGATCCTGACGAGGAATGTCGTCAGCCGAGATCCTATTTGATGCTCCACCGAACGAGGAATGTCGTCGGGGAGTCGTTAATGATGAGCACGTTGATGCTGATGTAGCCAACGTTGCCTGAAACCAAAATGTGTTATAAGAAAGGCACAGCAATACCTGTTGAGGATCTTTCAGAATGATTTTCCCGCACTGAATCGATGCTTGTTTAATTTGATGCAGTGATGAAATAGTTTATGAACTTTCAAACTAGATGAGAATAATAAGTAGAACGTTCCTTGCTTTAGTTAAGTATAAATTTAATTAACTATCATCGGAATCATAACTATCACAACAGCTTAAGCATGAACTTTTACAAAACCACATGGTGGCGTGCGAAAATTAAAATTCAATTCCTCAGTTCAGAAATCCAATTACAATCCAATTCCTTTGTTCATTGATCATGCACCAAAACAGTATAGATTCACAGTAATTATATTTGACAGCACCAAAAGCCGTAAACAATGTACTCACTGAAGAAAGTTGAGAATCGAGCACCAACAGCAGTAAACAAGCATTGACTTGACAGTTTCTCCACTGTCATCGTGTTGTTGGCATGCGTGGTGAATATGTGTCGGGGAGAGTACTAGACGATGTACTAGATTCTCCCCGAGCATATAATCATGAATCCGAAACACATTCATTCCACAATGACAGATCGACAGTTAATTATTACCCTGTCAGTTGGTTGCTGACAGTTGTCATTGTTTTGGTTGTGGGCTGCATTCAGTTGCGAATCCGCAACAATTACTTTATTTTGTTGCTATTTATTACTAATTAAATTAATTGTTTTTTTTTTTTGCTGTGTAATTCACTTACATACTGTATACACATATGCCGCACTCCTACACACCTCACAGTAGTGTAAAATACTTATATCCACAACACACACAAGAACACACTTTATATTTCATTCCGCTCGACGTACGATCTTATTCAACGAGAAAACTATCAAAAGGATATCACTTCGTGCACTCTTACAAAATCCCGTTCTACATGGCGTCTAGCCTCCCTCTCTCGATGTCTGTTCTGGACGAAGTCTTACAATCAACTCCTTCCTTTTTACCTTAGTCTCCCCGAACGAAGACTTTTTCTTTCATCCTGCAGATCGAAGGATCCTTTCTTTTGTTTGTATGGCCCTTTTGCCACCCACCATTTCCTTTCTTTATCTTTCCCGGATTGGGATTGTGGGGAAGAAGTATTGTGTGCAGGCGTACTGCACCGTGTTACGTGACGTTCGACAATCCACCGCCCCCATCATTTATTTGTTTTCATATAATTTAATTTTAATATAATGTGATGGTAAGGTGGTGGAGTAAGTGCACGATCCACATGTAAGTGTGCGGACACACCCCAGTTCGAGTGTGGATCGTGTACAAGTTTCGAATTCGGTTGGAGGTGGATGTCGATGAGTGAGAGAGGGAAACAGCAAAAGGAATTTTCAATTCCCTTTGTTTTGGTTTTTCGGTTTTTGTTTTTGTTGAATACGGTTTTGAATTCCGTTGTGTGACGGTTTTTTTGGCATAGCGGTAAGGAAGAGAAGCAGAAGTGGAGTGCAGTTAACATAGTTGAAAGAAAAAGTATTTATTCGTTTGATCGTTAATTTAATTTAATTTATTTATTCGTTTGTTGAGTAAAAGAAACAACAGTAATGTTCTGCGTGGAAATATACAATTGAATATCAGTTTTGATTAAAAAATGATTACTTCTTCTTTTCTACAACGAGTTTAACGTCTTGTTTTCCCCGTTTAACGGAAAAAGTTACGTTCGTGGTACTGGTTGTCTTGGATACCGCATGTTAAGTGGACGGAAGGAATCAACGTTCAAGATATATTTCTGGTGGTGTGTTGCGAATATTGGGGTTTGTCGACGTGGAGAGACACAGCATTCAAAATAAGAAGGAGATATCCGCGATATAGCAGTCATCTGAACAGGAAATTTGTGGCGTTGCTTAAACGCAAACGAATAGTGAAGAACATACGCCGTCACCACCATCACCATCATCATAAGTATCATCCTCAATTGCATCCAGAACAAAATAACAACAGGAGAGTGCTACTTGCTCGGTCCCTGTTGGAACAGATAGGGAGCTGCTACACGGACCTTTCGACTCTCCCCAGAAAACGGCAGCAGGCACAGGTAACATATTAATAAATAAATACCTAAACTTATGTGGCATCAACCTGTCACAACTGGCGCTGCGGACAAACCTGCCCAGGCACAGGTTTGGCGATTGGTGTTATTCTTTTGGCAAAGCTAAAAAACCTATTGTGATACATCAAATAACTGATACTCGTTGCGTATCGAGTGGCATTGGCGGATAATTGGCGACGATCGTGAGCGGAGAGGCCTGCATGGTGGAAGGACGGAAAGCGGAACGTGGACATTTTTGTTTTTTTTTTTCTCTTCTCTTTTTTTTTGTTATTAATTGAACAATACTTGTTATTTATTTATTTATTTATTCTTGTTGTTAAACGGAAAGCTAGTATGTTAATGACTATAGAATTGTTTTGGTTTTAGCCTTAAGCTGATACTTTGATGTTGTTTATTGATTGTTGATTATTGCTTTTGATTTATTTATTTATTAACTAATTTTTGGCTTAATCGATCTCTAAATTTTTGTTTGGAGCAGGAATTCTGCTTTTCTTTCCTTTTCAGCTGCGCGTGTATCCGTGTTGTGTAAATTTTGGTGTTATTGCTACATCGTCGCGTTGAATTTTTTTTTTTCATTTCCGAGTTCTTTTCCTTTTTTCTCTCTCTCTCCCCCTTCTCGAGCGGTGTCATTGTTGTTTGTCCCCCTTTGGGAGTGCTTGTTTGTTTGTTTTGGGGATCGTATTCCTTGTTGTTTTTCGCGTCCCCTCGATTCGTGTGCGGCCCTTAGCAGTCGGAAAATTTCGAAATAGAACGTTGATCGAAACAGACATTTTGGGTTTGTGTCCGATATACAGCCGGCCCGTGTACAGATTGGTTCTGTCGCATTCGGGGTGGTTCTCTGTTTGGATCCCGAGTGTTGTGTTCTTTGCTGTGTTTCTGTCGAGTTCGGAGTTGTTCTTGTTTGTTGGTTCTCGGGGTTGGTCTGTAGTTTTTCCCGATTTTGCTGTTGGCAGTAGGGCTTGTTGAGGTTTGGTCTTGGCATCGTAAGATTTTGAATTGGAAGTTTAATATACGGCCTATAGATGCAAACAAGGCAGCGGCAAAGAGATGTCCGAGAGGTGTTATGTATGTGTATAACAATATTCTAATATTATATGGGTAATTTAAAGTAAGAAGGGGGGACTTACTGTGAGTTATCTTGGGTTTATGTTGTGGTTGAATGCGACAGGTTGCAGAGGGCGTTGAGGTGATGCTCCCCTGTTCAGCTTCAGCTTATTCTATTAAATTCTGTTATTGAATGTATATTTGGTGATTTGATGAGTCTCTGTTGTTGCTCTGCCCTTTTCAGTTCTTGAAGGAACACACTTTCTGTACTTAGTTCAGATAGACAGTTTAACATATTGTATCGTCCGGCCTGGGATCCAACGTCCGGCTTGATTGATTGTATACGTTTGTCTTCTGTGTGATAATTTCTCGCAGTCCAATAGATAACGGATGTGTAATTTGTGAGTTATCTTGTAATGCTACGTTTACAATATGGAACTTCCTTGAATCAATAACGTTCCGTTTGTCTTGATAGTTTAACGGCGAATTGTCATTCATTCATTTTTTTCCGTTGAATTTTTATTTTATTTGACGCCAACGTCGCTTTTTATTAATTTCTCCGCCAAGTAGAATTTGCATAAAGTAGTTTATGCAAATTAGCTACTTGGCGCGTTATTCTCCTTTTACAGGTAAAAGGGGGATTAGTGGATTCTGGGGGGACCTGGACTCAATGTCGGTCCGTAACAGAGGGCACCCCTGCCCGGGCACGGCCTGAGGCATTTCCCGAGCCGCCGGTTGACGGGGTGGATCCGGAGGCATTTCACGATTCGCGGGATGAATTTGTGGACGAGCGATCGCCAACGAGGCCCCCTCCCGCCGTCAGCAAACAGCCTGTTATGAGCATGGAGGACACGCCGATGCCTTCGTATTTTAAGCTGGGTCCGCAGCCATGTCCTGTACGGACCATGTTGGGCACAGATAGGGTTTTCGACCTTGTGTCGAAGGCGGTCCCCGTGTTTTCGGGACAGGAGGGGCCAGATACAGCCGAGAGACTCCTCGTTTCTCAAGGGCTGTAGAAGGACCTTGGGTGGTCTGGCGGTGGAGGAGGAACATACCTTCCTCCGGTGGCTGCCCTCTAGGCTGAGCGGCGAGGCTTATCGGATGTTCGAGGAGAGACCACCCACGACATTCCTTGAAGCGGAACAGCGTCTTAGAGAGGCCTACGAACCCCGGGTGTCGTATGAGGAGTTGTGTGCACAACTTTCCAAAATGCGACAACTTCCTTCCGAGGATGCCACAGGCTTTGTTACCCGAGTGAAGCGGGCCGTGGTACGGCGCGAGGAGGCAGCTGAGCGCTTTTATGGTCGCCAGGGTAGGTCCGTCTTCGCCAGCCAGCTTGGGGGCATGGCCAAGCCGGTGTTGGTGAGGGGTCTGAGGGAGGAAGGACTAAAGCACTTCCTCCTCACGTTGGGTAATGGCCCATTTCGAAGCCTGGTGGACCACCTAACCGGATTTGAGCGAGCTCGAAGAGAAATGTTGAGGCAGGACGACTTGTTTGTGGATGCGCGGCCCGGAATCGCCGATCGAGCGTCGGAAACGTTAGATGTAGGACCGGGAAGCTCCTCAACCTTTTTAGAGAACCCTCCTCCACTTTTGGGGATTGCCCCTCGGCCCCGGTTTTGTCAAGTCTTAATCCCCGGGCGGTGTCATTCGTGTTGCCGGCCGAAGAGCCTGATAGTCGTCGGCGGGAGGAGGATAGTTTCGTTCGGGAGCCGTCGTGAGGACCTCTCGGTTATCGAAGGGATGCTGGTGCCAATGCTCCGGCCTTCTCTGGCGAGGGAGCGTGGTCAAATACCGTGCCTTCCTTGAGCCGGAGTGGAGAGTCGCAGAGCTTGGCTCAGGGGACGTATGTGCCTCAGGATCGACCGGGTCGGGACAATCCGTTCGGGGATCCGGTTGGTCGATCGGCGCACTCCCTGGAATCCCAGACCATATGCCATTTTTGCCATCTGAGGGGTCGCCCTTCTGTCGTGAGTGTTGGCAGTATGGACACGACATAGTGGACTGCCCGGATCGTCCGACGCGGACGCACGAACCCCAGGCTCCATACAGGGGTGGTGGACAACAGGGCGGAATCGCACGGCATGGGCCGCACCATCAGCGGCCGCAGGCTCAACGGAGAGCCCTACCGAGCCGCAAGCCCCCTCAACGGGTGCCGGGCCGGCAACATCAGGTCCCAGGGTATTCAGCGTCCGGTGCTGTTGCGAGTTTTGTGGCCGGCAAGGTCATAGCTTGCGCGGGTGCGAATACAGACAAAGGTGGGAACAACAACAGGGTTCCCAGGGTTCTCCCCACAAGCGGCGCGACAGAACAGCACCTGTTGCGGGCCGAGAGCGGGACACCCATGTGGAGACTGGGGGAAGCGCGAGAAATAGGCGCGGAAGGCGTCGGAGACAGCGTCGGCGCAATCGAGAGGTCGGTAGTAGTCGCGCGGTGGACTCCCGGGAGGTGAGTGAGGATGGTAGGCGACGGTCCTCCGTGTCGAGCGGTGGCGGTAAGCGACCCAACTCCATGGACTCGAAGTCCTCGAAAACAGATGCGAGGCATGACTCCGCATCAGTTAGCGCGGGGAACCGGGAATGGCGACCCCGGCGCATTGGGCCCAAAGTGGGCAGAAAGATTAGCTCCAGTTCCGCTAGTTCGGAGTCCAGTGGGACTCCCGAGCGGAACATTCCTGAACGGAGGAGCGGAACATTGTGCGGGTTTTGCGGCCGACACACTCACAAGGCGGCAGAGTGTCGACATAAGGCAAAATGGGAGAGTTCGGGAAACTCCCAAAGTTCGGGTCGGCAAGATCCAACCCGACCGCACTAGAAACGCAACCCAGCTCCAGCTGTTCTCAGTTTTCGCCGACTCAGGTCCCGATTGTCACTCTCCCTTTAGACATTGGCCGTAGAAACTTTACGCACTCCATCCTAGATATGGCATGGATGTGCATAAATCTACAACGCTGCAAGCACTGTTTGTCAAAGGCAAGACGAGGGGATGCTGCACTGGGAGTTTCAAGTTGCACCATGAGATTCCCTGCAGTTTCCAAATAGTGGACTCCTTGCCGGGTTTGGAGGAAGACGGATTGTTGGGGTACGACTTCCTGTCTCGGAATTGTAAGGTAGACGGGCCGGGTGGTTGTTTGGTTTTTCCCCGAACGTCCGTAAATCCCATGCCATTCTCCATTCAATTTGTCAACTATGGGACGGGAAGGGTTCAACATGTGGCAGCCGAACGGGGAGACGTGCCAAACGGACCTGTTAAGGTCGATACTGCGGCAGGTTCTCGCCCGGAGACCCTACCCATACAGGGGAGGGCTGCGATAAGCTGTTTAACCACGTGCTACCCACGAGGTCATCAGGATGAACCCCAAACGGCGGACGTTGATAACATATAGTTATAGACAACGTTTTTTATAAAAGAACAAATGAGGAAAGGATAAGCCTTCCTGTATCGTGGAGCCCCTGATCCTAGCTGGCCAGACTCTGGTTACCCTCCGGAATCTTCCTCCTTGTAAAGGACCTTCGTCGCAGGGATACCAAATTGAGTCTGAAGAAAAAGTCTTTAAGGCCAGGCCTAATGCTGCAGGCGTAGTCCCAGCGCAGGCTGCAGAGGCAAACCCCAGTGCTGGGGGTTGGATCGCAAATATGAAAATGCGAAAGCGCATTATAATGTCGGGTGATGGTAGGTTTTGCCGCCGGAACGGCACAACCCCCCCGATCTACCAACCTGTTTCGCCAGTTGGGAACCGCAACTCCAGTAGTTGCAGATGGTTCGCCAACTGGGAAAAGCCAATAATGTGTTCTGCATCGAGCAGAACAGCAAATTCACGATTGCCGCATTGGGCACACATCGTACAACAACAAAAAAAAACGCATTGAATTATACACAATTTTCAACATTTATTCACTAATTAAAAATAAAACTTAGTTCACAAAACAAAAAAACTGAACATTACAAAACTGACTCTGCTGCTGGTCTGATTGAATATAAAATCTAACAAAAACTGTATTTTTAATGCGTCTTTTTATAGGTAGTCTCGAATGGTTTTTCTCTTTTTCTCCTCCGTTAGAGTCAGGCGATCCAAAGCCCATACTACCGAACAGTAACAGTCAAAACTGTTCTATGAAGCAGTGCTATTGACAGTTGCCGTTGCTTGGTTGATCATGCCATGTCGAGTGCACTTTAGGTGGTAATATATCCGAAGTGGTGAGTTTCTGTTGTTCCAATGACAGATGAATTGGTTATTTGATTATTGTGATGAATCGATTTTCCTTTTGTTGTATTGTTGAGAAATCGATTCATCCTTGGTTGTTGCTTGTGCTGCAACAAAAACGGAATTACTTTTAATGTATATTTAAATTGTTGTAAATTTTGCATTTGTTCCTTTTGTTTTCACTCGAGTCCATAATGTAATGTAATGTAGTATTCTATATTGGTGTAATTCTAGAATGCAAACTTGATCTTATAACTTGCACATATAAATATATGTTAGGATTTATCACGCAAAAAACAATTAATCAGTATTACCTGAGTTTATATTTTTAAGGTACATCATTTTAGTACTGCGATTATAATCCGGTTAATGGTCAGAACTACTTGAGCACTCTATGTTATTATCGTTATTTGATTTACTTTGAGTAGGTTTTAAGCGAACAGTTTAAAAAAAGGATAAAAATGTTGTTCTTTTCTCTTAAATATAATAATAAAGTCATAGAATAAATTTTGAAATGTTTGGATCATAAGAGGTCTTTAAAAGTTCGTTCTTTTTTTGCTTAACAGCTTAAGGCTATATTATATCTTTGCGTTAATCAACGTGTGTATCTTACAAGGTGATTCAAATATTGCTTTCGTTAACATTAAAGACTGTGAATGACTAAACTACGACTTAGTTATGGTTTTATAATATATAACACATACATATATTATATATATTATTTTTCGCTTAAATAATTAATACATGTTTTTAATTATTCATCTGAATCAAGATAATGTTGTTGAAATGGTTTTAGTGGTTGTACGAAATTAATTTTTATTTAAATTTATATTTGGTGGCTCGGAAGGAGCTCACCGAAGGAGGAAATGACACTTGGGAAAATAGAATGAAAAAAATAAAAGAGAAAAACTTGTGTCCTGTGCTGTCTCCATGGGTGCTGGTCGGTGATGTTGGAACGTTATGTTGGGGCTGTTGCTCCTAGCCCAGTGATGTTAACTTCAGGAGCGTTGGGGTACGGGGTACCCATTAATTGTCTTTATTTTCTACACCAGCACTCGTCACTGTATTTTAAACATATTTTCTTTAACTTGCACTGCCGTTGATTGCTCTTTGATCGTAAGGTTGCGATTGTTTCTATACTCGCGGGTCACCAATGTGGGGAAGAAGTAGGGGGTGCCGGCATACTGCACGGGGTTCACTTCCTTCCCCATCATCACTAACACAAAGATCAACTGTTCCGCCGAATACCGCAGCAAAACGAGCACCAAATTAATTGTTCACACCGGACAGAGAAATAAATACACTAGATATATTGTTTATCAGCGTTAACACCCTATCGAGGAGCATCACAGGAACAATAAAACGCACGATTCTGTTTATGATAATTGGCTATTATTACTACTCGTATTTACTCGATCGACAAGGGCCGTAATAAGGAAACGTTTCTTTTAAATAAGAAGGAGGCGCACCGTACGGTACGGTGGACGGTAGAAGAGCCGATCGACTTGATGGATGTAATACGACTCCTCGAGGATAGAACTCTGGTTTGAATTCCACCTTCGGTTAGGGTTAAGGAATGGAAGAGAGAGAGAGAAAATGTTTCTCTCCAAGGAAATGCACTCTTTCAGTGCAATGATATGCGTGAGTGAAGATTACATTGTCGTGTTTATCGATGCATTCCAGCAAGGATAAACAAAACCTACAGCTGGGGAAAAAGAACAAAGGAGAGGCGACCTAATGCATGGGTCTGTGATTAGGGTCAGCTAAATAAATAAGCTGGAACTTTAAATGGGAATTGCATTTGGGATACCACAAACGATGTTTATGGTATCGCCAGAAAACCTTTGAAGGACAGCGTTCTTTTGTTAGCACATTCCGTGCTAAGGAAATTACTTTCAGCGTCTATTGCGCTAAATATATGCAGCTGCTTGGGTTGTTTATTGATGGGAAAAAAAGGTCGCCAGCCAATGTGTATGGAAGGGATTTGTTGTACACATGAATGAAGTTAGGAATAGGCGACGCAAGGGTAATATTTCCTGATATGCGGTTGTATTATATATAACCAATTAATTTTCTTTCAGGTAATTTATGATAAGGTAATAAAGAACTCTTACAGGAATTGTATGCGAAGAGATGTTATAGGTCCGGGCCGTCGTGCTTCCTCCGTTGAGGGAAGAGCGTGGACCTTTTATTTAGATTATCAAACTTCAGTCCGATATTTCGAATTAAAATTCTTCTTTTATTTCTCTTTGCGAATTTAATAATTTCTTTATTCACAATTCTTTATTTCTATAACAACTTCTTTATTTCTCCTTCTCGACTCACTTATTTCTCAAAAACTAACTTTACAATTCACATTCAACTTCCTCAACTTTACTTAATCTTATCTGTACTATCTAACTCAACTTCCAATCTCAACTAACTCAAACTCAAACTCAAACTTTCTCTAACTGTGTATTTCTCAAACTCAAACTGACTTTACAATAAACTTTTCCCTCTTCTTATAGAATTTTGAGTTCTAATCTACTGTAAATTATAATATGAACAAAATCAATTTTATCAAAGTATTACTTACTCTACTGTGACTTTTAAATTTTGAATAAACTTTGAACGAAAATCAAAGAGCCATGTTTCAAATGAAAAAAGGGGCATGTTATGAAATGTACTGGAACTGACTTGATATAGAATATTGTGGATGTTTATTTATGATATGTATTAAATGAGAATGTTAGATATGTAAGGAGAATGTTTTAAGGATGTGTACGATAAATAATGAGACTCAGTATTAAACTTAATAGTTATAAGGACAGTAGTATTCTGGAATACTACAGATGCAAGAAAAGGTAAGAATTCTTTTACAGGGACTTTTTAAGATTTTAAGTAGACTGTTTCTGCGTCGCTATACCACGACGAGACAGTAAATTCTTGGCGTTGTAGCCTAGCAATTAGAACAGCAAAATATTGGCGTTGTAGCCCATCGATTAGAACAGCCGCATTGGGCAGTAATTAACTGACATTGAATTTTATAATAATTAAACACATTTACCAACACATTAATTCAACATTTATTTCCGATTTAAAAAGCACGTTAACAAGTAAAATAGCACCAACTGTCTCATAATAACGTTATCTTACATTAAAAGCACAGGTGCTGAAGGCACCGTATACAAATTAAAATTCTAACTTTCACATCAAAACAAACTGTGTATGAAAAACAGTAAAACCAGCGTTGCGTGAAAACAGTACCATGGAAAACGTCACATGAATATACCATTTTGCTTTTGTCTATTCAGCAAAAGGTGGCGCTCCGTGTGGTATGTTTTTTCGACTGGTATAAGATATAATATATATGTTGCGGAACTGCAACATACACAGTGGGGTTTGGCGGAAACGCCACACTCCGACCTGTCTTCAATCCTCAGTTAAGGGTGAGATTCGGAGGAGAAAGAAAAAATTTTCTTTTTAGGGTGTGGCCACCAAGGAAATGCGATCTTTCCTTACTGGTGCCTGCTGAAGAATTTGGTTTTAGCGGCTATTGTGCTAATTGTCTGCAGCTGCGTCAATAAGCTGCTTGGAGTTGCTTTGTCGTTGGACAACAGAGTCGTGTATGTGGGGGAAATTGTTGTACACATGCTGAGGCTGGGAATAGCCGACGCTAGGATAAGATTCCCCGATTATGTGGTTACTTGGTACGGCAACCGAATTGTTTTCTTTCAGACATGATGTTTGACCTTTAAGGAATTCTTCTAGGCAAATGTATAAGAATTATGGATGCTGGTGAATTTCTTTAGGAAAATTTTATTACTGCGTTGATGCATGGAAAATGCCCTTGTGGGAGAAATTCTTTTTACAGTGGCTTAAGGTTATGCATTAGATAACCTTATTGCTTGTAGCTTTGTAGGCGCTAATGCCATTGCATTAGCAAAGGATAATGGGGTTATGGGAGCTTCCGGGGTGGAAGCTTTTCGGTAATTTGGGAAGGTGAGTAGTGGCGTTTATGGGAACCGCCACAACCCATCTGGCTTAAGACAACAAAAGTTTTTGTACGCTTCAGATGGGTAACAAAGGAACCGTGGGATTCAGATATCGGTTCCTAGTTCGCATTTCCAAATCATAAAACATCTGGCGTGAGACATGCGTCAAGGTGTTTATGTTGCACGAATTGTGTGTCGGCGACGAATCGCCATGCCTTTGTTTGGACACGTGCGCTTCTTGGTTTTGTGATCTTGCAAGGAATTTAGGGTGTTAATTGCTATTAGCTATATGAGAAGATATGCATTATTCTGTTTGCTTTTAGAATAATGCGTTTAATTGGATGAATTGAGTAAATGGGAAAATTGCATTGAATTGGATTGAATTCAATAATAGGAAATATTTTGAACGTTTAGTTCGATTGGTTTTGACCATTGAATTCAATGTTGGGCATATGGAATGTTACCGTTTGTTTCAGGCGGAAAGAAGGACCTTCGAGGAACATGTCTGTGGGCATGTGTAATGGATATAGGTGAGTATCTTCCTTGGTGGAACGACGATATCTCAACTTATAGTAGATTGTGTGGTTCGTAGAACCGCCACAAGTATTCTGTGGATAAGAGATGTTAGTGAGTCATCTGATTGGATGTAATGTTTCATTGTCTGGATTGTGGATTGAGTCATTGTAGATAAGGAGGGTCCGATCTCTTCGAATCATTAAAAAATTTGGGAATATGGGACTGTGACATTGATGCAACATAGTTTCCGGTTACAAGAATCACGTCCCCCTGGTTATGCTTTAGAAGTCAGAGACTATCATACGCTTTTATGGGAAAACGAGGGAGTGATAATTAAGCGATTTTAATTATGTAACACTCCTCCCCCACGATTTTAATTATATAACGGTGGTCTTGGTACGTAACACCGTTGTGGGTGATGTAGCCACAGGAAATTTAATATATATTTAAAATCAAAAACGGATTACCTGATTTTCCTCTGGACTGCTTCTGTGGCTCCGGATAGAGAGAAGTGGCAGTGTTTCCGGGGTTCCAAACTTAACCCCTATGAAAACGTGAGATTTAATATGAAACTGTGTTCGCCTTCAGGGAACAGCCAAATGTTCAGCGTCAAGCCCTTCCTCGATAAGACAGCAGATAATTTCTTCCTTGGTCGTTCTTCCCCAGGAAAGCACATTTAAAATATATGTTCGCAATACATGACAATACAGCACTCGTAAGAATACATCCAATAACAAGACAATAATTTTAAGTCGCAGATCGTCACGATATCTCTCTACTTTATTTCACGATAAACGGTGTAACAACTTTTTCAGCGGTGTCAAAAAAACAAGGTACTCAAAAGCACTTGAATAAAATTCTGCCTCGAACAACGTTAAGAAAATCCCGCTTCCTCCCTCTCAACTCAGCACAAAAAAGCAACGTTTTTTTCCTTTTTCCGTTGTCAAAACAAAAAAAAAAAACGTCAACAACGGAATTCCGAACCGTATATTAGAAAAAGGTCAACCCTCCGTCTCTCTCGCTCTCCATTCACGTCCACTTCGAAAAATAAATTCGAACTCGAAGAACTGCACGATCCACACCCGAATCAGGGCGTGTTCAAAAGCTCACTTCTGGATCGTGCAATTCCTCCACCACCTTACCATCGTACTATTTTAAAACAAAATTATATTAAATACAAAGTATCAAATGATGGTGGTGGCCGACGTACGTGACATGGGGGACAGAATTTGTTGACGTCAGTGAATTTGACGTGAGGGAATGTTGCTCCAAGGGAATTACGATGTCGTCATTTTCCCAACAGGCGGTCACTCGTTTTAAGAGGATGGTCCTCGAGTTTTCGTCGGTCGGGGTGAATGTGTTCACCTCCTTGGCCTTCAGGATATCGTTAACCTTAGACAAAGTCTCTCGATCGTAGGTTGCGATTTTATTGAGACTTGGACTCAAGTCCTATGCCTCAAAATTGGAGATTCCTTGTCGGTTCATATCACCGACGAACACCTTCAGGTTGCTGCTTCTTTTTTAAAGCAGGTAGGTTCGCCCCGACAGCTATTTGTGTGGATTTTCGATTTGGAACGGTCTTTTGTTTTGGGGTTGTGGATGATGCTGTTTTCGATGTGCACGATTTTTCCAAAGGAATGATTTATTGTGCAGTGGGGTGTACCGAGTGGTTTGGCACAGTTTCATTAGCCGCAGGCGGGGATATTATTGGTGTACAGCCGGTGACAACACGTTTACTGGAGGTACCTCCCTCGCAGTTCAGTGTTAGCCGTGCTGTTTCCCGCTTTTCCGCGCGGAGAGAGGTGGGGGTGGAGCGAAAAGTATTAGGAGTAGGGACACGGATACCGTTCTCGTCAGAAGAGACATCAAAGTCGCTGTCGAGGCTTGCCATTTCAGGTTCGATCAGTGAATGACGGGTTTCCTTTCGAGAGCATCAATCCTGGCTATTGCGGTGGCGAGTTCGCTTCTCAATCTCTCAAGAAGGCTCATCTGATCCTGATGGGGTTGACACACAAATTTTCCTTTTTGCAATAGTAGCACCTGTATTTCTTTATTTTACAGTTAGTGAGAAGGATGTTCGATCGTCCTTAAACTATTGTCTTTAAACTATTTAAACATACACATTTTCTCTATTCTCTTTAAACTATTTAAACACACAAATTTTCTCTATTCATCTTGCGATAACCAGAATCACCCACATCCGTGAGGATTTTGGGCTCGGTTTCGAGATATCTGAAAAAGAGGGGGGCGGGGGCTATTGTGCGGCAGGGTTAGTTCAGGTGATCCCTTACTACTTGGATGGAGGAATCGTGAGAAAGAAATTGTACAAGACCGGTGGGTTGGTTGGTTGGTCATCTGGTCCGCAGATTTGGATCCAGGCGAATTTGCGTGTTGAACATCTGGTTCGTATATCACGTCTTGGATTTGTTTGAATCCAATATGGCCAAATTGAACGTTTAGTTCAATTTGTTTGATATTGAATTTGATATGTGCCCGTTTATTGTATGGGGCAATACTAGGGCTTGGGGAGTGCTTGATCCTTTTAGTGGATGCTTTTGCGTGTACCGCAATTAATTGATGGAGACTGACTCCAAAGAGGTATGTATTAATGGGTGGGTGGTTTTAGGCGTAATAATTTTGGCATGCCCTACTGTATATCCAACAAGCGTTGAATACACGCGGTCAGGAACACGATGGTGTCTCCTGGCCAAAAGAAAAGATATGTGTGCCAGACAAGCGCTGAACACACGCGTTTTGAACACGGTGGGGCTCCTGGCGTCATTGCGTTAAGAACACGAACACGATGCTCCTTTGATTTGCCGCGACGTTGCTTCCGTGGCTGGAAACAAATGCTAATAAGTTGATGCCTATGGACAAAAGATTACCTTTGCGCAGAAATAATCCTATTCCAAAATAATAGATTACTCGCCGTTGCTTTCTTCTAGTAATACTGATATTTATTTTACACGACCGATGAAAATTTTACAGATTGAAACAAGAACTCAAATGGTCTGGTCGACGGTTGCAAAAAAAAAAAAAGAGAGAAAATTAACATAAAAGAAAAGGTGGATGTCATTTTGACAAGCAACAGAATGAATTCAAAGAGAAAATGTCAGCTGTTTGCTGACATTGCTTCGGTGATGCCACATATCTGATTCAGGTGGTGCCACAATTAATTCAATTGCGAATTCGCCGGATGGTTAAGGGCGAATCCGCAATATTCCGCCCGCCTTAGCCGATCGTTGGCGAATCATCTGACTCCAGGGGATGGTCATCCCGAGCTAGGGCGTCAGGTTCTTCATCCAGGGCCCCGGCATTCACTCGACACTGTGCGCCCGACCCACTAACAACGCGTGCTGTAGCCAATAAAGTTGGTCGAGGGGTTGGGGCGGTAAGAGTGTGCGATGACATTCCATGATTCTGGATCTCATTGGTGTTAGAACTGGTTCCCACCTCTGGCGATAACCGTGATGTCACTTAGTCCGGCATGTAAAAGTGTGTGGTGTCGCCCTTGACACTGTCGGCATCGTTTGGTGGAAAGACAATCACGCATCAAATTTCCACCCAGGCAGTTGAAGCAAAACTTTCGTTGGGTAACCTGGGCCTTTCGCTGATCCACATTGAGCGCCTTAAATCCTTCACATGAGCCTAAGTAATGAAAAGAGTTGCAAAATGGACAAATAAATCGGGACTTCTGGACAGGAGGTAAACCAGTGGGAACCGAGAGCCGTGACCTGTATTGTATTGTATTTTGGGTTGAGGATATCTCTTAGTCCTCTGATGGGATCTGGAATCAGCAGTCCTATGGTCGACCGGTTCCCACGGGTCGAAGTTGTAACGTCGCAACCCACGAGGCCCGTCCAAGTTGTGGCTGATGACATGACTGGTCACTTTTAAGCGAGATGTTGTGGTGGGTGCTGTTCCTGTTGGCACATGCAGCAACGTATGATGCATTCGCTTGCATCGCCGACACACTCGTGTCGACAGGCAGTCACGTATGCGGTGTCGACCCAGACAATTGAGGCACAGTTTATTTGTATGACCGGCATGCTTCCGCTGAACAGGTTTCAGGGATCGAAAAACCTCGCACACGTAGATTTGATGTTGTTCTTCACAGAACATGCATGGCGTGTGTTTGTATTCATTCCCTAGACTAGGAGGTGGTTGCGTCTTGGTTGCTGGGGAGAGCCGTCCGCCAAGCAGGGCATGGCGCTCTTGATGCGGTCTGCATCCGTTATTAGTGCTGGATACTCTGGAAGCTGCCTTTTGAAGCTTCTTGATGTCACTGGCGGCTTTGGTTTTAAGTTCGGATGGATGGTCAGGTGGTGTTTGCATACCAGATGTTGAAGTAGTTCCCGACCACCACAGATGTTGATAAACGGTGTCCGTCGCAGTCTTGTGAGCGGTCGGGCGATAGGCGGTCAGCGCGTGCCTTACTTCAGCAAGATCTGTGGCCTCGACAAGGTATGTTTCCTCGGGCTGGTTGATGAATCGTGATTCAAAGTATTCTTGGATGATGGTCATACATGGATCTATCAGGCGTATGAGCTGTTCATGCCGCTTCCACATTTCATTCCAGTGCAGTTGAAGGTCGCGCTCGTGCGCCTCCACTGTAGCCAGCGTCGATGGCCCTTGTTTGGTGAGATTGTTGCACGTGCCCATCATCCTTTCATGTGCGGCGAACTGGTCCGCCATGAGGGTTTATGTAGCCGTTGTCATTGTCGATTTTGTTTTCATTCCGTGGGCAAATTCAGTTGTTAACGTAGCTGTTTTGTTGACATCTTCTCTTGGACTAGAACTGCCACTTTCCCGCCTGGATTCGTTCAACTCTCTTTTAATTGATAAAAGATTCAAATCCCAAGGAATGCCATTTATCAGTTCCTGAATTGAGTCCTTGGTATTTTCCTGGTTCTTAGGCTCACCAGTTTCAGCTTGGATCATAAACGGAGATTGACTTCTACTGTCTTGGAAGTTACTGATTGTTTCATCGTTTGTGATTTCGCGGAGTATGCGCATACGTGTTGATGACTCCTTAGTAATGGCAAACTCTCGTACTTGTGACCGATTGATGGTGTCGGTGGCTGGCCTGGATGTAGACGGAAACTCAGAAATAATTGCGTGACGTAACTCTGCAAATTTGGTGGCCTCTTCCAGGTAAGTTTCACCGGCTGTCCCGTAGAATCTGTCCACGAAATAGCGGTGGTTCTGGATCGTCTTTGGGTGGGGCAGGCGGATGATTTCGTCATTTCGGCTTCTGATGTGCTCCCATTCGAGCTGAAGGTTATTCTGGCGCAATTCCACCGCGAACAACGTTGGCGGACCTCTCTTTTCCAAATTGGGGAATGCACACGACATTCGTTCCTGGACGGTGTACTGTAATTTTTCAGTCATGAGTTGATGTTTAGTCCAGCGATCTTGGCCATTGTTTTGTGTTTCGGCTGGACAGGGAGCGTTGTCTTGGCAATCAGGATGTACTTCCATGCTAGTTGGTCTTTGGCGTTCACGGTCAGCCTTTGCCGTTTTAGATTTGGCGTTACTCGACGACGCCGGCATTTAGGTTAATTTCACTAAACCTTTCTCACAACACTATTTTCACAAGCACAATCCTGATTGGTCTTGGCGTCTGGACTTGAATGTCCCGCGACCGCCTTCATTGCTGTGAGCTGGCCGCAGTGAATCTGGATCCACAGACTGGATCCGGCTCGAAGGATAATTATATCCAACAAGCGTTGAATACACGCGGTCAGGAACACGATGGTGTCTCCTGCCCAAAAAGATATGTGTGTCAGACAAGCGCTGAACACACGCGTTTTGAACACGGTGGGGTCTCCTGGTGGGGTTGAGGTGAGAACACGGTGCTCCTTTGGTGGGCAGCGACGTTGCTTCCGTGGCCGGAATCAAATGCTAAATTTGTTGTCTATGGACAAAAGATTACCTTTTTCGAATGAATGTCGCAGTCCAAGGAATCCTGCTGCAGTTCCTAGAAGTATTTATAAATTCTTGATGAAATTATTATAAGGCATTCTTAGAATATTTTCCCCTTTCCGGAGTTAAACTATTTAAACAGTTTATTTCACAGAGTATTAAGCGAAGTGGTCGCTACAAAGGTTGAACAAAGAAGAAAAAACACCAAAAAAATTGTTGTCATTTGACTAATTCCAAATGTCAGCTGATTGCTGACATTGTTTAAGGTGATGCCACATATCTTGTATTTAATTGCGAATTCGCCGGTTGTGTCAAGGGCGAATCCGCAACACCTACTGTCAATTCAACTATCGGTAATCTTGATGTTGGGCTCGTGACTGATAATGTATTTCATCTAAATTCCTGTTCTGAATATGGTCTTGTGGGAGGAGGTCTTTGTGCCGGCGTACGACACGGAGTTCTACCTCGTCTCCCAGCATCACTAAAGTTTCGTTGATGTTCCAAAAGAAAAATGTCAACTGTCACGCACCGAACACTGTGCACCCAAAAGCTTCAAAATGTAAAACAAGACACCCAGGAACCGCTGCAGGAATACTAAAACGCTAAGTATTGTGTTGTTTGTGAGTTATTGATTCTTTATTTTTAGTTTATGGTTTTGGTTATTACACTTAACAGTTTTCAACAAATTTGGACGAAAAAAACTCAAAAAATATTGTTAAATGTTATAATTGGTCGGCAGTCCAAGTAAACGACGCGGCCATTACGGAATGTACACAGCACGTACTCGCGGAGACAACAACTCAAACGATTACAGCGGAACTCACAAACACGCTCGATCACAATTGATTATCGCTCCCCGTGCGCACGGGGGTAGCGAGAGCAGCAACAATCTGCTCAGGTCGAATGATGGAAATGGACTCACCGAGGATAGAACTCTGACATGAATTCCATCCTAGGTTAGGGTTAAGAACAAAAGAAGACAGAGAAAAACTTTTCTCTGAAGGGTGCGGCCGCCAAGGAAATGCACTCTTTCAGTGCAATCGTATGCGTGTGTGGCCGTACAGATCGATGTTATTTACACGTGCTCGAAAGCAGTGGAACAACGAAACAGGCAAGCGGCAAAGACAAAGGAGATTTATGATCCGTGTGTATGCTGTGCATTGCAGCTATCATAGACGGCAGTTCGTCGGAGAAATGTGGTAAAAGCAAATAAGGGCATCATACAGACATGGATGAGTGGTGTGAATGCGTAAGTAAATGTATCGCCATTAGGAAGAAGTGCTAATGGTTTTTCTATTTACACAATGGGAAATGTGTATCGCTGGTGATGCTAAAGGGATCGAATTGTATACATGATTACATGCGAAGGAATTCATTTTATAACTCTAGGGTAAGATGAGAGTATTTGCTTTTGTCCGATGGTCAAAGAGCTGCCGCGGCCGTGGAAATGCCAGGGACATGTGGTATGCAAATGTACGGCGGAATTGCATTGGTGGAACAAGGGTGCCTAATAGTCGAGGATCCATGGTGCATATGTACGTTAAAGAATTTTTTTTAGGAATTTCAGATAATGCGTTGTATGCATCAAATGTCCTTGGAGAAGGAAATGTTTTCAGGTGCCAATGCAAATGCATTGGCGGGAAACAATGGGAGTTGTAGATTTCATAAAAAGGCAATGAAGAATTCTTACAGAGAATTGTATGCGAAGAGATGCATGATGGTAAGTTTTCTTTTACAGAAGCTTTGAAATAAATAAATTCGATAAGCTCGATGCGTGCAGTATTTACAGGTGCTAATGCAATTGCATTAGCGAAGTTAAGAGATTGAATGGGAGTTATGGGGGGTTTTTTAGTGGTGATTATGGTGATCTCATAGGTCATCGAACTATGGAAAGACAGAATTGCGGAGGAGAGGAAAATTTAGCTGGTGCTATTCACCTGCAAAAAGAGATCATCTGATGAAAATCGATAGGAAGCTACATCGGCTAGGGAAATGGTACCGTGGAAAAAACTCTAAGGAATGTTGGTAATTACCCAAGCCAATGGATGATGATGCAATCGCGTCGTTTGAGTCGACTTGGTTGTTGCTAACCAATACGAATGGAATTTCCAGTGGAAATCTCATGGTTAGAGGAATAGTATTGCCGTACGGCGAAAACGGTAGCTAAACTCAATTATGCATTATCTGCATAGAATAATGAGTTTAGCTATGCGTCCTTGGGGAAAACATGTTATTTCAGGTGAATAGGATGAACCGTGGAATAGGGGATAATATGACACGCTGAAAGCGGTCGAAATAAAACGGATATTGTGGTTGGAATTGTGGGTTGGTTCTCCAAGTAATATAGAGAAATCCCACAGTACCTTATTTGCCTAGGGCTGTTAATTCCGAAGGTTTGTCTAGGTTGTCTAAAATTATTGATATATGGATTTTGGGTACGGTGTACTTCCATTGGTTCGAAGAAGTTGTGTCTTATTTGTGTGGGATTTCCATTGATGTTTTTTTCCAAAGCTCTGTCCAGATTGCCTAGAATTGTTAGTGAACGTATTCTGATTGAATTTACTGTTATTCATAATTTCAGGTATGGGGATAAGTTGATTCTGTTGGTATTGCCCTATATTTTGATTTAGATTTCTATTGTATCCTGAAGTATTTTCCCTGTAACGGTCTCGTTTAAAGTAATTCTGTGTTTTGTCGTAATGTCTAAGTATTTGTTGGAAGTGGGTGGCAAGTCAATAATTAAGAACAACTGTTAAAACACGAGGATATATATATTTGACTTATTACAAATGTAGAGTATGTATAATAAACGTCTGTTCTGTATGGATGGTGCTATGCAACTGATTCATTCCTCTGTCTCCCGCCATTGGCTTGGTGGTAACGAAACGCGATAGTTCTACTTGTCGGTAAGGTCACTATCTCCACAATCTCCCCCTCGGAAAGATCTCTTCCCGAGTTTGGATCTTTTCGCATGGATAGCCCTTGAAGCATCTTGGACCGGTGAATCTCATGTTGATTCCTTCCGAGCAATTTTGTCAAAATATCTGCCATATTTTGATCCGTAGTCACGTATTTGAGTTTAATTCTTCCATTTGCAACATTTTCCCTCACGTAGTGGTGTTTGATTGCAATATGCTTCGTTCGGCTCTTGCTGATGTAACTCTGCGTGTGCTATCGCAGATTGACTATCGCTCATAATGATCGTCTGATCCCTGGCGAGTTCGTTCAGTCCAACTGAGTTCAGCAAATTTCTCATCCATATGACTTCCCTTGCATAATCCGCTAAAGCCGTATATTCTACCTCCATCGTGCTCAAAGCGACTGAAGTTTGTTTCGTGCTTCTCCAAAGTATTGGTGCTCCTGCCAATATCACCACGTATCCACTGATACTCTTCCTGTCTAATGTTGATGTGGCCCAATCTGCGTCACTGTACGCCATCAACTCCTTTCCTGTGGTTTTGTAAATCAATTCCAACTTTTTGGTTTCTCTCAGGTATCTCAGTACTCGCATCGCAGCGCTCCAATGTTGTTCGTTGTGTCGAGTACAAAACTGAGCCTATTTAGCTACGTGAAATGTTACGTCCGGTCGTGTTCGTTGAGAAATGTACAGAAGTTCTCCGATGAGTTCTCGGTACGGCCGATCGCTTTCACTTTCCTCATCCTGTTCCTCCATGTATGTTGGTCTCACTTCCATAGGTGTTTGGAATCCTTTGGTGTTCTGTAGTCCAAACCGCTCTACTAATTTATCAATGTAGTTTTCCTGCGAAAGTGATATGCTTCCCTCTCGATTTTCGTGAAAATCTGCTCAAAACAGAGAATAATTCTATGGTAACGAAGCAATAAAGTATACAAAATATCTTTGCCATCGTTGACCATAAATGAACACTTGTGTAAATACAACATTCTAAATTGTATACACGCATCCACACAGTCAGATCTCGCAGATCATAAACATTTTCAATGTTTATTATTTTCAAGAAATGTACTGCAAAGCATACCTCATGGGTATCAAAAAGGATCTATTGTGAGTAAACAATGGATGGATGTATATTTCGGTATACACGATTGTTGCAACCGCAACAGCATAATAGAAGGCCGCATCAAATTGAATCGAGAAGAATCGATTTGAGTCATTTTAGTCGATTAAATCCACACTCAGCGCGCTTGAAAGTATGCTATGATACCAGCAAACAATCAGATTAATTCATTTGAATCAATGACGACAGCGCCCGAAGGTATGCTCGGTTGTAACTGTCCATAACCCTCGATACATTGCGAGGTGCTGATTTAAGAGAATTTAGCCAGATGCCAACAACTCGTGCTAGAATTGCTGACTCGAAAAGGGAGCAATATTTGAATAGCGGACGACATTTTGGTGGCAATGGCCTCTAAAATGAAGAAGAAAAAGATAACTGGCGGCTACCGAAAGGTATGCAGTTTTTACGGGGTGATCTAGGGATCATCAGTAAATTTGTTTTGAGGTAATACGGTGTTAAATTTGAATTTTTGTATATATTGAAAAATGAATTGAGAAGAAGGTAGTCAACCAACTGCAATTGTAACTAGAAGGTAAAGGGTCGTTCCTAATAAAGATTCCTATGAATTGTTATTAATTTCAATTTTATTTTCCTTCGGTTCATCGGCTTGACGTTACCGGCGACATACCCTCTCGAGTTCAGATTGATGGAATTTGCTGGATAAGAGCAAGCACCGGCTAACCAAGATACAGTCCTGCAACTAACAGCGGAATTGCAACACATTCAACATGGTCCTTTGAGCCAGATCTAAAGATCCGAAGTACAATAGGACGGAGTTAAAATCCAGAGTGCAACAAGTGATTTACGATCCAGAGTGCAGCACAAGTATATTAAAACCTGGAGTGCAGAAGGAAGGATTCACGATCCGGAATATACAAGGGATTTACGATCCCACAACCAGCGAATACGTCCACCAAATAGCAGTGACAGCTTCTTGTCGCGGATGGAGGAATAGTGGCTGTTAAAAGTGCTCATAAGTGGAAAAGATTGCTGGGCATAACACAGGCAATCTTACATGGTGCATAGGCGGTTGGAGATCATTCAAAATTGAAGGTAGGTGGCATTAGTTTATTCCATATCAATCACTAGTGGAAAGATCAAGTGGTAGTTGTGTGTGGTTCAAAGTGGTACACAGAGGTTGCACATTAAGAAATTGTTGAAGTTGTGTGTTACTTCAATCAAAGAAGAAATTTAATAAGTGGAGCGAAGTATTATTAAGGAGCTGGTGGCGAATAAATTACCTTTGCGGAAGACAAGTCATTTCATTCAGGGTAGTGGGTTCAGTATTACATAGATCAACGGTGGATTAAAGGGAGTTCAAACATAATTCACGCTGCACGTTTTGAAACGGACGAAGTAATTGTACGATAGTGAACGCGAGGGCGAATTGATTGAGTTCTGGAGAGTTCTGGTCGGTACATATTGAGGGTGTGGGTTCCTGTGGTATTTTGATTGCGTTGGTGGATTGTGCGATTCATTTCGGTTGGTCCCTTTGGTTTGTTCCAGCAAGGTAGGATAACGGCCAATTTGTCAGCAAATCGGCGTGCGCGTTTAAACAGACAATTCAGGAGAAAATTCAGTTGTGTGTACCTTGACAACCCAACAAAATGAGTAAGACAAAGATGTCTAACCTTATTGACAGCTTGCAGAACATAGCAAGCGAATTAACAGCCGATTATAAGGCATATTCGGAATTGAGTCAAACATACAAATCAGTGCACATGAATGAGGCACGTTTAAGAAATTTGGAGCACTACTTTGAGGAAGCAAAGGGATTGCATCAAAAAATTATAGCGGCTCCCAGTGATGAAACAAAATTAAGATACATGGAAGAACTCCACTTCCATAAGCTGAAGGAACTGTATTACAGTTATTCTTCAGAACTTAAGTCGCAATTAGAACAAGTCGACACTCATCCGCTGGGACATAATTCATTTAATAGTTCGATGGGAACAACAAGGGCGCCAACAGTAGAATTCAAATTACCCCCCATTAAGATACCGACGTTTAGCGGTTCTTACCAGACGTGGCCGGAATTTAAGGCTCTATTTGAGAACCTTATCATTAGAAACACGTCTCTATCTGATGTCCAACGGCTGCACTATCTCAAGGCAAACCTAGAAGGTGAAGCAGAGCGTCTATTGCGGAACACTGCCATAGTTGAGGGTAACTTTGAATCGGCCTGGGCAACACTGGTGAAGCGTTACCAGAATTTGAGATTGTTGAAGGACAATCAATTCGGGATATTATTTGGTCAGGCGTCATTGGGCCACGAGTCGGCCGATGGAATTAGGTCTCTGATGGATACCACAGGTGAGGCCAAACAAGCACTACAAAATTTAGGAATTCCTGTCACATCGTGGGAAGATGTATTGATTTTCCACACAGTACAGAAGCTTCCCCTTAAGACGCGAGGTTTGTGGGAATCTCACATTTCGTCATACGTGGATTACCCAACATATGATGTCTTGGAGGAATTTTTATTCACAAGGATCCGAACTCTAGAAGTCATGGGACAGACAACGTCCAAGAGGTCGTACGGAGCTCCCAGAGCCAAACACCATGACGTACGTGCCCATAATTCAACAACGTTCACTTGCATACTGTGTTCGGGCCCACATCTAATACGCAACTGTCCTCAATTCAAGGCTCTAAGTCGAAAAGGGCGATGGGATATTGTAAATAAGCGCCAGTTATGTATTAATTGCCTCTCAAAATTCCACAAACGTCAGGACTGCACAAGCGAGTTCACGTGCACCTATTGCAAAAGAAGACATCACTCATTGCTACATATGGACCGGGAGAAACGTCCAATACAAGGACAAGGGAGCGCATCACCGGAGGGCATCCCGATTTCTAAGTCATCGGATGCCGCGAGCATTCAACCGTCAGGCACAGGAAAGAAAGGTAATCCTACCACAAACCAAACATGCAATACCTACATGGCCGGCACTGGCCACACTAAGACGGTTCTCTTGGCCACAGCACTGGTCAAGGTTTTCACGGCGGGAGGACAACCATTGGTACTTCGAGCTCTGTTGGATCCTGGGTCAGAGGCGTCGTTTATTACTGAAGCAGTCGCACAGCAATTGAGGCTCAAAAGAGAACGAAGTTATATAAACGTCCTTGGAATTGGATCGGCTAACAATAGTATTGCGAAAACAAGGGTCGCGCTTACGATACATTCGTTAGTACAGGAAGAGTTCAAGTTGGAACTCATGGCATTAGTATTGCCGAAGATAACAACAAACCTCCCAAAACATCAAATTCCTTGTGCTGAATGGCCACGCATTCATCATTTACAGCTGGCTGATCCAACATACAACCAACCGGGCAAAATTGATATTTTACTTGGTAGTGACGTATATCCATTAATATTATTGGAGGGTCTAATTAAGAGCGGACCAGGTGCTCCTATGGCACAGCGGACCGAGTTTGGATGGGTACTGTCTGGCAGTATAAATTCCGGTAACCAGACCACAATTAAGGTTCACCACACCACCAGTAGTAGCCCCGAATTGAATACGATCATACAAAGGTTTTGGGAACTGGAGGAGGTGAAAGAGAGGAAATCGTTATCACAGGAAGAGGAGCAATGTGAAACTCATTTCAGTAGAACACATCAACGACAGTTGGATGGCAGGTATATGGTCCATTTACCCTTTAAGGAAGGGAAGCGCCCAAGGTTGGGTTTATCGCGCAATTCAGCGCTTGTTCGATTTTTCCAGTTGGAAAAAAGATTTCAAACCGATCGTTTATTCCAGGAAGAATATAAAAGAGTTTTTAAGGAGTATGAGGACTTGGGACACATGTCTGAAATCGACCCTCTCTCAAATAATAATTGCCATTATTTCATGCCGCACCATGCGGTGATTAAGGAGTCTAGCTCAACAACGAGGTTACGAATCGTTTTCGACGCTTCCTGCAGAACATCAGATGGTACGTCACTCAACGATCATTTGCTGAATGGTCCTCGGCTCCAGGATGACATCTTTGATCATATTCTGAGATTTCGAAGACACAGAATAGCCTTCGTAGCGGACATACCCAAGATGTATCGACAAATTTGGGTACCACAGGAGGACGCATTCTACCAACTCGTGTTGTGGAGAGATGTGGAAGGAGATAACATTAAGACCTACCGATTAAACACTGTCACGTTTGGTACCACCGCTGCGCCGTACTTAGCAGTGCGCACGCTACAACAACTAGCATTGGATGAACGGGCTGACTATCCATTAGCATCGCAAATAGTCTGTAAAAATTTCTATGTCGATGATATCATGCATGGAGCAGACTCAGAGGATGCGGCCATGGAACTACGTGACCAACTCGTAGCCATGTTGCGGCGTGGAGGGTTTCCACTCAGGAAATGGGCCAGCAACAGTGAGAAAATGATGCTTTCGGTTCCGGAGGAGGATAGAGAGGTTCAGGTGCCATTATCGCTTGACAAGGGTAACACCGTAAAGACCTTGGGGATCCAATGGCATCCTGGACGAGACACATTTTCGTTCAAGGTCTGTTTCCAGGAATCGAAGGGAGCAACGAAAAGAACAATCTTGTCAGAGATTGCGCGCCTATACGACCCGATGGGCTGGATATCGCCTTGTGTTGTCATTGGCAAGATGATCATGCAGGAGATTTGGAAGCAGGATCTAAATTGGGACAGCGAGCTTCCATCAAAAATTGTCTCAGCATGGTCTAAGTTAAGAACTGAGCTAAATGCCCTCAACAACATAGAAATTCCGCGTTGGGTCAAGGTCACCAAGCGATCAACACTCGAAGTGCATGGATTCTGCGACGCCTCCGAAAGGGCATATGCTGCTGTGGTCTACCTTCGTTCGGTCACCGAGGGAGTGACTTCAATAGAGCTGCTCGTATCAAAAACAAGAGTAGCACCACTCAAGAATAAATCGCTAGCACGATTGGAGTTGTGTGGAGCTCACCTGCTTACACATTTGCTGGTACAAACCGTCAAAAGGATGGATCTTCAATGCGCGAAGATGTGGGCCTGGTCGGATTCGCAAATCGCACTTGCCTGGATTAAGGGGCCGCCACACACACGAACTACTTTCGTCGCAAACAGAGTGGCGGAAATACAGGAACTCATAGATCCCGATTGCTGGAGACATGTTTCATCGAAGGAGAATCCTGCGGATATCGCGTCCAGAGGACTATCTCCAATGGAAATTCTCAGAAAAAGGCAATGGTGGTATGGACCCGAATTTTTGCAGACGTATGACAACACTTATGTACACCCACTGAAAATACCCTCCACTGATCTGGAGTTGAAGACCATAAACCCCACAAGAATGAAAAATAGCTTCATAGCATCTGGGTACCCTATTAAGAATGTGTTCCACCTCTGCCTGCACGTCATGTCATTTGATAGCACTACATTGTTTGCTCGGTTCTCTTCGCTGTCGCGTCTCCTTCGAGCCACGGCATATTGGCTTCGTTTTTTTTCCAACCTACGGTTGAAGGCCACTGGGTTGCCATTGTATGCGACTGGGCCGCTGTCACCAGATGAGATCTCGTCAGCACATATACGATTGATTGGGATTGTGCAGCAGGAGTTCTTTGGTGACGAAATTGTAAGCATCACTAGGGGAGAAACAATTATCAAAGGAAGTAAGATTGCACGACTTTCCCCTATATTGGACGATAAGGGAATTCTGCGAGTAGGAGGTCGACTAGAAAATGCAGATTTGCCATATTCGCAGCGTCATCCGATTATATTGCCCGCAAATACTTTCTTTACGTCGTTGATCATCCACCATATTCACTTAAAAACGTTGCACGGTGGTCAACAGCTGATGATGGCCACACTTCGAGCTGAATACTGGATATTAAATCTTAAATCCAGCGTCAAGGCATGTATACACAAATGTTTGAAGTGCTATCGACATAAATCAAAGCAAATCCAACAAAGAATGGGTGATCTTCCTTCACCTCGGGTCAACCAGGCACGCCCCTTTCAAACTACTGGGGTGGACTATGCCGGCCCAGTACAACTTAAAGCATGGAAGGGAAGATGCACCAGAATCACCAAGGCGTACATTGCTATTTTCGTATGCTTTTGTACGAAGGCCGTCCATCTCGAACTTGTAAGTGAATATGGCACAGCGGCCTTTCTGGCAGCGTTTAAACGCTTCACGGCGCGTCGTGGGATTTGTGCACACATCTACAGCGATTGCGGAACCAACTTCCAGGGAGCTGCTAAGACAATACAAAAAGAGCAGACATATGCATCAAGACATTGGACCGAAGATATAGTTAGGCAGGTGCAGAATAATGGAACTTCATGGCATTTTAATCCTCCTGCAGCGCCTCATTTCGGCGGGTTATGGGAAGCAGGGGTGAAGTCCATGAAACATCATCTCAAACGAGTGATAGGACACTACACGCTTACCTATGAAGAATACGTTACTGTCTTGGCCCAGGTGGAAGCGTGTCTGAACTCACGTCCTCTGTGCCCAATATCGGAGGATTTGAACGATCTGTCCGTTCTTACACCGGGACATTTCCTGATCGGCAGTGCACTCAATACTGCCCCAGAAAGAGATTTGACTCAAACCACACCCAATCACCTGGACAGATGGCAATTAATGCAAAGATTACAACAGGATATCTGGAAGAAATGGAAGACAGAATATCTCTCTCGTCTGCAACAGCGTCCAAAATGGCTCACACCAGGTCCAAATTTGAAAATAGGTAGCATGGTGCTTCTACCTGAGGAGCATGCACCCCCAACCCTATGGCGATTGGGCAGAATCATAGCAACACATCCAGGAGCCGATGCAATGATTCGTGTTGTTACAGTCAAAACAGCCACCACCACACTGAAGCGCCCAATAACGAAACTTTGTCTTCTGCCCATGCTTAATTGAATCACACCCCACACATGAATTTAATGACCTCTGTCATCATCTAGAACACCACACACACATGAATTTAATGACCTCTGTCATCACCTCGAACACATGTCCACACGCACAAACAAATAATTGAACCCACACAAGCCATTGCCCAAGTCAAATTTGATGGATGGTCCATTTCCACTATTGGAATCAATGTCAGCCAATTGCCACCTTGCTGTTGCACAGTACCAATTCAACACTGCTGCCAATTGCAACCTTCCGTGGATAACTATACCCTAAACTATCATTGGCTAATATATCTAGAAAGAGAAACCCCACTGGGTTACCGCTGCCGGCCCGGGAAGATGTTGCAACCGCAACAGCATAATAGAAGGCCGCATCAAATTGAATCGAGAAGAATCGATTTGAGTCATTTTAGTCGATTAAATCCACACTCAGCGCGCTTGAAAGTATGCTATGATACCAGCAAACAATCAGATTAATTCATTTGAATCAATGACGACAGCGCCCGAAGGTATGCTCGGTTGTAACTGTCCATAACCCTCGATACATTGCGAGGTGCTGATTTAAGAGAATTTAGCCAGATGCCAACAACTCGTGCTAGAATTGCTGACTCGAAAAGGGAGCAATATTTGAATAGCGGACGACATTTTGGTGGCAATGGCCTCTAAAATGAAGAAGAAAAAGATAACTGGCGGCTACCGAAAGGTATGCAGTTTTTACGGGGTGATCTAGGGATCATCAGTAAATTTGTTTTGAGGTAATACGGTGTTAAATTTGAATTTTTGTATATATTGAAAAATGAATTGAGAAGAAGGTAGTCAACCAACTGCAATTGTAACTAGAAGGTAAAGGGTCGTTCCTAATAAAGATTCCTATGAATTGTTATTAATTTCAATTTTATTTTCCTTCGGTTCATCGGCTTGACGTTACCGGCGACATACCCTCTCGAGTTCAGATTGATGGAATTTGCTGGATAAGAGCAAGCACCGGCTAACCAAGATACAGTCCTGCAACTAACAGCGGAATTGCAACACATTCAACAACGATCAATACAGAGATAAGGGTGTGTCGATGTATGAACTTCGTCCGGTTTGGACATTCATAAATTAAAGGAGTCTGATAGTATCCATCGTCAAAAGCGGACTTCAAATATAAAACCCATCGCGTTGTATATTTGATATTCAAAAAAATAAAGATTCAAATACCAATCGTTGTCCTAGACGGACGTAATTTAATAAAGCCAGTCGCGCTTTAAGTTCATTTAAATAAAAGTTGTAGTTGTTGTCGTGTGCCGTATGTGCAATTTCAATTAAACAAGCCTTAGAGCTTAAGATAAAATTAAAACTAATGTTTATTAAATTAATTGTGTGTTAGTCCTGTGCCTTTGTTATCTTCAAAAATAAAGTAGTGTATTTTATTTAACTATGTGTGTTTTCATTCTGTGTGTTCATATATAGTTTAGTGCACAATTTCTTTAACATCCTTTGGCGTTCTGTAGCCCAAACCGCTCTACTAATTTATCAATGTAGTTTTCCTGCGAAAGTGATATGCTTCCCTCTCGATTTTCGTGGAAATCTACTCCCAATAGGTTTGTCAACTTCCCCAAGTGTTTGACATCAAAGCATTTGTTTAACAAGTCTCCTACGTGTTTCCTGGTAGCCTCGTTTTCGACAATTGTCACCATATCGTCGACGTAAACTGTCAGCAATGCTCGTCCTTTGGTAGTCTTTAATTCGTAAACGCACGGGTCTACCTTGTTTCTGATGAATCCCTTTTCAATCAGTGTTTCGTTCATGTGCTCGTTCCAGCACCTTCCACTTTGTTTCAATCCGTAGATTGATTTCTTCAACCAACACATTTTGTTTTCGTCACCCTTTTTGACGAAGCCCTCTGGTTGTAACATGTATACATCTCGTTCCAGCTTGCTGTGGAGATAAGCGCTCTTTACGTCGTATTGGTCAATAATCCAGCGCTTTTCAACTCCAGCCGCTATCAGCAGCGTATTGTCTCGAAGTTTGATACGGGTGCGTATACTTCGTCGTAATCGATGCCTTTTCTTTGCGAACATCCTTTAGCCACGAGTCTCGCTTTCCACCTCAGTACGTCACCCATTGTTTTCTTTGCGTAAACCCATCTGCACTTTATCGGTGTCACTCCGCTTGGCGGATCCACGAGTTTCCAAGAATTGTATTTTATCAGTGAGTCATATTCACCGTTCATCGCTTCCTGCCAGTGTGCTGATTCTGGAGATTCAATTGCTTCTAGATAAGACGATGATATCTCCTTTCCGTTGACGGTTGATAAGTTCGCTTTATAGTCTGGGGTTTCTCCGTTCAGCTTTGTCCTTATCTGTTTCCGAAGTTCTCCCGGATCAAGTTCTAATGCTGGGCGTACGGTTTCCGCTCCGTCCGTTTCCTCTGCATTATCAGCAATCTCGATTTCTGAATAGTTTTGATCCCTTATTCGTGGCCTCAAATTCATTTTGTGCGATACTCGTTCTTTTTCGTGCTTGGGACCTTTCCTTGGTCCTCCTCGCCTTGTTCGTGTCGCTCGCCCCTCGGTATCGAATTCGATCACGTTCGGTGTTGACGGTACTGGTTCATTATCGTCTTCGTCCAGCTGTATTACCTCCGTTGTAGATGATTCCGCGACTGTGTCCTCCTCATCTCCGTCGAGTTCTCCTTCACTCTCATTTTCTCTTGGCTCCTCGGTTGGGACTGTTTCTGGGCAATTTTCTTTTGCTCCCTCGTCCGGGTTAGCTACTTTGGATTCATCGTGGTAGTGTGCTTCCTTGAAGACGCAGTCTCTCGATTCCTCGATCCGTTGTTCGTCTTCTAGCCACACGCGGTATCCACGTACTCTCTTAGCGTAACCAATGAGTCTTCCTCTCTTCGCTCTGGGGCTGAGTTTGGATTTTCTCTTTGCTTGGGGTATGTGCACGAATACCTCACGTCCAATCTCACGGAAGTAACTCACGTTCGGCTTCTTCCCAGTCCAAATTTCGTAGGGCTCTGTTTCTTATGTATACAGCTGTGTCCGCCAGTTCAGCCCATGCCGCCTTTGGCAATCCTGTGTCGTGTAGCGCTGCTCGTAATATGTCAAGTATCGTCCTATTGAGCTTCTCTGCTACTCCGTTCTGCTGTGGTGTATGTATCATCGTTGTCTCATGGATGATGCCCTTTTCCTGACAATATTGTTTCCAAATGTTTGAACAAAACTCTAGACCATTGTCAGTTCTAAGTCGCTTTAACTTCTTGTTCGTCTGGTTTTCCTCTTCAGTTAACCATTTCTTGAATTTCACAAAAGCTTGGCTCTTGTATTGTCGGAAACTCACGTATGCGTATCTGCTTGCATCGTCTATGATGCTCATCATGTATCTGTTTCCTCCCCAACTTGCCTCGTCCACTGGTCCCATCAAATCTGCATGTACCAGGTCGAGTATGAGGTTTGTCTTGCCATTTCCGTCCCTTGCCAAATTGCGTTTCGGGAATGGTTGTCTGGTCGATTTGCCGGCTAAGCAATCATCGCATTGCGTCGGATTCTCATTGCTTACTTTCCTACCGATCACCACTTCTTTCTTGGCCATCTCCAGGATTTTATTTTTGCTCACGTGCATCATTCTCCGGTGCCATTTGTCAACTGCTAAGGTTTTCACGTTGACTTCCTTTGATATGGCATTCAACGATGCGCTTTTTCGCTCTGGTTCAGTGTCCACTGTGTACAGCCTTCCCTGTAGTCGTGCCTTGATCAGTGACTTGCCTTCTTTGCTCAGAATGGAACATCCGTCTTCGTCGAAGATGACTTTCTTCTCATTTTCGATTAGACTTTTCACTGACAGGACACCATAGTGCAGTCCCGGAGCTAAAATCGTGTTTCTAGCTTCGAACTCAGTGATCTCAGTAGGAGCATTCTTTATCCTTATGCTCGCAGTTCCTCGACCCAAAGTTGGCGTTGTACTCCCGTCTGCCATTGTGATTTCATCATCGTCACTCTTACTTACTTTTGAGAAATAATTCTCGTTCGGTGTCATGTGGTGCGTCGCGCCGGAGTCAATGATCTAGCTGTCGCGCCCTATCCCCATGGGGCCGCATGACGTTCTTAATACCACTATTTTCGAGTTTGCAGGCTCGTTTTGCTTTTTCTTTCGTTCTGGACAGAATCTAGCAATACGTTTCTGGCACACATAACATACAGTTTTCGGGTTGGCTTTCTTCTTATCAAACGGTTCCTTATTCTTCTCACGCTTGGCCCCGTGTTTCGGTTCTGCCTTCGCATGTTTCTTTTTGCTAAAGGCCATTAATACCGTTTCTTTATTTGCACCGCTTTTTCGGCGTCTTGCTTCCTCAGCAAGTAGCCTCATTTTTACAGTTGCACTCTTGAACTCATCTGCGGGAAGATTACACAAATTCGACACTACGTTGTCGTAATCGGTGGATAAGCCGCACAGTATTATCATCGCGATGTCGCTGTCGTCTATGACATCTCCAACACTAGACAAATCGCCTATAGTTTTGTTGATCTGTCCCAAGTAATTTTCCATGTTTCCACTGTCACTCATCTTGTGATTGTAGAGTTCTCTTCTCAGTTGCACTGTACGAAACTTGCTGTCCCTCGGTGCGTAGAGGTTCTGCAGTTCGTCCCAGACTTCCTTCGCCGATCCTTTGTTGCGAATGTGCATTTGCTGTTCGTCGCAAATCGCAAGCGCAATCTTGGCGTGAGCCCTGCTCTGTCTGGATACGTATTGCTTCTTTTGAGCTTCGGTTGCATTGTCCGCTGGTGAGTCTTCTCCTGATTCTATAACGGACCATATATCAGCTTCCATCAGTGTCATCTGCATCTGATATGACCAGGTGGCATAATTCGATCCATTTAATTTATCGATCGAAGACTTCTGATCCGTTCCCATCTTGCTCATAATATTCTCCTCGATACCTTTTCGATTGTATTACGAAGCGCTGGAACCTTTCACTCACTATCACCAAAAAACGATTCGTCTATTGATTGCCACGCGTGTAACTGTTCACTTTACTTGCGTATCACTGGGCCCATAACCATTGTTGGAAGTGGGTGGCAAGTCAATAATTAAGAACAACGGTTAAATTACGAGGATATATATATATATATATATGTCTTATTACAAATGTAGAGTATGTATAATAAACGTCTGTTCTGTATGGATGGTGCTATGCAACTGATTCATTCCTCTGTCTCCCGCCATTGACTTGGTGGTAACGAAACGCGATAGTTCTACTTGTCGGTAAGGTCGCTATCTCCACAGTATTCCTGTTTCTTCTAAAGCCTAATAGGCTTCTCTTAAATTCTTAATATCTCTACTATATAGGTCCGAGGGTCCTGATGCATTGTGCGCTGTGTTACACGCAACGCCTACCCTTCCCTAGTACCACCCTTTATGGGGGCCACCCCCCACCATTAACAGGATTCACCTTCGTGTGAAGCCCCATATGTTGATTAATCCAAATCAACATAACTAATCCAATGAGTAAAAGTGCATTAGATACAAAATGCATATACGGGCAAATCATGGAATCCAGATACCACATCTGCGAAAAATTCATGACGGCACAAAGAAAATAATATGCTACTCAAAACAAAGAACAATTCTATGGTAACGAAGCAATAAAGTATACAAAATATCTTTGCCATCGTTGACCATTAATGAACACTTGTGTAAATACAAGATTCTAAGAATTGTATACACGCATCCACACAATCAGATCTCGCAGATCATAAACATTTTCAATGCTTATGATTATCAGGAAATGTACTGCGAAGCATACCTCATGTGTATCAATGTGAGTAAACAATGGATGGATCTTTGCTTGAGAAAAGGGTGTCTATGTATGAACGTAGTCCGGTTTGGACATTTTATTGGAGAGTCTGTGCGTATCCATCGTCCTAGGCGGACATAAAACAATAAAGCCGATCGCGCTTAAAATTAAAATTTCGGGTGTCGTGAATATTACTATTATTCGATGACGGAGACGAAAGTAAAAGATAAGTGTTAGACTCGTGCAGTGCATGTAATTTTTCAATAAATATTTAGAGTCGAGAATGTGTGACGTTATTTGATGAACTAATAAAGTTTAAAATTAATAAATTAAAACCAAAACAAAGTGCGTTTGATTGCCCTGTGTGGGTTAGGGTTGTCATTCTCTCAGGGTGTGTGTGTGTAGAGTGATCTATACAAAAAATCTTTTTAACAACTGCTCCTTGTATTTTGTTTTGGGTGTATCGTTGGAAGACAAATTTCTTTAGGGAAAGGTGTAGAACCAATTCTACTTCTTTTATGAATGAGGACAGGTCGTATGCTTTATCCCCATGGTATTCCCTTATTTTTGAGGCTTCCTTTATTAAATCACTCACCGGTATGCCCTGGTTACTACTTGTGGGGGCTGCTGCGTTCGCCGTTTGATTCATATTTTCGGCAGTTGACTCGTCGTCTGATAAATTATACGAAAATGAGGAAAATCTTCCGGTTTTCTTCTTCCTTTCGTAAGATTTCGGCATGAAATTTATCCGTCACTTTTGCACTTTGGGCTGTTCTTATTGTCTTTGTAAAAAAAATTTTATTTTTGCGTAACTGTTTTTTATTATCAGGACACTTGGTGCACTTATTGTCTTCTGACGATAATATCTAGTTTGTAGTTCACTTGGTATTATTATCTTTGGACACTAATATATAGTTCACTATGCACTTATAGATTTTATTGTCTTTGGACAATAGTCTATAGTTCACTATTCACTAGGTTTGAGGATTCTGTGATGATCTTACTGTCTTTGGACAATAGAATATACCATAGTTCACTTATTCACTAGTTTACTAGATTTGAGGGTCCTTTGATGATCTTATTTTCTTTGGACAATATACTATAGTTCACTTATTCACTAGTTCACTAGGGTTCGATGTAGATGTTATTGTCTTTGGACGATAATATAACCGACTGCGCCAGATAAATGTGGGTTTTATTCCACAAAAACACAACTTTTATTTTGTTCTTAATTTTACTTTATTTTAAATAACTGTATATACTTAAAACTAAGTGTTGGCACGATGCGTTTATCGCGCTATTATAAAAGAACGACATGAAAGAAAAACGAACGAAAATTGTTATGTATTATGGATATTTTAGGATATCCTTTTGTTGCACGATGCGTTTATAGCGATAATAATAATGAATCACGAAACGACACAATAATAAGGAACGAACTGAAACTGTTTGTATTATGGATATTTTAGAGTATCCTTTAATACCGAAAAGACGAAACGTACAGAAAAAATACAAAGTTTAGTTTTATTACATTTATTTCGTACCGACAACGACACGATGTGGACTGTATAACTACAATAATTTTTGAAGAGAAAAAGCAAAAAAAAAAAAAAAAATGTGGCGAGAAGGCCGAATTTGGCGAAACAGGACATATGTGTCCTTCATCTTGTCTCTGACTTCTGGTCATCTTGGGATAACCAGAATCACCCACATCCGTGAGGATATTGGGCTCGGTCTCGCGGCATAAGAGAAAAAGCCAGAGAGCAAATTGCTTTTATAGCGTTATAAGAGGGCAGTCCTCTTTTACATGTATGTGTACAATATGGGAAAGAAACATTTTACATTATTAATGAAATAGGCGGAGCATTTGCATCCACATGGTTTTGCATGCTGTTAAAACATGTGGAAAGCAGTCGGTACAAAAATAATGATATTTTAATGAGGTAATTAAACAAGGTTCCAGAATGCAGAATGTCTAGAAGAGACCTGTATGAAATACAAAACAATGGATGGAATAAGAATGAATAAATTCTGGGTATCGCGTATCTTTGTAACGATAGATAAATGTCATCCTTTGCCTGGACTTGGTTCGTTGTTTAATTTGAATTTGTCTTCATAAACTATGGAAAAACCTCAGCATGACGCGACACTAAGTTTACTTTATTTTAAACTATCTCCGACCGGAGGTTACTGGACGACTGATCTTCATTTTCACTTAAAAACGATTTCAATTCGAAACAGCAACTAATGTTTACATTTTCGAGATAACAATTGATAAAGCGAATTGACATTGGGTATTGTTTCATTTCATTTTCGGAATAAGGTGGGATAAAAGGAATTGGGTTTAAGTTTTGTTTGCATATTCAAGATAACATAGGATGAAGGAATTGAATTTGAGTATTGTTTACATATTTGAGATAACATAAGAAAAGGAATAGAATTGAAATATTGCTTACAGTGTGTGAATGCAATGTAAATAAGATATCAGATTATGTTTACATATCTTGGGAGTAAGATAAATAGGTTGGCAGGAAATTATTTGTATTTTTATTTTCTGCTTGTTTTGCGGTTAGGCTTTTGCTGATCTTATCGTGTGGCCTACTTGGGTGGTAGGTATGGTTGACATAACCCGCGTTTGTGTAAAAAAAAAGAAAAAGAAAATTGTTATCGGCCGATACTCTTGATCGAAAGTAGTTAAAGCATTGCACTACTTCAAATTCGTGCTCCACTACCCTGATAGTTTGACCAACGTTAGGTCTTCTCTTCACAAAAGTTGCCACCATGTACTTAGTTTTTCCTTCATTGATGTTCAGTTAAGGATTCCTGTACAGCCGATTCGGTTCTACCGATGATGTCGATGTCATCTGCGTAGGCAAGTATCTGGATGGACTTGGTGATAATAGTCCCTCTAGTTGTGACGCCAGAGTCACGGATTGCTTTCTCCAACGCCAGGTTGAGGAGGAAGCAGGCCAGACCGCCCCCTTGTCGCAGTCCATTAAAGATGTTTATTGGTTTAGACAGCAATCCCGCTATGTTTACTTGACTAGTTACGTTGGTCATGGTCAACCAACAAAGTCGTATTAATTTGTTTAGAATGCCCAACTCTCTCATGGCATTATATAGTTCTACCCTGGCTATGCTGTCGTAGGCGGCCTTAAAGTCTATAAATAGACGATATAATGGAATCTTAAATTTCGGGCATTTTTCCATCGCCTGCCTAGGGGTGAATATCTGATCAATCGCTGATTTGCCTGGGATGAAGCCACACTGATATTGACCACTGATGACCAGCATCCGATTTTGTAGGATAGTGGAGAGTATCTTTTGCGGATGTTGTTGATTTAATTATTCGTCGATTGTTGTTGTCGTTGTTGGCTGCGGTGTTCCGCCGAACACTGCTAACACGCGAGAGAAACACCACGTAGCGAACACAACGAAAAAAAAATGAGACACAAAATGTTTTACGTATAAATATATTTTATTATTTTTTTTCTTTTGCTCTTTTGAAGTTTACATTCATGTTGTTAGATCGTATAACGCATCTCACTTTTGAAAAGACTCATTTCAGCACAGTTACCTAAATGGTGAATTACAATTGCACACGTTCAAAAGTCGATTATGTACACCGGACTGATTTCTTTACATATCATTCTCTAATTCTGTTTTGTCTTAGCTACTACCGACAATACCACAGACGAATATCTTTTGAATTCGCATCTCACACATCGCATTTTAATACCGTTTATTCTTTTTCTTTCTGGTTACATTCGAGATATCACCCCGCGCAACGTTCTGTCCTGGCCTCTTGTCCTCTTCGGGAATTCTCAATCTAGACTCCTTGATTCGGCTCTTCGATATCGACTGTTCGATAAAGACTGATGCTCTAAGTCGACTAACTGTATTCGCATCCCCCATCGTAGGGGAAATCTTGTGGGGGTGTTTATGATGGCATCAGCAAGGATGCAAGTTTAATAAAAACTCCACCGATGTTACATTGGAAATTGTTCCTTCGAAAGAAAACAAAACGATCACAAAAGAAAACGCACTGATGTACTTTTAACGGGTGAATGTTTTTCTTTATTAAATATTTGAAATTTTATTGTTCTCCTCCTGTAGTCTTTACACTTTTTTAAGTTTTAGTGGTTCACTTATTTATTCTACGGGATTCCCTCCGGGTTTAATTTAACCACAAGTACACACAACACCTGCAACTGCAATTTATTTCAGCACATACGATATTAGTGCTCGACTGGATAGCCTCGGAATTTAATTAAAAATACACCCAACAATATTCCGCAACAGTTTAGTGCCGGGTTAACTGGCAGTAAAAACTTCGACTTTTAAAAAGGGACTCCGTGGCACATGCGCTCTCTTCAAATGTTAAAACCTTACTCTCTAGAATTCGTCCTCAACATTCATTGAAGTAACGAGGCTTAGACGCTGATCAATCAGAGAGCCAATCCGATCGCTTCATTGGTGGTAACCCAATGACCATCGAACTGGAAACTCTAACAATGGAATTACTCCGGCAGCCGTACAGGCTAGGAAGGCACGCCCACTCGCTGGAAGCAATGACTATTGGAAATCTGGTGCTGTACCCGGAAAATTCAAATACACATCTGGGTAAATAAAGGGACGGGTATTGAGACTGGCAGAAAATGCAGTCATAAATCATGGGAATGGTTTCCTATGATGTTGATATAATATCACAGAAACTTAAGGCTGCCCGAGTGTATGTTTATATTAGGCTACGTTGGTTGGTAAGATGGTGCCGTACAGGCGAAAATGTTTTCTTCTGTTTGCTTGGACAAACAGACGTATTCGAGTAAGAATAAAGGAATAATGCAGTCCTTTTGAATTGGGGTAGAATACCATGTATGGACGCGTTGAACTCGATATTGGAAGCTTTTGAACGTTAAGTTCCTTGGTTTTTGATATCGGGTTCAACATTGTTGCAATTTGATATAACCTTTATTACAGGTATGGTAATGGCCTTTGGAGCACGTGTGCTGCGAAAGGTGAGTAGAGTTCCTTGGCGGAAAGGATAACTCACCTGTAAGGAGTTGTATGGTTCGTAGAACCGCTACATATCTTATAGGCGGTACTCAGCAATGTTATACCCCTATAGCTGCTGTACACTGTGATTTCTCCTTTCTTATGTATGGGGCACCGTTCATAATTGGGCCCAATAACCGAGGTAAGATAAACTTATTTAAAGATGTAATCCTGGATTTGGTGCAGCCGGCATACATACAGCCGGTGACAAATAGATAATCAATGTGGATACCTTCTATGGTACTACATCATCAACAGATTTCTGCAAGATGACTTCAATAGAATCAAACGTTATTGCGGCGACTGGAAATTAAAGACAATTTCCGTTAAACAGAGACTATCCTTTTCAGAACACCTCTGTCCATGGAAGAAATTTTCCATAGTAGGAAGTAATAATCTTCCTCTACAAGTAAAAACTATAGTATCTGGCTTGATCAGTATCTATACTTTGATAACCATATGGCAGCTGCCATTTCTGCAGCTAAAAATGACTTGATGCACTTATTGTCATCTGACGATATTATCTAGTTGTAGTTCACTTTTGCTTTTATATCTTTGGACACTTATATATAGTTCACTATGCATTTATAGATTTTATTGTCTTTGGACAGCAATTTATGGTTCATTATTCACTTATATGGTAGATCTTATTGTCTTTGGGTAATAGCATAGTGCATTATTCACTTATTGTCATTGGACAATAGTTTATAGTTCACTGTTCACTTATAAATATTATTGTCTTCGGACAATAGACTATAGTTCACTACTCGCTTATAGATCTTATTCTCTTTGGACAATAGTCTGTAGATATTTTTGTGTTGTAGGGTGCAAGCAGGTGCACCCGTTCACTAAATATCCTACTGCTTGTCTTAAAAGGGTCTTCGACCCGTCACATGTAAGATTGCTGCATAATATAATGTTCGCTCCTAAGTCTTGTTTAAACAAAATAAAGTCACACGGCGAATAATGTTATAGAGAAAAGATGGATGTATTTATTTATTTTTAAAGTTAACAAAACACAAGATATATTTCATTTATTTAGCAAGTTGAAAACACAGTATATAGTTCTTTTGTGTATCAAGTTGAAGACACAGTATATAGTTCCTTTATGTATCAGGTTAATGATTAAAATAATTGCACTTAATGTCTACTTAATGTCAAAATTTTATATAATTATACTTCACATGTAAGTTAAGGATAGTTAATATATTTACACTTTATATAATTATAATTCACATGTAAGTTAAGGATAAACTTTCGTTTTTTGATACTCGACTAAGTTAATTACAAATTCGATTAGTTGGGTCCAACTGTAACTTAATGACTCGCGGTAGCTAACAAACTTTTCTATATTAACCAGACACCTCGCGCGATTGTTGGGTTAAGAATTTCCAATATATTTTCGCTCGAACGGCTAATCATCAACTATCTGAGTCAACTCCCATGGACGTGCACTATCCATAGGGGTTGATCTCATTCACTCACACATACCAAATCGTTCGCTGAGCAGCCGACTCAGCGCGAAGATTGTGGGGGTAGTTGTGGTACCAACGTATGGTACAGGATTCACTTGATCCCCAACGATGATCCGTATCAAATTATTAGCAGTAAATCCAAAGTTAATAAGAGTTAAAATGCCCAGGCGTTTCTTGATGTTTTTTTTATTTTTATTCCTTTTGCTACAACAGGTTAAATACTTTACACAATAAGAAGTATTATTATTCATTAAACTATCTCCCAGGACACATGATAAGTTATGAAAATGATTTCAACAAATTTAGTGTTAGCACTTGACATTGAGTGCGCGCGCTCACGTTATTCAAAAACTCCACTCACTAACACCGTTTTGGTGGATATTAAGCGACTCAAATAATGAATTACGAATTGATTTGTGCCTCAACGTGGTGACCTGCGGCGTCAATGGTTGAGATGTGACTAACTCGAATCAGGGGTGAAATTCGTATTTCATTTCACACACAAGACAACCAAAAGAGACCACGCCTCCGCTCTCTCAACCTCACGCTTGTCGAAGTGTGGGTAACATCTGTTAATTGGTAATTGTCGGACGTGGAGAATGAGACAACAGAAACACGATGTGCTGTGATCTCGAGGTAGCTTTGCTTGTGTGTGTTAATGGATAGGTTTGGCCAATCCACGTTTAAGCACTTGCGTTGTTAAACGGCGCTCCAAGAAAAGAAAGAGCTTTTATTCTTTTTCTTATACGTTTTATTCCAACACTTCACTTTGACAAATGTTACAGTATTTTTCCGCTTTCCTTCCTTTTAAATTTTTAAACTTTAACCTTTTCTACTTTCAACCAAAAAAACAAAAAAGAACGGAGCGTTACCTCTTTCTTTCCTCCTTATCTGCTGTCAACCAACTGTATTTAAAAAACAGTATCGAGCAACCAAAACAAAATAAACGGAATCAAAATATCTAACCTGTTGTTCCTTTCTCTCCCTCTCCATCAGCATCCACTCCGAAAACAAAGATCTAACTTCCACACGATCAGGAGTATGTTCGCACATTCAACATGTGGATCGTGTGTTTTTCTCACCACCTTACCATCTACTATTAAATTATATTAAAACGAACAAATGATGGAGATGGCGGAAGCCGCGCGTAACAGTATCAAATGCAGCTACTGACATGACCTACTGACCCAGTGTTACGGCTGTGGTGTAGTCAGAGCGCATTGAACCATGTAAAGACAGAACTGCGAAGGAGAGGAGAACCTAGCTGGTGCTATTCACCTGCAAAAAGAGATCGTTGATCCCAAGTGAAAGGGTGATCTGGGAAAAGTCAATAGGACGCCGAATCGGCTAGGGAATTAATACCGTGGGAAAAACTCGATGGAATGTTGGTAAATACCCAAGCCAATGGATGATGCTGCAACCGCGTCGCTTGGTTTGACTTGGTTGTTGCTAACCAATACGAATGGAATTTCCAGTGGAAATCCCATGGTTAGAGCAATAGTGTTGCCGTATGGCGAAGATAGTAACTAAACTCAATTATGCATTATCTGCATAGGATAATGAGTTTAGCTATGCGTCCTTGGGAAAAACATGTATTTCAGGTGAATAACATATTAGGGAAATGGGTATGTATGACGCACTGAAGGCGGTCGAAATAAGGTGGAAATTGTGGTTGAGATTGTGGGTTGGTTCTCATGTAGAATAGATAAACCCCACAGGATCATCGACATCCTCTCGTAACGTTGTACACACTCAAGGGTGTGATTTCACAGCTGCCTTGATATCTGTGCTTCATCATAGGACAGCAAAATACACCAACGATGATGCTGTTTGCACAGCGATGGCTGTGCGTCGCAACAACGCCGGTGGCAACTCCGCATCCATGGACGTACGTTGTGCTTTCTTGTGTTTTCTTTTAGGTTTTAGTTTTAACCTCTAGGGTACCAATTACCGTCCCCAGGGTTTTCAATGAATCACCTGCTAATGTACGTATTGTATAGATCTTGTCATATTTTTTCTGACTCTTTAAGCAAGGTGATTTAAAAAAACTTAGGTCGGCGCCGGTATCGATTAGAAGGGTCGTATAAGGTTTTTCTTAGGGACTAAATCTAAGGCGTATTGCTGGTTCCTTTAATTCAGGACAAAAAGGTACGTGGAATCATAGATTTAGTTGGTGATTTGGTGTATATCGACGGTGGCACTCGTTCGAGAGGAATGGCCCCGTTTCTCCTCCCGAATCACCTTGTTTCCCCTCTATAGGATTCGAACTAATACTATAAATTGAAAATTTAGTATGATTCTTTTGGCGTTCGGCCTCATTTTCCGATTCTTGTACCGTTTTGGTACTTGAAAATCGAACATTTTGGTTGTCATATTGCCTCGCAGTATTTGCGTGTCTTAAATTCTCACCAAAACGATTATCTGTAGTTGAAGTGTTATCTTTAAATGGGTTCCGCGTTACACCTTGATGGTAGTTCGGAAAAGACGACCCATTCCTAGAGAGCCTTATTCTACACTCGTTCTGTGTGTGATTGTTTCTCCCACAGTAGCTACACATAACGTTCTGTATTTCCCTTTTTATGGGTTGCCTATTCGGAAAACTCGGAATTTGCATATTCCTATAGCATTTTTCCTGCGAGTGACCTAGTTTACCGCAAGTTTGACATACCATTCTATTGAAATTAGGAGACCTATTTGGAAATCTATTAAGCGTTTGTGAATTACTGTCTATACGTACAGCGTGAGCTTCCGCATGTGCAATGGATTGTTTTAAATTCGTTCCCCCATGGACTTTAGCTATTATTTTTAGTTGATCATCTCTCAAACCGTCCTCAAATATCTCTACTGCTAGTTTGGTATTTTCTGCTATTAGAAAAGTCCTAATGACCTCGTCACTATATTCTGACTCTAATATTTCTTTTAATGTTTCCCATGTCGTTATGGTAAGATATTGAATCAAATCGAAGGCAGTGCCATCTAATCTATTTTTGACTAACTCTAGAAAAGTATTATATATATATCTTGGTCCGCGTCTTTTATAGAGTTAAATAAAATATCTCCACCTGAAATAAATTTATTTAATTCTGATGGTTTCCCATTGAAAACTGGGACGATTTTAAAAATATCCGAAATCCCAATTGTGAGAGCCATTTCGAGTGAATCCTGTTCTAACGATCTTTGAGATGAAATTTCCTGTAAACGCGTAGCTGCCTGTCTGGTAAAATAATGTTGGTGAAATTTTGGGACAGTTTTATAACAATAAGGTAAGTAGAAAGAGTATAAAATGCTATATGGAATCAAGATTTTTCCACAAATTATTATGAGAAGACCTTTGTCCTTAATTTTATTTTGTTGTTGATGAATTTCACAACCATCTCGGAAGAGTATCTTTTTTTTTAGACTACTATATCTAAATTTTTATGAGAAGACCTTTGTTTTTAATTTTATTTTGTTGTCGATGAATTTCACAGCCATCTCGAGAGAGTATCTTTTCCTAAGACTACTATTATATCTAAAAAATTTATTTTGAATGAAAAATGTTTTGAATAGAGAGAGAATGTAAACTACATAAATAATAATTTAAAGTATGTAATTAAAATTAAAATAAGGAAAAAATTTCATTAATAATCAAAATTAAATATACAAAAAAAAAATTTAAATCTTCGACTAAATCAACAAATTTAAATCTAAAAACTCACTACTAATGCTGATAGTTGTTCATCTACTACTAATGTTGATTGTTCATCTTTTCAATTTTCAGCTTCTTTCTTCTCTTTTCCTTTTTTTTTTTTGATGTTATTGCAGTTGTTAATTACTGCCAGGTAGACTTCACGCCCTATAGTTGTATTACCCTGGTCTTTGCTGCATTATTATTATTTTCTTTTTTTTCACTTTTGGTTTTGTTTTCTCTTCATATTTCCGTCTTTTAGTATTTGTGTATTTTTTTTCTTGTTGGTTTTCTGTCTTTTTTTTGTTTTTTTTTTTTTCGTCTTTCACTTTTGTTTTTGTTCTCTTTTCATATTTCCGGTTTTCTAATTTTATTTGTTTTTTTTTCCTGTTGGTTTTCTCTTTTTTTTTCAATTTTATTTAATCACCAATGTTATAATCCAGGCACATTCATTGTTTTTAACACCGCTGCCACCAATGTTATCACACACCAACTTTTTTTTTTTTTATAACACACCACTGATTTGGAAAAACACCATTGCTCGAAGCACCGCTACCACCATTGTTCCAATCCAGACGCCGCGCTTCCTCGACCGAGGGAAGAGCGTGGATGTTAATAATAAACGCGGATAACTATTATTTAATATTTACAACACAACAATATATTTATTTAAAAACACAAACAATATTTAATTTATAATACAAAACACAAAAGACTTAATTTAAACTACCTCTCTCGGGGGTCTCCTTTCAGTTCTAACTCTCTATCCAAACTAAAAACTTTCTTATGAACGAAAACAAAATCGAGTTGCTTGTGCAAAAACTCATAAGACGGATGAAAACTGAAACTATTGCAAACTATGCAGCTGCTTATTTATTTCGGATAACGGGAATGTGTTTTCAAGAAAGGATTATGTGTTGTTATATATTATTATATAAAGGATGGTTTCAAAGATAGTTTCAAATTGATTTTGTATGTGCATATTATGTAGATATATGCTATTAAGGGTTCAAAATATATTGCTAATGTAATGGGTATGTGGAAATATGGATATTGATTGAATTTAATTGTTATTTATTACTGTTTAAGAAATGTATTAATATGAAAAGGGGTTTTCGCCATATGCAAATATATTGATACTATTGAATTGATTGATATGCAAATGAATGTATGAAATGTGATAATAGATAAATGAATAATATATTTGAGAATGAAAAATATAATTATTATTATAACGATATATATATATATATATATATATATATATATATATATATAACATATCCATTTTTACACACAATATCCTCATTTTCCATAATATATATATATATATATATATATATATATATATATATATATATATATATATATATAACATATCCATTTTTACACACAATATCCTCATTTTCCATAATATATATATATATATATATATATATATATATATATATATATATATATATATATATATATATATATATATATATATATATAACATATCCATTTTTACACACAATATCCTCATTTTCCATAATACATACATATATATATATATATATATATATATATATATATATATATATTATACATATATATATATTATATATATAATATATATATATGTCCATATATATATATTATATATATAATATCCTCATTAGGATATTGTGTGTAAAAATGGATATGTTAGGATATGTTAAGATTGATGTTAGGATTAAAGGAAGACAGTAGGGTTCCGGAACACTACATAAGCATACCTAACTCTAAGTATAAATAGAATATGGAATTGGGTTCCATATGACCCAATGTCCATAAGGAAACCGTGAGTACTAATTGACCAAATATATGTTTTAATTGTGTGCAACAAATATTTGCAACAGACTGCCGTTATTTGTGAGGCTTCATTGCTCACTTTAATATAAAAAAAAGAGTGTTGTATGATTTAGACAGCTAGTGCAAAAATTAGAATACAGATAATATACTAAAAATTTATTCAGTACTTGATGTAAAAATAAGTGCATCTATAATATAGGTTACAGATTGAAAACTAAGTGCATCTATAACATAGGTCCTAGTGAAATCATGTCGCCGTCGGTTTGAAGTGAGCTGCGTTATAATTAAATAAACAAAACACTTTTTAAGATATGTGTTACGTTAGGTCGCTTACAAATTCCATGTGTTCATCGATCCAATATGAGGCGAACGGTCCAAAGATGAATGCAGCAACGATGAGGAACTAATGCCTGTAAGCATGGATCTCCCAATCAGGAGCTGGATACGCGGATGTGTGCGTAACAAGAGCAAAAACTGCCCATTGACAACACCGAACAAAAGGATACAACACACGAGTTCACCTAACAAACACAATTCAAAATAACAAACACCCGAAGTGCTCGAGGACAGACACCACACCGCCGGACATAAGACGCCGACGACACCCGCACCAGATCACAATAAAACGCCGCGAACCCGCATCAAAGCACAAGAACAACCTGCACAAGAAGATGATTAGACCTGTGCCGCTGACGAAGAATAACTGACCCTATCAACCACCGAAGACCTATGTATTGTTCTTATGCGAATATGTATTGTTCTTTCAACAATATAAGACGCTTGCTTATGCATTGCTCCCTGATGCTATACATTCCGCAAAAAAAAAAAAAAACAATAACAATAATATTAATATTAATAATGCTGTAAGAACTAAATAGGCGTTGATATTATTTCTCTCCACCTCGTTCATAGTCGCTAACTACTAAACAATATCTTCGGTGCAGTAGAATATGCTAGTACAGCACTATAAACCATATAAAATAAAGGTGATTGACTAGACCATTTAAAATAAAGGCGATTGACTAGGTTCCAGATTATTAAATATTATTTGAATATGTAGTGTTTAATGAGAACTATTCCTATAGAATTGTACTAACATACTGTTACGTTTTTACTTCGCACACGACCGTTAAATTATGTCCAGTTTAAAACTGTCCGTTCTTTTACGCGAGTTCGACCACTGGATCGCAAGAGCGCTTCAATGTTCCAGGACAACCTCTTTTGCTCCGTTAAATTCCTCAATTCCTCTAGCTCTTCAAGCTCTCCTTTCCTTAGTTCTTCCACGTGTTCTCTAGTGGTTCCGTCTCTTCTGACGTTTTTGCCAGTTTCGTGTATTCTCCAGTATTCCTCTAGATGGCTCCAGAATCGGTGTGTTGATGTCATATTAGTTGGCTTAAGGCTCGGTGCGACGCCATGAGGTCACGCTAACGGTTGACAAGTGTGTCGGTTTTGAATTTGTGACAATACATTTGTCGTCTGTCACTCTACCAATAACCACTATTATTCAGTCAATAAATTTGAGATAAAAACATTTAACAACCAGTTAGTACTTACTACTTTAATAAGCTTAATAACAACATATTCCACACATAATTGGAATCGATTTTTTTCTATTTCACATCTACAGCAGAGACAAACAAATTTATAAATACACGGGTTTTCACGGGAGCACTCACATGTTACCACACCTTAACTTGTTTATCGAGTGCAGTGCATCAAAAACAAGTATGTAATGATAATCATAAGTAGATGGAAATTATGACAAGGAAAGTGTTTGAAAATGCAAATTGATAAAATCTACTCACCGTTTGATCGACGCCACACAACAGTTTAAGAACACTCATTCGACCATCCACATTCCCTAAATCCCAAAACACTTTGCGCTTTTTTAATATTATCAAAATATAATTTGAAGCAATTCTTTTTTATTTCAAATCTAGAGCAGCAGCAAAAAAAAATGCATAAATTCCATGGTTTTCACAAACACCTATACCACGCGCCAACATTCGACATTTCGGGAGCAATTATTCACCCATCCACATTTCACAACCCTAAAATATTTCGCAACGATTTTTCGATAATTTTACGTGTCCCGATGCTTAAAAATGAACCACACAATCAGTGTTCAATAAGGAATGTAAATCGCTCCAGTTGCAATTTAGCATATGTGATTTAACACATGATCCTGATCACTCCATTGCACTGCAACTGATTCAGATAGATGTTCAACTGTTGCGTATGCTCACATATAAGTTTTTGTGTTTTTTTAAAAAAGCACGAAGCACAACTTTATTGTATTATAATCTCTAAGCAACTAACTACAGACTAAGTTTCATATTTATACTAGCTGCCATGCGACGTTGTCCCGGATGCTGGGTCGTAAAATATCATGATGGAATCATAGTGCAACATTGTTGTCATCCCAGATGCTGCGTGATGATGAAGCATTGCTAGTGCGACAATGTCCATTGTGATGAGCTGGTGTGGTGTAATTTCCTGCCTCCAGAAAAGTAAATATGTGGTGGTTTGGTTGGTGTTTACCTTGTCTCGGTAGTGTGTCCGTCCGACACTGGTTCACCGAGACGTCCCCACTGGGTATTTGATCGTGAGGTTTCGTTGGTGTTCTAATTAAACAACTGCTGGATTCCTAAGGCTATTTTTATTGAGCCAATGCTTACGGTATAATAGTTAGCATTTAAAATCTAGATACAATAGGTATTTATGGTGTATTCAATATATGAAAACCCGGTACTATATATATTTAATAGGTTTTCAATATGTATTTGATATGTGTTGGATATATGAAATCTTAGAACAATCAGTAATTAGAATAATATGTATTTAATACACGTTTGATATAAAAAATCTTAAAACAATTTGTAATTAGATATAATATGTATTTAATATGCGTTCGATATATGAAATCTTAAAGCAATATGTATTTGGATATAATATGTATTTCATATGCTTTTGATATGTGAAATCTTAGAACTATATGTAATTAGATATAATATGTATTTAATACACGTTTGATATATGAAATCTTAAAACGAAATGTAATTAGATATAATATGTATTTAATATGCGTTCGATATATGAAATCTTAAACGAAATGTAATTAGATATAATATGTATTTAATATGCGTTTGATATATGCAATCTTAAACGAAATGTAATTAGATATAATATGTATTTAATATGCGTTCGATATATGAAATCTTAAAGCAATAAGTATTTGGATATAGTATGTATTGGCAAATTTAACAAGCCTCGGATATGGACCGGATACACGACGACGACCACGGAAACGAAAACGGCTAAACGATTTAAGGATTTTTTCATGGAATATACGCTCACTATACAGAGCTCGAGCTGCACAGCAACTAGCCGATGCCCTGTCCGAATATAAGGCTGACATAACAGCATTACAAGAAATAAGATGGACGGGGAGTGGTGTTTTTCAAAGAAAAGAGTATGACATTTATTACAGCTGTCACGCAAAACACCATGTGCTCGGGGTAGGCTTTCTAGTCAGCCAAAAACTGAAGCCTGCCATCATCGGCTTTAATGCAATAAATGAAAGGCTATGCACTCTTCGCGTGCGAGGCAAATTTAAAAACATAAGCCTCATAAACGTTCACGGACCTACAGAGGAGTCCCCTGACGACGAAAAAGAAGAATACTATGAGAACGTCGAACGGGCCCTCAATGCCTGCCCAAGATACGATGTGAAAATCGTTCTTGGGGATTTGAATGCGAAAATAGGTCGGGAGCCGGTTTTCAGGCACTACGCAGGTTCCCATAGTTTGTATGAGAACACTAATGACAATGGACTACGAGTCATCGAACTGGCAGCATCGAAAAACTTGGTCGTTGCGAGTACCAGGTTTCCGCGTAAAGATATCCACAAAGCCATCTGGGTATCACCTGATGGAGCCACTCGCAACCAAATTGACCACGTGTTGATAGATCGCCGCCACTCTTCGAGCCTGATGACGGTACGAACGTACCGAGGTGCCAACGTCGACTCGGATCACTATCTTGTTGGTACAGTTTTCCGAGTGCGGATTGCCTTACGGAGACGTATTGCATCCACGGATCAGGTTCGAATCAACACGGCTGCCTTACGCAATGAGAACACCAGCAACACCTTTGGTCATGCGTTAAGACTCGCCCTCGAAGAGCTCGACGGAGGGAGAGTAAGCCCTGGGGCCAGAATGCCGGGCGTAGAAGAGAAATGGACACGCCTTAAGAATACTGTCATTAGTACTGCCAACTCCATCTTAGGCAGTAGTCGTAGAGATCGGAACGACTGGTTTGATGATGAGTGCAAACTAGCGACTGAACGTAAGAATGCTGCATACCGGGCAATGCAGCAGTCTCATAGGACGCGGGTACGCGAGGAGAAATACAAAGAGCTCAGAAGAACTGAAAAAAGATTTCACAGACAAAAGAAAAGTGCCTGGGAAAAAAATCTTGTCTGTGAAATAGAGAAAAGTAGAGAGCGAGGTCCGCACCAGGCGCGGAAGTTCTACCAAATAATCCGCAGTATGACGCAGTACACACCACGCTGCACTTACTGCAAGGATAAAGAGGGTAATCTGATCACCGATCCTGAATGCATTCTGGAGCGATGGGAAGTGCACTCTAATGAATTGCTAAATGGTCAGCTCACAGAAGAATTGGAGGCTCCACCAATGCAAGACCAGGACCAAATGCTGCCGCCACCAAGCATTGAGGAAACACTAAAAGCCATTAGACAGCTAAAATCAAATAAAGCCCCTGGAGCTGATGGCATACCAGCTGAGCTGATCAAACAAGGTGGGACAGCGTTACATCACGCAATTCACGAGATCGTGGTGCACGTATGGGAGCAAGAGGAGATGCCGGAAGATTGGCGTCGTGGTATAATTTGCCCCATACATAAGAAGGGAGATATCACACTGTGCAGCAACTATAGGGGTATAACATTGCTGAGTACCGCCTATAAGATACTCTCCACTATCCTACAAGACCGGATATCCCCATACGCTAAAGCCATCATTGGTCAATATCAGTGTGGCTTCATCCCAGGCAAATCAGCAATTGATCAGATATTCACCCTTAGGCAGGCGATGGAAAAATGTCTGGAATTTAAGATTCCACTATATCATCTATTTATAGACTTCAAGGCCGCCTACGACAGCATAGCCAGGGTAGAACTATATAATGCCATGAGAGAATTCGGCATTCCAAATAAATTGATACGACTTTGTAGGCTGACCATGACCAACGTAACTAGTCAAGTAAAAGTAGCGGGATTGCTGTCCAAACCAATAAACATCTATGGGGGGTTAATGTATGTGTGCTGCCGTTAGCACGGGTTCTACTCCTACCACCATTAAATGTACCCTTAGTTGTTACTAATGTTGGGGGGGGGGGGTTTCGTCTTTCCGTTTTGGTGTGCTTCACGAAACTGTCCCCTATCTCGTTGTTCACAGTCCGCGAACGGCGCAACTATGCCACTTATAGTTTAAAACCAAAAGGGAGTGAAAGTCACTATTCAAACTTAAACGTTTTCTTTATTGTTCTTTCTACAAAATTTGAAGACTCCATAAAAATTAAAAAAACACAATTCAAAGCGTTAGTTAATCCAAAAACCAGTGTACAACCGATGTAAATAAAAGAATGTAAAATACACTTATTCCAATGATTAAGATTAAATAAAAGCTTAGTGGTTTGTACTCGATTCTTAAACTATGAATAGTCTTACAATATCACTTAATTAGATTTACTCCACTATGTACAGTCGGTATAATTAACGCTGTGTAAAATGCACGTATTGGAATGATTAAGATGAAATAAAAAGGTCAAGGGTTTGAATTTAATACTGCGCACCGCATTCACACGCCAATACATTAAAATAGTTTGACACTTTTGCTTCCAAAGCACGACCGATTACCTCGAACACCAGAACTAGACTCCTTAATATTTGGTTTATTTAACGTGGAGGCCCGACTTGCCTCCACGGAATCCGAAACGCGATTAAATAAGCTCATCGAAGCGATAGAATACCACATATTCCATCATCGCTTCGACGACCATATTTGGTAATTTACCCTTTTGCGTTTTGTTCAACACAAAAGGGGGTTGAAACTCACACACGATCATTGCTTTTGCTGCTCATCGTGTGTATCCGCAAATATGCAGACACAGCATACATCTCATTTAAGGTTCGCAGCAGGTGCGAGCATCTCTGCTACGAAAAGGGTTGGAGTATTTGCACGATCAACGTGTGCGTAAGGCATTATTGCTGATCGTGTACTTTCCTCTTCCATAAATGGATATGTTCCTTCGACATCATTGTGTTGTCCCCATGCTGCTAGGGCGCGCTTTTACCGGCGTCCCCTGGTATACATCGCCATGCGTGTGTGTGCGAAAATGCTTTGTCCTATGCGCATGGAATAAGTAAGGGAATCATATCGAACACGCGATGTTGTATCGATCCGTGTTTTCAAGGGCATTTGGCTGGTGCCAACAATTTCGCTTGTCGGACGGGTGGTCGATCGGTCGTTTGTATAGATGGCCACAAAAAGGAAGAAATAAATCCTGTAGTATGTGGTAAACACATTAGGAGGTATCTCTTTGATACTTATTGGGCAATGTTGTTTGCTGCATGTGCAACCGGATTTTGCCTTTTGGGAAACATGGTGCGATTCGCACGACTATGCCGTTGTTGCTGATGTATTTTTCATATCAGCAGACATTATGTTTCACAGGTTTTTCTATGATTAGGGAATGTTAAGGCAGGTAAGTACACGCTTTTTAAGAAGTAGGACGCGCGTGGAAATGGTTACCTGGTGGTAGCTGAGCAGGTAAGTAGTGGCGTTTGCAAGAGCCGCCACCGTAATTGTTTCTCCTTTGTCGTATGCTATTTGGGGGTTTTTACCTAGATTGTGGGACGATGAGTGCTGGCGTTCAGGAGAATCGCCACAGTACTCCCCCCCCAGTGACGTAGTCACGATAAGAAAGGTAGGGCAAGGTATCGCACTGCTGGCGGTGTGCGAGAAAAGGGAAACCAAAACGAAAGAGTTATGCATTAAATAGTACTATGTACAACTAATGGGGTGAGCCATGGACCCGATTACGCCGCGGTGATGCCGATATGGGCAAAAGATGTGCGATACGGTTCATGGTGGTATTTGGGGTTGGTTATGGGCCGACGGGTGGTAAATTTCCAATTAGTCGGATCCCATGTGGCTCGTTGACGTTGGTTTTCCCAAGGTGTCAGGAGTTAGAGATAATGCTACGCTGGCATTGGTACTCCAAGGTGCCAGTATGAGAGATGAGGCCGGCGTCTTACTGTTGTATGGTACGTGCAGTAGCTGATGATGAGTAATGAGCCGTCCGTCAGAGTGGTGAAACCTGGTGAAGTCGAATGTCGCTGAATGAAAGTGGGACGCAAGTCGAAAGTAGTCAAATGGAGTCGGGTGGTGCAAAAGCTTCGCTGGCATTGGTGCTCCAATGTGCCAGGGTGTGGAATCAGGCCGGCGTCTTACTGTGGCATGCTACGTGCAGTAGCTGGTTTTAGTAATGCCGTCCTGGCAGACTGTGACAACGCGTGGTATCGCATAGAGTTGCGATGTGGGTGCTGTCGACAGGGATTTTATTGAGTCGCAGGGAATTCAGAGGTAGAGTATCGTTACGCGTGCGAAGGATCGCTGGCATTGGTACTCCAATGTGCCAGGATGTAGGATGAGGCCAGGCTAAGGATTGTGGGCCGCGTCTTACTGCTGTTTGCTACGTGCAGTAGCTGGTGGTTAGTAATGAGCCGTCCCGAAGAGTGGTGAAAACGTGTAAAGTCGGATCTCGTTGAATGAACGTGGGAATGATGTCGAAGGTAGTCGAGTGGTGTGGAAGGCTCGCTGGCATTGGTACTCCAAAGTGCCAGGTTGTGTGGTGCACAAAGTCGTTGGCATTGGTACTCCAAAGTACCAGGAGATTAGATATAAGATCGCTGGCATTGGTTCTCCAATGTGCCAGGATGTGGAGTGGGGTCGAGAATCCACTGGCATTGGTACTTCAATGTGCCAAGAGGATGAGGGTCGGGTGCGCGCGTGTGACCATGAATCGCGGAAGTCGAATCTGAAGGTGCCCGTGGAGTCGAGTGTCGCTGAACAGAGATGAAACAAGAGTCGAAGATTATTGGGTGTGTGGTGAGCGGAGACGAGTGTGTGCTGGGAAAGGTTGTGTGCGATTCTGTACCCTGAAGGGATTTACAATAGCTTCGTGCCTTTCAATTATGTTGTTCTGATAATTATTTTTTTTAATGATTTCGTATATTTAAATTGGTTATTTCATATTGTTTTGTTCTGTCCGCTTGTTTCTCTTTTTTTTTTTTAATTTAAGGTGTTTTCATTTATCATATCTAATTCTCATCGTTAATCAATATGGTGAACTGCGGCGAAGTTTAAGTATGCTTGCTGCTATGTAGGCGTGGTAATCTGAACAGGAATTTCGCATTTTCAATTATACAGTTTGCTTGAAGAGCTGTTTTTCTGGTGCAGGATTGGTTGTGTACCTAATCTCTTAACAATTGTTATTTTATTAATGCAATGTAAAGCTTATTGAATTGGATATTTACAAATAATTACTGTATGCGCTCTTGTAAATTTCTATTGCGTTGTTTTGTCGCTCTTAACGTTAGGTTTAGAAATGATTAAGTAGTGCGTAACTTGCACTTACATTTACTGTATGTTAATTACTTTTTTTTTTTTTTTTTTTCTCTTTGAAATAGAACCTTCCAATGGGAATGTTCAGTCTCTACTATTTATTTGCACTACATTCGTTTCTATTAGCTCTTCACTGCCTACAGTTTTGTTACTAATTCAGTATTTTCAATAATATGTACTTTGCAGAACACAGAGAATTGGCTTAAATATTTGAAGGTTTGTTTAATTGGTTAACATGGCTTGGCCTTCGCTTAATTATTATGGTTTTAAATTTACGGCAAAAGAAACAAAGACGACAATAATCTTATCACTATTAGAATAATATTACGTGAATAAGTTTAACTTGAATTCTGCGTATGTGTAATGATAAATATTTATACTATGTTCATTTCTCTTAAAGTTCTTAAAGTTCCTTGTTTAATTCGTGTTATTGCAATTCATTTAAAAAAAAAAATAAAATCGATGCATTTCTGTAAGTTCTGTTGTTAATGATTGAATAATTATTTCATTTTCATTTAGTCTGACCATGCTCTCAGAACTGTTATGAAAAAACAAATGTATATTTTGGTGGCTCAGACGGAGCTCACCCAACAGGAAAAAAAGGAAAAAAATTTTTCCGTTTTGGTGTGCTTCACGAAACTGTCCCCTATCTCGTTGTTCACAGTCCGCGAACGGCGCAAATGCCACTTATAGTTTAAAACCAAAAGGGAGTGAAAGTCACTATTCGAACTTAAACGTTTTCTTTATTGTTCTTTCTACAAAATTTGAAGACTCCATAAAAATTAAAAAAACACAATTCAAAGCGTTAGTTAATCCAAAAACCAGTGTACAACCGATGTAAATAAAAGAATGTAAAATACACTTATTCCAATGATTAAGATTAAATAAAAGCTTAGTGGTTTGTACTCGATTCTTAAACTATGAATAGTCTTACAATATCACTTAATTAGATTTACTCCACTATGTACAGTCGGTATAATTAACGCTGTGTAAAATGCACGTATTGGAATGATTAAGATGAAATAAAAAGGTCAAGGGTTTGAATTTAATACTGCGCACCGCATTCACACGCCAATACATTAAAATAGTTTGACACTTTTGCTTCCAAAGCACGACCGATTACCTCGAACACCAGAACTAGACTCCTTAATATTTGGTTTATTTAACGTGGAGGCCCGACTTGCCTCCACGGAATCCGAAACGCGATTAAATAAGCTCATCGAAGCGATAGAATACCACATATTCCATCATCGCTTCGACGACCATATTTGGTAATTTACCCTTTTGCGTTTTGTTCAACACAAAAGGGGGTTGAAACTCACACACGATCATTGCTTTTGCTGCTCATCGTGTGTATCCGCAAATATGCAGACACAGCATACATCTCATTTAAGGTTCGCAGCAGGTGCGAGCATCTCTGCTACGAAAAGGGTTGGAGTATTTGCACGATCAACGTGTGCGTAAGGCATTATTGCTGATCGTGTACTTTCCTCTTCCATAAATGGATATGTTCCTTCGACATCATTGTGTTGTCCCCATGCTGCTAGGGCGCGCTTTTACCGGCGTCCCCTGGTATACATCGCCATGCGTGTGTGTGCGAAAATGCTTTGTCCTATGCGCATGGAATAAGTAAGGGAATCATATCGAACACGCGATGTTGTATCGATCCGTGTTTTCAAGGGCATTTGGCTGGTGCCAACAATTTCGCTTGTCGGACGGGTGGTCGATCGGTCGTTTGTATAGATGGCCACAAAAAGGAAGAAATAAATCCTGTAGTATGTGGTAAACACATTAGGAGGTATCTCTTTGATACTTATTGGGCAATGTTGTTTGCTGCATGTGCAACCGGATTTTGCCTTTTGGGAAACATGGTGCGATTCGCACGACTATGCCGTTGTTGCTGATGTATTTTTCATATCAGCAGACATTATGTTTCACAGGTTTTTCTATGATTAGGGAATGTTAAGGCAGGTAAGTACACGCTTTTTAAGAAGTAGGACGCGCGTGGAAATGGTTACCTGGTGGTAGCTGAGCAGGTAAGTAGTGGCGTTTGCAAGAGCCGCCACCGTAATTGTTTCTCCTTTGTCGTATGCTATTTGGGGGTTTTTACCTAGATTGTGGGACGATGAGTGCTGGCGTTCAGGAGAATCGCCACACATCTATAATGGACTCCGACAAGGGGACGGTCTGGCCTGCCTCCTCTTCAACCTGTCGTTGGAGAAAGCAATCCGTGACTCTGGCGTTACAACTAGAGGGACTATTGTCACCAAGTCCAGCCAGATACTTGCCTACGCAGATGACATCGACATCATCGGTAGAACCGAATCGGCGGTACAGGAATCCTTCACCCAGATCGAGCAGGCGGCACAAAAACTGGGACTGCGCATTAATGAGGGAAAAACCAAGTACATGGTGGCAACTTCTGCGAAGAGAAGACCTAACGTTGGTCAAACTATCAGGGTAGTGGAGCACGAATTTGAAGCAGTGCAATCCTTTAACTACCTTGGGTCAATAGTATCAGCCGATAACAATATGGAAGAAGAAATACGCGAACGGCTGATTAAATCCAACAAAGCCTACTATGGTCTATCAAGGCTCTTTAAATCCCGAAATTTATCCAGAACATCCAAGCTACTACTGTACAAGACCATGGTCTTACCAGTACTCATGTATGGATCCGAGACCTGGGTGCTTAATAAAAAGCACTCTGAACTCTTGGCCGCGTTCGAGAGAAAGGTCTTAAGGAGAATTGTTGGCCCCGTATGTGAGGGAGGACGATTCCGGAGACGCTACAACCATGAGTTGTACGCAATCTACCTTGAAGCTCATATTGTAAGAAAAATCAAGCTCGGTAGACTCCGGTGGGCGGGACACCTAGCTCGAATGAGCGAAGAGGACCCTGCCCGGAAAGTCCTTTGTGGCAGGATGTATGGAAGGAGACAGCGCGGCAGACCTTGTCTGCGATGGAGGGATGGCGTAGACCAGGACGTCCAGAGCCTGGGAGTGCTAAACTGGATGACATCGGCTCGAAAACGGGACCGGTGGAGAGATTTGTTAAATAAGGCCAAGACCGGATCCCGGTTGTAGTGCCGATGATGATGATGATAGTATGTATTTAATTCGCGTTTGATATATGAAATCTTAGAACGAAATGTAATTAGCATATAAATTGAACTCGAGTAAACTACGTAATTAATAGGTAATAAATAAAGTGAATGCGAGAATACTAGGTACTTAACTGACAACAAATGGTTTTCGCGATCGCTGGTGCACTGTTATACACTATATAGATTCATAATGCGTTTAATGCACGATGTACTGTTCGAACAACGTAAACAAAGTACTTTCCGTAATCGCGAGTGCACTTGTATCACTATATAGATTCATAATGCGTTTAATGCACGATGTACTAATCTATCACTGTCACGAATGTCTTTCGCATATCGCGGTGCACTTTATACACAATATAGTTCATAATACGTTAATGCACGATGTACTGTTCGATCCTTGTAAACGAAGTACTTTCGGTAATCGCGGGTGCACTGTTATACACTATATAGATTCATAATGCGTAAATGCACGATGTACTGTTCGATCCTTGTAAACGAGGTACTTTCCGTAATCGCGGGTGCACTGTTATACACTATATAGATTCATAATGCGTTAATGCACGATGTACTGATCTATCACTGGCACAAATGTTTTTCGCATACCGTGGTGCACTGTGTTGCTCTATAAAGATTTCTTTTACACGTTGTTAGCGCGTGTGGTACCGGTCTACCCTGATGTAGCGTCTTTTTCTCACTGTTCCCTGTTTAGGGTTGACTCGTCCACACCACAGCACATCAACCTCCATTGGTGTTGGTAACCACATCGTACCCCTGCCTGTGTGGACTTTATTCATTATGTGCACAGTGGTGGGCGCGATGGCGTGTGTTCGCTCGTTGTACGTCATTATATGGAGGGTCGCTCGTATTGTTCATAAGTGCCACCAGATGCGGCTACACGGGCATGCGTTGTATCTCTCGTATTTGTATTGGTTGAGGTGTGTCCTTTTACGGGCATGCGTTGTAGGTTTCATCTGTTTGCGCGCCTGCTTGGTAATTCTGAGAATTAGTCGCAGGCTTGCGCAACCGCATCATGTTTAGCATGGTTGATCTGCTATATCAGATCGTTGGTTGGTGTTTTTACCAGATCGATGTGCAGATGTCCCATGCTTGCTTATGCCATGTAGTTTCATACCATTGCAACTACGTTGCGCTTGGTCTTCATGTCATGATTTTCGATATTTTAAGCATTTCTACTTTTAGGAATATGCCTGTTATTGCTGATACACTTTGTATCAGCGGACATTGTGGTTATTTGACATGCTAATGCAGGTAAGTACCCGATTTACTGGCGCCGGAGGCTTGTAAAAAGGGGTTACCTGGTGGTAAGTAGGCAGGTGAGTAGTGGCGTTCGCAAGAGCCGCCACAAATATATATAAAAAGGTTACCTGGGAATAAGGTCTCCACCTCAGTTCCACCGTCCAATACTCTTTCTTCTTTGTGTTAGGAGCCTCTCTCTACTTTTACGCACTTGTCCAAAGTGATTGATGAAACTTTAGCAAGGTTTGGGTTGATTAGGTGGTGATGGAGTTATGAAAGTTCCTCTGGACAGATGCTATTCTCCTCTCTTAATTCAATCCCTTCTGGTTTGGACTTTCGGACGGAATCAATTAATATCCCCGACAATTAGAAACTAGCACTGAACTTATTTACTTTGAACACCTTTATTTCCTTCTAGTTTCGCCAAATAATTTAAATTGCTTACTTTACAAAAACTTTTTATTTCGTTTAAATTTATAACCGCTGAGTAATTCCCTATATCTTTTTTTTTCTCAAAAAAAAAACCAACGGGGGCTTCCAGTTTCTTCTTCCTGTCGTGTGTACAACCACAAAATCTCTATAAATATCAATAAGTTATAGTGGTTACCTGTGTCCTCCCCCGTGGTGACCAGCTGATGAATTCTGTTGTGCTCGGCCCAGGTCAGTGCAGCAGCCCAGACACAATCCTGTCTGTGGTGTCCCACTTGAATAGATGATAACTGCCCTGATTTCCAGCAATAAGTCGTTCTTAAATTATCCAGTGTTGGCTCCTCTGGATGTTTTACCGATTCAGCAATCCGGAAAGCAACGACAAAGGCCACACAAATTCACAGAAGAAACGGAAACCACATTCTTTCTTAGATTCACGTTTAATTTTTTCTTTTCCTAATTTTATAACAAAGTTTCAAACTTTACTTTTTGCCAAAACGAAAAACAAAAGGGAACCGGCTCTTTCTGTAATCTTTCCTTTTCTGCTCGCCAACTCAACGGAAAATCAACTGTTCCACTAATTCCGTACTCTATCAAAAAACAAAACGTTTTTTCTTTTTTTTTTGCTTTTTCCGTTGTCAAACGTCAACAACGGAATTCCGAACCGTATTTTTGAAAAAGGTTAACCCTCCATCTCTCTCGCTCTCCATTCACGTCCACTTCGAAAAACAAATTCGAACTCGAAGAACTGCACGATCCACACCCGAATCAGGGTGTGTTCAGAAACTCACTTCAGGATCGTGCAATTCTTCCACCACCTTACCATCATACTATGTTAAAACAAAATTATATTAAATACAAATTATCAAATGATGGTGGTGGCCGACGTACGTAACACACCTCCCCCCTCCACAAGACTGCGTGGCATTCTTAGGAGAGGAATGTCACGCCGGAGAGTGGACGGCGGAGAGCAAACAAACAAACAATCAGCAGAACAATCAACAAATAAATAAATAAATAAATAAATAAATTAGTCTACATGCTTAAGTGCTAATGTTAGTAGGGATTATACTACTTATATATGAGGGTTAGTACAAATAAATAAATAAATAAATAAATAAATAACACGTAGGTATTAATATAAGAGGGGGAACAACAGACAAGCACTCCACAAAACCAAGGACAACACAAACGTCCGCGGCGGGTCCGACACCCAATCCGATGGTCCGACCAAAAGCTCGACCGCCCACACGATCCGGTTAGGACTCCCCCGCTAAGGCGAGGCGATCCCCTCTCGTTCAACCTCCGAAATGTCACCCGGCCGGCGAAAGCGTCCCGCTCTTATACATCTTCCAAACTTCGAGCTCACGACTCCCCTACTCCCAGTAGGGCTTCAGACGGTTGTTGTGCACAACCACCGTCCTCTTGCGTAGCCTCACCGCGCTGTTGACCGCACTTTTCACCTCCACCACGTCATAAGGACCTCTCCATAGGGGCGCCAATTTTCCTTTTTTGTTTTCTTCCCGCATCAAGACTTTATCGCCCACATGGAACGTGAACGGGCGTAACTGGCGGTCATGATACCCTTTGGACCTCCTTTTCGAGATCAACAGATTGCGCCTAGCTATTTCGTACGTTTTCTGAAGCTTGTACTTCAATAGCTTATGGAAGCTCTCGTGGTTGTAAACCGGTTCCGGAGGTAATTTGATGTTCGAGGGAACCTCCGGAGTAAAACCAAAGAGACAGTCCATTGGCGTCAATCGGGTACTCTCGTGCACGCTGGTGTTGTACACGAAAGTGGCCGCCCTCAGGTACTGATCCCAGGTTTGGGGATTTGTGCCCACAATGCTGCGTAGGTATTCTACCGGCGGTCGATGGGCTCGTTCCAAGGCACCATTCGATTGTGGGTGGTACGCTGAGGTTTGCAGTTTTTTGATGCGGAGCAGCCTGCACACGCTTTTAAACAGGCTGCTCAGGAAATTGCTGCCCTGATCGGTGACCAGTTGTGTAGGTACACCATACCTTGCAACTATTTGGTCGAAAAAGACCGAAGCCACCGTCTCAGCCTCTGCATTGGGCAGGGCATAGCAATCTATATCATCATCATCGGCACTACAACCGGGAACCGGTCTTGGCCTTATTTAGCAAGTCCTGAGGCTTGTTAAATTTTCCATAATGATTTGTTTTTCCGGGCAAGGTCATTAGTCTTGCGCCAGAGGCTCCCCGACGGGGAATCGAACCCCGGTCTCCCGCATGGCAGGCGGGTATACTAACCACTATACTATCGAGGAGCAATCTATATACTTCGATAAATTATCTTGGAACGTAAGTATATATAGATTGCCTTCAGGAGTACGGTCCAGGGGGCCCACGATATCTAAATAAACCTTTTCGAAAGGCCTCTTGGCAATGTCGGTGATTACCATCGGCATTCGTAAATTTGGGGAAGACTTCATGCGCTGACAAATCTTGCATACTTTAATATATCGCTTGATATCGCGCATCATATTCTTCCACCAGTAGTGCCTGCGTATCTTCTTATACGTCTTGATCACCCCTTGGTGCCCACCTAAAGGGTGATCATGGTAATCCCGTAATAAGTGTTGGATCTCCTCGGGATTAGTTATTTCCATTTCTTTTTCCGTGCAGGAAGGAATGGCGTCCTCTTCAGAAGGTGACTCTTCGTCACTTGGACGTCCCGGGGATCCCTCGCTGTCCCGTTGGGTCTTTGCCTGGGCGCGAGTCACTACATTGCATCGCGGTGGTGAAGGGGTTTCGTCTACAGAATGGGGAATACGGCTTAGCGCATCCGCATTGGTGTTGTATTTACCGGGTTTGTACTCGATTGAGTAGTCAAACTCCGATAGCTTATGACGAAATCTGGTAAGGCGTGAAGTGGGTTCTTTCACGCCGAACACTCCCTTCAACGGTTTATGGTCCGTGTACACGGTGAAGCGTCTACCCAACAAATAGCACCGAAAATTCGTCGCCGCCCATACGATGGCCAACAACTCCTTCTCGATTGTGCTATATCTACGTTCGGCCCCATTCAGGGTGCGGCTGGCATAAGCAATAGGCTGGTCTTTGCCTATCTCACCTTGGGATAACACCGCTCCAAGTGCCTCATTACTCGCATCCGTGGTTAGATTAAAGGGTTTTGTGAAGTCGGGGTAAACCAATAGTGGTGGCGAAATTAACTTCCCCTTTATCTCTTCAAATGCCTGTTGACATTTGGACGACCACGTGAACTTCACGTCCTTCCTTAATAAGTTCGTTAAGGGGCGCACTATCCGGGAAAAATTTGGCACAAATTTCCGGTAATAGTTCGCCAACCCTATGAATGATTGGACGTGGCGTACCGTCTTCGGAATGGGGAAATCTCTGACACTAGCTGTCGTGTCAGGATTTGACGAAGCCCCTTTTTCTGAACAAACATGTCCCAGGTAGACTACTTCCCTTTGCAGGAATCTACACTTTTCCGGTTGAAGTTTGAGGTTGTGGTATCTCAACCGGTCGAACACCCTCCGGAGCTTGTCATTATGGTCAGCCAGGTTCTTACCATATATGACGATGTCATCCAGATACACAAAGCATTCGACCCCTTGCAGACCAGTAAGGACATGGTTCATTAGTCTCTGAAACGTAGCCGGGGCTCCTTTTAACCCGAACGGCATACGTCGAAACTCATAATGCCCATAGTTGGTGCTGAAGGCGGTTTTATTCCGATCGTTTAGATCTACCAAAACTTGGTGATAGCCACTGGCCAAATCGAGCGTGGAGAAGTAACGCGAGCGACCGAGCTGGTCTAAAATGTCCTCTATACGGGGAATAGGATACGCGTCCCCGATGGTTTTTTCGTTTAGCTTGCGAAAGTCCACCACAACTCTCCATCGGGCTTCTCCGTCGGGGCCCGCTTTTTTGGGAACCACTAGAAGGGGGGAGTTCCACGGGCTTTTGCTTGGTTGGATAATGTCGTTATCCAACATTTCCCGAATTTGCTCGTTTATAACCTGCCTTTTGCTTTCGGGCAATCGGTACATTCTTTGGTTAATGGGTGCCTGATCCCGTACCAAAGGTATTTCGTGCGAGATTGCACTGGTGTACGTCAGGTAGTCGCCCTGTAAATGAAATATGTCGTTGAACTCTCGACATAACTCCGTTATCGATTGGCACTCGGGTGTGTTCAGGGTATCCCCTAAACGAAGTTCCCCGTGCAATTGTGCCAACCTGGAGCTCAAATCGGGTTCATCAGGCGACTGACCATCCGAGAACAGGTGTCGAATGAAGTGGAGGGCTCGTCCCTCCGAAGATTGGTTCTCGGGCACGGGCCTGCTTGACTCGTCGTCAGAGTCAGTTCCCGGCGACGTATCTTTACGCTTGACCAAGGGGATGGTGTTATAGTCCTTGGTAGGGTATACCTTCACCGTAAGCCGCTCGATCCTTTGAGGACCACTCTGGGTATTAAGTGCCAATAACCTGGCACTCCTTGCCCTACTAGAAACGCAGTGCGAGAATAAAATGTTTCCTCGCGCGTCCTGCGGCACCAGAATGGCCTTTTCCCGGATGTCAATGGGGATAGCCACCTCCATCTGGGAGCGAGCCGGCACTTCCACCGGCCTACTCAGGGCTACTTCGATCCTCGGCGGCTCACGTTCATCCATCCACGATGTTTCCTCTCGCTGGGGTGACCTGGCTGAGCATTTTTTCGTATCCCTTCCCCGTGTGGGTGGGGTCTCCGGTGAAGTGTGGACCTCGGTATCGACCCTGACAGGTCCCCGTGTCCCAACTCCCGTGTCCCCGTTCGGGGAAATTCCAAACATCCACCCGGTCCGTTGATGTTGCAATGTCTGGACAGGAAGTCATTACCCAACAAGCCATCTGCTTCCAACCCCGGCATGGAGTCTACCACGTGGAAACTGCAGGGAATCTCATGGTGCAACTTGAGAGTCCCATGGCAGGACCCACTCGACTTGCCGTTGCCAAATATGGTTTGCAATGGTGTGGATTGCCGAACGTCCACCGCCTGGCCCCGGTGAAGGGCCCCTCGCTTCAAAAGACTGACCTCAGCGCCAGTGTCCACCATGAGACGCGTAGTATACCTACGGCCAATGTCCAAAGGAAGCTGGACCATGGGGACCTCTACTGGCAAAAGCTGAGGACAGTATTGGCCAATCAACGTGTTCAGTGCGGTCGGGTTACGGTCTCCCGACCCGACCTCCGGGAGTTTTCCGACCTCTGATTGGATGTCTCCTGCCGACGCACCGTCGCCGCATAAGTGCGTCGGCTGCAAGATTCGCACCGTGCCTTGTCCCTCCGTTCAGGACTATCCCGTCTGGAAGTCTCAATAGACTCCGAACCAGCGGGACTGGACTGGCCTTGGCCCAACTTGGGCCCACGGTGCTGAGGTCGCTCCCTCCTATTTCTTTTATCCCTTGGTGAGTCGCCACGGCTCGCACCCGCTTCAGAGGACTCCGAGTCCACGGAGTCGGTTCGTCTCTCGTCACCGCCCGACACGGGCGATCGTCTCCCATCAACTCCATCCACCCCCAGGGAAACCACACTCTTCGCGCGACTATTACCGGCCTTCCGATTTCGCCGACGCTGCCTGCGTCTATTTTTCGCGCTTGCCCTACTCTCCACACGGGTGTCCTGCTCTCGGCTCGCAACAGGTGCTGTACCGGCGTGCCGCTTGTGGGGAGAACCCTGGGAACCCTGTTGTTGTTCCCACCTTTCCCTGTATTCGCACCCGCGCAAGCTGTGACCTTGTCGGCCACAAAACTCGCAACAGCACCGGACGCTGAATACTCTTGGGCCTGATGTCGCCGGCCCACCGCCCGTAGACGGGGGCTGCGGCTCTGGTAGGGCTCTCCGCTGAGCCTGCGGCCGCTGATGGTGCGGCTCATGCCGCGCGGTTCCGCTCTGCTGTCCACCACCCCTGTATGGAGCCTGGACTTGGCGCGTCTGTCTCGGACGATCCGGGCAGTCCACTATGTCGTGGCCATACCGCCAGCACTCGCGACAGAAAGGAGTGTTCCTTCTCCTCAGGCACTCGTCGTACACGTGACCTCTCACTTTGCAGAAACTGCATGTTGTCTGGGATTCCAGGGGGCGAGCCGATCGATCAACCGAATCCCGGACCGGATTGTCCCGACCCGATCGATCTCCAGGCACATACGCCCCTTGAGCCAAACCCTGCGACCCTCCACTCTGGCTCGGCATGGTATTTGACCACGCTCCCTCGCCAGAGGAGGCCGGAGCATAGGCACCAGCATCCCGTCGATAATTGAGAGGTCCGCACGACTGCTCCCGAACGAAACCATCCTCCCCCCGTCGACGACTATCAGGCTCTTCGGTCGGCAACACGAATGACACCGCCCGGGGATTTAAGTTCGATAAAACCGGCGCCGGCGCCGCGGTGCAATCCCTAAAAGTGGAGGATGAACTTTCCAAAAGGGTCGAGCAACTTCCCGGTCCTAACTCAAATGTCTCCGACGCTCGCTCGGCGATTCCGGGCCGCGCATCTACAAACAGGTCGTCCTGCCTCAGCATTTCCCTACGAGCTCGCTCAAACCCGGTTAGGTGGTCCACCAGGCTTCGAAAAGGGACATTACCCAACGTGAGAAGGAAGTGCTTTAGTCCTTCCTCCCTCAGACCCCTTACCAACACCGGTTTGGCCATGCCCTCAAGCTGGCTGGCGAAGACGGACCTACCCTGGCGACCATAAAAGCGCTCAGCTGCCTCCTCGCACCGTACCACGGCCCGCTTCACTCGGGAAACGAAGCCTGTGGCATCCTCGGAAGGAAGTTGTCGCATTTTGGAAAGTTGCGCACACAACTCCTCATACGACACCCGGGGTTCGTAGGCCTCTCTAAGACGCTGTTCCGCTTCAAGGAATGTCGTGGGTGGTCTCTCCTCGAACATCCGATAGGCCTCGCCGCTCAGCCTAGAGGGCAGCCACCGGAGGAAGGTATGTTCCTCCTCCACCGCCAGCCCATCCAAGGTCCTTCTACAGCCCTTGAGAAACGAAGAGAGTCTCTCGGCCGTATCCGGTCCTTCCTGTCCCGAAAACATGGGGACCGCCTTCGACACAAGGTTGAAAACCCTATCTGTGCCCAGCATGGACCGTACAGGACATGGTTGTGGGCCCAGTTTAAAATACGAGGGCATCGGCGTGTCCTCCATGCTCCCGACAGGCTGTTTACCGACGGTGGGAGGGGGGCGTGTTGGCGATCGGTCGTCCACAAATTCGTCCCTCGAATCATGGAACGCCTCCGGATCCACCTCGTCAACCGGCGGCTCGGGAAATGCCTCGGGTCGTGCCCGGGCAGGGGTGCCCTCTCGGACATCTCTTTGACGTTGCCTTGTCTGCATTTGCCGGCCGTCTAACTAGATCTCAAGGTCACCTACACCAAAGTCAATCCCGGATACCCCGCGGAGAAAAGAAAAAACAACCTCGTCGCCGACAGTATCCACCAACAGAAAGGGTGCGAAAAACAAAAACAAGCACGCCCCCAATATACAACAAGACGCCGACGAACCTTCCTCCCTCGCAATCACTATAGGGGCCCGATGCGTAACAAAGAAACCCGGAACACCAGAGGAGGTCAGCCCGTAATTAAAAATTCACCAATGTTTGGGACTGAAAAACGGTGCACTAATCGACAAAACAAACGGTCGTGCAACGAGAAAAAGAAACACACACTACACCCGTCGGTCACAATAAACAAACAAAAACACCATTCTACCAACAAACGCAGTTCTCAGCGTGCGAGAATTGGAGAGAGAGAAAGGGGTAAGCAAATATAATGACCACTTTTGGGTCACTTTTGTAACACAACAAAAAAAAATCCAAACGAAAACCAAACGCGCAGCCGAAAAGGAAGAAAAGCAGAATCACAATTCAAACAAAAATTCAGAGCTCGATTAAAGTCAATATTGAAAATCACAGTTTTTAACTGGGGAGAAAAAAAAATCTCCCATTGACATCTGTCACCCAAAATGAACAATTAAACTAGGTAATAAATAATAGATAGAATAATAAATAAGAAAAAACAAAAAAAAAATATCCCAGATTAAGCCAGTGCTACAAATAAATGGTTATCACATATATAAATAAATAAATAAATAAATAAATAAACAATAGCACCAATCAATTTTCAAGAATAAAGAAAAGAGAGAAAAAATTTAACTACATATGTATACATCTAGGTTTCAGCTCTGCCTGCAACTCCGCAATTTCACTCCAATTGATACGTTGGCTGTCTCTTCCGTTTCGAAAATGAACGAAACCATAACCTTTGGAGACGCACTCTTCATCCACAGCGACCTCGCAGCTCAATATTTTTCTAATTGCACCTGTATCGGCTATTCTGTGCAGACACACAACTCCGATCGCCTCACTGAGCCGCTAAGCCAAAGCAGCAAACCTGCCGCGGTCCGTCCGGAAGGTCTGTCCAGTCAGCTTGTGCCGTGTCCTGCGACTTGAGATGCACAGGTTTCTCCTGGATTTGGGCTTTTCAAGCACTTACGAGTTTGACTCAGGCTTCCTCAAATCCTGTCCGCAGCGCCAGTTTGTCGTGTGTACAACCACAAAATCTCTAGAATTATCAATAAGTTATAGTGGTTACCTGTGTCCTCCCCCGTGGTGACCAGCTGATGAATTCTGTTGTGCTCGGCCCAGGTCAGTGCAGCAGCCCAGACACAATCCTGTCTGTGGTGTCCCACTTGAATAGATGATAACTGCCCTGATTTCCAGCAATAAGTCGTTCTTAAATTATCCAGTGTTGGCTCCTCTGGATGTTTTACCGATTCAGCAATCCGGAAAGCAACGACAAAGGCCACACAAATTCACAGAAGAAACGGAAACCTTTTACTTCTTTTTACTCCTAATTTTACAACAAACTTTCAAATTTTACTTTTTAAACAATACGAAAACAAAAGGGAACGGGCTCTTTCTGTAATCTTTCCTTTTCTGCTCGCCAACTCAACGGAAAATCAACTGTTCCACTAATTCCGTACTCTATCAAAAAACAAAACGTTTTTTTCTTTTTTTTGCTTTTTCCGTTGTCAAACGTCAACAACGGAATTCCGAACCGTATTTTTGAAAAAGGTTAACCCTCCATCTCTCTCGCTCTCCATTCACGTCCACTTCGAAAAACAAATTCGAACTCGAAGAACTGCACGATCCACACCCGGATCAGGGTGTGTTCAGAAACTCACTTCAGGATCGTGCAATTCTTCCACCACCTTACCATCATACTATGTTAAAACAAAATTATATTAAATACAAATTATCAAATGATGGTGGTGGCCGACGTACGTAACATTCCTTTCTTCCGTTAACACCACTCTATTCTTTCTTACTGTCTCCAAAAAAGAACCGTCAACAACGGAACCAAAACAAACCGAATTCCTTACATCCTCCTGTCTCCCACCCTCTCATCGACATCCACTTCGAAAAACCGAATTCGAACTCGAAGAGCTGCACGATCCACACCCGAATCGGGGCGTGTTCGAAAACTCACTTGTGGATCGTGCAACTCCTCCACCACCTTACCATCAGACCACATTAAAACAAAATTATATTAAAAAACAATTAATTGATGGGGTGGCGGAATCCGCACGCAACACTGGTTCTATGGTGATACGCACGGATGCGTGCACAGATCAGTTTATGGGCTACGCATGAACGCGTGCACAGATGTCTTTATGGAGCAAGTACGTGCTTATGGGTGGTAATACGTGCGCAGATGTTTTTATAGGGCAAGTGCGTGCCTATGGGTGGTCATACGCATGAATGCGTATGCAAATTGATTTGTGTTTAATGTGGATGCCTGTGTGGATTACAATGTATTTAATACAATGAATTTAATCATTAGCCGTGTGTTAACTCTTCCCCTCTTAAATTTTGCGTCCTCGCAAAAGGTTATTGGAAGGGTAGGTTAAAGATGCTGGTTTAGTTTTTAGGTGGCTCTGGTGGGTGTTCTTTTTGCTTCGGGGTAGGCATTGTCCTCAAAGGGATGCATTCTGGGATGATGGTTATTTCGGTTGTTCTCTAAGCTCTTAGCTTTAAGAGGAATAGTACAACGAGTATTAAAAAAACTATGGTCAAAAGGGAGTAGTTGACAGTTCGATATATTTTTTTTCTGTTTTTATTAACTCGATTTATTTAGTGTTGTTAATATGTAGATCTTTCATAAGCTCTAATGAAAGTATCTCTTCCAATTCGGGTCCGTCAGAAGACATGTGCAATAAAGGTGGTGAGGCTTGAACGTTGGCTATTTCTTCTGCTACATATTTTTGGTTATTAACCGTAACTGTGGTATTTTTGAATTCGATGAGGTATGTTTCCTGTAATATCTTCGTTGTTCCATTTATCTCGATTTGATTGTTGAAGTTGTTAAGGAGGATGATTCCGGAGGCTATTTCCTCTACTTGTGGGATATGGTGACTGTTTGTTCTGTTGCACGTCGCATTTTGGCTTCTTAGTAAATTAGAGATATAATTATCATTACTTATATCTACTATATTATGTCTTTTACATAGTGATAATTCGTTTATTGTCCGGCATTTATTCATTATACCGTATATTAAATGTCCTTTCCTTATAATACTTTTGTACTTAATGCTATTTACAATATTGTCCCTTTTAATGGGTTTTATAATGAATTTCTCAAAAATTGTTTGTTCTGTTTTTGGAATATTTACAATATATACTAGTTTATCTGAGTTTAATGCTATTTTCACATCAATAAATTTTAAAGCCTCTTCAAAATTACTGTATGGGACATGAGTTTTCTTTACCTCACTCATTATTAGGCTTATTTCTGCTTTAGAAAGTATTTGCGAACTTACAATATTGGACTTGGCCAATTCGATCGCCTAAATTACATTTATTACTTCTTCTTTAAGCAGTTTCATCTTATACTGTAAGCTTAACATTAATTCTAATTTAAAGGATTTGTCTGCTTTAACAATTTTCAGTATTTCGTTAGTGACATTTGTAATATAATTTATCCTATCATTATAGGCTTTATTGATAAACACTTGATTATTATTATTCTCAATTATTCGGTTCATTTTATTTTCTAACATTATGAAATCGTTATGATCCGGGTTACCGGCGATCCATTTCCAGGCTGATCTAATGAAATCTAGTGATTTTTTTGCCTTATGGACCTTAACATTATCAATTAACTCTTGAATCTGCATTAGCTCGTGTTTTAAAAGAGGGAATAGTGAAAAACTGGAGAGGTTGTATCTGTTAAGTCCGGATGAAGTTTCGCATACGAAAGTTTCGTATTTCTCTATATCAAATATATGGAAGAATTTTAAGTTACCATTTTGAATTCTGGCTGTGCCAGCGCTCAGAGTTATTATTTGGGAGTTTGAATAATCGAGAATCTGGACTTCCGCACATGCAGCGGTGCAGGCGGTGCAAAGCAACCCGTAGGGAGAAAATCAGAGTTTCAGTTTCTAATATTACTTTTGTGAATTGTTTTTCCTGATTCTGTAATAACGACTGAGGGTTTATTTTCCTGAACGATTTCTTTAATATACCTAACTGTTAGCTTAGAACCAAGGCGCTTATTATGTTTAACATATATTGTTTGACCAATTTCATTGTCCTTTTCCTTTTGTCTGGCTTTATTGTGATATTCAAGGTCCTTGAGTTGTTTGGCTCGAAGTTGCTCTATTATATCAAGTCTAGCTTGTTCGAATTGATCTGGGTTGGTTGAGACATTTCTTCCGTAAAATACTTCAATAGGTTTCCTATTTATAGTGGAATGAATGCTGGAGTTATATTCGTACACTGAACGTTCTACCAATTCTTCAAAGGTGCGTACCATGTGTTTTCAAACAACGCATAATTTCCTAAAGAGTAGAGTGGAATCTTTCTACCTGGCCGTTCATTTTCATTTTTAAAACATTTTTTTATTTTTCTTTTTATATTCTTAATTTCTAAATTAAAGGCTAGACAAAAAATGCTTAAATTCTAGCTTAATTATCTTATATAATAACTTACTGGTCCTTCGCAGACGCTCTAAGCTAAACATTACTTAACATTTGTATAATTTGCCTTTCGGCGACAGAACTTTGTGGCAGTCCTGATAATTAGTTGAAATACAAAGAAAAATTTGAAAAACTTTGTCAATTTTTTTTTGTTTTTTTTTTCTTAAAATTTAACTTACTTAACTTACCTACTTTTTTTTTTTTTTTTTTTTTTTATGTAAAAGCACTTAACCTAACTTACCTTAAATCTTATACTACCCTAATTCTAGAAAAGCTATGTCTATGTAAGCTAGCTGATGATAGTATGATTCTATACCGACATTGGTATCCAGGTCTTTATATGCCATTCAACCACCAGAACTGTTGACGCTGTCTAATACTATCGTCCCGGTCTCTGTGGGAGATAGCCCTACTGAAGCGCAGGATATCTTCTTCGGTGCGCGTTACTTCCCGGTCGTAGCGTAATCGCCCGTCTACGGATGATCTACTTACATGATAGATCAGCGGAATTCCGGATCTATCCTGTATAAGCCCTTTCATGTCCAAGTCAAGGAACGCCTCTGGTGGAACAAAGCCGTTGCGAGCACGCTCTCATAGTACAGAGTGTTTGGATAATAGGCCCCGAAAATTAGGTCATTGAACGAGCTTATTGCCCTCGCAATATGTCCTCTGATTAATTTAATCATAAAATTATCCACCCTATTTATGTACGCTTCATTATATAAAGTCTCATTTGAATAATACTTTTTATAGTCCGATTCCGGTGTCCGATATAATCTGAGACAACTTCTGAGACACTTCCTTTCGAACACCCGAATCTCTTCCATCAAATTTGGACCTATGTTAAACCATACTGGACAACCATATATGAGCATTGGCCTGATTAGCGTCATGTAGCATATGACTTTTACCCTGCTGTCAAGTTGGCTACTGTGAAATAACTTCCTTGTCATAGCAAAAGTTTTCCTCGCTTTGAGCAAAGCAGCCTCTACATGTCTGTTGAAATACAGATATTGGTCTAGCCAGATGCCCAGGTATTTAACTAAACTCTTGGTTTCCAGTTTATCTCCATGCGGTCCAACGATAACTAGCTTTCGCCAGTTTTTCCTTGTGTCGTTCGTGGCTTTATATAATGGAGTTCTAAATAGGATGGCTTCACATTTCTGGAAGTTGATCTTAAGTTTCCAGTCATCGCAATAGCGCTTTACGTTGTTGAAGTCTCCTTGTATTAAACTATTTATGATCTCAACTTCCGGCGCTGTTCTGTAAATTATGAGATCGTCTGCGTACGCAATAGCTTGCGGAAGTGCATCTAATAAGTCGCTAATATAAATGTTAAAAAGAATCGGAGAGAGTACCGCGCCCCGTTGCAAGCCATTCTTGATATTATACGTTTTATTAGTGGTCGCATTGCCACTTTTGACCACGAACCTCCTGTCCTTTAACATATCGTAAAGTACATATAGTAAAGGCTTATGTATGCCATGTCTGACCAGTTTGTAATACAACCCTTCGATCCAGACGGTATCAAAGGCTTTCTCCAAGTCGATCAGACAGGCCATTGTGCATTGTTTCCTACATTTATTCCATTGTGTGTCGGAGACCAGTTTAGCTGCGGCATGTGTGGTTTCATGACCCGCCTTAAAGCCAAACTGGTTATTTGGAATAATGCTGTTGTCGTCTACCCATTTTACCAGAGCTTTGTTAATGGTTTTTTCAAATACTTTACTGATGCTTGGGAGTAAACTTATCGAACGCATGTTCATTGGGTTTGTGCAGTCTTTGCCCTTTTTTGCGATGGGCCGAATGATAGCCGTTTTCCAACGCGCGGGATAATATGCATTATTCAACGCGTTGTTAAACAGGACCGTGTATATATCTATTGCCATTGGGGGCAGGTTCTTGAGTACGATGTTAGGTACTCCATCTATTCCCACTGACTTTTTGCTTCTTAATGAGTCGAAGATACTCTGGACTCCTTCCCTTGTTATTAAAAGGCTATTAGCCACAACACCATTGGCATTAATGTCAATTGACAGATTATCGTCACTGAATTCGGTAAAACCCGGATTCTCCGATTGCCAAAGTGAAATTTCATTCCGGAGGTGCAGGTGATTGAGTAGAACTCTGTCCTCCAGGTCGTGATTTCGGTGAATGCTTTCATTCACCTTGTACATTTCCTGAAAGACTGCTCCCACAGCGTTCACCTTTTCCAAAGGATCTTCGATCACGAAGAGCTCACTATTGAGGATAGCGTTCTCTGTATCTATGCCAATGTTGGTTAGCAGCTGCTTGTTTACCTCGGTACGTGGGATTTGGAGACACTGAATCTCATTTTGATTATTTCTCCTGATTATTTTATTTATTTGTGGGGACATATTCGGGTTATTAGCTTTTATAGCTCGAATTCTGTTGTTCCAATACAAATTTATTGTTAATCTGCTCTTTTTCTTCTGTAGTGCGTTTATTGTTGCGTTTCTGTACATGTTAATGTGATCTGTAACTGTTGTTTTGGGGATTGTTTTGTCCATTGTTCGTTTTACGGTTTCGTCCATTTGTTGAATGTATTTGTCGATTTCGTCATTTGTCAGGTTTCTGTTTACTGGCAGATTAAAGTCATTCGAACGAAGTTCTCTTGTTAATGATCTGGTGAATCGCGGCCATCGCATTGCCCCGTAGTTATAGGGTTGCGGGATCACGAATTCCTCCAGTTCTGCGAGCTCGTTCGGAAGCTCTATTACTGCCGTGAATGCACAGTGGTCACTGTCGAATTCAATTGTCCGTAAACAGTTTGTGTTTCGTCTGTTGGTGTTAAATAATCCCAGTCGTGAGTCGATTAGCAAGATGTCTAAGCACGATCTACCTCTGGGGAACGATGGATATTCCGTAGATAGCAGGTCAGTTCTATATTCAATATGAAACTGATCTAACCAACTAGCCAACTGATTTCCTCTGGCATTAGATATATAATTTCCCCAATTTCTATGCTTGGCGTTCATATCTCCCCCTAGGATAAAGTAGTTTTTGTCCAGGTGCAATTGTAAGCATCGAAAGAGTGTCTCGAGCTCCGCTATAAATCGGTTATGTTGGTGCTCCTCAGGTGCGTAGACCGCAATCGCATACAAACCCCTTCCTTGCTGAAGGGGTATGCCTACGATACAGGCTTCCAGCAACCGGAACCTGCGCACTTCTCCGCTATATATTACTTTATGATTGATCCCTTTTCTAATAAAGATTATGGTCCTTTCCGCATTTTACGCAACGGCGCTGCACTTCACAGTTAGCCGCCGCGTGACCAAACCTTTGGCAACGGACACATTGCAGGATGTCTCTGCCTTTTTTTAATTTGTCCCACGTGACCATTTGATGATCCAAGACTGTAATCTTTCTTAGACCACCAATTCTACTGCTGGGTGTTAATTGAACCAAAAAGAGGGGTAGATTGCGGTTTTCCCTTCTTGCCTTGGCTGTGGTGAATGGTTTTACCGCTGTGACAGTATTTTCGTCGGTCTTGCCACAGAAAATCGATTAATGTTTAATTTACCTTTAAACAGTTCTCCAGGTCAGTGCTCAGGATTGTTTTGGAATTTTGTTGACCTCCAATTGACTGGGTGCACAAATTTTGTTCGATGATCTATCAATTTTGTGAATTACTCCGCGTCAGTTTGTAATCGATGTACAATTCCGAAAATTTGTTTTTCTTTTTCCTCTACGAAAATGTCTACGCCATATTGATCTATTGGTCTGACAGTCATCAGATTTATTTCAACTTGTTTTTATATAGTTTTGCTTTTAACAAATTTTAATTTTAACTTCAACAAACTTTAATTTTAATTTTAACAAGTTTTAACATTTAATAATGCGGTTTTCTTTGGAAAATCTCCGGGACAAGACAAAACCGAATATCTTACTGCTTTTCTTCTTATGCTCCACAACGGAACGTCAAAAAACCGTACATCAAAAAACATTAACCCTTTGTCTCTCTCGCTCCCCATTCACGTCCACTTCGAAAACCGAATTCGAACTCGAAGAACTGCACGATCCACACCCGAATCGGGGCGTTTTCGAAAACTCACTTCTGGATCGTGCAACTCCTGCACCACCTTACCATCATACCACCTTAAAACAAATTATATTAAAATTACAATATGATTAATTGATGGGGTGGCGGACGCACGTAACACCGCTGTAAACTCGAGATCCTCGTGCTTCAGGCAGAACCTCCGGTTCCATTTCAGGGTCGACACCCTTTAATAGAACCGTTACGCTCTTCGTTTGTTTCGGCGTGAAGGAGTAAAATTCCGCGGTGGCTCTTTTTAAGACCTCTTTAATTTTGTCGTGGTCTGCCACCGTATATGTTTGAATGGCATGCCTGTAACCCGCCAGTCTTTTAACTGCAAAATTTTTTCCTATGGCTAGCTACAAAGACTTACCAATTCCTTACAGTTACATCTATGGTGTTGATTGGAGGCATCTTTGTTTTTCCGCTGCTATTGTTGCTTTGCTGCTGCTGTGTTGCGTGCTGTTTCGTTGATCGCTGTTGTGTTGGTATTTGCTGTTTATGTTGCTGTTGATGCAGCTGATGTTGAAGTTGATGTTGCTGTTGATGGTGAAATTGTTGCTGTTGGCCGACTTTTGGCTTTGGCTTTTGTAGTTGTTGCGGGTTTTGTTCTTGTTCGAGCGCCGATATTTTTTTCTTTCGACGTCTCTCTTGTAGTCGGGCTCTTGCCATTGCAAGTTTCGCCTCCAATTCACTTATCTGTTCCTCTTCATCCTCAGACTCTGAGGATGCAAGAGAAGCGAATGAATTATTTGCCCCATATATGTTAAAACTTGGGGGGGGGGGGGGGGGGGGGGGGGGGGGGGGCTTGTGGGGTAGGACGTATGTGTGCCGACTTTGGCACTGGTTAACTCCTACTCCACGGATTGCTCCACCGAATTTGATGCAATAAAACACTGGTTACACTGTTGGAATTTTGTCATTTATTGTAACTACTGGTCGGTGTTTTTTGCATTGTATTATACGTTAATTCAATTTTTAATGGCAGCGACACAGGACACACGCTTCACAATTAAAAGAGTCTTGACTTGTGTATACTTAACTTTTAAATTTCGAATATCAAACAGTTAATTACTTATACATTGTTTGTTGCTTGTCTTTTATTTTTTGGAATTTTTACTAAACTATAGAACACGTAAACACACTCGACGTCACTCGCGCAGGCGAACTCCACCGTATCTCGAACTCGACTTTTTGGGCGCACTCCGGGAGACTCGACTCCTTTAAAACTATTTGATCGACTAAACTACTTTTGTGCGCGGATCACCTTGTTGGCTCGTGATGCGAGCTCATGGGTGGTCGAACCGTGGGAATAAAAATTCATTAAAAAGCATCTTTGGGATTAGGATGCATTTGGGATAATTACACAACGATGGTTGTGTTTACAACCATGTTAATTGTGTATTGCAATCCTAGGGAGTCATGGGTCGAATTTCAGTGTGAGTATTTACACTGGCATTGAATTCGGCTCTTGGCAGCTAGGCGCGAATTGCGCTGGTGCTTTGAAGATTGCATAAAAGCCGCCGTGAGTACTGGTGCAACATGAAAATCTGTTGCGCACGTGTGGGACAGTAAATGCAGGCAGACAGGGGTTCTGCTGATTGTTTTTATAATCCACTTCGGTTATCTAGTATGGCAACCGAAATGTTTTCCTTTTAGAACAATGCTGAGATGCATTGATGTATGCGGTACTGGTGTACCGAATTTCTTCTAGGGAAATTTATATAACGCGTTAATTGCGTGAATGTCCTTGATGGGCAGATGCTTGATGTTGGATGCTATTTGCATAACCGAAAGGTAATGAAATCGGTGGGAGAATGCTTGGGGAAGTTATTGCGCTTGCATACGCAAAAATGACGAAATTAATGGAGCTTTAGGAGGGAAGATTTTGAGGCAGGTTGAAAAGGTAGCAGTGGCGTTGGTAGAGACGCCACAAGCTCACTGTCGTCTTCCAATTGTTGGTCTATTTTCTCCATTGTCAATTTCGTGGCTTTACTTCGCGTCACAATGGAGTTTTTCGGAGCCCCTTTTCGTTTGTGTGTTGTCAGGTTTTTATCGTCCTCCGTGTTCATTCTGGTTCTTTCCAGTTTGTTTTCATTAAAAAAACACTAAGGCGACCTGTTGAACCACGGCAACCCGATTCCTCTCCCAGGCTGAGTCGAACTCGCCTACCGCCGGCTAAGAGTCAGTAATCTTGCACTCGCGCCAAACGATGATTTAAAAATTGATTTCTTAACGAGCAATATATTGTTTGTTTTAATGTTCGCGTTTGCGACCGAAGTGTTATCTTTTTATTGTTTTTATTTTTATTGTCTCGAACACTTTTTGCGCCTCACTCAACAGTTTTTATATGCACTTCTTTTTGATTTTATTTATTGCATTTATACCGGTACACCTGGTAAATACAGATTGCTTAACGAGCAATATATTTTTATTTTTGTTTTTTGCGCTTGCGACCGAGGTGATATATTATGTTTCTTATGGTTGATTATTATTTTATTTTTCGCACTTCACTGAAATATGCACATTTGTTTTTAGGTTTTATTTTAATTTATGTGTTTTTAATTCACTTAGTTTTTACAATTAAGTTTTTACGTTTATTATTTGTTTTGTTTGGTTTGTTTGCTTTCTGAATTTCATTGATTTGACTGATGTTTGATACGGTTCTTTGAACAATGTGAACGTCTTTGTTTTTTCACATTGATTAATTTTATTTTATTTAATAAAACCGAATATAATACAATTTGTGCAAAAACACGCGACGATCACCACCAACACTGTTTTCAGTTCGATCGAGACTCCACCTGGCCGTTCACTTCGCTCTTGTATGAAGGTGTTTTAAAGATCTGTATCTTAATAGCCTAATCGCAGCCTCACAAAGTTTGTGATTTTGGATTTGGACAAGTTAGTTGGGTAAGAAGGGTGAGTTTTGAAAGGGTTTACCACTTTATAGGCATGGTGGCGAGTATCCCAGTTTGTTTGGTTTATTTGTTTTTGTTGATTGCTGATAATTGACAGTAGATCGGCTCTTGTGTAGGTGTTGAATTTATGGACTGGAGCTCTTTTGGCTGAGTTGGGTGCGGCGTCTGCATTCTCGTTACCGCTGAAGGCGACGTAACTGGGAGTCCACATTAGTTTTATTTTATTGCAGTATTTAATGATATTATTCCGAATATTGGAAATGATATCATCAGTGTTGTTGGTGTTTCTTATTGAGTTGAGTACCGACAGGCTGTCGGTACAGATGACATATTTTTCTCTGTGGTTGGTGGCGAATGTTACGGATTGTAAGATCGCGAAGGCTTCCGCCGTGAAAATGGAGCGAAATTCAGGTAATAGTCCGATTTTCTTTACTGCACCTTCTTCGGATGTGACCGCAAAGGAAGTATAGTTGGTTGTTTTGGATCCATCTGTGTACAGAAAGCGCCATCCGTTGGATTTATATTTTGAGGCGACTGACCAGAATAGTACACCGTATATTTCCTTGTTTGTGTTTGGTTGTTGAGATGTTGAGAGTGTTGTTATGATATTATTATTATTTAGAAGCCATGGCGGGTAGGTTGTGGAGTATTTGAAAGTTTGTTTAATATCCAATTCCAATTTTTGGATATATATATACCTAAAATGCGGCTGATTGCAGATGGGATTCGGTTGGTGTTTTTGTATCCTACTGTTAATTTGATGTCTTTATCGATTATGGAATTTCGCGAAAATGCTAATTTAGCTATTAGTTTTAATGATATGATTTCATCCGGTCCTCGATTGTTGGGACCCCAGCTTCAGCCAGTATATTTTTTATTGGTGTCGTTCTGAATGCAAGGTGCCTGTTCTAGCGGCTTGGTGATAGGTGGGTTTTATTATATTTAGAGTAGTTTTTGGACTATTGCAATAGATATAGATACCGTAGTCTATTTTACTTAAAATTAGAGCTTTAGTAATTTTACATAGAGTGTTAATGTGTACGTTACTTTTCATGTTGCTTAAGTATTTAATAATATTGAGCCTCGCTGCTAATGATACTTTAAGTTCTGAACAATGTTGTTTCCAGGTATACTTATTGTTAAATGTTATTCCTAGGATTTTGAGGTTGGGGACATTTTGGATTGTTTTTTTGTTTATGTTGAGGTGTATTTGGGGACAAAGTCGTCGTCGGCACACATGAAATAATTTACATTTGTCTACTGAGAGTCTGGCACCTGAAGAATTTGACCATTCTAAGATATCTTTCACTGTTTCAGTTAAAATGTTTTTGCAGAAAGTTAGATCACTGGATTTACTTAAGATGTATATATCATCGGCGTAAATGCAATGATCTAGATGTTTCTGTTTGTGTATTATTGTACTTATGTCGTCAAAGGCGATCATAAATAGTACAACTGACAGTGGGGATCCTTGAGGGATTCCGTTGTGTAATGGGAATGTATGTTATTGGAGTAAACGTGGTTGGCTTTATATTGGAATTTTCTATTGCTTAGAAATGATTTAACGTACTTATATATATTGTTGCCAATTCTCCATTTTGACAATTTATTAAGTACGGTGTGAGCGCCTATTCTGTCGAATGCTTTCTCAAAATCAAGAGAGAGTATTGTGACGTGATTTTTGGCGGATAGAGCCTTCGAGGTGTAGTGGTCAATGTGGAGTAATGCGTCTGTGCAACCTCTGTTGGATTTGAAAGGTACTTGCTTGATGGATGCCAATTTCTTTGTTTCCAAAAACCAGAGTAGACGTTTGGCTACGATTTTTTCTAATACCTTTTCGGGACAAGGAATTAAGGATATGGGGCGGTAGCCCTCCACCGTATCTTTATCTTTGTTCGGTTTGGGAATTGGTATTAAGACCGCGGTTTTCCATATTTGTGGAATGTCTGATTTTTCAAGTATTTTATTGTATAACTTTATAATTCTTTGTTTTGCATAATGCGAAAGGTCTTTTAACATTGGGTAAGATATTCGATCTCTCCCTGGAGTTTTGCCCTTAGTTATACTAAGTGCTGACTCGAATTCGATAAATGAGATGGGTTGTTCAAGGCGTAGAGCTGCAGAGTTAGGAGTTTGCAAAGATAGTGGATTGTTAACGTATTCAATTTTTTTACGATTGAATTCGTGGTGAAAATTATTGTTGCCTGAGAATTGCGATCAGGTTTTGGCAAAGAGTTAGCTTATTTCCACTGTGTCTGAGATTGTAGTATTTTCGGAATTAAGGGATGAGATAATTGTCGGATTGTGATTACCATTTAGGCTGCGTATTTTATGCCATATTGTGGTTGTGGAGGTTGTTGGATTGATTGAGGAAGTGAATTGAAAAAAGCTTTTTGCTTTGCTTTCTTTCATCTTCCTACGAAATTGTGCATTCGCTTTTTTGTATGCAACAAAATTAACCTGCGTTGGTCTTTTTTTAAATTCAGAGAGGGCTGACATTTTGCTTTTTCTGAGAAGCGTTAGGTCGGAGTTCCACCAAGGTACGTGTTGGCTGGTTTCTGATTTGGTTGTGATATTTGTTTGGGGCATTGAGAGATTGGCAGCGGATCTAATTGCTTTACTGATTAGCGCAGTTTCGTGATTCGTGTCAGGTGTGGGGGAATAGCTTGAAAGAAATTCGTCAACTTTTCTTTCAAAAAGTGCCCAGTTGGCAGAATCGGTTTTGTATTTTGGAGATCTGTTGTGATGGGTTATCGGTTGCTGATTATTTATTATACTTAAAACGGGGAAATGGTTACTATTGTAGAGGTCGTTTAGAACTTGCCATAAAGTTTTCGGAACCAATTCTGGGGAGCAACAAGTGATGTCTATATGAGTGAGGGTATTGTGGGTAGGAAGGTGAGTAGGCGAACCGTCATTCAGTGGGATCAGATTGGAGGTGAGGAGGCGGTTTTCAATCACCTTCCCTCTTTTGTTTGTGGAAGGTGAACCCCAGAGTGTACTCCAAGCATTTATGTCGCCTCCAAGTATTCTGGACTCATTTGTTTGGTTGAGTATAGCTTGAAGATCATTTTTATTTAATGGCTGATTTGGGGGGAGATATAAGGCAATGTACGTGAAATTTAAAGGGTGTTGTATTTCTACAACGAGAGTTTGGATATTTGTAATGATGGGGAGGATTTTGTGGGAAGTACCTTTCTTGATTAGTAATCCTACTCCTTGCTTGTGTGATGTGTTTGCAGGTGAAGTGTAGAAGTGGCCTACATAGGATTTAGGGATGAATGGTGTGGTGTTGACTGGACAGTGGGTTTCTTGCAGTGATATTATATGTGGGTTATAGTCTTTAATTAGAATGTTTACTTCGTCAAAGTTGTTGGTATAACCGTTCATGTTCCATTGTAGAATGGTGAATGGTTTTTGTTTTGGAGTGAGTTTTGGTCGTTCAGCCGTGCTAGTGTGCTTAGGTGATTTTGCAGAGGGATGGGGTTGTATATTCTTCAATGTATTAAGGTGTTGGAAGGTATGGTGGGCGGGATGTATATTGTTAGGATCTAGACTCCGCTGTTTCGGATGTGGGGCACTTGGACTCTGGATTGAGTTCAAGTATCCAACTTCAGGAACAGCAGAGTCAGGGGCTTGGTTGTTAGTTTTATAGTTACATTGTAATATCATCATCTACTAAGATGTGTATATTTTTATTAATTTTTATATTAGTGAGAGACGGTTTACTTTTTACCTTTGATTTGGGTGAAGGGGTGCGTTGGGAATGGCTATTAGCAGAGCAGCTTGTCGTGGTTTGTGGAATGGTTTCAGTTTGGTTGTTTGTTGGCGAACTTGTTTGTAGTTGTGAGGGTTCGAATGTGGTTAATTGAGTTGATGATGTTTGTTGAGTTGATGGCGTTAATTGAATTGATGGTGTTCGACGAAATTGGTTTGGTTGGGTTATGTGTTATTGACTTTTTTGGCTTGTGGGGCAATGCAATTTGAATACTGTTGATTGTAGCAGATGAGGAGCTGGTTGGAAGGGATTCCTTGGGTGTAGTTTTTTGTTTGTTTTGTTCCGTTGAGGGTCCTTGTAATTGGCTCGATTTTAGAGTATCTGCGAAGCTTCCTGAAAGTTGATCAGGTTTGTGGATATTTTTGTCCTTATAAATTCGTTTGGCTTCGCCCATTGAACATTTATTTGTGGTTTTTATTGTTAATATTTCTGTTGAGGTCCGGCGCCGTGCTTCCTCGGTTGAGGGAAGAGCGGGGACCTTTTATTATTCCTTTTCTTCTTGAAAAATGCTGGTCCTGTTCTACATTTCGTCTTCTGGTTGAAACTTATCACGGGAATATTATGCAGATGGCTATGTCGAACTGTCACTAAAGATATATTACTTAACTCTCGCTTGGTGCCTTTCCTTCTTCTTACATTTTTATTTGCAGCCGGCTATTTAAAAATGTCCATATCAGTTTTATTTTATGTCGGGCTTTTATTTGATCTCGTTGCAAAATATTTTTATAAACACAAATCTCTGGTTATTGTATCTTGGAGTGAATATTCTATTAAAAATTATTATTAAATCTATTTTCTCTAGAGTAGAAGTAAACGCCTCGAAGTATTCAAGGCAAATAGCAGTTATCAACTGAATTTTTTCTCTATGACTTTTCACATTCAATTCGGACGAAAATCCAAGTTGCTATGTTTTCAATAAATAAAAAGGTGCAGGTTATTAAGTGTGCTGTAACTGGTAATATTGTGAATGTTTATGAATGGTATGTATTAAGTGAGAATGTAATATATGTTAAGTGAAGTTTTTAAGGATGTGTTAGGAGATTCAGTGTTAAATTTAATAAGGGTAGTATTCTGGAATACAACATCCCACCCTTCTTCGAGAAAGAAAATTATCCTTGAAGAGAATAATTTTCTAGTAACTATATATTAAATTAAGATTAATTAAAAACTTGGATTTTCGTTCAATTACATTACAAAGGTTTTCAAAATTAATCTTTCATCAAAGGTTACAATAATCAAAAAGTTCTTAATACTAGAAAATTAATCTATTTACATTATATATTAACTAAATTTTTCCAATACTCAAAAAGTTCTTAACACTAGAAAAATAGTCCAAAATAGTCTATTTACATTATATATTAACTAAATTTAAATATTTCTCCTTGGAACCTTTTCTTTTCTTATCTAAAAATCATTATTACTTATTATATTAAATATATAATATTAATATTATTGTTTCAAAATTCTCATTTCCGTATATATATTAATTCCAAAATTTCTAATATATATATTACCTCTAAAATTTCCTTTCTTTCCTTTTCCGTTCGAATATATATAAATTCTAAAATTTCCAATATATATTACCTCTAAAATTTTCTATCTTTCGTCCCCCTCATTAACTTTTTTTTTTTTTTTTTTTTTTTTTTTTTTTCATTTCCGTCATTTCCTACAATTGTTAGATTATTTCATATATATTGAATAATAAAACAAAGGCCATTTGTTATGCGTTTATCTTTTCCTTAAATTTATGGAAAATTTTCCAACCGTGTTTAATTTTAAGATAATTGTTAAAAATTTGGTTATGTTGTGTGTATGAGTTATTTATTTATTCCGAAAATAGTTTTATATTATTATTGTGTAAAACTTTGAATTTATTTCCTATTTTGATTTCTGAGTTTTCATCGGATACTATGTGGTGTATTTCGTAGGGACCCTCCCATAAGGGAGCGAGCTTATTTTTCCTGGTATGGTTTTTTATGAGTACTTTGTCGCCAACTTTGAATGTTTTATGGCTTGTCCCTTTGTCATAACACGCTTTAGATTTTTCCTTTTTGTCCTGCAATATGTTTTTAGCAATCTTGTAACCGTACTGTAAGCGGGCTTTTAGTTCGTTAGCGTAGTTCTCGTAGTTGTAAGACGTTTGCGGATTTATGCTGAGCGAATTCGGTATTCGTGCAGGAAAACCATAGAGTAATTCAAAAGGGCTAAATGCGGTGCTACTGTGCGGTGTGGTGTTATACACAAACATTGAATATGGTAGCCAAGTATCCCATGAGAGTTGGTCCTTGTTAACGTAGTGTCTGAGATATTCGGCCAACGTTCGGTGGCTACGTTCTAAGGCTCCATTTGTTTGGGGATGATAAGGTGTTGTTTGTATCTTTTTGATTTTTAGAATCTTGCATATTTCTTTAAAAAGGTGGCTTAGGAAATTGGTGCCTTGGTCCGTTAATACCGCGTCGGGTATTCCGAAACGACATATGATTTTCTCCACAAAACTACGAGCTATGGTGGGTGCTTCCGCATTGGGTAGCGGTATAGCTTCAGTGAACTTTGTTAAGTCATCTTGGAACGTTAATATGTATTTATTACCTTCGTAACTAGTTGGGAGCGGGCCAACAATATCTAGAGCTACTCGTTCGAAGGGGGTTGTACTTGTTGTTGTGATTTTCATTGGGATTTTTCTGTTTAGCGTTAGTTTTCGTTGTTTAAAATATTTATTGTTTTCGGCTTAGTGTTGTCATTGTCCATAGCTTTAACTGCTGTCGGAACGTCTACCTTTTCAGTCTTACTCACTGCTGATGGATCGTTTAGTTTCTCAGTCTCATTTACTGATTCGAATAGTTCTTCAGACTTATTAGCTGTTAGAACATCTTGGTTCCCAGTCCTATTTGCTGTTTGAACTATTTCTTCAGTTATATCTGCTGTAGAAACATTTAATCCGTCAGTCTTTGCTGCTGAAAAGATTTGTTCATCAGTATTAGCTGCTGAACTGACTTGGGTTTCGAATTTTATTGCAACTATTGGGTCTTCAGTCTTTAACACTGCTGAATTTTCAGTCTTTGTTGCTGAAGTGCCGTGGTTGTCTATTGGGATAGCCGGAATATTAGGGGTTTCTGTTTGTATATTTTCTGCAGGATCCGAATTTTCAGTCTTTAATACTGCTGAGTTTTCAGTCTTGGTTGCTGAAGTGTCTGCGTTGTCAATAGGGATATCTGAGATATTAGCGATTTCAGTCTTTAATACTGCTGAAAATTTCGGATTTTCAGTCTGTGTTGCTGAATTGTTTTCCAGAATGGGAGTATGAATCGGAGTCTTTATATTAGGGACAGGGTTATCTTCGTTTATATGGCTTGGTTTATAGGAGTATGTGGGCTCAGGGTAAATTTGGCTAGGAGCTTCATTAAAATGGTCGTTATCTATTTCCAAAGATCTAATGCTGTAAGCAGAAAAATTTTGTTTGTCTTCCATAAATTTTGGTTGGCGTCAGGCCTCGTTTTCCGACTCTTGCACCCGAGAAAAGTGAACATTTTGTCTATCGTTTTGTCTATTGGTGCTCCTAGAATTTTCACCAAAACGATTTTCAGAGTTTGTAGGATTATTTCGGAATGGGTTACGCGTTGTTGTACCTTGTTGGTAATTTGTTGAAGCCGATCCATTCCTAGATATCTTGTATCTACACTCATTCTCTGTGTGATTATTTCGTCCACAGAAATTACATACAATGTTATATTCCCTTTTTATGGGTTGTCTATTCGGAAAAAAGTTGGATTGCATGTTCCGATAACATGTGTCCTGTGTATGCCCTGGCTTACCACAGGTTTGGCAGACTATACTATTGAATGTAGGTTTTTCATTGTATTGATATGACCTGGGAGAATTGTCCATTCGAGCACCATGTGATACTACATGTGCAATCGACTGTTTTAAATTATTTCCCCCATGGACTTTAGCTAGTATCTTTAGCTGTTCGTTCATTAGTCCATCTTCAAATGTTTGTACGGCCAATTTTTTGTTTTCTTCCATTAAATATTCCCTAACCACCGCGTCTGCTGTTATTTCACACGTGGCAGAGTTTAAAGTCCTTAGAGCATTCGCGACTCTATCACCGTATTCCCGGACGGTTTCTCTGTAGCGTTGTTTCAGAGAAATCAACTCATTTTGTGCCGTCGACCGAGATTGCTCCTCTTTATATTCCGATTCGAGTTTATCTTTTAAATCCTCCCACTTAGCGATTTTGCTATACCTGATCAGATCGTAAGCATGACCCTCTAGTCTATTTTTGACTAGCTCTAAAAACGTCTCGTATATATCCGGGTCTGCCTTCTTTATGGATCTAAATAAAACGTCTCCCCCGGAAATAAATTTACCTAAGTCGCAGGGTTTCCCGTCAAAGGTAGGGACGATTCTGAAAACATCAGAAATTCCGACAGACAGAGCCATTTCAGGGGTTTTACTGAGTATCTGTTGATAGTGGAATTGTTCTTCCCCCTGCCTAGCCGCCTGTCTCGTGTAATATGGGCTCGTAATATTGAAAATTTGAATTAAAGTATGGCGAAAATTTGTTATCAATTCTTAAAAATATGGTTTATGAAAAAATGTGGTTATGGAAAAATTGGCCTTTCTTTTTGTTATTCAATATATATATATATAGGAAACAAAAATAAATTGGTCCCAAAACTGAAAAGAAAGAAAATTTTCGAAGAGAAAGAAAAGAAACGGAAATGTCGTCGAAAAACTGAAAAGAGAATTTTCAAAGAATATAGATAGAAATTTCTATCGAAAAAAATGTATGTTAGTAAAAAGGAAAGCTTCCAAGTAGAAAATATTCCTAAAAAAAATTAGAGAGAAAAGTCGCAAAAAAAATTCTTACTCCACTAAATGTTCATTGCTGTCATACGTAATGTTGATAGAAGTCTTTGTCTTGAGTTTCTTATTGTTGTGTGTTCTTCTTTTTTTTTTCACTTTTTTTTTTTTTTTTTAAATATTTTAATTATCGCCAGGCAGACTTCACGTCCTAGAAGTTGAATATCCTGGTCTTTTTTTTTTCGTGGTTTTATGTGTTTTTTTTTTTTCGTTGTGGAGACGTTTTCATTTATCCTTTGGGTTTTTTTTCTTCTCGTTTTTCTCTTTTTGTTTTAATACAAAACAAAAACCATATAATTTATTACAAATAAAAATATGATTGTAATCTTGCTATGCAATAATAATAAATAATTTACTTCAAACTATTAAAGGAAATTCTTACTTCGGGCGTAATTTATATGTCGTTTAATATTTTTTTTTTTGCGTTAAAGATTACTTTTTTCTTTTCGTTGTTTTATGTTTAAAATTTTTTTTTCTTGTTTTTTTTTTTCGTTGTTTTATGTTTAAATTTTTTTTTTCTTGTTTTTTTTTTTTTCTTCTTATTTTCTTTTTATTTGGGATCCTTTGGTTGGATCATCCCACCGCTGCCACCAAGTGTTGAGGTCCGGCGCCGTGCTTCCTCGGTTGAGGGAAGAGCGGGGACCTTTTATTATTCCTTTTCTTCTTGAAAAATGCTGGTCCTGTTCTACATTTCGTCTTCTGGTTGAAACTTATCACGGGAATATTATGCAGAAGGCTATGTCGAACTGTCACTAAAGATATATTACTTAACTCTCGCTTGGTGCCTTTCCTTCTTCTTAGATTTTTATTTGCAGCCGGCTATTTAAAAATGTCCATATCAGTTTTATTTTATGTCGGGCTTTTATTTGATCTCGTTGCAAAATATTTTTATAAACACAAATCTCTGGTTATTGTATCTTGGAGTGAATATTCTATTAAAAATTATTATTAAATCTATTTTCTCTAGAGTAGAAGTAAACGCCTCGAAGTATTCAAGGCAAATAGCAGTTATCTACTGAATTTTTTCTCTATGACTTTTCACATTCAATTCGGACGAAAATCCAAGTTGCTATGTTTTCAATAAATAAAAAGGTGCAGGTTATTAAGTGTGCTGTAACTGGTAATATTGTGAATGTTTATGAATGGTATGTATTAAGTGAGAATGTAATATATGTTAAGTGAAGTTTTTAAGGATGTGTTAGGAGATTCAGTGTTAAATTTAATAAGGGTAGTATTCTGGAATACAACATTTCTTTCGCTTGGATATACAAAGGACAGGTTTTATCCATGGACGAGTGAGGGAGCGAGCAGTTTGCGTACATAGTGCGACTGCCATTAATGGGGCTATGAGGTGGTAGATTACTCTTTTCGCACATTGTGGTATTAGTGCAGCGTTTTGTGGTATGGCCGAGTCGTTGGCAGTTGCGGCATCTCATGGGGTTGGGGATATATTCGCTGACCTTAGCTTTATAAAAACCGATGTCAACCGACTTCGGTGGTTGGAATAGGTTAAAAGTAAATAACATAAGTCCGGAGGGTCTTCCCACTTTACAGTCATCTACTTTGGTAAATTTGTACACATCTGTGACTTTTTGTTGACCCATTTCGGCTATTATCTCCGCTTCCGAGATGTTTATGAGTCATGGGGCGTACACTATGCCTTTGCATTCATTTAATTTTTCGTGTAATTTTACAGAAACGGGACACACGCTGCCAAAGTTTGTTATTTTAAGAAAACGGTCTGCGATTTTTTGAGAATAAGCTTTTACTAATAATTGTCCGTCTCGTAGAACCGTGATTTGTTCATATTCTTTGCTAACATCGTTGTTTAATTCCGGTTCGTTTACCGAAATACGACCACGACGACGAATAAAACACATGAACGTTTCGATATATAAATCCTTAATTAAACGACAAAACGGTTGATTCAAATGACAAACGAAAAATCTCTCTAATTTGCATAATGCAAAAACTGACAACGACAATAACAACCGAAACTATGACAACACAAACTAATGACAAACGATGTATAACAAAAAGGGCAAGTGCTGCCAAACATGCAACTTAATTATAAATTATAACCAATTAATAACAAAACATAATAAATAACAATGTAATAACAAAACGACTAACAATATATTAACAACCAATAATAACACTAAAACAAACGATGATGAACAAATGGCTGGAAACTCATTAGTTCAAGCGGGACGCGGCAATCGTCTATCACTTTTTTAATTAAAAATGGGCTTAGAGATGAAATAGGCTAACCACTCTCCTTGGATGATATAATTAGAAATTTTGGATCTTTTGTATTGTTCATTGTTGGTAAGCTAGGAAAAAATGCCTCTGTTTTCATAAGTGTCCTTTTTATTTTGTTTGGTCGAATATCACTATTTGTATCTTCCGTAAGATGGCTAAACCGGTTACTATTCACATTTGGCCCGCAGGTCATTTCGTTGCAATTGTTTTACACTACTCTTTTGTCTTAGAAACACAGCACACTGCACAACAAGGGTCTGGTCTGTTGTTTTTTTTTTGTTTTTTTTTTTTATTTTGTTTTTTTTTTCACTGCACTATTACACAAAGGGGATGTAATATAATTTTGTAACGTAGGACTGATGTTACATGTACTGAACACAATTCGCGACGATCTAAACTCGACGACGGTTGGAAAGGGAATGAATATTAATATTAATAATGCTGTAAGAACTAAATAGGCGTTGATATTATTTCTCTCCACTTCGTCCATAGTCGCTAACTACGAAACAATATCTTCGGTGCCGTAGAATATGCTAGTGCAGCACTATAAACCATATAAAATAAAGGTGATTGACTAGACCATTTAAAATAAAGGCGATTGACTAGGTTTCAGATTATTAAATATTATTTGAATATGTAGTGTTTAATGAGAACTATTCGTATAGAATTGCACTAACATACATTTGTCGTCTGTCACTCTACCAATAACCACTATTATTCAGTCAATAAATTTGAGATAAAAACATTTAACAACCAGTTAGTACTTACTACTTTAATAAGCTTAATAACAACATATTTCACACATAATTGGAATCGATTTTTTTCTATTTCACATCTACAGTAGAGACAAACAAATTTATAAATACACGGGTTTTCACGGGAGCACTCACATGTTACCACACCTTAACTTGTTTATCGAGTGCAGTGCATCAAAAACAAGTATGTAATGTTAATCATAAGTAGATGGAAATTATGACAAGGAAAGTGTTTGAAAATGCAAATTGATAAAATCTACTCACCGTTTGATCGACGCCACACAACAGTTTAAGAACACTCATTCGACCATCCACATTCCCTAAATCCCAAAACACTTTGCGCTTTCTTAATATTATCAAAATATAATTTGAAGCAATTCTTTTTTATTTCAAATCTAGAGCAGCAGCAAAAAAATTCATAAATTCCATGGTTTTCACAAACACCTATACCACGCGCCAACATTCGACATTCCGGGAGCAATTATTCACCCATCCACATTTCACAACCCTAAAATACTTCGCAACGATTTTTCGATAATTTTACGTGTCCCGATGCTTAAAAATGAACCACACACTCAGTGTTCAATAAGGAATGTAAATCGCTCCAGTTGCAATTTAGCATATCTGATTTAACACATGATCCTGATCACTCCATTGCACTGCAACTGATTCAGATAGATGTTTAACTGTTGCGATTGCTCACATATAAGTTCTTGTGTTTTTTTAAAAAAGCACGAATCACAACTTTATTGTATTATAATCTCTAAGCAATTAACTACAGACTAATTTTCATATTTATACTAGCTGCCATGCGACGTTGTCCCGGATGCTGGGTCGTAAAATATCATGATGCAACATTGTTGTCATCCCAGATGCTGCGTGATGATGAAGCATTGCTAGTGCGACAATGTCCATTGTGATGAGCTGGTTCTATGGTGATACGCACGGATGCGTGCACAGATGTCTTTATGGAGCAAGTACGTGCTTATGGGTGGTAATACGTGCGCAGATGTTTTTATAGGGCAAGTGCGTGCCTATGGGTGGTCATACGCATGAATGCGTATGCAAATTGATTTGTGTTTAATGTGGATGCCTGTGTGGATTACAATGTACTAAATCATTAGCCGTGTGTTAACTTATATAAGTCACAAGCAGGCAAACAAAATTCAAACAAAACTTGGGGCTATACTCGAAGTACCAATAATACCGGCGGGGTTTACAACCAACTGTCCACGCGTCCGCTATCCTGAAGCAACAATTTACCGAAGTGGTTCACGCCCACCGTTTACGCCTCTATCCCTATCCTCTAATGTGGAGCATTTCTGCTTATGATACAAAGAAAATTCAACCGAACTGCGAAAAGGAAATTGCTTGGTGCTGATCGTTAACAAGGGTGCATGCGGTAGCCGCGGGATTTCGTTGGGTTATTCTCTTTAACAGAGTGAATGAAAGTTTAAGGAGCGACTTTAGAATCAACTCTGAATAGTTCTGAAGGCACCACACAGTTGTCGTTATGTTAAGTAAGTGTTATTATTTACTTATTTAGTTACGTGGTGCATTTATATAAATAGAGTTCTGGTATTAAGTCGTTGTCTTTTATAATGTTCCCAACTCTTTTTTTTTTTTACACTAACGCGCGCGTTAAAGTCGCTATCCGACCAAGTGTGAACAAAAAAGAACAAACATTTATATTGGTTTTAAACGTAATTTAGTGCTGTTGGCACGAGCTGCCTACTTCGAAAACCAAACAATGCTTTTCTTCATGGAAGATGACTTCAATTAACAGCTCTTTGTTTACATATACGGAACCAGTACCGCTGCCCAGTATTTAAATATATTCCCATGATCCTTATCTTGATCCATCAACATTGAACCGATTATACTCATCGTTATCGTTTATGGGAGAAAGGCTGCACATATGGTGCACGTGTGTACACAATATTTAGGATGGTACCTTTGAAGCACGTTGATAGGACTTTTGTCGAGGTCCTTTACAGAGTCATAAAATTGCCGCCGCGCATGTTATGATACTTACCAACTTTACTTGAGAGTTGGTCATCTGGTCCGCAGAGTTGGGTCCAGGGGAATTTGTGTGTTGAAAATCTGGTTCGTATTTCACGTCTTGGATTCATGTTGAATTCAATATGGACAAATAGAACGTTTAGTTCAATTTGTTTGATATTGAATTTGATATGGGCCCGTTTAATGTATGAGGCAATCCTACGGCTTGGGGAGTGCTTCATCCTTTTAGTGGATGATCTTGCGTGTACCGCAATAAATTGGTGGAGACTGGCTCCAAAGAGGTATGTATTAACGGGTGGGTGGTTTTGGACGTAACAGATCCAAGACTGCAATTTTTCTTAGACCACCAATTCTACTGCTGGGTGTTCATTTGCGGGGGGTTATGGGTTTTGTGTAGAGTGTGTAGGTATGTCTCGCAGGACAGGGCACTGGTTCACCTACTGTTCGAGCGCCGCTATTTTTTTCTTCCGGCGTCTCTCTTCTAGTCGGGCTCTTGCCATCGCAAGTTTACCCTCCAATTCACTTATTTCCTCTTCTTTATCCTCAGACTCTGAGGATGCAAGAAAAGCGAATGAATTTTTTGCCCCATAGATGTTAAAGTTGGAGGGGAAGGGAACCTCATTGTCCCTCTCCATTTGCTGTTCTCTTTTCTCCATTGCTAATTTCGCGGTTTTACTACGAGTCACAATGGGATTTTTCGGAACACCTTTTCTTTTGTGTGTTGTCGTGTTTTTTTCTTCGTCCGTGATCATGCTGGTACTTTCCAGTTTCTTTTCATAAAAAAAAAAAACTATACTGCTATACGAACCAACTCGATTTTTCTGTACCCTGACTCGAACTCGCCTATCGCCGACACTCGCGCTAAACGACAGCTTAAAAATTGAATGCTTAACGAGCAATATATTGTTAGTGATTATTTTCGCACTTGCGGCCGCGGTGATATATTTTGTTTTTGTTAATTGCGATTATTATTATTTTTCGCGCTTCACTGCACTTTTTACGTGTTTATTATGTTTTGTTTTTTTTGTTTGATTATACGTTTTTTTTTTGCCTTTGTGTTTTTTTATTATTTTTTATTTTTTATTTTGGTCGATTCACTCAGTGCCGCACTTCACAACAATTATTTAATACTTTTAATTAATATACTGTTCGTTTTTAAAGTGCAATAACTGTTAACGTTTTTATTTATTTAATTTGTATGTTAAACTCCAGTGTTTACAACACTGTAAACTTTGCCTAGATTCGATTTGGAAAATGATCAATACACCATAACTAGAAGAAATTATTCGCAATTGATTTTTATATTGAGTTAAATTCTTTTTTTTTTCACAGTGCGAAACACATCGTTCGTGTAAAAAAAAAGATTTTACCCAGGTGATCACTGAAGAATGGTTGTGCAGGGATGTTCGGAATTGTTCACTGTTCCCTTGTTGGAGATCCGTTGCTCGTTTGGTAGCACAACACAACGCGTATCGAAGGCAGGATGCCGGCAATGCGAGCTACGAGAGGAACCCGATGAAAAAGCAGAAAAACGGAAGCACAAAAACCAAAACTCTGAATTCGAGGTGTACCTTTATTTCCTTATTATTTAAATCGGATGTGACTTGTTGTTCCGTTTGACTGGTGCTGATGATGCTTGCTCCCATGTAACTGTCGATTCAAAAAAGAGACGCTGCTGATCTTATGGGGTTATGGTCTTGGTAGGCGGATGTGGCTGCCGTACGCGTCGTTGCTTCGATGTTCGTAACCGGTGTTGTGTCCAAATGATATCGGTGACTGTTTGATAGCTCGTTTGTCAGGTTGCGTGTTCATTTTCACTTAGTAGGTCACCAATTATGGGGTTATGGTCTTGGAGTGTCGGCCCGACACAGGTTCACCAAGACGTCCCAAACTTCATGAACGTTCGTCGGTTCGTGATTAAACTTTGCTCTCCGGTGTCTCGTCGCTCAGGAAAAAAACACTCGCGTCTCCTTTGTTTAGTGTTTTTATTCGGTGACAAAATTTATTTTATATTCAACTTGGTATTTTGATTCTTACATGAAATTAGTGTTTTGATATTCTTAAGCGAAATACTTATTTTAATTCTCCAAGGAAACTGGTGTTTTATGATCTTACGTAACCTAATGTATTTGTACACCGGATTTATGGAACATAGGAATTCTAATTCTTAAACGGGAGTTATATTTATGATCTTAAATAACTTATTATATGTTGTACAGTATCTATTGAACTTAACACTTCTAATTCCTAAATGAAAAGTATATTTTATGTTCTTAAATGCTAGTTATATTTATGATCTTAAATAACTTATTATATGTTGTACAGTATTTATTGAACATAGAACCTCTAGTTCGTAAATGAAAAGTATATTTTATGTTCTTAAATGCGAGTTATATTTATGATCTTAAATGAAAACAGTATTTAATGATCTTGAATGAAAACAGTATTTAATGATCGTGAATGAAAACAGTATTTAATGATCTTGAATGAAAACAGTATTTAATGATCTTGAATGAAAACAGTATTTAATGATCTTGAATGAAAACAGTATTTAGTGATCGTGAATGAAAACAGTATACGATCTACATAGTATTCATAATCTTACTACACTTACTATTCGTCGACGCAGGTACTGAGGATGGAAGAATGGCGTAAGTATTTTTACTTTAAACAATTTGAACCACTGTGTTCACCGGTAAAAAGAAACTATAACACTGGGTCAAGCACTAGCTTTATTCTTAGTGGTGAAGTAAGTATTTTTACTTTAAACAATTTGAATCACTGTGTTCACCGGTAAAAAGAAACCGTAACACTGGGTCAAGCACTAGCTTTATTCTTAGTGGTGAAGTAAGTATTTTTACTTTACTCGCGCGGTAGTAATATTTACTTCGTATGGTTGGCCGTGAAATTTTGGCGCTGTAACACCGAACTCGTATATTTGGCCACCGAAACTTAACACCCTCTAAGGAACCAAATTGCTTGTCTTGGTCGCTAGCTAACTGACTATTTATAAATTAACGTGGGGGCACGACCTGCCCTCACGGAATCCAAGACGCGATTGAGTATCGCCACCGAAGCGACAGAATACCAAAATTCTATCCATCGCCTCGATGACCGTATTTGGTAATTTTCCTTTTCGAATTGGTGTACCACCAAAGAAGGGTTGAAACGCGCACAGACGATGATCCCCTTTGGTTGCTCATCGCTTGTGTCGCCCAGCATGCGAACCATGAACATGAAATTAAATAAAAATAAACAACCTTCGCAGCTGGGGCAAGTCATCCTGAAAAGGGTTTAAATGTTTCCACGATCAGCGACTGTGTAAAGCATTATTGCTGATCGTGTACATCCCATTTCCATAAAAGGATATGTTGATCCGACCAGCATTGTGTGGAACATTCATGCTGATCGGGCGCGCGTTGCTGGCGTCCTCTTATATGAATCGCCATGCACGTCTATGGGGAAAATTCTTTCCTCTTGTGTGCTTGGACAACGCTAAGGGTTTATGTCGGCTACGTAATGTTGTACCGAGTTGTATTTTAGGGGCATTTCACTGGTGCCAATAAATTCGCTTGTCGGACGCTGTGGTCGATCGATGTAGGTATAGACGTCCGCAAAAAGGGAGAAATATCGCCTGTAGTATGCGGTAAACACATTAGGAGGCATTTCTTTGGTGCTTTTGGGCAGTGTTGATTGCTGCATATGCAACCGGATTTGCCTTTGGTGTACATGGTGCGATTCGCACAACTATGCCCTTGTAGGAAATGTCTGTTGCTGCTGATGTATTTTTCGTATCAGCAGACATTGTGCTCCACAGGTTTTTGGTGGATATTGGTATGACCAATGCAGGTAAGTACGCGCTTTTTATGAGTTAGGACTCGCGTGTAAATGATTACCTGGTGGTAGCTGAGCAGGTAAGTAAGCGTTTGCAAGAACCGCTACAACCTCATCATCGGTGACAACCAACCAACCTGGGCCGTGACAGCTGCCGCGCAGCTGGTATACTGCAAATGTACTAGATTTCTCCAGCACATCCAACTGCCAATCCGCAACAATGGCTGTTATTGTTTTTAGATATTATATCATCATCATATGACTACATTAGATCCGATTAAGAACGGTTGCATGAACATTTAAACACAACTTACCGGCTTCCGGCTGGCTAGCCCGTGGGTGTCTTCTTCCGGCTTTCGACTGTTAGTCCGTAGTAGAGTGGTCCCCACTGGAGGAGCGAGAGAAGTAAGGCGAGGGTGCACAAGTGGGACGATCTGCCGACTTGTTTATGGCCGGGAACTTCCTTCTTGCCTGTTGGCCTCCGTCTGGCTAGCCCGTGAATTGCTTCCGGCTCGTCTTTTGGAAGGGGACTTGCTTCTTGTGTAAGCCCAGCTGGTCCAATTGGGTGTATGGGTATTATTATTAGGCTATAAGGGTGCCGTCGTTGGCACGGGTTCTATGCCTATGCCTCGTTTGTTGTCGCCAAAGGTGGGTTAAGGTTTGGGGTTTCTGTTCGCTATTGTTCCTGAAAGTCTTCCGTTTTGTTCAAGAATAAAAACACTTTCCATCCATTGTAAGCACTTCTTATTTTATTCATTTAAACCAAAAATGTCATAACTAAACAAACCACACAAATTTACAAAACTGTTTTTTCTCCGCTTAATAAATTACGGCGACTCCAATGTTCAACTAACAAATGCTCCGATAATTACAGTGTCCGGCTAATCGTTAAGAATTACACAAGATTTCACAATAAACTATAAATGGGGCACGGACTAAAGTTGAAAGGATAGTAATTAAAACCAAAAGATAGCAAACGGCAAAGACTTCACATTCGCTGGTTATCAGTCAAACTTTAAAATAACACTGTTTGGCTTTCGAATTGTAATCGATTTGAACAAAACAACTGGATGCACACTTTCACCGACTGTAGCTATTCTCTGACTAAACTCATCATGCCACAAAACCCACTATCCGTAAGATAAAAATAAAATAAAATAAACATTTTACATAATTCCCCCTGGCTAATCGACCTGTAGGAAAAATAACCTCCGACGATCGGTCTCATTCAAGATGCGCACACACACCATGATTACCCCGGCTGCCCATGCTGAACATCTTTCAGCATGCGAATCGTGGACACACCGATACTCTTGCTTGAGACGAGAGATACGCTTGCAGCTGGGGGCAAGCCATCATACGATTTTGTTTACTTTATCGTAAACTGCGTACAGCGCTTAAGCTGATCATGCTTATTACCTGAACCGACCGAAGGGTCGAAGTCTCGTGTGTAGTGATGATGTTACCGAGAATTCTGTTTCCCTCGGCGGCCAGTCGCGAAGCATGATACTCCTTGGGGTCTCGTGACCGGTCGACAAGCGCCCAGAAAAAATCAAAAACAGAAAACAATCAAAACGGTTGCAGATGTGCACCCGTTGTATAAAGGGACGTCGGATGTTTATACAATTGGCAACTGCGTACAGCAATTATGCTGGTCGTACATCCCTCGTTAGCAATTGGTGCCGCATTTTCGCTGGTGCTATGTTGATTTGGTTCTCTTGGGGCAGGTAGGCATGGTTCATACATTGCCCGTGGATTGGTTTAGCCACGGAGATGCTCGCTGTAAAACAGAAACGAGAGAACATCTCCTGCACGTGTGCGGTGGTATAGGACAGGAGATGTGCGCGCCCAAATATATTTCAGGTTGCGTCGGTTGTTTAGTGATGCGACCGTTTTTCTACAGAAGAAGATGGTGCACTCTGGTGGAAATCATGCTTGGGATAAATATCGTTGGCGCCATATAATGCCGCCGTAATACTTGAATGGGATTTCTTTCTCAGGGCTTTATCGAAGATGCATTGCATGCATCTTGTGGGGAAAACTCATGAGTAGAAATGTCTGCATGTAAATGCAGTGAATGAAAAATTGGTATGCCCATCTTCCCTGGCAAGCAATACCGCTCAGCCATACCTGCCCAAAATACTTGTAGTCTAGGGTTTTTTGTAGGCTTTTGGGATGTTACCGAAATATAGATGAAACGGTAAGTAGTGGCATTAGAAGAAACCGCCACAGGTGTAAACCAAAATCAAAGAAACAACCTTTTCTTGGGCCGCGGATGCGGTAACTTTTTCTTTATTTTACTTAGTTCAGTTCAGGTTCGTTTTACTACAATTGACTTATGCTCCTCTAGGTGCTGTCGGATACTAATTTTACAGTATTAAATCAATGACGCCACTTCGACTGTCTGCTTCTAACTCATTGTTCTCCGAACGGAACTCCCTATTTATAGTCAGAATCTGCTTCAAATTTCCGCATATCTTCCCATGATCATAGCTGTCCTCCAGACTGCCACCTGACGCCAGTCGCAGTCGAAGCCCAAGCCAACGACGATGATCGCAACGTTTAAACTTTTCACATCACTTGGAACAACCAACAAAAACTAAATAATTAGATGAAACAAGATATAGGTATATTTTATTTTCCGTTTAAAGTTTTTCCGAAACATAAAAGAATCGGCGTTCACATTTTTTCTCTATTTTCTTCCGCACGCGCACACGACTTCTTTGTTTTAAAATTGCTACTATCGCACGCGTCGACCACTCGATTTCAACGTTTGCTCCGATTCGAATTTGAATATTTTTCTTGTGCGGAGCGACAAACCACACTGCTCAACGCACATCGAACAAGAGACCTATGGGTCTTTTATATTTAGTATTACGCGGCGTGTCGATCAGGGTGCTACAGGGCACAGGTTAACCGCGTAACCCCACTAGTTTCTTCCTAATCTGACTCCTTTTTTTTTGCTACGAACGCCTTTTTTTTGCAGCTTAATCGTCAAATAAAACACACACTTAGTTCAGCGCGATTCAATTCGCAATACCTTAATATTTATTTTTATTAATGAAACCGGTTTACTATTTACAATTTTAGTTTTGGTGTGCGGTGCTAGCACTCGTGATGCACGATCGTCAAAATATAGCTTTACATAAAAGTTAATTCTTGTTTAATAATCACTATTCTTGTTTTGTTATACCGCACTAGCACTCTTGATGCGCAATCGTCAAAATATACTTTACATAAAAGTTAATTCTTGTTTTGGTATACGCACTAGCACTCTTGATGCGCAATCGTCAAAATATACTTTACATAAAAGTTAATTCTTGTTTTGGTATACGCACTAGCACTCTTGATGCGCAATCGTCAAAATATACTTTACATAAAAGTTAATTCTTGTTTTGGTATACGCACTAGCACTCTTGATGCGCAATCGTCAAAATATACTTTACATAAAAGTTAATTCTTGTTTTGGTATACGCACTAACACTCTTGCTGCACAATCGTCAAAATATACTTTACATAGACTAACACCGTACGATTTTTCTCAACGACCATCACCGTATAATTTTTCTCAAAAGACTGACTAGTTAATTCATCCTGGTCACTAGGGTTGCCTCATATGCAACCCCTTTTTCTTTCTTTTTCTTGGTTTCATTTCTTTTTTTGCACACTCAGCACCAGGACCCAAAACAGACCACCGCCTCGACTACCATGTACGGTGCGCCTTTGGCTTTTTGTCGGGCGAACAAGAAAAAAAGGAAAGGGTGAAACATACACACGGCAATCGCGTCTGCCGCTTACGTGTATATCCCCTAGCATGTAGACATGGGATCATCGCAATTCACATGATTTGCAGGTTTGCATAGGGGTTGAATTGTTTACACGATCACTACTGCTTGAAGCATTATTGTTGATCGTGCAAACTTCGCCAGTGTATCTTCCCTAGGCACGACGGACATTCATACGATCGCGACTACAACCAAGATCGCCGCCGATCGCATATCGCTCGTCGTGCAAAAGGTGCAGGTGGCTATTCCCTGTGTTTGCTTCTCTTGTAGGCAAGCATGGTGTTGCTTGCCTGTAGGTTGGTTTTTTGCTACCGAATTGCCCGCCGTGTTCGCTGATGAAAAAGGGGCAGCTTGCCTGTGCGTGTCGGTGGTAGATCGCAGATATTCTTGTCCGAATATCTCGATTGCTCCGTTGGTTGAGGATGCGACCGTTTTTCTCCACTCGAGAAAGGGTGCATGTTGGCGGAAACCAATATTGGAATATTTTCCGTTGACCGTTGGCGCCGGTTGAAATTCCCCGGTGTGTGCCGCATGTTGAGCAAATTTTATCGGATATTCATGTTGTGCTACGCACAAACAAACCATTCATCCTTGCAGGAAATTTTACTCTTTTTTCCTATAGAACTTGATGCTCTGCGACGACCAGGCTTTTGTTGTTTCCGCTGGAAATGTGAGGCGGGCGGTGGCGTTGGGGGAAACCGCCACAGCACTCCCCCCCCAGTGACGTAGTCACGATACCAAGTCAGGGCACTGGCCGCCTCATTGACGAAAGTACGTCCGGACACGGAAGAGAAGCAGAGCGTTACGCGCGATGCAGAACCACCCTACAACGGCGTATTATGCCGTTGTCAATGGAGCCGTTTACGCCGCGGTGATGCCGGCACGGGCAAAGGTGCGCGGTACGGTCCATGTGAGATTTGTTTTTAATGGTGGTGAGCGGTAATTTCCGTTTAAATGGACCCCATGTGGCCCGCTGACATTGGTTCTCCAAGGTGTCTGCGGTGTGGTGTGGTGTGGTGTGGTGTGGTGTGGTGTGGTGTGGTGTGGTGTGGTGGAAGTCTCGCTGGAATTGGTACTCCCAAGTGCCAACGTTGTGGGTGGAGGTCTTCGCTAGCCGTATCAGTTCACTCCTTTCTGACTGAAATCGCGCCCTGCTGATACACTCGAGAGCGGCTTCGCGTAAGGGGGCCGTCGTTTTTATCCGGTATCCCCGCCGATGTCGCCGATGGTGATCCTGTTGCAGGAGTAGGTTCGGGGCTGCTCTCCTCCATGAAACACGGTTTTAATCGCTCCACGCTAACCGTACTAGACCTCCCTCGAATGTCCAACTCGTACACCCGCTCGTTGATTCTGTTTAGAATCTTGAACGGGCCCTCATAGGGAGGGTCGAGTGGTCTCTTCACTTTGTCCACCCTAACGAAAACATGCGTGCAACTATGCAACGCGGGGTGGACGAAAACTCTTTTCGCACCGTGTCTGGCCACCGGTTTTGGCCTGATCTTGCGCATTAAATCACGCAAGTAGCCCACGCTTTTTAATGGGTCCGCTGGTGCCTCGCCGTCCACGAACAGTTCGCCGGGCAAAACGAGGCTGGTGCCGTATGTCAGTTCGGCAGCGGACGCGCCCAAATCCTCCTTTATACATGTCCTCAAACCAAGGAGGACAGTGGGGAGGGCGTCGAACCACTGCGTGTCGTTGTGACACATTAGGGAGGCCTTTAATGACCTGTGCCAACGCTCTATCATCCCGTTGGATGAAGGGTGGTATGCGGTCGTACGATCCCGCCGACAGCCCAGCAACTCTGTGAGCTGTCTGAAGATCGTAGCCTCGAACTGAGGGCCTCGGTCTGATGTTAGCGTTGCCGGTACGCCAAAACGTGTAACCCATGTTGAATAAAACGCCCTGGCGACGCTTTCGGCTGTAACCACTCGTAGCGGTGTCGCTTCCGGCCATCGCGTGAAACGGTCAATCATTGTCAGGATGTAGGAAAAACCTCTCGAGGGCGTCAATGGTCCCACGATATCTATATGAACGTGCGCGAAACGTGCCTCGGGGAGCTTAAACTGGGCCGGCTCCAGTACGTTGTGCCGTCCTACCTTACAACGCTGGCATTTGAGGCACGCGCGAGCCCAACTTGTGAGGTCCTTGTTCATGTGTGGCCATACGAACTTACGTCGAATGGCCGTGGCGGTTGCGCGACCGCTGGGGTGAGCTGGATTGTGGAAGGTTTCGTAAACTCTTCTTCGCAGTTCAGTGGGGATATACGGTCTGACCGTTCCCGTGGAGACATCGCACCAGATCGCATCCGTCGAGTGCCCCAGTGGCAACTTTCTCAACAGAAGTGCGGTGTCCGCTTTTAACAGAGCCTCAAGCTGGCTGTCTTGCTTCTGGGCTTGGGCCAGGTCAGCGTCCGCGATGGCGGAGCGCAACTGTATTGTGTCCACTCGAGAGAGTGCGTCCGCGATAATATTCTGGTCGCCCGGAATGTGCCTAATCTCGGTGGCGTATTGGCCAATTAAGTCGAGCTGGCGCTCCTGACGTGGTGATGCGTTTCCGGACCTCTTTCGGAAGGCGTAGCTCAAAGGCTTGTGGTCCGTTCTTATCACCACTGGGCGGCCCTCCACCATGTGACGAAAATACTTAACGGCGCTATATATAGCTAGCAACTCTCTATCGTATGTGCTGTATTTCCGCTCGGTATTACTGAGTTTTCTCGAGAAAAAACCGAGCGGTTCCCAACTTCCGTTACTCTCCTGCTCCAATACCGCTCCTATTGCGGTGTCTGACGCATCGCATTGGATGGCCAACGGAGCACCTTCCACAGGGTAGCGCAGCAGTGCTGCGTTCGCGAGTTGTGTCTTAGCCTGGCGAAATGCGTTCTCTGCAGCTTCCGTCCAGGCGATTGGGCGCTTATCGTTCTTTTTTGCCCCTTTTAAATATTCGTTTAATGGGGCCTGGACATGCGCGGCGTTTCGTAAGGTTGGCCGATGAAAATTGAGCATTCCCAGGAAACGCCGTAACTCGCGGACGTTGGAGGGTCGGGGAAATTGGTTGAGTGCTTCTACCCTGTCTGGCAAAGGCCGTATGCCCTGCTCGTTGATGTTATACCCCAAGTAAGTCACCTGCTTTTTGGCGAAGTGGCATTTGTCAGGGTTTATCACGAGTCCGAATCGACGGAGGCGTTCAAGCACCTGATTCAGGTGCTGGTGGTGCTCCGTACGGTTTCGGGAAGCTATCAGGATATCGTCTATATAAGCGTAGCAACAGTCCAAACCGCGTAGCGCTGTATCTATGTACCTCTGGAAAGTCTGTGCTGCGTTCCTGAGGCCAAAAGTCATTACCTTGAACTCATAGAGCCCGAAGGGTGTAATGACTGCTGTTTTAGGGATGTCCTCGTGTGCCACCGGAATTTGGTGGTAGGCTCTGGTTAGATCCAGGGTCGTGAAAACGGTGCATCCTCGTAGCTTGTACGAAAAATCGTATAGATGGGCTATGGGGTACCTGTCAGGGATTGTGACCGCGTTCAGCAGTCTGTAGTCTCCACATGGGCGCCACTCCCCATTTCGTTTCTTAACTAAGTGCAGCGGGCTAGCCCACGGGCTGACTGAAGGTTGGCAGATTCCCTTTTCGAGCATATAATTAAATTCCTCGCGTGCCGCTCGTTGAGCAAATTTTATCGGATATTCATGTTGTGCTACGCACAAACAAACCATTCATCCTTGCAGGAAATTTTACTCTTTTTTCCTATAGAACTTGATGCTCTGCGACGACCAGGCTTTTGTTGTTTCCGCTGGAAATGTGAGGCGGGCGGTGGCGTTGGGGGAAACCGCCACGGACCTCATCCTCGTGTCGCTGTTTGCATATCCTTTTTTCTCCCTCTTCCTTGCTTCGCTTCCTTTTCGCCGGAATTACACACAGGAAGAGTGATTGGGGAAAAACTATTGGCTGTGTTCAGTATATAACATTTGTGACTCTAAAGGTCAAACCAAATATTATACACTGGTATAAGGATTTAGTAATTTTAGGGATGTTAATTTAATTTATTTATTTATCTACTGTATGGTGGGAATAACTTTGATGTGATGTTTTGATAATGGGGAAGGATATGCAGATGCTAGGATTTTAGTCTTTTTAGGGGGTACTTTTATTATATAACAAATCTGATTTTCTCATAGCGAACGGTGTGCAGGTAGAACTACTTGGGCGATAATGGGGTGTTGGGCGCGATTGTCCGGGTGATGAGTACGTTGGGCGTGGGAATTGCAGAATTGCAATTTAGATGTGTCTATGGAAATGCATGCATTTCAAGGTAATTGGTTTGGAATAGGTAGAATGAGGGAAAATGCAAGATTGCAATTCTAAGTATGGGAATTGGGAATGCGTTTACCATAAGGTAGACATGTGATAAGGTTTCACATTCTACACCGAAAGGATTCCATGGATTGTAGCAAGAAATTATTTGATGCTACACTGAGAGAATGCTTTCGATTTTAACATTAATTAATATTGTCCCATATGTATGCAATACTATTATTTTTTGCAGGATAAATGTTAGGTTTAATTATTAGATCTGGATGATCTGGTATTGGGATTCTGCGTGTAACAGATTATAAGAGGCGTATACATGTTGTGTACGCGAATGTTAGGGTTATTTACTAGATTTGGACGAAGGCATTGAGATTCTGCGTGTAACAGAACTAAGCTCTACTTGTTTACCCGCTGAGGACGGGTTTCTAAAATATCTGTTGAAAAACAGTTCCGAGAAATAGCACGTCCGTACAATTTGGCTATCAAGAAGCAGCTGTCACTTCCAATACAGTTCAGATTGGTTATTTACCCCAGCTACACATCACTCTTCCGGAGAACTTTTACTATTAGGTCTTCAGAAATATGACGTACCACTCCCAGCATCGGATATGGCTGCATATACACCTTAGACTTTAATGCACTGAACTCGAAACAACAACTAGTGTTTACATGTTCGAGATAACATTTGATAAAGCGAATTTGGGTATTATTTATATATTCGGAATAACGTAGTATGATGCGCTAGAACTTCCTTCGGTAAATCATTGGCTATCAATGATGAACTCGAATTATGGTATTGGGTGTCTCTCAATACTGAAACATCTTCAAGAATTAAAACAAGTTTGTAATGCTCCTTTTCTGTAGCTGTCTTTCACCTTTTATTATACATAGATATATTGTATAAACGTACTGTTACAGGTTTTTGTTCAAAATTATATATATATTATATAAATTTGCTGTCACGGGATTTTGCTCATGTCACTCTTATTATGTATATATATATTACAAACTCTTGTTCATGTCACTCCTAATACATATATATTATACAATCTTTTAGTTACAGATTTAAGTCCACGTCACTCTTATTATATATATTATACAACCTTTTAGTTACAGATTTTAGTTCACGTCACTCTTATTATATACGATATATATTATACAAACTTTTAGTTACGGGTTTTTCTCTCTAAAATAAACATCCACTAACCGTTCTCATAACCGATTCACTTTATCTTCTACTTTATCTTTTAACTTCTTGCGGGTAGGGCAAACTACCGATCACCTTCAAAACTTGATCATTGGTTCCCGATCTCCAACAACGGACTTTCTTCTCGGACACCTCTGGTCCACTCTTCCAATTATCGACTCAAAACAGACACCCTCCCATTTTTCTTTTATCCCTTCTTGTTACTTTGGGGTCAACACCTCCCGATGACGACAATGCAAATTCGCTCCCCATCGACCTACTTCCTGATGTGACAGATTTTTGTGCCACAGAAAAATCTAATATAAATATAAGTTGGTTACCTGGTTACTCTTTTCCTCTGGTGACTAGTTCAGCAATCCTGCCCGGCCCAGGTGTGTGCAGCAGCTTTTCTTCCGGCTGCGGTTGCCCAGTTCTCGGGTACTTCAACCTTCTACTTAGTAAACCAAGTTGTCCGAAGAATATCTTTTCTTTATTCCAATTTTTGCTTCTGTACATTAACCTTTTAGTTTTTTTTTAACATTTTCTTTTACAATTTTTCCTCAAAAACAAAAGAACAACGAAACGGGAAAAACTTTTCTGCCCCTCCTTCAACTGTAACAACTGAACTCTATCCAAAAACAGTATTTCTTCAACATCAACCGTATTCAATAATAATCTTTTGTCTCGAATCAACAGTATCGAGCAACAAGAACAAAACAGACGGAATCACAACAAACCTGTCGTTCCTCTCTCCCCCTCTCCATCAACATCCACTCCGAAAACAGACTTGCACACGATCCACACTCGAACAGTATGTTCGCACACTCAACATGTGGATCGTGTGCTTTTCCCACCACCTTACCATCAAATTATATTAAAAACCAAATTATATTAAAAGCAATTAAATGATGGGGGTGGGCGAAGCCGCACGTAACCCCTACACTGGCCTTACAAATTGACTATCTTTTTCTGCTGGTGAGACGATGACTTTCCACAGCGACACGTTAGTTATTAGTTATACCACGTTTCTCGAATAAACCAATTTTGTCAGAGGGACAATTGTATAAAGGTGTTAAAACCTGTTATATAAGTTATTATTTGTTTCGCCAGCTGGGAACCGCAACTCCGATGTTGCCGATGGTTCGCCAACTGGGAAACAGCAAAAAAACAGCAATGATTCTGCGTCGATTAGAACAGCAATAGTTGGCGTTGTAGCCCATCGAATGACTGCCGCATTGGGCAGTAATTAATTGCCGTTGAATGTTATAATGAATTAAACATATTTATTAACACACTAATTTAACATTTATTTTCACTAATTTAGAAGACAATCAAAAATAAACCGTGCTGAAAGCATCGTAAAACCAATTCCATCATTTAACGTTAAAAACATACAGGTGCTGCAAACACCGTATACAAAACAAATCAGAACATTGTAAAAAACAGTAACATGGAAACGTCACACGAATAGACAATTTTGCTGTTGTCTATTCAGCAATAGGTGGCGTTCCGTGTGGTATGTTTTTTCGGAATGGTGTACTGTGGTATATGTTGCGGAACTGCAACATCTTCCCGGGCCGAGACGATGGACCCAGTAGTAGTCCTCCTTAGTTGGCGTCACCACCTGGTGTCAGCGCCGTGGGAAGTGGCGGTTGGGTTTGGTTGAGCTCAGAGCCCTTAATGCTCGTATTGCTCATACACCGGTACGGTAAAACGGTAGGGTGGCAAAATTAATTATATTGTTATACTATATATGTTCTATTAGTTGATTAAGTTATAGAGTATACTTGGTTATGGGGCCGTAGTATTATTTATAGTATCAGTGTGTGTGTGTGTGTGTGTGGGTCGTTGTTTATTGTTGCTAGTCTCCGACATGTTGTGGAGAAGCGCCTGGCAGGCGATATTTGCCGCATCAGCTGTGGCAACGATGTGATTTGTGTTTGTCCTTGGTTGGAAATGTGGCCCTTTAGACATAGTTGGAATCTAGGTGCACTAGATGGAGCTGTTAATTCAGTCCAAAGACCGATTAGTTGCGTTAAAGTCGGCCGTGCAATGTTGTTTTTCTATCATCTTCTGAATATGGCCAGCCTGTGCCGATATTAGAAGTATTAGAGTTGCCGCCAACTGCATATGATCATCTGTGTCTTGAATCCAAGGTGATTGCTGTGGCTGATGCTGTTGCAGTTGGGGATGTGTCCCATCTACGCCGCTAAACCAATGCGCGGCGTTGGGCGAATTTTTTGATGGGAGCTGAGATGGTCGTTGGCCACATTGCCTGGCGGAGTATTTGATCCACTGGTTGAGTGATTTTTCTCCAAATGATAATTATGATAATGGCCACCATAGAAATAATCTTGCTGGCCTTGAGGACCAGAAGACGTCGATATGTTCCTAGATTGAGCGAATTCGCTGAACTTCCCATAAGATCAGAAGGGATTGTATTGTTCCCTTCATGGTAGTTCGTGGGAATTGATTCTCCGATATTGTGGATGCTCTGGCATTTGAACTGTAGTTATCGTCAGCCGATTCACATATCCGACGTTGAAGTCGCTGAGCGTAACTCTTATTTGCTGAATCTAGACTGCGGTCAGAAGGTGCAGTCATTGTCTGTGAACCACCATCTTCTTCATAATAGTTGTCATCAAAATGTGTGTGCTGCTGCTGCGATTGGTGTTCTGGGTGCTGTGACCGCATATGATTCTCTTTTGGAACAGCATAGTTGTTCAGGTTTTGATGGTGTTGTGGTTGAACACCTTGCGGCATATCCTGTTGACTTACAACTGGCACTTGATTGAGCCAGAGAGGTTGCGCATCCAAGTTGCTATTAGAAAGATTACTCTGCTCATTATTAGAAGCTTACGTTCAATTGAGCCACATGATGAAATCATCCTAAAGCCAGTCACTTTCTTCTTTGACTGGTGGCTGGACCATGTGTTCACTATTCGCCTTCCGTTGGTTGGATTTCCCGAAGGGTGCCGGCATCTTTCCTCGTTCTTCTTCTTCTTTACTCCCTAATCTTGGTGTCTATCTTAGACACCGACCCGTTGGAGTGGTGCCCCCGTGGCAGCTATGTGCAATGGGCGGTATTAAGAGGGTGCCCTCAGAGCATTTTTTCCAGGCGGCAAAAGTGAAGAACCCCAGACACGTGACAGCGATGTGCCTGAGTGGCGAGAGCGGTAAATTCAAGATGCTCTAACAATGAATCCAGATGATGAGAAACGGTGTACTCTAAACGGTGACAGCTTTCCGTTGACATGATTTTCTGACGGTTGCCGGCATCTTTCCTGTTCCTAGTTTTCTTTGTCCCTTCATCTTATTTCCGAAAGCTTGTCTTCGACACTGACTCCGTTGGAGTGGTGCCCCCGTGGCAGCTATGTGCAATTGGCGGTATTAAAAGGGTGCCCCAAGAGCATTTCGTCCAGGCGGCGAAAGCGAAGAACCCCAGACATTTAACAGCAATGTGCCGAGGTGGCGAGAAGCGACAAATTCAGGAATGCGTGAACAATGCGCCCAGATTTCGAGAAGCGGTGCTCCAGGAACGGATATAAATGAGATAGTAAATCGCAATTCCCGGTGTTCTTGGACTTATTCATCTGCAAGTTCGATGTTTCAGATGATACTTGCAGGTATAGGACCGGAAGTGTCTTCGTTGGCGAACTTTGTCTTAGTACTGACCGCTTGCGATGGAACCGCTGACCCGTCAGATGATAGTTCTCTAAAGAAAGAAGTTTCCAAAATTTTCTCCTGTTTCCCTGATGTTGTTGCAGGTGACGCTTGCTTTACCATGAGAGCTTCTAGGTCTTTCGTTAGCTCTGATTTCAACACGCTTAGAGTTAATTTAATTGTCCTCTCGACTATTCTGCCCTATGGGCCATCGTCCTCTTCTTGAGGTTCGTTCAATGTACGTATCTGAGCGTATCTGAGTTATGTATCGTAGTCGTGCCAAGTACCTAAAACTTCATTAAAAAAGGAGCCGAATGATCTCCTCAATACTGAGACCAATAGAAACTTCCCGATTTTCCTGTGTTGACTTCTGCAGAATGAAGAGAAATGAAACAACCTTGGATATTCAAGACAGTGGACTGTAATTTGGCTTTGTTTAATAAGAGTAATTTGTGGACTGTAAATTATATTTGGTAGAATTACTAGCTTTGTTTATTAATGATGAAATCAATATTTTTATTCAGGTTATTGCTCGGCCTATGTGTTAAAGTTGGAATGTAAGTTGGGTTATCTTGGAGTTTGTAAAATGGGACAAATAGAAAGTATTCCTTAATTTATTTTATTTTCCGCCGATTACAAACAAACCTGTTATTCCAATAAAAGCAGAAGTTAGGTTATCCTTCATAAGATTAATGAACCACCCAACTAGTACGGACTCGTAGATGTCCAGTCCGACTGAAACTCAGGAAATATATATGTGGTAAGCATATTCCAGTTGACCACGGTGTTGTGCTCCGCGCCGTGCTTTGACGATAGACCCGAGAGAAGAGCGCGGAGTTGTCGAATGAGTGAAAATAATAGACAAAGGCGAGGTGTTTGGTTGAAACAATCCCAGCAAGCTTTATTGCTATTTATTTAAAATTAAAAGAATGACTTTTATACTATTGATCGGCCAGGTTGAAACAGTCCCGGTAAGCTTTATTGCTATTTATTTAAAATTAAAAGAATGACTTTTATACTATTGATCGGCCAGCGGTTCGGGCTTTGAAGAGAGGCTGAATCCCGAAATTGAAAAGCACTGCCCTTTTATAGTTTTTGCAGTTGACTTTTGTCAACTGTTTTATTGTCGAAAGGCGGCGTGCTTCGATTGGAATTTTGTTCTGGGAATTGTTTGAGGGTTTTGTTGGATAGATTCAGGGAAGGAAAATCATGAAATGCGTTTTGAATTTAGCATTTCATGATGTCAAGGTTTTTAGGAATGGAGTCAATGTATGATGAATTAACTTTTGGTTAAATTTGTTGTACATGTGACTCAATGTGGAATTTGGATGTGTTATGTGGAATTGAATCAATGTGCGACAATTGACTTTGGTTTAATTTATCGCTTGTTGATTCGATGATAGTGGGGATTTAGATTTAGGATCGCTACAACGGTATCTTCGTTTTCAGAAGCTCATCTGCCAGAGTGTCAATCTTATGAAATGCTCCATCCCTTTGATTATCATCAGCGCTTGGTGGTGTAATAACTGCATCAGATTCCCATTGGTTTCGGTAGAATTTCTTTCTGCGTTCTACCTGATGTTGAAATATTTGTGTTGCAGAGACTGGATAGATAAAATCTTTAAATATGCCAAATATTGAAATATTCGTGCTGCTGAAACCAGACAACCGAAATCCTAAAAAATGTTAAATATTAAAACAATGGTGCTGCAGGACCTGGACAATTAAAATCTGCAAAATGTTGAATGTTGAAATTCAATTGAATAAATTCATGTGCGTCGCTTTCCCAGAGGTCTTGATCAGACTCCGTGAAGAACATTACTGGAAATAGAACATCTTAATAATTGCAACCATGTGTGGTTTAATTAACTTCCAGGAATACATGAATCACAGCATTTTAGGTATATCATAATATGTGTTAAAATTTGTGGTGACACACAAACGCGATTACGATATTGGTCGAAAACCCCAATTGAAACCTCCAGAACACCTGACTTGAACGTAGGAAGACAGCTCCAACTTGTGCTAGATAGCTCCAGCTTGTCTAACTGGTAATTCAACTCTGTTCTTCATGACGAATTTGTAAAATAGTCAGAACACGTCCCATAACTTGTAAATGTGTTATCGTTGTTCTTCGGCAGGCTTTCGCTGCTCAGGAACAACAGCTATTGTGGCCCGTATCAGTTCCGTCATTGTTCTGGTCCATATCTAAATAGCTGTTATTGTGTCCAGGTTCACCACTTTAATATTTTTAATTGTTCAATGTATTTTACTTTGAAAAGTTTTCTTTAATTAAAAAAACAATAATCGCTACCCGGCGGTAGCCAATGTCCACGAAAATCACACCTTTATGCACACCACACAACACTTTTACTTAAATTATGATCCATTCGGATCGTTTAATTAATTTATATATATTATATTGATTGCCACCTACCTTGGTTACTGATCTGCTAACAGTTGTTCCTCAATCAGCTTCGATGAATTTCAATGGTTTGTGGACGTAATCCCTTGGACGTAATCCAATTGTTCCTCGTGGAGGATGTCGGCGTCTTCTTGCGGATGTAAGAATCCGGCACACTGCTTGACTGGAAATCCATATGTTGGCGCCTTGAATTTGCACCGACTTCTTGCACGGATGTAATATCACACTTCGAGCATCCGGCTCGAAGGACCAAAATGTTTCGCCAGCTGGGAACCGCAACTCCGATGTTGCCGATGGTTCGCCAACTGGGAAACAGCAAAAGGGTTGTTTTTTGCGTCTCGATGTTTTCATCGGCGAGACAACAAAAATGACCACCGCATTGGGCACAAAAGAAATACATTTTTTAAACATACAATTTAACGTTTATTACACGAATTTTAATGTCACATGAAACGATTTAAAAACACGTTGAGTAAAACGATTATAGTTATCTCGTAGTTAAAACTGTCTAGCACCAACTGTCTCATCTCTAAACGTTATCAAAAAAACAGGTGCTGAAAGCAACGTATACAAAAAAGTCAAAAACTGTGTTAGCACCGTACAGTAGTAAAAACAAGCACTGTGTGTAAACAGTAACATGGAAAACGTCACATGAATAGACAATTTTGCTTTTGTCTATTCAGCAATAGGTGGCGTTCCGTATGGTATGTTTTTCCGGAATGGTATAATGTGATACATGTTGCGGAACTGCAACAGCCAGATACAATTTGATGCATGTTATTTTAGGGAATGTTAATCCCGTTGGTGGCACCGTCGGGCGAAAGTATCCGCTTGGTTGTTTACTTTAAGTAAACGAAAACAGCTTCGCTAGCCAGCGTGAGAATCGTGGCTACTCATTGGGTAAGTAAATATTGGTGGTCATGACCGATGCTGGTGATCGTTCCAAGAAACGGCAACGGATCATAAAATCGGTCATGCTGATAACCCAGTAAATATGCGCACCTGAAAGGCCAATGCTTAATTTGATCTTCTCCTCCTTTGGAAAGAAGGATCATAGAACATGCCTTGAAAATCGATTGATGCTGGGTTGATGTCTTGGCAAGATGATAATCTTGCCATGAATTATGCTTCCAGGTATGACTTCTCGAAGAGGGCTTGGAACAGCCCCTAAAAAGGTAAGCTGTCTATGGGGTATTTATGTCGGTTATCCGTGTGGATAACCGAATTAATTCCAGCGAATTGGTTGGCGGTTAATGCCATAGCATTATTGTATAACCTTGCCGAAGATTCAACTTTAAGGTAAGTTGTATTTGCCGGTAATGGTGGGGATCGAGCGATGCGTGGCTCTTCGGGCCCTGAAAAGCCCCACAATCGTATGAGAGACGAAATAGGTGTCTGCATCCCAAGTAAACAGAAGCGCTATTTCGAGGGACGTGCACCAGATGCGCGTGTTTAATTTAGCCGTATGGTTCTGGTGCACAAAGAGGGAAGATATTTTGTTGACATTAAGTCAACAGAAATCTCGCCGACGGTGGCAAAGGGTCAGGCTGGATGGTTATCTAGTTGGATTAATATGCTGGTACATGGATATGGTGGTGAGGAATTTGCCACCCAGGGGAACCATGGACCAGCGTTGGTAAGCAAAACAAACACACTGAGATACTGTGTTTACTTTGATTTTCAGGAGGGTCATCATAGAGCATGAATGTGGGTATGATTGCCTAAACAACGATCATATTCATGCCCAAATCCCATGATCGTTTGATAGCCGATAATAGGGAATTGGTCGCAACTGTCGCGGACCTAAGAGTATAGGCGCGATATACAATTGTGACTATAGAAAAGATATCGGCTACAATAACACAAAGAGGGAAGATATTTTGTTGACATTAAGTCAACAGAAATCTCGCCGACGGGGGCAAAGGGTCAGGTTGGATGGTTATCTAGTTGGATTAATATGCTGGTACATGGATATGGTGGTGAGGAATTTGCCACCCAGGGGAACCATGGAACAGCGTTGGTAAGCAAAACAAACACACTGAGATACTGTGTTTACTTTGGTTTTCAGGAGGGTCATCATAGAGCATGAATGTGGGTATGATTGCCTAAACAACGATCATATTCATGCCCAAATCCCATGATCGGATGATAGCCGATAATAGGGAATCGGTCGCAAGTGTTGCGAACCTAAGGGTATAGGAGCAATGCATGTTTACTCATTGGCCACTGCGTACAGCATCACTTAGCTTGTACACAGATTGCCAACGTCTCGTCGGTCGATGTGTTGGGTATTAAAACAACAGTTGAAATTCCTGTCGGCGGACAGCAATGGGCTGCGCTGTAGGTTGTTGTTCGATCGACCGATGGTTCAGCAGTGGAGAGGATGAACATGTCATGTACATGTATGAGAAAATGCTTTTTAGCATTGCCCATTGACATGCTCATGGATAAATTCTGGTTACCTGTTGAGGTAACCAAATTAGGTTTCGGGGACATGATGCGTTGGATGCAAGCCTGCCCCAAGGTGGAAGTTTGATGTCACGGCTAGATGATAATCTTACCGTGGACTTATGTTTTCTGATGGGAGGTAATGCGGAGTAGCTTACGCTGCTCATTTACAGGTAAATAGAAGACAAGTAATTTACGGAAATGGGTGGTTCTTAGGGAATACTTAAAGAACCCCGACACCGTAGTCCATTTTACTAAAAATTAGAGTTTTAGTAATTCTACATTTAATGTTTAATGTGTATGTTACTTTTCTTGCTGCTTAAGTATTTAATTATATTGAGCCGCGCTGCTAAGCATTTTTAACAATTAATTCAAGGGTTGTTATACACAAAACTTACCCCCCTTTTTTTTCTTGATTCTTATCCTGGATTCCAATGCGGCTCTCTGGGTTTATTGAAATTGGTTTTCTTCCGAACCTCCTTTCCTTGGTAAAATTTAATAAATGAACTTAATAATATAACAGCGCTGCTAATGATACTTTGTGTTCTGAACAATGTTGTTTCCAGATATACTTATTGTTAAACGTTATTCCTAGGATTTTGAGTTTGGGGATATTTTGGATTGTTTTGTTGTTTATGTTGAGGTGTATCTGGGGACAAAGTCGTCGTCGGCACACATGAAATAATTTCCATTTATCTACTGAGAGTCTGGCACCTGAGGAATTTGACCATTCTAAGATATCTTTCACTGTTTCAGTTAAAATGTTTTTGCAGAAAGTTAGATCACTGGATACGTGGGGGGTTAGGGTGTTTTGTATGTGGGTGTATATATGTTTCTTCTTTAAATAGGTGTGTATGTATGGGTTGGCGGGTTATTGGTTGGTTGTTGGTGTGTCTTTCGTGCCAGTTTGTTATGTGCCGGCACGGGGACGGGTTCACTAAAGGCCCCCACTAAAGACACTCATTAAACATTCATCAAAACTCGCTAAATAAAACGCTCTGACTCCTGTTTATGTATTTTTTGATTTATTTGTTTGCTATTTAATTTGTCACAAAGGTTCGATATAACTATGATTAGTCGGCACAGCATTGCTGTTTGAAATTTACAAGTGTTACAGAGGTTCAGTATAACTATGATTAGTCAGCACAGAATAGTTGTTTGAAATTTACAAGTGCCACAAAGGTTCGATATAACAATGATTGATCGGCACAGGATGGTTATTTGAAATTTACAATTGTCACAAAGGTTCGATATAACAATGATTGATCGGCACAGGATTGTTGTTTGAAATTTACAAGTGCTACAAAGGTTCGGTATAACTATGATTACGCGTTAGTTTTATTTAATATGACTCCACAAGTGGACAACTCAGCGGGAGTGCTTTGACTGTGTGCAGAACGAGGACCAGTGCACTCGCAGCGGTGAATGAATGACGACTGACGGAAAATGACCCGTGCAGAGTCAGCCATCCCTTAAGGGTGGGTTTTCGTCTTTTTGGAAGCAACGTGAAGTTACTCTTGCTGTGACCAATCAGAGAGGATCTCTCTGAATTGATCACGTCGAGGATGCATGATATTTTGTGTTGCCAAGTCGTGGCAAACGAAAACAGAACAAAAGGAAATGGGAAGAAACGCATCATTTCTGTGTGGCTGCAGCTGCACGGCTTGTTTGCCCGTCGATAGGGCGACTTAGGCCATCAGCAAATAGGATACTCGTACACGATGATTGTGCGCCGTATCGATGCTGGAAGCCTATGTATGATTCTTATGTGCATGTCCACATGCTAAAAATTTATTTCTCGGCGACTGAGCGCGATATGCCCGAACAAGTTTTGTCGGATGGACAAAACTTGGGATGACTTTGAATAAGTCATGGAAATACGCTGCGCACGCGTGTGGCAGGGAAAACATGTTAAAAAGGGGCGCCGATTGGTTTCCCGTGGTGTATGCCGCATGTTGATAATCCTTTTCACGGAATTAATGTTATGCGACACACAAGCGAACGAGTTTTCGTTATGGGAAATTTGGCTGATGCCCTATAGTGGTGCAGTAAATGCATGAACATATTATAATCCTCCGCCGGCCGTGCTTCCTCGTGCGATGAGGGAAGAGCGTGTAGTATTTTCCGTACGAATAAAGAAAACACCCTTTCTTCTTTAAATTCATTTATTATTCTGGGAACACAAACTCTCTTTTGATTGTCTTTAGGAAAAACCAATTCTTTCTATTGTAGTTACTCGAAAAATAAACTCTTTTTTTATTGTATTTAGGAAAAACAAATTCTTTAAATTTTTTTTTGTTACGTCCATCCGGGACGATGGTTGCAAAAAAACTCTCTACGTCCATTCTGGACTCTTATCACTACTTCAATCGTATAGATCGAGGGATACATTCATTGTTTACACACAATAGATGTCTTTATAGCACACAACAGATGCATGTCTCGCAGTACACTTTTTGTTTATCTAACATTCGAAACGAAAATGCGTCGCCCTTCACACAAAATCTCGTCGAGAATCGTCGACAAAACGTTGTTAAACCATTCACAGAAGCAGGGTTTGGTTTGAATTATAAGGTCATAGCAAGAATAGTGATTTGGGATCACTACAATGGGGCTCAGTTGTTTAAACACTTCTAATATAAACAGTATGACAACTTGATACACAATCCTAAATAGTCTGTTGAGGTTCGCTAAAGAACTTCATTAAGATATGAAGAAAAAAATTACAAGCGATTATAACGTCGTTTAAAATAAATGCTTTTGATATAAAAATAAATTACTTTTAATAATTGGTCTCAAATTTAAAAGACCGCAGGAAAAATAAAGCGAAAATGTAGTTAGGGCAATATTACATATGTACAACTCGTAAGCCATGAAAATTCAAATTACACTGATGTCTTAAAAAGAAATTGCCCTTTTATATACAAATATTATAAACAAATTTTCTAAAATTGATGTTAACTGTTAAATAAAATTATAATGATAACAATAAACAATGTCAATATAAACTATACACACTAGAAGCCTACTGCTTTTATTTCCAGATTCTGTAAACTGAAAAAGTCTTTAATAAAAGAGACAAGAAACAACTGTTAAAAATAAATAATAAAACTGAAATGTTAATATTTAACAACAAATAATTATAAACAGTAATAATAATTTAATAATGATGTAATCTATGGTAAAAAAAGAACAATAGAAATCTTAAAGAAATAAATTTTAATTATGGTATTTTTAGAAGCAATGGCTCCTCGATAGTATAGTGGTTAGTATACCCGCCCGTCACCCGGGAGACCGGGGTTCGATTCCCCGTCGGGGAGCCCCTGGCGCAAGACTAATGACCTTGCCCAGAAAAAATAAATCATTATGGAAAATTTAACAACCCTCAGGTTTTGCAAAATAAGGCCAAGATCGGTTCCCGGTTGTAGTGCCGATGATGATGATGATTTTTAGAAGCAAATGTTGACAATACTGATCTTTACTACTAAGAAAAATTATTACTAATTTTGTTGTTCATTTTAACGTATTTATTGAAAATACTATTTATTTTGTAATTCAAAATGTCAGTTATTACAATATATGAAAGAAAGAGAATGTAAATAACTAAGAATAATTGTATTAAATAATTATTGAAAATAAGAAAGATGTGCTATCGGCGTAAAAGAAAAAAAAATTATTAAAAAAAATGTAATCAAAAAAGAACGTATGCATTTTTCAATTAAAATAAATTTTAAGAAATGTAATTTATACATTCATTGTTTACACAGACAATAGATGTCTTTATAACACACAACAGATGCATGCCTCGCAGTACATTTTTTGTTTATCTAACATTCGAAACGAAAATGCATCGCCCTTCCACACAAAATCTCTTAAGAAATGTAATTTATTTATGTAATTGTTTTTATCCCTTTCCTGATTCATTATAAATAAATAAATAAAAAACAGCAAAACAAAAACAAAATGTTTTATTGCCTATATAAAAATATTACTCTTCGTAAACTCAGTAATCCAATGGTTTTGCCACAAGGGATCACGACGTGAAAGTGCACACAAGCTTCGTTGTTTTCAGCGACGATGTGTTGCGGTTGGTGTTTCGCCGACTGAGAAAGGAAATAATAATAAGTAAATAAATAAATGAATAAATAAACAAATAAATAAATAAAGCCAAAGTCTGTGCCAACGACTTCCGTCGTGGTTATAATGAAAAAAAAAAGAAAAGACTTTACAAGAAAGTCAACAAGGACAGTCCGAATTTGCATGTACTAGGAATCGAGGGTGGTCGTTATTTCCTTTCTCCAATGACGTTGGTGGCTGGTCCTTCGAGCCGGATCGACATCAAGAACCGGCACGTATACTAATTGGCTACATCTGCCAACCGGATTACATCCATTAACAACGAATGAAGAAGTCGGCGCCACACCACGGATTTACGATCCGAACAGGAGCAGTGGATTACGTCCAGCAAAAACCTCAACGAGGGAGCTCCACGCCGAAAATAAGGTAGGGTGCACTAGTTCATAATTTAATATACTTAAATTAATTAAGCGATCCGAATAAATCATAATTTAAATAAAAGTGTTGTGTGGTGTGTGAATAACTTGCGTCGATATTGTATACCGCTAGATATCGATTGTCATTTTTTACTAAAGACAATTTTTATTTAACATAATGCACATTAAACAATTAATAATATGAGAGGAGGGAACTTGGACACAATAACAACTATTTAAATATGGACCAGAACAAACTGAAGGAACTGATATGGGCCTCAATGTCGGCCGTTTCTGAACAACGAATGCCCGCCGAAGAACGACTATCACAGATTCACAGAATTATAGGATTTTCTTCAACTATTCTACAAATCGTTATGGAGTACAATGTGGAATTACCAATTAGACAAGTGGGAGCTCTCTATTTCAAGAAGTTCATTTCGTCTTGCTGGTTCGCCCAAAGGACACAAAACCTGGCGAAACAACTCTCTTCTCAAGTCATGAACAGGATCGTGCAGTGATTCGGGGCAATCTTGCGAATGCAATTGTGCATGCTCCCGACATAATGGTCCGCATGTTTGGAAAATATAAGTCCCAAAGGCGTTGATGAGAAATATCGGAAATTTGCGGAATGGTACCTTCCTACGTTCACGTCAGGTGATCTGGATGTTTCACTCAAGATTTTCGACCTATATCGTAACCGTGTTAATGTGTCACCGCGACTCTTAATACATATTCTAATGTACCTAAAAATGCTGTGATTCATGTGTATTCCTGGAGGTTAAATAAACCTCACATGGTTGCAATTATTCAAGATGTTATATTTCCAGTAATGTTCTTCACGGAGTCTGACCAAGACCTCTGGGAAAGCGACCCACATGAATGTATTCGAGTAAATTTCAACATTCAACATTTTTGAGGATTTTGTTTGTCCAGTTCCTGCAGCACAAAGTTTCAACATTCAACAGTTGAGGATTTTGTTTGTCTGCTTCCAGCAGCACAAATATTCCAGCAATCGTCAGGTAAACCGCAGAAAGGAAGTCTACCGACAACTATGGAAATCATGATGCAGGTTATTACATCACCAAACGCTGATGATAATCAAAGGGATGGAGCTCTGGCAGATGTGTTTCTGAAAAACGAAAATACCGTGGTCAAGTGGAATATGCTTACCACACATATATTTCCTGAGTTTCAATCGGACTGGACATATGCGAGCCCGTGCTGGTTGGGTGGTTCATTACTCTTGCAAAATAAAACTAACTTCTGCCTTTTGTAATCGGCGGTAAATAGAATAAAATACTGCATATTTCCTATTTTTCCCATCTTACAAACTCCAATATAAACAAAACTAACATTTTTGCGTTTCTTTCGAGTGGAACGCATATGGATTTACGATCCAACATAGGACTACGTCCTAGAGATTTATTATTTTACATATGGATTTACGATCCAACATAGGACTACGTCTTAGAGATTTATTACTTTACTTATGGATTTACAATCCAACTTAGGACTACGTCCAAGAAATTCATTACATTACATATGGATTCACGATCCAAAGGAAGACTACGTCCAAGAAGTTCATGGTTGACACAGAGGGTTTAACGATCCAAAAGAGGACTACATCCAAGAAGTTTATCGATGACATAGAGGGTGTCGCATCTCGCTTCACAAATTAGCGTAGACAACATTGACTGCCGACAAAATTCGACCAGACAATACCGTCAGCATTGTATTGACACCTTAACTGTCAATCGTACGCCACATCATTCGTCCAGTTTCGTTCAGCTATCGTTCTGCAATGCATAGCCCCGCCTACTTCCGCTCATCAAAGGATCAAGATGGCGGCCATTAAGGATTCCTTACGTTGAAGATCTCTTCAACTCGTTCACTTCGTCGTCGTACTGAAGCACTGCACAACATTTTTCGTTTCGTTCTCGTTACCTGATGTAAATTTCGTTTGTCAAAATATATATTCGTTTTGTATTCATTGTAAAGCTGTTCGATTCGATTATAATATCGGCTAATTTGTTTCGTTTGTCGAATCTTCTGTATTAGTGTCGTCGTATTAATACGAGAAAATAAATTATAATTTTAATAAACATTTTCGTGTCGTTATTTGTCGTCCATCGTGTCGCTATAGAATCTGTACGGTAAACGAATCGTGCAAGAAAAATCATTGGTCCTTCGAGCCGGATCGGTTAAGATAAAATCAGTGCTTTTAATCGGTCTCTTAATCAATAGCATTATATCAAGCTTTTTTCAAAAGAAAGACAAACATTCACACGTGAAACAGTGCGTGCCTATATAAAAAAAAAACTAATTGTGCAAAAACAACGAGCAGAATCAATCCTGCCACCACTGCCATCCAAAAGGAAGAACATCGGGATCCAGAATTGCAACCAACGTGGGAATCATCGTGGACCAGAGGGTTTGGCCAGAACAAAGAACGTAATAATTTCAGGTGAGTCAATTAGCGTTAAGGATTATTAAAGAGCTACCTAATAAATTATTCGTAAAAAATAAAAAGCTTTAATTGTTTTGTACCTCTTGGCCCTCTCCGTATTGGTCTTTTATTTGTGCATAACTTGTTCCATAAAATTAGTGTCATAGTGATTTTTGTCCTCCTCTATCGCTGCCTTCCTTCCTTAAGTGCACAAAATTCCTTTTACTCGTGCATAGCCTGTTTTTTCTAATTCGTGTCGCGGTATTTAATTTCGTATAAAATGGCCGAAGCTCAAATTAAGGCATTAATCAGCAAGCGGGCTGGTGCCAAACGATCCCTGACCAATTGCATGAACTTCTTAGACAAGTTCAACGCCGAAACCGATTTTCCCGCCCTTGAAAAGCGTTTCTCGGACATGGAAGAGATTCGCGAGAAATTTTTATCGTGTCAGGAAGCTCTGGAAGGTTTGCTAGAGCCTTCTGACGAACTTTTGGAGCAGAGCAACGCCTTTGAAGATTCGTACTACAAGGCGTATGGTATTGCAACAGAACTTCTAGCAGATCGCGCAAGAAAAACTGTTCGGGAACCAATTGTAGTGACTGAGCCAGCAGATGCGGCCGAGGTTGATAACAAGGATATCACCCACGATCGCAACTCTCTCGGTCGTCCACCGTTTCCATCAAATTCCTCATTTTCACCCATTTCCGGTGCCCCTGGCGTACCAGAAAGCCCAAAACCAACGGTGGATAAGGCACAAGACATGGAAAGCCTAAGTCAGCAATTAATTTCGAAATTGTCCCATAACCTAATCGAAAATGTTCAATCCTCCCAGTTGCCAACCATATCGTTGCCGTCGTTTGAAGGTTCGTATGAATCCTGGCTAGGATCGCGCCGGTCAAAAAATTATTTTACCTAAAAGGCTGCCTGAAAGGGGAAGCGGCTAAGGTTATCGCATCCATCGAGTCCTCCGATGCTAACTATCAGGTCGCTTGTGAGCTCTTGAAAGAGAGGTACGACAATCGAAAAAACATCAGCGAATGTCACATTAAGGCTATTATCGATATGCCTTCAATAGCTAGGGATTTCTCTTTCCAATCTTTCGTGGATGAGTTACAAAAACACTTGCGCGCATTACAAGCTCTAAATGAACCCGTTGAGTATTGGGACACCATGTTAATCGTACTCCTTCGCGAAAAACTTAATCCATCCGCCCGGGAGCGATGGGAAGATTGTAGCAGCAGTATGGCTAAACCCACCATAAAAAACTTTATCGATTTCATCAAAAGAAGAGCTCAAGTAGAATGCTCTTGAGCAAAAGCCAATTCTAGCTTACCATCGGAAAAGTCCTTTACTCGTCGCAACCAGAGATCGCAACAGACATTCGTGGCTACGACTCGGGGTTGTGTTCTCTGCAATGACACTAGTCATGAAATCTACGCTTGCGACAGGTTTAAGTCGCTAACTCCGTAAGCGCGTTTCGAAGCCGCCAAGACCGGCCAGTGGTGCATACAATGTCTAAGGAAAGGACATCGAGTGTCGGGCTGTAAGGCGCAGCCATGCAACAAGTGCAATCAATGTCACCACGCCTTGTTACATTTTGAAAAGGCAAATAGGATAAACACGGTTGCTTCACATTTCGCAGTTGACGACACGAGCAGGCAGGCTCAAAGCGCAACACATGGAGTGTTAGCCACTGCCTTAGTTGACATTGTTAATAGTCAAGGCAGGAGCCAATTATGCCGCATATTCCTGGATGCAGGTTCTCAAGTGCATTTTATAACTCAGGAAACAGCGGATCGTCTAAACCTCGTCAAAAGACCGTCCAACGTTTACGTTTCAGGAATCGACAGCACTTCCACTACGGTTACACATTCAACACGGGCAACATTGAGATCGCGTGCCACTAAATATGAAAAATCAATTGAATTTTTGATCGTACCGCAGATTGGGCATCCGATGCCTTCAACTCCTATAGATCCACATGCTCTTGATCTACCAAGAAACATTCCTTTGCCTGACCCACGTTTTTTCAAATCGTCGAAAGTCGATGCCTTAATAGGCGTCAAATTATTTCACAAGTTGTTTCGCATTGGCCAAATATCGTTGAGGAAACAGCCAAATGTGTTATTGCAAAAAACACAATTGGGATTGATTGTTGCTGGCGATCTCGATCCAAATTATCAGGCAGTTAACGTGTCCTGCCATCTTTCGATACAATCCAGTCCCCCAGATGTGAATCTAACTCGGTTTTGGGAATCTGAGGAGATCTCAATTGAAAAAATTCATTCGCCTCAAGAAATAGCTTGCGAGGATCATTATGCTCTCCACACCATTAGACTTCCTGGTGGGAGATATCAAGTAAAATTGCCTTTCAACCAGAAAAAGACCGCATTAGGCGAGTCTTATACTATGGCATTAAGAAGATTTTATGCTTTGGAGCGCAAACTCCAAGCCAAACCTGAATTTCAGAGTGAGTATACTGCATTCCTAGATAGTACCTGTCATTGGGAAACATGTCACTTGCAGTGAATCAAGAGCCTAAAGGCTATTTCCTTCCTCATCATGCTGTGGTGAAGGAGAGCAGCCTAACCACCAAGATTCGGGTTGTTTTCGATGGCTCCGCAAAAACGACAATGGGTGTTTCATTAAATGATACCCTCATGGTAGGTCCCAAACTACAGGATGACTTATTTGAATTGCTCTCACGATTTCGTTTTCACATTTTCGCCCTCACGGCTGATATCGAAAAAATGTATCGGCAAGTTCAGGTAAATTCAGCCGATGCAGAGTATCAAAAAATTCTCTATCGACGCACTATGCGCGACCCCATACAGGTTTTCAAGCTCAACACTGCCACTTATGGAACAGCTTGCGCATCATATTTGGCCATAAAGACGCTGTTCAGACTAGCTGATGACGCAACGAACAACTTTCCCAAAGCTGCTCAAATATTGCGTAAGGATTTTTATGCAGACGATCTACTCACAGAAGCGGATACTCTAACCGAGGCCATCCTGATCCGCGATGAACTCCTCGCACTACTCAAAAAAGGAGGATTCTATTTAAGAAAATGGGCTTCGAGCCACCCAGCACTACTTATCAAGGAACATCCTGACCATTCGCATATGTCTCTAGACCCAGATTCGGACATAAAGACCTTGGGCATACGCTGGAACTCTCGCAAGGATTATTTCTTTTATGTTGTCAATATTGATAAAAGAAACAGCAGCACTAAAAGAGGCATATTGTCTCAAATTTCGAAATTGTTTGATCCGTTGGGACTCTTAGGCCCCATCGTGGTATATGCCAAGGTGCTGATTCAGCTACTATGGAAGGCGGGGGTTGCGTGGGATGAATCTGTCCCTATGGAAATCCATTCGGCATGGTCTGCTTACCAAGACCAGCTCCACTTAATCGAAAATCTCAAATTTCCTCGTGGAGTAATCATACCCAATGCAGTTAATGTACAACTGCATGGATTTTGCGATGCCAGTGAAAAGGCTTATGGAGCTTGTTTCTATTTAAAAGCCGTCGATCCTCAAGGCCAAGTGCACATCCGTTTGATTGCATACAAATCGCGAGTTGCTCCTCTCAAACCCCTAACAATACCCAGATTGGAGCTCAGCGCAGCCGTGTTACTGACTCGTCTGCACAACAGCATACGAAAGAGCATCTCAAAGGAAATAGATGAGGTCTATTTCTGGTCTGATTCCACCATCGTACTGCACTGGATAAGCACTCTCGCGCACAAGCTAAACATTTTCGTATCAAATCGTGTGTGCGAGATACAATCTAATGCATCCAGATGTTATTGGAATCACATCTCCTCCAAAGACAATCCTGCGGATCTCATTTCTCGTGGGCAGCTTCCTTCTGAGTTCGTGGAAGGTAGCCTTTGGTTTAATGGTCCATCATGGTTAAAGGATCAAGATTCGTCGTGGCCTAAGCAAGCTTTAGCCAAAATAGAGATTCCTGAGTTGATACACACGGTCGCTTACATGTCGCTCGAAATTCGAAAGCAAGATATACTTGAGCGATACAGTTCGTTTAGTAAGTTACAACGAATCATTGGATATGTACTTAGATTCGTTCACAATGCCAAAGGCATGTCTCGACGCAGTATTGGCCCATTACGAGTTGACGAGCTTTCATGCTCACACAACGTCATCATCAAACTCGTTCAATTGCAGTCATTCAGGCGCGATATTGAAACATTGTCGGCCAACCAGCCACTCCCAGCATCAAACAAATTAAAATCGCTGAATCCAATTTTGGACTCCGCCGGCATAGTACGTGTCGGAGGCAGACTTGCGCGTTCGTCCTTATCCGAAGATCAACGTCACCCTATACTGTTGCCGTCGCAGCATCATATCGCGAAATTGATCATACAGGCAGAGCATATTAGGCTCAAGCACGCTGGCGTCCAAACTACTTTATATTCGGTGCGACAGCACTATTGGCCGATTAACGGCCACAGCACAACTCGCCGCATCCTTCATAAGTGCATGCCCTGTTTCAAGGCCACACTTATTCTCGCTGACTACCCTATGGGTACTCTACCCAAACATCGAATAACATCTGCTCGCCCTTTTCTACGTGTCGGAGTCGATTATTGTGGATCTTTCTATCTAAAAGAAAAGCGTCATCGTAACAAAAATCGGTTAAAGGTCTACGTAGCTGTATACGTTTGTCTGTGCACAAAGGCAGTGCATCTTGAATTAGTTGGTGGATTATCCACCGAGGATTTAATCGCAAGCCTGAAGCGCTTCTTTTCGAGACGGGGAAAATCGGTCGAAATCCATTCAGATAATGGAACCAACTTTGTCGGAGCAAAAAACGAGCTGCAACGGCTGTACAAACTTTTTAATTCAAAGGAGCATCAAAATAATGTATCTAAATTTTGTGCTGGTCAAGGGATTGATTGGCACTTCATACCGCCAAGAACTCCTCATTTTGGAGGAATCTGGGAAGCTGCCGTTAAATCATTCAAACATCATTTGAATCGAACTGTAGGCAATGTATTACTTACATATGAACAATTGGAAACATATGTGATAGAAGTAGAAGCAATTTTAAATTCCCGTCCTATATCTCCTATGTCCTCAGATCCAAATGACCTCGAACCATTAACTCCTGCTCATTTTCTAGTAGGTAGCCCTTTCACTTCCTTTCCACAAGTTGATTTCACAGATACACCCGCAAATCGCCTAACCGCCTGGCATCAAGCTCAGCAAATGAAGCAACACTTTTGAAAGCGCTGGCATAAAGAATATTTGCACCTGCTCATACAATTCAGCCGCTCACGCTGTCCCGAGGTCCAGCTAAAGGAAGGAGTATTAGTGCTCATCGCGGATGAAAACCTACCACCACTAAGATGGGCACTTGGTCGAGTCATAGCTACACACCCCGGCCAGGATGGAATTGTACGAATAGTCACTCTCCGTACAAAAGGCGGTATATATGGTCGTTGCGTCAAGAGACTATGCCCTCTACCCATCGACGAAACTACAGGAACCGGAAACACCACACCAGTCTTGAACCAGACGCTTTAAGGCGGGCGGCATGTCGCATCTCGCTTCACAAATTAGCGTAGACAACATTGACTGCCGACAAAATTCGACCAGACAATACCGTCAGCATTGTATTCACACCTTAACTGTCAATCGTACGCCACATCATTCGTCCAGTTTCGTTCAGCTATCGTTCTGCAATGCATAGCCCCGCCTACTTCCGCTCATCAAAGGATCAAGATGGCGGCCATTAAGGATTCCTTACGGTGAAGATCTCTTCAACTCGTTCACTTCGTCGTCGTACTCAAGCAGTGCACAACATTTTTCGTTTCGTTCTCGTTAACTTATGTAAATTTCGTTTGTCAAAATATATATTCGTTTTGTATTCATTGTAAAGCTGTTCAATTCGATTATAATATCGGCTAATTTGTTTCGTTTGTCGAATCTTCTGTATTAGTGTCGTCGTATTAATACGAGAAAATAAATTATAATTTTAATAAACATTTTCGTGTCGTTATTGGTCGTCCATCGTGTCGCTATAGAATCTGTACGGTAAACGAATCGTGCAAGAAAAAGCAGAGGGATTTACGATCCAACCAACATTTCAACTTTAACATACAAGGCGAACAACAACCTAAATAATAATATTGATCTCATCATTAATAAACGAAAGCTAGTAATTTTACCAAATGATATTACATTTAGCAAATCCATATTACAGTCCACTTTTTAATATCCAAGGTTGTTTCATTTATCTTAATTCTGCAGAATTCACCCCAGGCAAATCAAGAAATATTCTAATCAGTTCCAGTGTTTCGGTTGAGGACATGATTCGGCTCCTCCTTTTTTAATGATGTTGCACGACCACGGTACATAACTTAGAGACGTTCTACGTACATTGAAAGAACATCAAGAAGAGGACGATGTCCATCGGGCAGAACAGTCGAGAAGACAGTTCAATGAAATCCAAGTGTGTTGAAACCAGGTTCAACGACAGAGCTAGAAGCTCTCACGGAAAAACAAGCGTTACCTGCAACAACATCAGGGAGACAGGAGAAGTTTTGGAAACTTCCTTCCTGTATAAGAATATCATCTGACGAGTCGGCGTTTCCATCGCAAGCGGTCAGTACTAGGAAAGGTTTGTCAACAAAGGCACATCCGTTCCTATACCTGCAATATCAATCCAAACATCGAATTGGAGATGAATAAAACCAAGAACCCCGGGAATTGCGATTTTCGCCGCTTTATCTATATCCGTTCCTGGGGCACCGCTTCTCGTCACCTGGACTCATCGCTCACGCATCCGGAGTTTGCCGCCTCTCGCCACCCAGGCACATCGCTATCACGTGTCTGGGGTTCTTCGCTTTTCGCCGCCTGGACGCAACGCTCTGGGGGCACCCTCTTTTCACCGCCCAGGCACATCGCTGTCACGTGTCTGGGAGCACCACTATTACGGATTCGGTGTCTAAGTTTGACTTTCGGTAACGAGATTAGGGGGCATAGAAGATGAAGAACAGGAAAGATGCCGGACCCTTCGGGAAATCAGACCAACGGAAAGCGAACTGTGAACACAGGGTCCAGCCACCAGTCAAAGAAAAAAGGGCACCTAGTATTGGGACTACACTATATAAAAAAAAACACCATGCCCAACACAAGCAGTCAACCAATGGATCAAATAACAACGTCAATCTAAGCTCCTATCGAGAAATTCGCCCAACGCCAAGCAGTGGCATTAGCGGCGTAGAAGGGACATATCCCCAACTGCAACAGCATCAGCCAGAGCGATCATCTTGGATTCGAGACGCAGATGATCTGTGGGGCTTTTCAGGGCTCGAAAGGCCACGCATCGCTCGAACCCCACCATAATCATCAAATACAGCTTACCTTTTTATGGGCTGTTCCAAGCCCCCTTCGAGCGGTCATACCTGAAAACTTAAAATTCATGACAAGATTATCATCTTGCCATGATCATTGCATCAACCGAGCTACCTCGGTGCATCCGCTATGAATTGATCCATGAATGGAAGGCACATGTCCGCCAAACACACGCCAATCTTTCAGTGTGTTATCTTTCCACCCCTCTATGGTGCAAGAAGACATTTCGGGCTGCTTGCTGGCTTGCAAATCCGCAAGCCAGATTTCCAACGGCATATCCTATAATCTATTTTCCCAAAAGAAGAAAAGATCAAATTAAACATTGGCCTTCAAGTGAGCATATTTGTTTGCTTATCAGCACGACTGATTTTACGATCCGTTGCCGTATCTAGGAATGATCACCAGCATCGGTCATGTCCAAGAATATTTACCTAAGCAACGAGTAGCCACGATTCACACGCTGGCTAGTGAAACGGCTTTTGTTTACACAAGTAAACACCAAGGAAATGTTTTCACCTTGACGGCAACATCTTCCATAGCATGTTATCTAAAATCAACATGCACCCAAGCATCGAATTGAACATGACCGAAATGTGTTTACTTTAAGCAAACTAGCAACGGTCATATCCCGTGCTTAGTTCGCTAACCCAAAGGGATTATTTATACATTATCCCAAAACCAATTCCTGCCTTCGGCAAGAGCTTTCTTGACTCACGTCAATCAAGGAATCTATCCCTTACGGATGGCGGCAGTATATCTTGCCCATACATGGAGCAGCAGATTTGACCTGCGACATGCGTTTTTCTTTCTTCCCTTTCTTCTTACATTCACCATTGGCTACCCTTGGGCGGGGAATCCATGAGGATCGCGTTTGATGGATGTCGATGAACAGAAATCCGTGAGTCAGATTTCATCCCCTGAGCCTGCGCACGCGATTTAAAAAAAAAATTTAACACCTCAAGGAGTCAAGTTCGCTCCCAGGCGAATACGTATGTGAAGTTCTGTCGCGTCTTTACAGAATCGAATAGTTGGTGTGCGAGTGATAATAATAATGATTGCCGATTAAGAATGTGACGTTGTATTTTAAATTCGTGTACATACCTTATATACCAAGTGCACCGTGTAAATTTAAAATTAACCCAACAGAACGAATAAAGGTTTAATCGTAAGAATTTTTCACCGAAATAAAAGGAACATTAAAATAAATTCAGTGCGTTTGATTTTTCTTGTGGGACAATTGTGGCAGCAGACATCGGTGGTGTTTTTATACAACCTGCATCCTTGCTGATGCCAACATAAAAACTACCTACAGATCCTATGCAGTTGGCGGCAACTCTAACATTTCTGGTATCGGCACAGGCTGGACATACTCCGAAGATGGTGAAATTACAACCTATCAATTTCAACGTATTGACGACCACATCGCTCAATTACAATGTCAAATGATCAATGATACGATCGTTGTACAATTGCCGACGCAGTTTCAACGGAGCTTGACAAATTCTAATCAATTCAACCGGAATAGTGACCTCAACCAATTGAATAACGTAAGCGCTTATTCAAATCGTTGCCGCGGCTGATGCGGCAAATATCGCCTTTCAGGCAACTCCTCCACAACATGTCAGAGATTTTCCATTACCTCGAGCTACAACGTTAGCACTCAATAGCCAACTGGACCTTCGGTCTCACACATACACACACACACACACACACACACACACACACACACACACACACACACACACACACACACACACACACACACACTAACCCTAATAACTGAATACGAATTGAAACAATAACTAATTATATTTCATAACAAAATAACCCAATTAATAGTTAGATCTAGTCAACATAATTCATTATTGCCACCCTACCTCTGCACCGTACCGGTTCGTAAGCAACACGAGCATTGAAGCCTCTGTTCTCAACCACAAGTACCAACCGCTACTTCCCACGGCGCTGACATGCCCACGTTGGTGACGCCAACTAAAGGGGACTACTGGGTCCATTGTCGTCGGCCGATCATCCGTATACAACCAGCAACATGTCTTCAGTGAACCAACTAGTGGAGCTGGTTTTGCTACTTCCAAGGCAAAGAATAAGGGTGTCTCAACGAGAACCAACTAGTGGAGTTGGTCTTGCTGTTCCCAGTGGGCGAACATTTATGGAACCACCAGTGGAGTTGGTCTTGCTGTTCCCAGTGGGTATGACATGCCCCTTCATTGACAGCACCAAAGAAAAGGACAACTACTGGTGCATCGTCATCGGCCCGGCAAGATGTTGCAGTACAGCAACAAAGCATAAAACATCAAGCAGCCTCAAATGGCACTCGGAAATGCCAGACTGGTTTCTGGATCGTGATGTTAAAATTCCAGCGGTGATTCTAAACTACAAATTGATATCAGATGCACTGCTCGGCACATTACCAATCAATTTCCCACAGTTTCATTCAAGCAATAAGCGCCTGAGCTTATACCTTAATACAAATACAACGATGAGCTTACAACAGAAATTTTTGGTGGCACTGAATGCTGCCAATTGCTGAATAAAGGAGAAGGAAAAAATGACTTCTCATTAACAGTTTTCATCGTTACTGTTTAACACAGTTTTCGATTCAGTTGAATTATTTTATACAGTTTTGTAACGTTTTCGTCGAACAAAGAAGATTTTTATTCTTTCACTTTTGACAGTATGTTTTCAACGTTTTATGTAGGAAGATTGTTCAAGTGCTAGCAGTACCTTGTTTTACACCGTTTATCATAGAGTAATAAAAAAGATCTTATCGTGATTGGTTGTTTGACTTGTGATTATAATATTCACCGCGTTTTGTATTATCTGTGCCCACCTGGGCACTTCTAAATTTGCTGTTTCGTCGAGAATAAGTCCGACGCTGGACATAATGGATTTCCAGGATTTGCCGTTCTCGTCGAGGAGTTTTGCTATTCCCAGTTGGCGAACTAGATCCAACTAATTTTGTTGGATTCAATGGTCTCAGCTGGCGAAAAAGTGACGTAGTCGAGTTAGTGAGACCACAAACTTTTAGATTCAACACCGACCAATAAGTACTAGTAGGAATAACGTTAAGACCAATAAAGTGTAGTAGTAATGACGTTGACAATGTAACTGCCGCCTATATGTTATTTCATATGGATTCTTATTATAAGGACCTTTATTCCACACTTTGCGTTGACATTACGAACCTTGAAAATGCTTCGTGTGTAAATAGTATCATCCAATAGTGTGGTAATTCCGGATGAAGCCCGCCTTCATTAAAGCAAACAAGTTAAATGCAAGCAAACTGGAAAAAATTCAAGAAGGTTGGAACTGATTGCAACGTACATATTCCACTTGCAAAGCGAAACAAAAAGCACTACATTCTCCCACGGGGAGTAAATATTTTTGGGATTTTGTAAAGAACATCAAAAACTCAAACATCTGATCTATTGTGTTGTACCACATGAAATGTCCGATTTTATAGTAAAAAAAAATTTAAAACTCAATATTAATTTTCCGTAAATTTGTGTTCAATCAAAATAGGATTCGATGGCATCTATGACATTCCTCCAACGTGATACAAGGTCAAATATACCTTTTTCGTAGAAGTGCTGACTTTTTGAGCCAATGAAATCTTCAAAGGCTTTTATGACCTCTGCTCGGTTCCAGAAGACCTTCTGCCGGCGAAATGAACCCAGATTGCGGAAAAGGTGGTAGTCCGTTGGAGAAATGTCAGGAAAGTATGGTGGATGCGGAAGAATTTCAAATCCCAACTACAACAGTTTATGCACCGTTACTTGTGAGGTATGAGGTCTAGTATTGTGATGCAAAAGGATCGAGTCGTGCCTATTGGCCACAGCAGTTTGCTTCTCAGCCAATTTGGCATGCAGTATGTCGATTTCCTCACAATATTTGATAGCGTTTCTCCTGGTTGAAGAAATGAAAAGTGGATTGGTCCATTCGATGTCCATCAAATTGTCACCATAACCTTTTTTGGGTGAAAATCGGGCTAGCGGGTGTGTTTTAGTTTTACGATTGCATCCAACCTCTGCCCAGGTCTTTTACGGTTATCATACAGAATCCTTTTTCCATCACAGGTGACTGACTATCCGGTGCAAAAACGGTTCAGTTGGGTTTCTTAATCTAAGCGATGCTCAGATTTCCAGGCGCCGTCGTCTTTGGGACTCATACACTCCATGGGGTGCCCACTTATCGAGTTTCTTTACCTATCCTATGAGAGAAAAGTGACGACTTATTGTCATTGGGGATACTCCCATGCTTTGTGCAATATCCCGCACCGATTTCATTGGGTCCGCATCCACCGTCGCTCTTAAAACATCGTCATCAACTAACGTTTCCGGCTTCACGCATGGTTCATTTTCGAGCCTGAAATCTCCCGAACCGAACTTTCCAAACCAATGTCGTATAGTGCGTTCGTTTACCGCTACGTCCTCAAACAAGTCATTAATATTTTTCATTGCCAATGACGCATTATGTACGAGGGTTGCCTCTTATGTTTCGGGATTTGGCAACCCTAGTGTTGCAATCCGGCAATTGACAGCTCTGTCGTAAAGTTGGACATTTTTGAGGTTATACGCACTCAGAAGGTTTTGACATACGAGCGCTATTTGTGTTGTTTACAGTTACTTAAAAGATTCATCTCGGCCCAAAAATGGAATTAAATCGTCAACATTTCCGTGCGATTATTTTTTACAACTTTCGGCGTGGATTAACTCAGGAACAGTGCATGGATGAATTTCCCAAACATCAGCGGCGTCCTATCGACTTTCCCTCAGATCACCCATTCGCTTGGGATCAATGATCTCTCTTTGCAGGGGAGTAACATCAGCTAGGTTTCCCTCTCATTCGTATTTCTTTCCACGGTTCAATGTGCTCCGACTACACCATAGCCACACCACTGGGTCATCAGGTCATGTCAGTAGCTGCATCTAATACCAACACACACAACCAAAGCTACCCCGAGATCACAGCATATCATGTTTTCTGTTCTCACATTCTTCATGTCCGTCAATTACCCTATTAACAAAAGTTACTCATACATTGACGGGCGTGAGGTTGAGAGAGCAGAGGCGTCGTCTCTTTTGGTTGTCCTGTGTGAAGAAAGAAATATGAATTTCCACCCTAATTCCGACAGTCACTATTGAATCATCACAGCGGTAGGTCACACCGCCGCTCGTCACCAAAAATTAATTTCGCGGATTTTATATTTTAAACCGAAATACAAGTGTAATCTAAATCAAAAGAAAACAAACTAAATGTTAATTAATTTAAAAATAAATATATGTTAATCATTGTTACTTCGAAACCAAGGAACAACTGTAACTCAAGCCAAAAAAGAAAAATATAAAAATACTATTTCAATTCATAACAGTTTGTGTTTATTTTCCTTCCTCCCTCGCTGGTTACGTTTCGGAGTGCTATTTGTTCAGTGAAGTGTTTGGGGGATTAAGTGAATCCTGTGCCATACGTTGGCATCCATACTTCAACCCCCACATGACCACTACGGAAACCGAACTGAAAGTATTATTTTAAATTCATAAATGAAGACGGTTCGAATTTAAACTGCCGACAGCATGGTATCCTAAAAACAAATTATTGTACTTGTAACGAACCCAAAAATTCACACACACACACACGTCAAACATACATACCAATTTACTTTTTAAAAAAGGAAAATTTAGCATTCTGACATGGGTGTTAACTCGAGAACTTCTTATTTCCGACTGAGCGAAAATCGGACATTTCGTGTGGCACAACTCACAGTCGATGACAGACTAGTCATTAGCGTAATAAATAAAGCGAATCTATTCGCTCTACGTTTCATAATAAACTCATCGCAGCGTTATACTACATCCACAACTCCACATCAACCTGAGCACAGGCAGTTTACCTTAGCTGTCCTCCGATCATTAACAAATCCGCTGGTCCGGATGGCATTCTCCCAATTCTTCAGTTCTTCTTCGCAGGCTAAACCGTCGCTGAAGCTCTTTCATCTATCCTGATCAACTGGTCAGCTCCTAAGTAGATGGAAATCAACGAATATTCGATTCTCAATAAAGGCAACAAATCATCCGCTTAATATCGGCCCATAGCACTCATTTCCGTCAATCGATGATTATGGAATCCTTGATTAACTGTAAACTTTCAAAATATTATATATATATTATTTACTTGGCGCCAAAATATCATTCGTACCAGATTCACAGAAAATCGGAAATGTGGAAGCTTTCAGCAGAACTAAATCCGGGAGTGTGCTCAAACAGAGTCAACATTCTCAACGCTACTCTCCGAGTAATCGTTCAATCGGAACTCCAATGCAAAGTCGAAGTTCGTGATCTGGTGGACCCATGTTTAGTGGCAATTTTCCTCTCAGATGACTTGCTTACCACCTGCGCCTTCGATGGCAAGCATCATTTGGCAAAGGTCCAAGCATCTAATACAATACTGCCTCACCTGCTACTCGTAGCTCCTAACATACTAATCTTAAAGTAGTCATTTGTCGCATCTTTGAGATTAGATTTCACCAACGCGGGCATTGGCAGGGAATGTTTCATTTGTAGCTAATCTATAGTCAGCATATAATAACATACGATACGGAATGTCTCATTTGTAGCTGAGGTATAGTTAACAGATAATAACATTGACTCGAAAAGTAAGATACATCTTATCATCGGAGTTGACGGTTGCAATATCCTCGAAGTCATCGTCCTCCGGCATAACGAGCAGTCATCAAAGCAGCATCGACCGTTGCGTGACCTCTTGGAATAGTTTTATATCCAAGAACACTTCGCCTCAGTCTTAACAGCCTATGAAGGTGATTGCGAAACTCATTAGACTTACCAATATGACACACAAGGTCGGTACATGCTTCGCCTACTTTTTAAATCCAACCTAGAATTAGATGACTCTGTAACCACAGCTCGCAACGCGTTTCAACGGATGAAGAAACCTAATATCATGAATTATGCAAGAAGTTCATAGAAGAGTCTATCACGTCCAATTACATAAACGACACGAACACCTTAAATACTCATATTTCCCAGCGGCAATTCCTTATATCCCATTGATGGCTCCGTTAACCTGGAGCAACGCTTAATGACTATCTTCGACCTGGGACCGAACTTCAAAATTACATGTTTGATGTTCTGTTACGTTGGCGCACTCATCACGATATGTTTTCTCGGCAGACGTTGAGACGGTTCCGTCCAATAGAGATTGATGAACGAAATCGTCAATACCAACAATCCTTTAGCGAACCGACGCTATTGAAGATATTAGAACCTACTCGTTACACACGGTTACATGTGGGATCGCGAGGCTTCCATATCAAGCACTCTTAGACAGCTGGGGCAAGATGAAAGATTCCTAACGCGGTCCACGTGCTGATAAATGATATGTACGTGGACGATATATTTGATACTGCGGACACATTGGAAGAAGCGCAGTTATAGCATAGTAAGCAGAATTGTATTGAGTGGATTATGAATTGAGACTGAAATAGTTTGTTAAGCAAAATTTGTATGAGTGAATTAAGAAATTTGTAAATAATGGAGTGATTGATTGGGAGTATAAATACCCCACCAGTTTTAATAATAAATCCATCAAATAGCTAATCTGGAGTTTGATTCATTAACTGCGGCGACTTCGCCATCGACTTTTAGCGGGCTGCGCTTGATACCGCACAAATAGGGAAGTAGGGTTTTAGTCGGCTACTTCTAGTAATCTAGATATTACAAGTAATGATAAATCATTACATACACGGAAATCCTACCATCTTTAAATCAATACATTACATGGCCACAGCCAATATAAACATTACATGGTGACTCTGCTGTTAAATATTACACCAGGACCTATCCGGTAATGCTATCATCACGACAAGAATTTCGTTCATTGAAACTTTGTACGACCCCAAACGTCATCAAGTTTAAGATCTTTATGCAGAAGCTTTGGTTATTGGAATTAATATGAATCGAACCCCTATCACCAACTACTGCTATGATGGCAAGTTTTATCGCCAATCTGCAGCAGCTATCTATGCTTCACATCCCATGATGGACTCCTACGGACGCTTGACGACTAATCGAAACCTAGTGCATAATTTTGGCCCCTAACGCTTGGAACTTTGCGCCGCACTTCAGGGCCCAATGAAGATTGTCATCACCATCATGTCAATGTCGAGTATCAAAATACAACTCTGGTCAGATTATCATCATCATCATCGGCACTACAACCGGGAACCGGTCTTGGCCTTATTTAGCAAGTCCTGAGGCTTGTTAAATTTTCCATAATGATTTGTTTTTTCCGGACAAGGTCATTAGTCTTGCGCCAGAGGCTCCCCGACGGGGAATCGAACCCCGGTCTCCCGCGTGACAAGCGGGTATACTAACCACTATACTATCGAAGAGCCTATGGTTAGATATAACTGTTTATTATTATCGTGGATTCGTGAAGCACGTAGCAAGTGTAAGACTTTTGATGTTACCCGAGTCTCAGAGATCCAAACTACTGCTCTTGCACCATAGATGAACGGACCCGAGTTCCTCGTTAGTTTGTAACTGTCAACCAGTTGAAAGTCACGACGATGATCTCGAGTGTCGTCCCACGATAAGCAACAACACTAACACTCCGCGGTTCACATCTTAGTCTGGTTATCCTAACTTTCTAAGTTACTCCAAGTACGTAGAGTTTTATCAGCTATTATGCAGGAACACCTCTTAAAAATCCTGAGGTCGACATCGGTTGCTGATGTCATTTCCGAATTAACTCTTATATCGGGTTTTCCAATAGGGGCTTGACAACTTTTTTTTAAAATAAAACACAAACCATTTGAGATATTTCAAAAACTTTATTATCGGCTTGAAGTACAATCAAAACATTTATGAATGGAACTCGACTTCGTTCATATGGCCACCGCGGGCACGTTTACAGCGGCCGATTCGTTGGACCCAATTTTCGATGACTCGGCCATACATTTCGGCCGAAACGGTCGCTATTTCGCGTTCAATGTTGGCTCTGAGCTCTTCCAACGTCGTCGGCTTGTTGGCATAGACCAATGACTTGACACAGCCCCAAAGAAAATAGTCTAGAGGCGTTAAATCACACGAACGAAGCGGCCAAACGACTGTCCCATTTCTTCAGATAACACGCTCATCAAACTTACTCTTCAATAAATCGATTGTATCGTGTCCTGTGTGGCTTGTGGCACCGTCCTGTTGAAACCATATGTCGCCCAAGTCCATATCTTCCAATTCGGGCCTAAAATAATCGGTAATCATGGCGCGATAACGATGGCCATTCACAGTAACGTGACGATGTTTATCGTCGACGAAAAAATATGGCCCAATGACGCCGCGGGCATGCAAACCGCACCAAACAGTTATTTTTTGTGGATGAAGTGGTGATTCATGAAGCACATGTGGATTTTCACCCGAACAATAACGCATGTTTTGCTTATTGACGAACCCATTGAGCCAAAAGTGAGCTTCGTCACTGAAGATGATTTTGTTATGATATTCATCATCTTGGCGCATCTTTTCCAAAGCCCAATCGGAGAACATACGTCGTTTCAAATGGTCCATCGGGTTCAATTCTTGAGTCAGCTTGATCTTGTATGGGTGTAAACCGCGATCCTTACGCAAAATTCGCCATATAGTGGTCTGGGAGAAGCCCAATTCTTGAGAACGCCGTGGAATTGACTGATTTGGATCGTTTGTTACGGACGCCTGAACGCCAGCGATGTTTTCGATACTTCGCCCAACCCGTTGTCTCACTGGCACGGCAACATCACACAACGAATATGTAGAATCAAATGTTTGCACTAAACTTGTTATTGCCTGTCTACTAGGGCGAGAATTACGACCGAAAATTGGAGTTAACGCTCTTAAGGTTGCGGTTACCGACTTCAAATTTCGGTAGTAAATTTTTATAATTTGCAGACGTTGTTCGTGTCCCTAACCATTATGAAAATGATGAGTTTATTGAATAAATTGACAGTGACAGTTCGATGATTAGTGAAAGGGTGCGTTCACAAATTAAATTCAAAGCTGTCAAGTCCCTATTGGAAAACCCGATACAAAATGATTCGGCGATCAAGCTTTGGATTGCTTACGTAAAGAGATCATTCTTTCAATGGGAATAGCGTCTCTCTTCCAAAACTTACCGCCTGCCAAGGGTAGTGTATTTAACCCACTCATCCAACAGGATGGTCCATTGTCTATTGGAGTAAGATAGCGACACTCCCTCTTGCACATAGCATAGAAACATCCATTTATTCTCCAATCAAGATCGTTTCTTTCTCTCGCTATTTCTTGTTCGTTAAGATCGCTCTAAATCGCTTCATGGGGGAATTCAAATAACAATATTGGATTCTACGAGGGCGCCAGCTTATCAAAGGGGTTGTCTAGCGTTGCCTTCAATGCTGGCGATTTCTTTCCACTCTGAGCTCTCAACTGATGACAGATCTCCCTGCAACTCGGGTGCAGCCATGTCGACCATTCCAGTATTCTGGAACCGATTATGCCGACCCAATAAATTTCAAGTTCACCAAAGGGAGAAGCACCTGAGCATTTAAATGATGTGTTATTCTCTCGTGTTGTGTGGTTACGGTGGAAGTCTCTGGATACTCCACCGTGGATTGCGGGTCGAAATGGGGGTATGTGCGACGTTATCAAGTGATTGTGGCCCCCACTTTTTTGGCGCAAACCGTGTGGACTTTCTCCCCAATCGATCACGCAAATGACCGATATCCCACATCTCTTTATCAATACGGGCACTGAATGGTGATTCAACTCACCTTCCACTCATCTTTTTGGAGGAATATGGGACGCAGCAGCGAAGCGTCCCAAATACCACCTAAAGCCAGTCATTGGCGAATTACTACTTAACTTTGAAGAGCTTATCTCAACTCTCGTCCACTACAACCACCGAAAAATGATTTGGCCGGCTTAGCGACTCTCACGTCTGGACAGATTCTAGTTAGTAGCTTGTCGTCAACCACCACAGAGTCCGCCAACGCAAAATGTACGAATATTTTTTCTTCCGAATGTCTACAGGAGCTGCAACATCAGCCGAAATGGCTGGCAAGGAATCTATACATCGGAGTTGGACAGAGGTGTATGAAGGGGTGACGTTTATCGAAGTGTACTCAGGTAAAGATAGGTTTGGTGAAACTCTGAACATAAGTTACTACTCTCACCATGGCCATTGCGTAGATCAGTATTTCTCCCTTTGAAGAGAATTCGCTAACACTTGGCGAAGGGGTAGGATGTTGCTGATTTGCCCTAGTCGCTATTATAAATTGCCTTGGACAATTTTTGGCCAATCTACATCGCTTGGACAATCCTTATCTTTAATGTATATCTTCAGAGCATATTCATCTCTATCGCTGTTGGAGAGCCACAGGTAAATACTTTGGTTTTTCCTTTGGAAGTGCTTGAATTCAACTTATAATAAAAATGTATTCTTATAAAAAAAAAATTACAAAAAGAAGCAATTTTCATCAGACTAAATAAACGGTCGTAATATGTAGCCACTTTAACGAACAACTTCAATTATATACACAAAGTAATTGTGAAAAAATAAACGAATCGACCTAACTTAAAATTATTTGTTGCTACGAAATTGACTTAGAAAGAGAAATTGTTTTATTGTTATGATTAAACAGTTACAATATATTTGAATGATGAGCTCAATTGTGATAGTCATTTTATTGCGTTAAATAAATGTTGCCATATATCAGGACACTAAAAATCCATATATACATATATCAGATGTGTATATATATTGCGCACGAAGCCAACTATGTTTAAGCGAAAATTACAACAAATCTATAACGAGGGAAATTATTGTTTTTACTTTTGCTTTTTGTTTTGTTTTTGTACTAATTAAGTGTAACTGTTACATCCCAAGAACGAATTGCCTCGCGTTTCAGGGCACTCATGGCCGCAGGAGGTAATCCTCCACACGATTGACGGCTCCAACGACATTTACTAATAATTCAACAGATTTGCCTCAACTGGAGTCTCAACAGCCCAGGGCAATACCTTTGCAACCAGCGGTATCGAAAATCTACTATCAATCGACAACTGCTATCAAGCCGTCATAAGTTCGATCGATGTTGATCAAGATTGAGGATGTATGATCATAATTTTGGAAAGAATTCGCAGCGTAAACGCTAACACCCATTTTCATCAGTATACACATCCCATGATAATGGTCACACTCGCTCAACTTCACGAGCTCGGAAGGGAATTTACGAACCAACAACAAGAGTCACCGAAGACGCAGCCGAATCGGACGTATGTCTACACGGATCGAAATCAATAAGTATCGAATGATCCCTCGCTTGCAAAAAGTAAATGAGAAGTCCGATAGCAAGGTATACCACCAATACCACCCAGTAAAACTACATTCGTCATTGCCAAGTATCTGGCATTCAGTAGCTGACCGTGTTGATGATATCGATGAGCAGCAGTAATTTCTCCACACGCGCGTTACGTCAAAGAATCCTTCGACGACACGAAAAACCCCATCAACGAAATGTATAACCTAATCATACATTTCCTCTAGACGGAAACATAATAAAATTCAATAGAAACATTAAAATATAAAATAAGCAAATTGCAATGTAATGTCTATCGCAATATATGTTACGACAGTACCTAATTACACATTTCCTCTAGATGGAAATACAATCTATTAAGAACTCATTAAAAGGCAATTAACAAGAATTCGTGGAAACACGAAAATAGGTAATTGAGCATATTGCAATGTATAAAGATAAGTATATATATATAAGATTTGATGTTAAAATAAATTGAGTTTAAGAAACGACTCTCCGAAGAGCAGACGGTTCATATCCTCGAAAAAATTTAAATAAAAATATAAATTTTTATTTGAAAGTGTTTTCTTTATTTCATTTAAGTGCAAATTGAGAAAAACATAACTGGCGCAGTCGATCAACTTATCATCCGAAGATGATAAATCGAAAAAAAATTATCTACGCAACATACACTGAACTATTTCATTAAACAAATCGAAAAAATAATCTACGCGACAAGTGCAACGACCTATTTCGTTAAATAAACTAGTGACAAATAAAAAAATGTATATATATATATGAGAACAGCGGACAAATTTTAAATGTTTGGTTATCAAATATGAAATAACACGTTTGGATATAAAACAAAAAGATAAAATAAAAACCGAAAAAAACACTGCCCTTAAAATAAAAGTACAATAGATAATATATATAATCATAAACGCCAAAAATATGTAAAATACAAACTATAAACGTAACAAAGTAAACGGTGTACAACGAAACCTGAATAAAAAAATTAAGGCGGACAAAAACAAAATAGAAGTAACTACAATCAAATAAATATTTTTCGTGGTAATGTAAAATTATTGATAGTGTTCAGCCGACAATTTAAAAAACACATATATGTTAATAAACAATGTTGATAGTAAAACAAAAGAAAATGATAAATTTTACGTCACAAATAATAAATACAAGCCTAATCATAAAAAGGACAACGAAATTATGATATGTGTCAATAGCGAAAAAATATATATAAAATTAATTGCATTAAAATAAATATTGTGACTAAAAATTGCATATACACCAAATTAAATGTTTAATTAACGTGTAGTATAATATTCGCTTGGGCTCCTCGATAGTATAGTGGTTAGAACACCCCCCTGTCACCCGGGAGACCGGGGTTCGATTCCCCGCCGGGGAGCCCCTGGCGCAAGACTAATGACCTTGCCCAGACAAAATAAATCATTATGGAAAATTTAACAAGCCTCAGGACTTGCTAAATAAGGCCAAGACCGGTTCCCGGTTGTAGTCCCGATGATGATGATGATAATATTCGCTTATATCAAATAAAAATACGGTCAAAATATTCGTGGTAAAAAAAAAAGACAATTAAAGGGTTACAAACAGCCCCACGGGAAAAATTCGTGAACAACAAGGGTAAGAAGAACCCCACCTCTTATCTAATCGCAGAAGAAGCCGTACAACACCAAGAACAGAACAACAAAGGAGGAAATAAAAGTAAGCAACATTTATTTTAAGTATTAGATTTATATAAATAATAAAAGCTGCCATACACTGTACATTTACATTCATACATTCATACACTGTTTAGAAAATAAGTTAGTTTCATGTCTTTTGGTCTTAGTTAGTGGTATTGATAAAGAATATTTTCTTAAAATCTGTTTACAAATCAAAAATGCCAGACGAAATACCGGTAGTCGGATTAATTAGGGAAGCCGCCAAAATCAAAGAATTTCACGGGGATGGAAGATATGACCTGTCCTCCTTTATAAGGGACACAAAGCTTATCCTGCCACTCTTTAATGAAAACCTAGCGTTGAAAGATTTCATTTATCAACGACATGTCCGCAATAAAATTCAAGGAGCCGCTCTCCATTGCATAAGGACATTAGGACCCAATCCCACGTGGGAAAGGATAAAAACAGAATTAATTAAGAACTTCGGAGTTAGGGAAGCATCACAAATTGCACCATGAAGCAGTGACATGTAACAATTCATCCGTAAGCTCATAGTATAGGGCCTCCGGAAAATATTAGATACATTAAATGGTAAATATGAATTCGATGAGTCAAATGAATCCCTTATATTAAAAATATTTTTAAATGGAATTAACCCCAATCTATCAAGTATAATTTACAGTAGGAACATAGAAACACTTAGAGACGCATATTATACTTTAGAAGAAACAGGAATGCTTAGACATTATAACAAACCAAATAATTACGAAAATAGAACAAACAGACCTAATAACCAAAATTTTAATAGAAACCAATCATCATCATCACCATCGGCACTACAACCGGGAACCGGTCTTGGCCTTATTTAGCAAGTCCTGAGGCTTGTTAAATTTTCCATAATGATTTATTTTTTCTGTGCAAGGTCATTAGTCTTGCGCCAGGGGCTCCCCGACGGGGAATCGAACCCCGGTCTCCAGGGTGACAGGCGGGTATACTGGCCACTATACTATCGAGGAGCCCAATAGAAACCAATACACCAGACATAATGACTATAGGGAAAGCCTACAAAGAGACAATAACGACCCAACACATTATTACAATAGAAATAATACATACCAATACAATTCTAGGCAAAGTAAACAAAATAATAACAACATACGAAAACAATTCTAGACAAACTAGACAAAATAATCACAACACATACGGAAACAAAAAAATCGAATTTGCGTAGTTTATCTGGACGATAATCTTATTTTTAGTACGAACTTAGAGGAACACACTGTAAATATACAAAAAGTGTTCAATAAACTTAGAGAACATAATCTGAAGATTCAAGTTGATAAGTGTAATTTCTTTAGTCAAACTACAGAATATCTAGGGCACACTCTGATAACAGAAGGTATTAAGCCAAATATAAATAAAATTTAAAATATACAGAAGCTTAAATGACCAGACACCCAAAAACAAATAAAATCATACCTGGGAATGACCGGATGCTATCGCAGGTTTATTAAAGACTATGCAAAGGTTGCCCACGGTATGATAAAGTATTTAAAGAAAAATTCTAAAATCGATAAAAAACACCCTCAATATACAGATTCATTTCAGAAGCTTAAACGATTGCTCATGGAAGCACCAATTTTAAAATATCCGGATTTCAACAAAAGATTTAAGTTAATAACGGACGCCAGCGATTTTGCTTTAGGCGCTGTCCTTACACTAACTAAGCTTTGCAAGTAGAACTCTAAACGATCATGAGAAAAAATATTCCACGACGGGAAAAGAACTTCTTGGTATCGTTTGGGCCCTTAACTACATTCGTCCATATATTTATGGTAGAACTTTCGATCTACTCACGGATTATCAACCTCTCAAATGGCTCCAAAGTAAACATAAAGGCAAAGATATAAACCCTAGATTACAAAGATGTTTGCTTAAACTTGGAGAATATGACATATATATAAATTACATTAAGGGCACAGAAAACAAAGTGGCAGACTTTTTATCCAGAATAAATGCAATTATAGGAGAAATAAACGCCATAGATTTAGAAGAACAAAATGATAACATGAGCACAGATGCAACAATACACTCACAAGAAGAAGACAAAATGATCACATTCCAATCCTAGAAACAGTTGTTAATAGATTCCAGACACAAATTATTTTGACACATACTAAAACAAAAGATATCGAAGTTATAGAAGACAAACGAAAAATTTACATGTTTGTTTGTTTGTTTGCAGACGCATTTATTCACAAAGTCGTTTTTATGTTTTACAATTTTAGTCTAAATGCTAAACCTATCTTAATAATTTTTACTACATAATGTAATTTACTGGCTCTTCACAAGCACTCTAAATTATACAATATTATATGCTTAATTTATGCCTTTCAGCTTACATTTTCTTTTATTTATTCTTAATATAATACACATACTTTATAACCTCTTCTTCTTTTAGAGGCATTATGACAAAAAAATAAAGAAACGACCATACCACGCTGAAAGCATCGGTTCTCGTCCGATCACCGAAAAATTTACATAAGTGCATACAAATGACATTGAAAACAACTTCATGACTGATATATTTCGCAGATTTATAAAATCAGGGAAAATAGAAATTTTTTCAGAACTTTCTGACCATGTATATTGTAGTGCTCTGAAAAGCCCAACCATCTCCTTCCCCCACACATACATCCAAATCCCATAATCCTTAACTAAGATTCAAAAAACAATCATATAAATTGAAAATTCGCGATAAACGAATCAAATGTTCGTTTATCGCCCTTACACCAAACTCCCCATTATCATCCAACTAATCCAGAAATACGTTATCCCAATCGAGCAAAATTCCTGGTAAACGAATCAAATATTCGTTTATCATCCATATACATCAATTTCCCCAGATCCTCAAACAAAAGCAAACATGTTAAATTGAACCAGATGTTCAATTTCCATACTCACGCTCATGTGTCCGAGAATTCGCCTAACCAGAATCTTATCTCCAAAAACAAACACACAACTCCAGCCAAAGTATCTAAATCGAGATTTTGCTTTGAATTCGATCTCTTCGAGATACAAAATCTCGATTTGGTTCCATTTATAAGGGTGATGAATTTTGTATTCGATCAGTCTCGATTGACGTCCGGAGTGGTAGGACGTCAATAAATTAAATTAAAAATAAAATAATAATATAACAAAATAAAAAGGAGTTTTTATTGGGCCTGGCCGATTCCCATATTCAACGATCGGTAGCTGCTCGTCCCTCAAGGTTTGAGGAAGCACGGCGGAAACCGCAACGGGTCCCCTCAGGAGCTGTCTTAAAGAGATCAATCATCCTTTTCAGGACAAGGAGACACGCTCCTATATAACAAAGTACAACAAAAACTAATCGAACTATTTAATACAAAATTTAATTTTTATAAATGCACCCACCATGCAAAAGACATGACGAATGAAGACGAAACATATAGTGTTGCGAATTGACAATTGAATGTGCTGGAATGTACTGGAGAAATCTAGTACATTCGCAGTGTATACCAGTTGCGCAGCAGCTGACACCAGCTGGCCGATTGTCACCAACGATGACGTCATGGCGTCCCTTTTTGAATTGGCAGTTATGCCCAATGAGTCAGTCTGCATTCAACCACAAACGGGTACACAGCGCCAAGAAGTCCAGCGTTCGAGATCACAACGTTGATTTGGCCTTTCCTCATCACTGTTTCCATTGACTCTTCCTTTTGTAATTTACATTAGCAGCCTTTTGCTTTCGATACATGTGTTGTGTGCGCAGTCAAATAAACAGCTGATACCGAACTGTTTCTAGTGACTTTTCCTCCCGTAATTTGCATCAGCGAGGTTTGCTTTCGATACGTGTGTTGTGTTGTGCAGCCAACCCAACAACCGACGTAGAACAAAGGAAGGATCTCGGCTATCTTCTCGAATGCAGCTCACCGCTCCTGGACGCTGCCCTCCAATACAGACCAATACACCACTCTTGGATGCCTTAACCGTGGAACGCTTTCGTCTTGGATGCAACCTCATTATCGCCCGCCACTATTACAACATATAGATACATTGCAAAATATCATAGGAACGAAACAGGACATACAGGAATTAATGAAAATTATGAAGGATTAAGAAAACTTATATATTTTAAAAATTTAAAAACACGTATTCAAAAATATATTAACAATTGCGACATTTGCAATAAAGCACAATATGAAAGGAAACCAATGAAGCCAAAGTTCCATATAACCGAAACCCCCAATAACGTAAATCAGATAGTTCACCTCGAGAGACATAGCTTTTTATCATTTATCGACAAATTTTCAAAACATGCAGTAATACTAAATTTAGAAGATAGAAATAGCGTTACAATCATTGAAAAATTACGACTATACTTTTCCATTAAACATCATCATCGGCACTACAACCGGGGACCAGTCTTGGCCTTATTTAGGGAGTCCCGAGGCTTGTTAAATTTTCAATAATGATTTTTTTTTTCTGGGCAAGGTCATTAGTCTTCCATTAAAGGCAAACCCAAATTCATCATTTTCGACAACCAATTTAATTCAGTTAACATTAAGGAATTTTTAAAATTAGAAGAAGTAGAAATACAATTCACAAAACCAAACAGTCACACAGGCAATTCAGATATTGAAAGATTTCATAATACATTAGGAGAAAAACTTAGAGATTTGGAAACCGAAAAATCCGAATTATCAATTCAAGAAAGACTTTTTAAATGTGTAGAATAGTACAATAAGTCTATTCACTCCGTCATTAAAGCAAAGCCAATATACGTGATAGAAGGAAAAGTCGATAAAAAACAAATAGAAAAACTTTTAAAAGATTACAAAGAAAAAACCATTAACAAGCGCAATGAAAAACGAGAAACCTATAACCAAACCAAGATGAAGGCTACGTAAAAAATTATAAAGAATTAAGGCACCAGCCTAAATATAGAAAACTTAAACTAGAAAATATACAACCGACAAATATAAAACGACCCACTTAGATCAACTAGACGTTAACACTTACAATAATAACAGTAACAACACTGATCGACACAATGACAGCAACATTTAGGAACAATTGACGAAAATAACCATAATATAATCATCAACCTTAATAAAACATTGATATTGTGACGCATATGACAATCGGTACTGGAATCTTCGAGAAAGTCCGAAACAAAGTGCTAGATTATTTTAGGAAGTACTGGAAAACTGGAATAGAAAAGTCGAGATTATGGAACGGACGGAAACGAAACGCTAAATCAGAAGGAGGAAACGATATAAATACGTCGCACGCAGATCGAGAAGCAAGAAAGTGAAGCAAGCGATAAGTAGAAAGTAATAAGTAAGAAGTAAGCAGTGAAATACGCGATAAGTACGGAAGCGATAAGTCAAGAAATCGTTAAGTGCACGGTAAAAAGTAACGGTTGTGATTAACGGACTAATAAAGTGTTATATTAATTCAAAATCAATTTAACGGCTCTTATTTATTCAAAATAATTAATCCAGCGAACCCTAAGCTCGCTACAATTGGTGTCAGAAGTGGGATTAATTATTGTTTAAGTGAATAAATAAGTCTGTGAAACACCGAGTCAAGATGGTGCCAATGTAACGGAGAAAAGCTCGCCACAGTTGGACATTTCGGAGATGCTCAGGATGATGATTATAAAATTGGACGCACAAGCTACAGATGTTAATGCAAAGTTGGATGCCCAAAATTCAAAATTCGACGCCGTAAATTCAAAATTCGACGCCCAAAATTCAAAATTGGACGCGCAAGCTGCCGATGTTAATGCAAAGTTGGATGCCCAAACGCAGTGGATGAAATGTAATTTTCAACACTTTAAGGAGGAAATTCGAAACGAAGTAGAAAATCTAGATCTAAAAAACCAAGCTGAATCAAGAAAGTCACCGATGAAATAACACGAATCGAAAAGAGACTTGAGTGTGTTGAGAGAAATAAGACATCGCCATGCAATCAATATGACTACAAAGATACATGGATGCATCCGCCAACCTTCGATGGAACGGGACCCTTCTCCGTATTTATACGTCAGTTTGACGCCGCGGCCAATTATAATAAGTGGTCGGATGAGCAAAAGTCGGCATCAGTAATCTTGTCACTCCGCGGAGCGGCTGCAGAATTGCTACAAACCATACCAGCAGAGAAGCAAACAGATTTCCAGGCGGTAAGACACAGCCTTGAAGCTAGGTATGGAGACAACCACATGCAGCAGGTCTACCGCATGTAACTGCGGAGCAGAACGCAGAAACCTGGAGAAAATCTTCAACAGTTGCAGGCAGACATTGAGCGATTGGCAAACTTGTCTTATTCAAATATGACTAAGGAATTTCTCAACGAGGTAGCAATGGATGCATTTATAAACGCACTCCAAGATCGGGACTTGCAACAAGCCGTTCGTTTAGCGGGAAAGAAGACGACTAATGAAATACTGGCGTTCGCATAGGCATATGAATCTGCTAAACAGGCTACCAGGAGTACATATAGAGTCCGAGAAACGTCCGTCCAGGAATGTTCCTGCCAAAGAATCGGGCATGTACAACGGAGAACCCCGAGACCTGTTATGAAGTGCTGGACATGCGGCGGAGTCGGCCACATCTCTGTTGACTGTAGGAAACGTCGACGAATGAATGAAACATCGAGTGAGAATTGTTGTTCATGCGCTTGTCATAAGAGGAGACTATCAACGGAACAACCTGAGGTGAAGAAACACATTGTACCTGTCAGAGTACTAAATGCGTCCGAAGAGCCGGTCGCAATAAGAAAAGGAGAGTTAACCGCAGAATGTGCATGTGATAAGCTCAATTCAGCAAGGGAAGGTGCATAATAACGCTGATGCTCTATCAAGAAGACGATGTAAGCCAGATTTTAAACATTGTCATAAATCGGAAGAGAAAGAAGAGGCGTACGACCTGCGAAATGTACAAGTAGAAGTACTAGATGGGTGGACGAATGATGCTATACGCGCAGCTTAACTTCAGGATAAAGATATGTCGCTAATTGTTGCGGATTCGCCTTTAACCATCCGCAATTAAATTAATTGTGGCACCACCTGAACTGAATCAGATATGTGGCATCACCGAAGCAATGTCAGCCATCAGCTGACATTTATGAATTCTGTTGGTTGTCCCTTGACAACCAGCTTTTATGTTTACTTTCTATTCTTTCGTTAGCTTTTGGTGACACCGTTCACAAATTTTATAATCGTTGTAAATCCGAGGAATCAAAATAAATAAATACAATAAATAAGAAGACACCTACCCGCAACGAGTTCTGTTGCCCCAATATACGAATATTTCAGGAAGTGATCAGGTATTCAGGTCACTTTTTGCGTTAAATATCACAATTTGATTTCAGGCATCATCGCTGCGGACTTTGATTCTTGACCATCCAGTTCCTCGTGTTTGTGAACACATCCGGATATTCCCCATCGACATTCATCACGTCAGGAGACAGCATTGTTCCTGGCGCCAGCCCACAACACAATAAGAACCCGGTGTTAGTAGAAGGTGTGTTCCACGCTTGTTGGACACACACTAATCCTGGAACACAAAGAAAAGAACGAGCGGCCAACTTGGAACAATATTTCCGACAAGAGTGGAACATTTAAGGCGTATTGGGCACAATGGAATTCCATGCTGGTGGAAGATGGTATTCTTAAGTGTAAATGGGAAGCCGCGGACGGAAAATCCCATCGAATGCAGATTCTAGTCCCACCATCAAAAGTGAAAGATGTTCTAACAGAAATGCATGACGGAGCCTCCGGTGAACATCTGGGAGTTAATAAGACACTTTCAAAATTACGATCTCAATTTAACTGGCTTCACATGAGAGATGACGTCGAGTCTTGGTGTAGGAAGTGTACAACTTGCACTGCGACCAAAGGCCCAACAGCAAAACCAAGGAGCGCTATGAAGCAGTACAACGTGGGTGCCCCTTTCGAGCGAATTGCGATTGATATCTCAGGACCATTTCCAAAAACCAACGACAACAACAAATACCTGTTGATCATCATGGATTACTTCAGCAAGTGGGTGGAAGTCCTTCCAATTCCAAACCAAGAAGCAACAACCGTCATTGAGCAGCTTATCAATAATTGGATGAGCAGATATGGAGTTCCCTGTGAGCTGCATTCCGATCAAGGCCGAAATTTCGAATCACAGATATTTCAAGGCATCTGTGCGGCACTGGGCGTAAGGAAAACCAGGACCACACTCTTACATCCACAGTCAGACGGAATGGTCGAAAGGTTCAACCGAACAATGAAAGAGCACTTATCGAAGGTCGTTAGTGATCACCAACGGGATTGGGACAAATATGTACAAACCTTTCTCCTGAGCTATAGATCGGCTAATCACGATACGGCGGGCCATTCTCCAGTAAGAATTATATTTGGATGAGAGATACGATTACGAGCCGATCTGGGATTCGGAATACCTCCAGACGCCATAGATAAGACCGAAGACTACGTAGTCGAATGGAGAAATCGCCTCGACGAGATTCATCATTTGGTTCGAAAGCAAATCAAGGTATCAAATGACAGGATGAAAACAAGGTACGACGTTCGAGCCAACGCATCCGGATTTAATGCAGGCGATAACGTGTGGCTTTATAACCCTCATCGGCAAAAAGGAAGGTCTCCGAAGTTGCAGCAACATTGGGAAGGACCGTATAAGATTCTCACAAGAATTAACGACGTTGTCTATAGGATTCAGAAGACCGAACGCCAAGATGAAAGTTGTACATCGTGACCGACTGGCGACTTTTGTTAACCCAGGAGATCAGTGAACTTAGTTCGGGACGTCCTAATCTAGGTGGAGGGTAGTGTGACGCATATGACAATCAGTACTGGAATCTTCGAGAAAGTCGGAAACAAAGTACAAGATTATTTTAGAAAGTACTGGAAAACTGGAATAGGAAAGTCGAGATTATGGAACGGACGGAAACGAAACGCCAAATCAGAAGGAGGAAACGGTATAAATACGTCGCGCGCAGATCGAGAAGCAAGAAAGTGAAGCAAGCGATAAGTAGAAAGTAATAAGTAAGAAGTAAGCAGTGAAATACGCGATAAGTACGGAAGCGATAAGTCTAGAAATCGTTAAGTGTACGGTAAAAAGTAACGGTTGTGATAAACGGACTAATAAAGTGTTATATTAATTCAAAATCAATTTAACGGCTCTTATTTATTCAAAATAATTAATCCAGCGAACCCTAAGCTCGCTACAATATTAATAATCATCTCAACAGAACTTTAAATAAGATTAAAGAAACATTAATAATACCACTTATAACTCTGACGAAAATGTAAATTGAATCCAAAATGTGTATATACCAAAACAATTACCTAAAAATAAGAATAGAAAACCGGAAACAATAGAAATTAATTCACACTGTTAATGAACCAAAATAAAACAATGTTAAAGAGTTCCTGTGACGATAGACTAATTATGTTAAATGGGAAATACCTACTAAATTTTAATAATTGTAATCCTAATAGTCATAAGCATTTTTAAATTGAATTAAAAACAAAACTCAGGAGAGTTTCGAATTAAAAGGGGGAGGTGTTACGTCAAAGAATCCTTCGACGACACGAAAAACCCCATCAACGAAATGTATAACCTAATCACACATTTCCTCTAGACGGAAACATAATTGCAGGTAACAAATAATAAAATTCAATAGAAACATTAAAATATAAAATAAGCAAATTGCAATGTAATGTCTATCGCAATATAAGTTACGACAATACCTAATTACACATTTCCTCTAGATGGAAATACAATCTATTAAGAACTCATTAAAAGACAATTAACAAGAATTCGTGGAAACACGAAAATAAGTAATTAAGCATATTGCAATGTATAAAGATAAGTATATAAGATTTGATGTTAAAATAAATTGAGTTTAAGAAACGACTCTCCGAAGAGCAGACGGTTCATATCCTCGAAAAAATTAAATAAAAATATAAATTTTTATTTGAGTTTGTTTTCTTTATTTTATTTAAGTGCAAATTTAGAAAAACATAACTTGCGTCACTGTTACTTACTGCGATGTGGCGAGTAGGTAGTGCATTGAACCAAACTTCGCATTTAATGAAAGGCAATATGTGATTTTTGGTGTTATTTCTTTATTTAATTTAAACTTCTTAAGTGTACTAAGTTTTAGTTGAACTTACTAGTGAACGCCAAGTAGTTATCTTGGAGCTGGAAAATAGAGAGAAGCCACTTGAAATATCTATTGAATGATTTATTCTCATACCGCAAAGCCCACTTGTAATTCAAATTCAATTGTTGTATGTTGTTCGGGGATCCGATCCTGGTGATGGCGGCGGAGTGTTGGGCAGAGGATAACTGATGAGGTGCGCCCAAAGACGGATGGTCGAAGGGCAAATGCCGTGATGCGTCCAATGAAGAACGGTTAAGAAGGCAGAAACCGGCGAGGCGTCCAAGAACGATCGGTGATGTGTCAAAGAAAGAACATGGATACGTCCGAGAAAGGAAGGTTAAGGAGGAAGAAAGTGGCGAAACGTCCAAGAAAGATCGATAAACCATCGTATACACAAGAGGAGACCAAGGAAATCAGAGCCGTTAAGAAATTTTGAAAGTTTTGGCCGCTTAGATAGCATTCTTTAGCTGTCACCGACGCTTTGTCAGCTGTCGGCCGACAGCTGGCAAGCGGGAATGTACCAGAGTTCTCCAATACATTTAGTTGTGAATCCGCAAGGTAAAAAACACAGCACCGATCTGTCTTAGAGGTAAAATTAACAACAGCAAAGGTCCCCTTTTTTTTTTTTTTTTTTTTTTTTAATATCATTTTTTATTTCTTCCTATTATTATAATTTACTTACTCGCTAGACAAAAATGATTAAACTTTAGCTTATGTTATCTTATTTCTTAACTTACTGGTCCTTTGCGGACTCTCTAAGTTACATGAATACGCTTAAAGCATGAAAATTTGTCTTTCGACATTATGATTATTTTGTTTACATGCATTTTTATGGAACTTAATTAGATACAAAGAAAATGAAGAACAGAAAAAACTTTGTTTTTGTTATTTTTTTTTTTACCTTATATCTAACTTAAATACTAAACAAATTTTTTTTTTTTTTTTTTTTTTTTTTTTTTTTTTTTTTTAATCCTTAACTCTATCGTAGTAAACGTAGTATCAAGACTTCGAAATGCTAAATCTATGTAAGCTTTCCGTAGTTTGTTGGGCTTTATTATTATTATTATTATTACTTCCCTTTTTTGCCAGTTTTATAAGGAAACAGGTTTTTAATTGCCACTCAGCCACCAAAATCTCTGGTGTTGCTTATTCGTGTCTTTTCGGTCTTTCTGTGCTACTGCCCTACTGAACTGCAGGCGCTCTTCATCTGTGTGCGCAACTTCTCGATTATAACATATTCGTTTATCTGTACCTGACCGACGCACGTGATAAATCAACGGTATAGCGGATTCGTTTTGTATGAGGCCGTTCATGTCAAGACTAAGGAACGCTTCTGGTGGAATAAAGCCATTGCGACGTACCCCCTCATAATACGTAGTGTTTGGGTAATATGCACCAAAAATTAAATCGTTCGGGGAGCTCATTGATCTCGCAAGATGCCCTCGGATCAGCTTGATCATAAAGTTATCCACTCTGTTTATATTGGCCCCATTGTACAACGCTTCATTGGGATAGTATTTTTTGTGATCGGATTCAGGAGTCCGATGTAAGTTGAGACACGTCCTGAGGCATTGTCTCTCAAAAATACGAATCTTTTCCATTAAGCTAGGTCCCACATTAAACCACACTGGACATCCATATATGATCATCGGTCTGATGAGAGCCATGTAGCATATAACTTTAACTCTGCTGTCAAGTTGACTACTATGAAACAGTCTTTTTGTCATAGCATAAGCTTTCTTTGCCCTGGCCAGCGCAGCCTCCACATGTTTGTTAAAATATAGATACTGATCCAGCCAGATGCCTAAGTATTTGACTACATTTTTGGTTTCCAGTGTTTGTTGGTGTGGTCCCATAATAGCTAGCTTTCGCCAGTTTTTCCTGGTGTCCCTGGTAGCTTCAGCCAGTGGTGTTCTAAAGAGGATGGTTTCACACTTTTGGATATTGATTTTGAGTTTCCAGTTGTCGCAGTATCGCTGAACATCATTGAAATCCCCTTGTAATAATCTGTTAATGATTTCAATTTTTGGAGCTGTTCTATATATTATCAGATCGTCTGCATACGCAATAGCCTGATGAAGAGACCCTATCAAGTCACTAGAGTAAATATTAAAAAGGATCGGAGATAACACCGCTCCCTGTTGCAGACCGTTTTCTATATTGTAGGTAATGTTGGAGGTCACATTGCCACTTTTGACGACGAATTTCCGTTCATTCAACATGTCGTATAGTATATACAGTAGTGGTTTATGAATGCCTAGTCTCATTAGCTTGTAGTATAACCCTTCTAGCCAAACGGTGTCGAAGGCCCTCTCCAAGTCAATCAAACAGGCACCTGTACACTGTTTCAGATTTTTATTCCACTGAATGTCTGAAACCAGTTTAGCTGCGGCATGTGTGGTTTCATGACCAGCTTTAAAACCAAACTGGTTATTTGGAATAATATTATTGTCCTCAGCCCATTTAAGTAGAGCCTTGTTTAGAACCTTTTCGAATACTTTACTGATACTCGGTAACAAACTGATCGATCGCAGATTTTTTGGGTTTGTTCTGTCTTTCCCTCTTTTTGGTAACGGTTGGATGATGGCCGTTTTCCAACGTACTGGATAGTGTGCGTTGTTCAGAGCGTTGTTAAACAAGACTGCATATATGTCCATTGCGATTTGAGGAAGATGTTTTAGTACGATATTGGGTACTCCATCGATTCCAACTGATTTTTTGTTTCTTAATGATGCAAAGACGCCATGGATGTCTTCACTAGTGACCAAAAGGCTGTTAGCGCTTTCGACAGTGATCTCGGGGTTTGCCGTATTTTCATTACTGAATTCGTTAAAACCATGGTTTTCTGATCGCCACTGTGAAATATCATTTCGAAGATGACGATAGTTCAGTAAAACTCTATCTTCCAAGCCATGGTTGCGACGAATTACTTCATTTGCCTTGTACAGTTCTTGAAAGACGGCCCCTACAACATTCACTTTTTCCAAGGGATCTTCAAACACAAAAACTTCGTCATTTAGGATGGCGTTGTTTGTGTCTATGCCTATATTTGTCAGCATTCGTTGGTTATCGTCAGTTCGTGGTATTTGGAGACACTGAATCTCGTTTTCATTACTCCGTCTAAATATTTTATTAATTTGCGGAAACATACTAGGGTTGCGGGATTTTACCGCCCGAACTTTGTTGTTCCAATACAAATTTGCTGATAGCCTATAGTTGGCTTTTATCAGCTGTTGGAGATTTTTTAATCTGGACTTTAGTGATATTATCTCCTGGTCGTGCCTATCAATAAATCGTCTGTATCGTAGTTTTAGTTGCGACAGAAGTCTACTTTTTTTTCTGTGGAGTGCGTTGATTGTGGCGTTTCGGTACATGTTCATGTTGTCCGTAGGTGTGATTTTTGGTATTGTTTTGTCCATAGTTTGTTTTATGGTTTCGTCCATTTTTTGTATGTATTTGTCGATATCATCGTTGGGTATGTTTCTGTTGGTAGGAGGGTTAATATCTTTTAAGCGAATTTCTCTTGTTAAGGTTCTCGTGAAACGCGTCCATCGCATAGCCCCATAGTTATAGGGTTGCGGTATCATACATTCACCGAGTTCCACAACTTCGCTTGGTGTTTTTATCACGATTGATAATGCACAATGGTCGCTGTCATACTCAATTGTGCGTAGGCAGTTTATATTTTGTCTGTTAGTATGTGTATGTTTAAGTCGTGTGTCAATAAGCATAATATCGAGGAACGATCCCCCTCTGGGGAAAGAAGGATATTCTGTAGCTAGCAGGTCAGCCTTATATTCAATGTGATGTTGATCTAGCCAACCAGCTAGTTGATTTCCTCTCGTGTTGGATATGCTATTTCCCCAATTTGGGTGTTTAGCATTCAAGTCGCCACCTATGATGTAATAGTTCCCTTCCGAGTAAAGTTTTAAGCATTGGAAAAGAGTCTCTAGCTCCGCTATAAATAGATTTTGTTGATGTGCTTCTGGTGCGTAGGCAGATATCACATACATCCCCCTACCTTGTCGGAGGGGTATGCGGATAATGCACGCTTCAAGCACCTGAAATCTGCGCATCTCACCACTATATATTACCTTATGTTGAAGTTCTTTTTTAACAAAGATTGCCACCCCTCCTCCTTGCGTGGAGTTGGGTCGGTCTCTTCGTATAATGTCGTAATTTGTGTGATATAGTTTATGCCTCTGATTCAGCTTAGTTTCGCTAGCCAGAAGCACGTCAGGATTTTCGTCTTGCAACAGTTTAAAGAGAGCGGCTCTTCTCTCGATTCTGATAAGTGAATTTACATTCACGACTAGAGCCTTAATTGTGCTTTCTGTTGGGGGGTTTATATTGACGGCTGGCTAGACAATTGCGAATAGACCCAGTCTAGTCTAGTGTCTTGGTCCTTTATTTGTTTTTGCATTTGTGTCACCTGCGTCTGAATAGCGAGCAAGGTTGTGAGCACATCTGCTAGTGTTATTGTTTCTGGAGGCCCAGTATGTTGCGGCGGTACCCGTGTGGTGGGTTGTGGCGTGTTTCTCCTACCAGCTGTTACCTGAGCATACGAGAACTGGGGTGTTACATTTAGTGCTGGTCGGGCTTGAACTATCGGGCGTTCTATTTTTCGTTGCTGTGAAAACTTTTTTTCCTGCAGTTCGCGGAATTTAGGACAGCCTCGATAATTAGCGGGGTGTCCCTCACTCTTACAAACTGCACACTTTAGTAGAGATCTGTCGTCTACCCTTTCTTTACCTAACGTGCATTGTTCTGCGCTGTGGTCCTGTCCGCATCTTACGCATCGATACTGCATTTCGCAGTTTGCTGCTGAGTGCCCGAACCTTTGGCAGCGAAGACATTGGATTATATCTCTGCCTTTTTTCAATTTGTCCCATGTGACAATTTGATGGTTCAGGATAGTGATTTTCCTAAGTCCACCAATTTTGCTACCAGGGCCCAGCTGCACCAGGAAGAATGGTAATTTACGATTCTCCCGTCTAGCCCTAGCTGTATTGAAAGGTTTTACCGCGATAAACTCAATATCATTACAGTTAAGCTCTCGTAGCGTTTGTAATAGAACTTCTGGTTCTGTTTCAGGGTCAACGCCTTTTAGTAGAACCGTTATATTCTTTATTTCTTTCGGGGTGTACGTGTAAAATTCCGCGGTGGCCCTTTTTAGCACATTTTTCATTTTTTCGAAATCCTCAACCGAATTTGTCTGTATGGCAAACCTGTTCCCTATCAGTCTTTTAATTGAAAAATCTTCCCCAATAGAAAGCTTACATAGACTTACCAGTTCGTTACAGTCCATATCTGTAATGTTGATGGGTGGCATCTTCGCTTTCCTTTTTACTGCCTGTTGCTCTTGTTGTGGTTGTTGTTGTGTAATCTCTTGCGGTGGACATCTTTTTTGTTGGCTTGGCTTCTGTTGTGCACTTTGTTGCTGATTTTTCTGCTGCTGTTGTTTTACTATTAGCTGCTCCTTTTCAGCAAATTCCTTTTTCCTGCGACGCTTCTCTGCTAATTGCGCCCTTGCTCGGGCTAGCCTTATTTCAAGATCGCTGATTTCCTCTTCTTCGTCCTCAGTCTCGGTACTCGCTAAACATGCAAACATGTTATTGGTGACATGGCCGTCATTATATGGAACCGGGAGGATTGTATTGTCCTCTTCCATTTTTTGCGCCTTTTCGAGCAAGTCTGTTATTGCCTCGTTTGGCTTGTTTATTTTTGATGTCGCTCGTGTTAGTGGAGAGCTCGCCGGGCGTTTTATTAACGCGGACTTCGGTTTCAATTTTTTAATTTTTTGTTTTTTGTCTGCCATTCTGCATGCTGAGGGTCGATACACCCAGCTTGTTGCATCCAAGATAGCAGGCCAGTCTTTGTTTTAAACCAGTTATTAGGTTGGCTTCACTTTGTAATTTCTGTATATTTTAGTTCCTTTTGTTTATTGTTATTTCTGTTTTGATTTCTTTTACTTCTTTGTTTTCCTTTTTTTTTTGCTAAACATGTGCTCACATACACTCTCACAGTTGGTCAGTATTAAACTGTGTTTGTTTTGACTGTCAAACCCGTTGCTTCGTTCTCTTTTATTTCATTATATTTATATATAATCACTTTGTTTTTACTGTTTTTATCAAGAGAATTTATTTATTTAATTGGTCTTTGTATGTTCACTGTCGCTGTCACTTTTCACACAACAAAACACGGCGCGAAAACAAAACTGTACTGTATTGTTCAGGTATTTGGTATACCTGCTAGTCACGTAATGTGGGAAGACAATTAGAATGTAAAACGTATGAAAGGCAGGACGAACCGTACCGTCTGAATGTTAGCTGATGAATGCAAAGGTCCCCTATAGAGGTAAAAATGACCGCACTGCGACAAGTGAAGAGCAACATATAGTTCAGAATTGTCTCTTGCTATCAACTGCGTTTGTTTAATTTCGTGTGACCAAACATAACAAAAAGGTGTTGCTAGTATCAGTTTGTAGAATTTCTCCATAATGGTGACACATTTGTTTTATTTTAATATAATAGTTATTACTTTGAGAAAAAGAAATCCATCATTTTTCGCATATAAGTAAGAAATACGGTCGATGGTTTCCCTTTGTGTTCAATCATTTACTCCACTCTCTGCATTCCTTATTAAATTGTGTTGGGAACCAACATTAAGTCTTCTGTGAAATTGATATTTTTTGTGTTGTTTATTCAAACGTAATATATGTGTGTTGGCTATATAAATTTTATTTATATTTGGCTTAACACCTTCTGTTATCAGAGTGTGCCCTAGATATTCTGTAGTTTGACTAAAGAAATTACACTTATCAACTTGAATCTTCAGATTATGTTCTCTAAGTTTATTGAACACTTTTTGTATATTTACAGTGTGTTCCTCTAAGTTCGTACTAAAAATAAGATTATCGTCCAGATAAACTACGCAAATTCGATTTTTTTGTTTCCGTATGTGTTGTGATTATTTTGTCTAGTTTGTCTAGAATTGTTTTCGTATGTGTTGTTATTATTTCGTTTACTTTGCCTAGAATTGTATTGGTATGTATTATTTCTATTGTAATAATGTGTTGGGTCGTTATTGTCTCTTTGTAGGCTTTCCCTATAGTCATTATGTCTGGTGTATTGGTTTCTATTGGGCTCCTCGATAGTATAGTGGTTAGTATACCCGCCTGTCACGCGGAAGACCGGGGTTCGATTCCCCGTCGGGGAGCCTATAGCGTTTGAAATAATAGTGAAGAAGAACGTGTGATTCGAGCTGACCCTATGACAGTTTGAATCACCAAAAATTGAACCTAAGCGTTACCCATCAGGCTACTGGCCGATTTTAGAATTCGATTTTTAAACTCGACTATACTCCACTGATGTGAATTGTTATGTTATCGCTATGGTATACGGCTCTGATGTGTTTTCTTATTCGATTTTCGTTCGGTGTTCATCACTATTTTGCTTGTGAATTGTGTGTCTATCTGTTAACCTCTGGCGCAAGACTAATGACCTTGCCCGGAAAAAAAAAAAAAAAAAAAAAAAATCATTATGGAAAATTTAACAAGCCCCAGGACTTGCTAAATAAGGCCAAGACCGGTTCCCGGTTGTAGTGCCGATGATGATGATGATGATGATGAATATATGTGTATTGGCGCAAGGCTAATAACCTTGCCCGGAAAAACAAATTATTGTGGAAAATTTAATAAGCCCCGGGACTTGCTAAATAAGGCCGAGACCGGATCCCGGTTGAGGTTCCGATGATGATGATGAATATATATGTATATGTGTTGTGTTGGGTAGGTTGCTTGGGTGGTGTTTTCCCTTTTGTCTGCTGAGTGAAAAACTCCTCGTTTCCTTGTGCTTATATTGACGGATTATAGATTTTCCGAGCGCCAGAGTGCCAAACCTCACTCCGTTTAACCACTTCGCACCAGTTAATGTGTTAGTTTTACTATAATAAGTACTTTATTTTTTCTGATTCGTATTAACACCAGCCCGTCCTTTCGACCCACAATAAAGTTAATTGTTCTTTTTTTCTTTACACCGTAAAACTAGTGGAGTTTTTCTTTTTACGTCAACTTCCTTGCTCTTGCTCCCGTCAATTCAAAGTCAAATTTTATCTACCGTAAACAATATCGTTATTTTGACATGTTATTCTATTTTCTGTTCTCAGAGATTAAGATCAGTACCGTCGTACTGTTCTCTTGATCTGCCCCCAACACGACAAACGTAGTAGATGTTCAGATCCTAGGTTGTGGCACCAGCTAAAATGTAAAGTGTGGAGAGCGGAGAGTTCTACAAGAAAGTAGTATCATGAATACTTTCTCATCACCTCTAGTTGCAAACTGCAACATTCTCCCCGGCCGAGGATGGAATTCTTCCCTTCTGAAATTGAATGTACTGTGTGGTGCCGGAGATGGGGATTCTGTGTGGAGTAGTTGGGTAGATATCATCGGGTCCGTGATTACTTTTGATGGAAAACTTTTTTTTCGAAGGAGGATGTAGTTCTGGGTCGACAAACAAAGTACAGGGTGGCTCTTGCTGCAGGCTGTAGTACTCTGCTTCGCGTAGTTGTGCGGTGTTGGTGCTACCCAGACTGTATATCGAACATTGCAGGTTATTAATGCAGGACTATTAATGCTCTGTTTTGTGAGTTGCTAGTGAGACGCGTTGTAGCCACCATTTTCGAGGAGACATTTGTTCACCCTATTCTTGATGTTCGTTTCGACATGTGTTTCGCTTGTTGTGTTTGGTGCTATTGGCATTTGCGCTGCATGACAATAAAAATTTTGATATTCGCGATCTGCAACATTTGATTCGTTGTTTGTACGCACTCAGAGACATATGACGAATTGGTTTCTGTGGTCGCCGTTAGAGCGTCTGAATATTACGGTGAAGATCAAAACACCGGGAGGACCACCGACAAGGATGTCACCGATGATGACGATGATGTATATAGGTATTGCAGCTGGGACGAAGGTGAATACAACGACGTTGACGATGAGGAGTCAAGCGACAACGACGATTGATGCGAGATGTGTGGCACGCAGGTAATTCTTGTACCATTTCCGATGATACTGTTATTCGACGTTGCAGCGCCTGATGCTGCCACTGATAGGATTGATTTGTTTAGCTGCTCACTGCTGTCCGTGCTTGGGAACCAAAATGTGGAGAAGGATGTTGAAACAGTGTCGGTTCGTGCAACTATGGATTTTGTTAAGATCCTTGCCAATGCATCACGTCGACATGTGTGTGGAATGTTATTCAGTTGGTGTGACATACATATGTATCGCAACACTACTTGGCGTACTACCACTACTGCTACATGGGCTGATGTGAGTAGGCGTACTTGAGGGTGAACTTATTGACAGCGTCGGGCTTAAATGTTGATAATCAGTCATATTGGAGGCAGTTTCATGGTGTTGCTACCTTGGGGTAAGCACCCGGGAACTGTGGGCAAAAAGCTACTGTGAGGAGCTTGACCCCAAAATCAGTGAATAACAAGTTGCATGCGTGCCTCGGATTGTTTTTTTACACAAACGCGCGCACAAATGGGGATTTTGGGGTACCTTTAAATATCAGAGCACAGGGCGAGGGGAAGGAGAGGAAGTGGATAAGGAAAGGAGGTATCGATGTACATTGGTCTTAAATGCGTGGACATTACAACGACGAGGAAACACATGCTCAGGTAGAGTATTCCAGATTCGTGTGGTTCGGCTAAAAAATGACTCTCTATGTTTGTTTGTGCACTTGAAGTTGACTTTCAACGTGAACTGATGCGCATTTTCAGATTGACGGGTATCGCGGGAAAATGTCTGAGGAGGCGGAACACAATCAGCAAGTTCTGTTGAGCAACAGCCGTGATAATACTTATAGAGGAGAGAGAGAGAGAGAGGCGTGATACGTTGCGCCTAATTGTTATAGCTGGGTCCCCAATAAGTTTCACTGCTCGTTTTTGCATCCACACTGGAGTTGAACACCATTTTGGGACGAATATACGCCTTGTAAATAGTGGCCAGGCTGGATGGAGTGAAGTATCTTTTGCATCTCTTAAGGAACCCCATGCATTTGGCCGCACTTTTCGCAGCTTCAAAAATGTGGTCGCTCCAATTAAGAGTCGAATTAATTCGAGTGCCGAGGATTGATAGTTTCTTGGCTTCGTCGATGGAAGTGCTATTCATCGACACTATATTTACTTTGGGGTTCGCCTTTCACGACGGGGGACAGCACTGAGTTTTTAAGGCATTGAATCCCACTCGGTTAGATAATCCCCATTGATATATCTTGTTGAGGTCGGAATTCAGTGTATTAAGCATAACCTGCTGATTAGTATTGACGTTCGAAGAGTTTGGCCGGGAATGTTCGTATGAGTGTGAAAAACTCAATGTGCTATCATCGGCAAACGAGTGTATTGGGTTGTGGATAATGGACAAGAGATCATTTATAAAGATGAGTGAGAGAGTGGGTGAGAGTACAGAACCTTGGGGAACACCTGCATTAATTTTATGGGAGGCAGTTTTGACACCATCAAGGACCACTTGGATTGAACGGCCAAAAAGATAGTCACTTATCCATTGGATCAGGGAATTGTCCACTCCATATGAATGTATATTTTGATAAAAGGGCTGGATGCCAAACTCTGTCGAAGGCCTTCGAGATATCCAGTGCAAAAACCTTGTTTTCTCCGAAGTAGTGGATGGAATGGTTCCACTTTTCGGTAAGGTACGCCATCAAATCTCCTGTGGACCGGTTGCGACGAAAGCCGTATTGGCGGTCATTGAGGAGGTCATTTGATTCCAGATATTTCGAAAGTTGACGGTTAATCAGTGATTCCATTAGCATCGAGAGAACAGGAGTTAGTGCTATGGGTCGATAAGAAGAGAGGGACGATTTATCACCCTTTTTGGGAGTTGGCTCAATGTATTTAGGAACTGCCCAGGTGATCAGGATAGATGAAAGAGCTTCAGCGGCGGTTAAGCCTACGAAGAAGAACGTCTCTTCAAAATAATTGGGAGCATGCCATCCGGACCAGCGGATTTGTTAATGATCGAGAGACAGCTAAGGTAAACTGCTTGTGCTGAAGTTGGGATGGAGACGGATGAAGTATAACGCAGCGTTGAGTTTATTATGAAATGTAGAGCGCTTTCTTTATTACGCTATAATGACTAGTCTGTCATCGACTGTGAGTGAAGAAATATTGGGTTGTACCACACGAAATGTCCGATTTTCGCTCAGTCGGAAATAGGAAGTTCTCGAGTTAACACCGATGTCAGAATACTAAATTTTCCTTTTTTAAAAAGTAAAGTGGTATGTATGCTTGACGTGTGTGTTTGAATTTTTGGGTTCGTTACAAGTACAGCAATTTTTTTTTTAGGATACCATGCTGTCGGCAGTTTAAATTCGAACCGTCTTCCTTTATGAATTTGAAATAATACATAATGCGTCATTGGCAATGAAAAATATTAATGACTCATTTGAGGATGTAGCGGTAAACGAACGCACTATACGACATTGGTTTGGAAAGTTCGGTTCGGGAGATTTCAGGCTCGAAAATGAACCATGCGTGAAGCCGGAAACGTTAGTTGATGACGATGTTTTAAGAGCGACGGTGGATGCGGATCCAATGAAATCGGTGCGGGATATTGCACAAAGCATGGGAGTATCCCCAATGACAATAAGTCGTCACTTTTCTCTCATAGGATAGGTAAAGAAATTCGACAAGTGGGTACCCCGTGGAGTGTATGAGTCCCAAAAACGACGGCGCCTGGAAATCTGAGCATCGCTTAGATTACGAAACCAAACTGAACTGTTTTTGCACCGGATAGTCAGTCACCTGTGATGAAAAAAGGATTCTTTAGGATAACCGTAAAAGACCTGGGCAGTGGTTGGATGCAAGTGTAAAGCCAAACACACCCCCAAGCCCGATCTTCACCCAAAAAAGGTTATGGTGATAATTTGGTGGGCATCATTCTTCAACCAGGAGAAACAATAAACGCTATCAAATATTGTGAGGAAATCGACATATTGCATGCCAATTTGGCTGAAAAGCAACCTGCGTTGGTTAATAGGCACGGCTCGATCCTTTTGCATCACAATGCTAGACCCCATACCCCACAAGTAACGTAAGTAAGTAAACTGTAGCAGTTGGGATTTGGAGTTCTTTCGCATCCACCATACTTTCCTGACATTTCTCCAACGGCCTAACATGTTTTCCGCAATTGGATTCATTTTGCCTGCAGAAGGTCTTCCGGAACCGAGCAGAGGTCGTAAAAGCCTTTGAAGATTTCATTATCTCAAAAAGTCAGCACTCCTACGAAAAAGGAATATTTGACCGTGTATCACGTTGGAGGAATGTCATAGATGCCATCGACTCGTATTTTGATTGATCACAAATTTACGGAAAAATAATATTGGCTTTTAAATTCTTTTTTACTATAAAATCGGACATTTCATGTGGTACAACCCAATATCTGAGATGTTTGAGTTTTTGATATTCTTTACAAAATCCTAAAAATGTTTACTCCCTGTGGGAGAATGTAGTGCTTTTTGTTTCGCTTTGCAAGTGGAATATGCGCATTGCAGTCAGTTCCAACGCCCTTGAATCTGTTCCGGTTTCCCTTGGTAATGTTCACAACCTGCAACCTAACTCGTTTGCTTTAATGAAGGCGGGCTTCATCTGGAATCACCATACTATTGTATGATACTATTTACACACGAAGTATTTTCAAGGTACGTAATGTCAACGCAAAGTGTGGAATGTATGTGGAATAAAGGTCCTTATAATAAGAATCGTACCATATATGACGGCAGTTACATCATCAACGTCGTTACTACTACAATTTATTGGTCTTAAAGTTATTACTACTAGTACTTATTGGTCGGTATTGAATCTAAAAGTTTGTGGTCTCACTAGCTCGACTACGTCACCAACGTCATTGGGGAAAGGAAACAACCACCGCCTTCGATTCCCAGTACAGGCAAGTTCGGACCGTCCTTGTTGACTTTTTTGTAAAGTCATATATTTTCATTATAACCACGACGAAAGTCGTTGGCACAGACTTTGGCTTTTTTCTAATATATTTGTTTATTTATTCATTTATTTACTTACTTATTATTATTTCCTTTCTCAGTCGGCGAAACACCAACCGCAACACATCATCGTTGAAGACAACGAAGCTTGTGTGCACTTTCACATCGTGATTCCTTGTTGAAAATTCGTTGGATTATTGAGTTTACTAAGAGTAATATTTTTATATAGGCAATAAAACAATTTGTTTTTGGTTTGCTGTTTTTATTTTTTTTTTTATTTTTAATATAAATAAATTACATTTCTCAAGAGAGATTTTGTGTAAAAGGGCGATGCATTTTCGTTTCGCATGTTAGATAAACAAAAAATGTACTGCGAGGCATGCACCTGTTGTGTGTTATAAAGACATCTATTCTGTGTGTAAACAATGAATGTATAAATTACATTTCTTAAAATGTATTTTAATTGAAAAATGCATACGTCCTTTTTTGGTTACATTTTTTTTAATAATTTTTTTTTCTTTTCCGCCGATAGCACATCTTTCTTATTTTCAATAATTATTTAATACAATTATTCTTAGTTATTTACATTCTCTTTCTTTCATATATTGTAATAACTGACATTTTGAATTACAAAATAAATAGTATTTTCAAAAAATACGTTAAAATGAACAACAAAATTAGTAATAATTTTTCTTAGTAGTAATGATCAGTATTGTCAACATTTGCTTCTAAAAATACCATTATTAAAATTTATTTCTTTAAGATTTCTATTGTTCTTTTTTACCATAGATTACATCATTATTAAATTATTATTACTGTTTATAATTATTTGTTGTTAAATATTAACATTTCAGTTTTATTATTTATTTTTAACAGTTGTTTCTTGTCTCTTTTATTAAAGACTTTTTCAGTTTACAGAATCTGGAAATAAAAGCAGTAGGCTTCTAGTGTGTATAGTTTATATTGACATTGTTTATTGTTATCATTATAATTTTATTTAACAGTTAACATCAATTTTAGAAAATTTGTTTATAATATTTGTATATAAAAGGGCAATTTCTTTCTAAGACATCAGTGTAATTTGAATTTTCATGGCTTACGAGTTGTACATATGTAATATTGCCCTAACTACATGTTCGGTTTATTTTTCCTGCGGTCTTTTAAATTTGAGACCAATTATTAAAAGTAATTTATTTTTATATCAAAAGCATTTATTTTAAACGACGTTATAATCGCTTGTAATTTTTTTCTTCATATCTTAATGAAGTTCTTTAGCGAACCTCCCCAAATTATTTAGTATTCTATATCAAGTTGTAATACTGTTTATATTAGAAGTGTTTAAACAACTGAGCCCCATTGTAGTGATCCCGAATCACTACTCTTCCTATGACCTTATAATTCAAACCGAACCCTGCTTCTGTGAATGGTTTAACACAGTTTTGTCGACGATTCTCGACGAGATTTTGTGTGGAAGGGCGACGCATTTTCGTTTCGAATGTTAGATAAACAAAAAGTGTACTGCGAGACATGCATCTGTTGTGTGCTATAAAGACATCTATTGTGTGAGTAAACAATGAATGTATCCTTCGATCTACACGATTGAAGTAGTGATAAGAGTCCAGCATGGACGTAGAGCGTTTTTTTTGCAACCATCGTCTCGGATGGACGTAACAAAAAAAAAAAATAAATAGTCGTGGATAGATATCCGTCAGTAAGGCGGATAATTAAGTCGTGTGTAGGAGAAAGCATAGTGTGAGGTGTGCAAAAATATAACTAAAGTAAAGTTTATTATATATTAAATAATTCAAAACATCTTCATATCCAATAGGGGATGTTATTTAAAAAAAATACACACACATATATATATATATATATATATATATATATATATATATATATATATATAACAGTTATTAAACTCATCAAAGCATGTGTATTTTATTAGCATCCGTGCGTTTAAATAAGGAGTAATAGATAAAACTAAAACTGTATTCCACATGAAAGTGCGTTTTACTAATAAACTGTGTATTTAATCTGTGAGATGATGGTGTAGCGGTTCTACGAACCATACAACTCGTTACAGGTGAGTTATCCTTTCCGCCAAGGAACTCTACTCACATTTCGCAGCACACGTGCCCACAGACACGCGGCCAATATTCGTTACAATACCTGTAATAAAGGCTATATGAGATTGCAACAACGTTGAACCCGATAGCAAAAACCAAGGAACTTAACGTTCAAAAGCTTCCAAGATCGAGTTCAACGCATCCATACATGGTATTCTACCCAATTCAAAAGGGAAGCTAAAGCATCGCATCTAAGCAATGCGTCAAATGCAGACAGCATCGCATACAGATCTCCCATCCTAAACATCTGCACGATGTTTCCAAGGAATTACATCTTCGGTAAATTAACCGAACCAGGGAGGCATACTCGGGTAGCTAAAGGCAATTAGCACCTCTAATTCCGTGCAAGATCCCAAAACCGACAGGCGCACGTGCCCAAACAAAGCCATTGCAGAGAAACAGCAATCGATTAAAACGCTGTTCCCATAGGGTAAAGCAAATATAATTATCCTATCCGAGGATAATTATGGTGGCCAAAAAGGGATCGCTAGGAATAATAAATCGAACAACGGATGCCTATTCTTGTGGCTATGAAAAATCAACACTATCCCAGATAGAGGTTTGTGATGGGAAAGGCAAACAAAGCCGTACATCCCATAGTCCGCGTACACATCCGAAATACAGGCGATCTTTGCCGCATGCCAGATGTGCAGAGCAAATAAACTACGGAAAGATCGGAGAACAGCGGCGGCATCCGATCCTGAAACAAAAGAAACATGATTCCGACCACCGACATCGAATGACGATAACGATGATAAGTAGGTAAGAGTTCTCTTTTCCAGATCGTATGGAAAATTCTCCTTTAAGATACAAAGGGAAATGTTATGCTGTTAACAGATACGAGGGGTTTGGATGGGAAAATTTTCCTTTCCAAATGCGGGCTGATTAATCCAAAGGGGATATTTGTAGGATAGGTCCGGTCAGTCTTTATCGAGGGGAGGAGAGAAGTTAGACCCTTGAGCGAGGGTACACGTCGATGTAGAACTCTCGAGGAGGAGCTCGAGTCGCGTTAACATTAATTAACTGCGTTAACTTAGAACGTTGTAGCGTGTGTCGAGGATTCGTCATAGTGTAAGACAATAGAAACGACTTGTTGAAAAAAAAATAAAGTTAAATTCAAAGGCGATTTCCGTGTTTTGTTGTGTTCGCCCCGCTGGTGTATCTTTCCTCCACGGTAAGCAGTGTTCGGCGGAACACTCCAACATCATTCAGCAGTGACTTTACGAGAAAATTCGCCAAAGTGGTGACCGCGACGCGAGTAAAAGAACACGCGAAAAACAATTTACAAAAGAACACGCACCAAATACAAAAAGTGAACACGCGCGGAAACAATTAAAACAATGACAGAGTGCCAAAAAAAAAATAAACACAAAAACAGTTGCAGTGACATCCAGTGCATGTACATCCATGTGAACAGTGGAAAATGACTCGACCACCCACAATGCCACCTGACTGCCGCCACCTTCGGACAGGATACCAGGACTCACCTACACAACTCCCCACTACTCGACTCCACTGAAGTACTTTTTTGAGATTTTGCTTACGTTTCGATTCATCCGCGATGTATCTCAAGAACTAGTATCCCTGAAGGTACTACCCCAGGGGAGCATTTCTGTAATTTAATAAAAGCAGTTATTTTAAATAGTGCGTTTATTTTTAAAAGCTCAGTTGCTCCAACGCAAGCCGTGGTATACCTACAAAACGTTCTTCCAGCTTTCCGAGCATCACCTGCCCCACGAAAACCGCTGAGTTGCTCGGCGCAGGGATGCTATTTCTGAAGCGGTATTCCACGTACGATCTTCCCGGTTAACGGACGAACTTGGGGGATCTATAAAGCGATCTTGTTCGTAAGAGCAAAAACAATATCCTCCCAAGTAACGCTACAACACTGTTGTGCCTGTTACGTGCGGCTTCCACCACCCCCATCATTTAGTTGTTTTTAATGTAATTTGATTTTAATACGGTTTGATGGTAAGGTGGTGGAAGAATTGCACGATCCACATGCGAGTGTTCGAACGCGCCCCGATTCGAGTGTGGATCGTGGGCGAGTTCGAATTCGGTTTTCGGAGTGGATGTTGAGGGAGAGCGAGAGAGAGCAGGAGGAATCTTCGATTCGGTTAATTTTGATTCCGTTTTGTTTTGTTTTTTGCTTTAAGTAAGAGATACGGTTTTGGTTTGCTCGAGACTGTTTGAAAAAGTGACAGTAAAAAGAAAAGATTAGAGTTGGTGTTAACGGAGGAAAGGAGGAAGAAACTGGAAGCCCCCGTTGTTTTTTTGAGAAGAAAAAGAAAAAGATATAGAGAATTACCCAGCGGTCATAAATTTAACGAAATAAAAAGTTTTTGTAAAGTAAACAATTTAAAATATTTGGCGAAACTAGAAGAAAATAAAGGGGTTCAAAGTAAATAAGTTCAGTGCTATTTTCTAATTGTCGGGGAGATTAATTGATTCTGTCCGGAAGTCCAAACCAGAAGGGATTGAATTAAGAGAGGAGAAGAGCATCTGTCCAGAGGAACTTTGATAACTCCATCACCACCTAATCAACCCAAGCCTTCCTGAAGTTTCATCAATCACTTTGGACAAGTGCGGAGAAGTAGAGAGAGGCTCCCAACCCAAATAACTCTAGGACGGTGGAGCTGAAGTGGAGACCTTATCCCCAGGTAACTTTTTTATATATATTTACTTTTCTGTGGCCAGAAAATACACCACATGCCCCATGTCGCTAATTATCGGCTGTGTTGTATCCGGGGACTGTTTGTGTTAATTAACAATCACTCATCATTAATTGTAATTAAAAATAAATTGTCACCAACCATTACCGATCAAAGTAACACTAAATAAATAAAAATAAGTGTACTCACAAATTAATTATGTTTCTGTATCCTCGGATGGTTTCCAAATTCCCTTGGCTTCGTCGCAGCTACCAGGCATTAATTGTTTAAACTCTCGAATGCTAGGACAAGTTCATCTAGACTTCGTCGCTACTAGATTTCAGAGCGCCTCATCCGGAACACCCATTGGTCAAAAAGTAGCTGGGATTAAACTAATATCATAACCATAAGGAACTAAAGCAACGTGAGAAGCGTGACCGAATGAACTAAACGTTCAATTTGTCCATATTGAATTCAATATAAATCCAAAACATGATATACGAACCAGATGTTCAGCACGTAAATTCCCCTGGTTCCAAATCTGCGGACCAGATGACCAACTCTCAAGTAAACTTGGTAAAAAGCATAAAATCCACGGCGACACCGTTCCCTTAAATCCTATTCAAGGAAACATTTCCTATACGGAACAAAGGACGGCGATCGTAAAAGCATTCGCTGAACAACAATACCCATAAGATACAAAAATATCTTTGGCTCCGATGTTCCGTAAAAAAGAAATTGCCAAGTCTGAGCACTGTGAGAAATCCCAGGTAATACTTAAAGGATTCCAGACGGTTGCCGAATCAAGGTAAAATACCCAGGGATCAGACTAAGAATGCGCGGGCTCACAAAAGAGATCTTAATACAAAGGATATTGAGTGAGTTAACACCCAAAACCCTCCTTATCTACATTGAATCAATCCACAATCTACATAATGAAACATTACAGATGACTCACTAACATTTATCATTAGTATCTCATATCTACACTAGCATCCTTATCTACATAACTGAAAATGTATATAAACGAAATGTTCACAAAAAAAAAAAATAGAATTACTCTAAGTCACGATCATAGGTTCGGACATTGTGCTCATGTCTTTTTGTTTAATAGTCATATAAGTGAAGGCAAAAATAAAGATACCGTTAAGCAAGAATTAAACCTCTTCTTGACAAAGTAAACAAATGTTTTTTTCCTTTCTGTGGCGACAAGAAGAATAACTGGCGATCCTGCCCATCGTGTCTGTGTAGTGCTCCAAGAAGCCCTACCATTTTTCTCCCACATTACATTTTCCTCCCACCTATAAGAAAATCCATTTCATATCCCCAACATAACATTGTCAAACCAAATCGAACTAAACGTTCAAATTCTCATTTATTGAATTCCAATTCATTTATTCAATTCAATGCATTTGTTCGATTCTAAGTCCTAAAATCAAACAGCATAATGCATTATTTTCCCATGTATGCTAAAAGCAATTAGCAACTAAAAAACCTACAAGATCCAAAACCTAAAAGTGCACAAAGGCATATCTATTCGATATGCCGGCACACAATTCTTGCAATCATAAAACATCCAAACGCATACCAGATGTTTTATGATTTGCTAATAGACACGGATTCCCAGATCCTAAACTAACAACCAATTCCCACAGATCTTGTGGCCAAATGGCTAACATAAACAAAAACCCCAAGAAAGGATGAAACGATAAGGGCGATGCGTCTTGACCTTCGAAAGAACATAAAGATATTTGAGTATTCGAATTTTGAAGTAAGAAGGTGAACACCTTGAAAGAGTGACTTGACTGGAGTCGCTTGGTGGAGTCAGTGTGTAGCGCGCGTGCGGAGAAGACCTCCTCAAAAATAATATAGGTTTAATGTAAACTAAAATCAGTTCTAAAACGTAAAATAAAATCGGTTTTTAAAAGAAGTGTTTGTTCTTATGACTGCTCAGCAGCAAACTCTTTGGTGACATTTCATTTAGAAACATCAGTGTAATCGTGCGGCAACATGGTCGATAGTGCGCGGAAAGTTTATTTACGAGTTCGACACATACCCAAAGAGGACAACAACGGTAGCCCACCCTTCCCGGCAAACCGGAAGCACGGTAGTGCACCAAAAAATATTATATAAAAATGGTGGCAGCGGTGAAATCCCAACATCCCCTACTATTAAAAAAAAAACAAAAAAAAAGTCGTGTGTGTAGCGAATATCTGTAAACTTTTCAAAAATTGTGAAAATTTTTTATAAAAATGTGACAATAAATTCACGTCAACAAGAAAATAGTGACTGCATACAGAAAGAAACAACATTTTGAAATGGTGTGCGCGATTCGAAATTAAAAATCACATTGTTCGAAAAAAAAATCATGGTGCGAACTTGGCGTAGAAGCTTATAAACGTGACAATGCTCTACTGTTAACACAGTGCAATCAACCACAACTCGAACTAATAAATGAAAAGGATGACAATGAGGATAGAATTTGTGAGGCGCAACGTCGTATCGGATTTGGAATTGGATAAAATTAATCTAGATTCACACTGCTAACATCTTGGATATGAAAGATACTGATAACTTATGAAAAATATTAGTTCTAATGTGGAAAAGAGGCCAGTTATCAGCACTGCGTGGTTCGGGGAATTGCTGGCAAAGCGATTTTGTCCAAATATCTACGTTAGACGCAACAAATGTAAGCAAAAGCAAGCAACATCCGACAGCAATCGATTCCTCACCAGCAACAAGTGCAACCACCGACAACATCAACTACATCAACAGCATTCACGGTCATCTCCCCAAGCCACAGCGATACCACAGCCAACAAAAGATGTAGCAATAGCCTAAGGTATTTAACATTTTTTATATTATTCTTTAATCCAAAGAGGACAAATGAAAAAGATAAATTGTAATTTTTACATTAAGGACAATAAACCCCTCAAAATAATAAAAAATATATTAAAAATAGACCAAATTGAATTTAAATTAAGAGTGAATCAAATTTGCTTCAAAAAGGATAAAGTGAAAATTTTATTTTTAATATGCGTAGTAACTTCGCAGAATAAATTAAACGAAAAAGGACGCACATATTTTAAGGGAAATAAAAGCAGTTGAAGTTTTCTATATATTTTCGAAAGGAATAAAAAGAAAATCCTGATTAAACTGAATATGAAAAACAAAAAATGTTAAAGCTAATAAACATATATACTAAGGGGTTACAAACATCCCAAAAACTAAAATTTTAATTTTCTATATTTATAAATACAATATAAATATAAATACACACATACACATATACATATAATTTGAGGTTAATAAGAAACCTCGAAGCGTAATCTTAACAAAATTATTTTAAATAACTTGGGAATGGTTTTCATACTCATAGGGTAGTTAAACTTAGAGAGGGAACTTTGAAACTCTTAACTCTGCCTGTAGCATGGTTTATTGGATTGACTTCGTCTGTCTATTGTTGGACTTTTTTTTTCTTACCTAGAGTACTCTCAAAAAATTCTCTATAAGATCTCATCTCTTATTCCATGGCCAGGATTGTTTTCCATTTTAAGATTTTTATACTTAGCATCGAAATTTTCTATATACGTTCGTTCCACTCACATGGGAAGGTCTATTTTTCGACTATATCGTCCAAAACGAAACGCGAAACTAATAGCAATGCACATCAGAATCGGGTTGAAAGACATTTTGAATTTCGTACCGGTGTTCGACGGTAACCCGGACGAATTAGATAATTTTATCTCTTGTGGGGATAATATTTTCTCACAGGTTCAGGACGACAGTCAAAATGTATTTTATCTAAGCGTGATAAAAACCAGACTACAAGGGCCAGCATACGACCACATCCGACATAAGGTCATTTCAACCTGGAATGATCTTGCTTCGGAATTGAAGGAAGAATTTAAAATTCTCACCTGTAGGTCAGCGGCGCAAAACAGTCTGGTGACTGCCAAGCAAGATAGCAAGGAAGATGTGAAGGAGTTTGGAAACAGACTCACACATCTGCTGAACAATGCCACGTTTGAAAGCACTGTCGAACCTGCGATGCGAACATATCGCCTCGAAGAAAATCAAAAACTCGCATTACACTCATTTGAGGATGGACTTAGGAATCCAGAGTTAAAACTCTTAGTGAAAGCGCGCAACAATCCAAACCTCAGATCAGCAATCAACTATGCTCTTGAACAAGTCCCAAGGTTAGGTAACGAAAACTTTTCTAAATTGTCCAGCTATGCATATTATAACCAACTAAAAATATGCCAATCGTGCAATAGGTCTGTAGCGTTCTACGAACGCACAATTCCACCCAGGTAAGGTTTCTACCCTTCAAGGAACATAGTTACCTTATTCATTAGGCGTGCCCACAGACACGTGTTCCAAAGCTCCTAATCATACCTGTAACAAGGGTCGTAGGAAGCTGCAACAATGTTGAACCCGATATCATAAGACAAGGAACTTAACGTTCAAAAACTTTCAATATCGAGTCAACGCATCCATTTATCGTATGCAAAACCAATCCCAGAATACAGGTCATAAATCTTCCATCCTAAACATCAACGCGAGGTTTCCCAAGGAAATACTGTGGGGCTTTTTCAGGGCCCGAAGAGCCATGCATCGTTCGATCCCCACCATTTCCAGCAATGCGACTTATCTTGAAGTCGAATCTTCAGCAAGATTATACAACCTTGCTACGGCCTTAACAGCCAACAAATTTGCTGGAATTAATTCGGTTATCCCAAAGGATAACCGACATGAATACCTTATAGGCAGCTTACCTTTCTTTGGGGGGGTTTTCCAAACCCCTTCTCCACGATCATTCCTGAAAACATTAAGTCCACGGCAAGGATTATCACCTAGCCGTGGCATCAAAAATTTCACCCTCGGGCATGCATTGCACCCAGTGCATCACGTCCCTATTTCCTCATGCTACCCACGTCATGCCATGAAAACAAAATCAACACAGAGTTCCTAATGTACTCCTTTTGTTTGTCCATGTCACCTCTAAGCGTGCGGCTACCAAGTCTCACCAGTTTGCCACCGTCGACAAGGTTTCGGCCGACGCAAAGCAAACATTTCCCGTATCTTCAGCAATAGCGGGTTTCCCATTATCGGTTTCCACCGATCATGGACCGCAAACAAGCAACGAATTGGATGTGGCCATCAAGTGTTTACTTTTAACAACTGGCAAAGGCTGCACCCTATATTCGTTTGCAATACCTAAACGTCGCATCCATATCTTCCGGATTGTTTATGGTTTACCGGAATTTTCTATTAACGGCCGCCAACCGTCCGCGGACCTGGGAAATTGCATGTCCATCAACCGAATGTTGATTTATGGCCTCTCCGCGGGCGAGCTGTTGCCGGCAAGCATTACACAATCAGTTGTGTACGCAGCCGCAGACCCATGCAATGTTGGCGAACGCAAACAATGCCTACCCATTACCCGATCATGGAAATAGCGTCTCTGTTGACATAGGATCGCAGAGACCTATCCCTTGCTTAATGATCATTACCAGGAGATGCAATTACGACGCCCGCATCTATCTATGTTCACCGGACGATCGTATGCGACGCATACACATACATGCGAAATGTACGCCATATTTCCCAAAGTCAAATTCCACCCATCGTCGGGTACACAGGCGTTTGAAGAGTATTAATAAAACGGTGTCGCAGAGCGGTTGAGTTTTAAGTGAATCTTCGAGCTCTCGTTTTTCGCAAATCCAGTTCGAATAAATCGACAACTAATTGTGTGGTAACATTCGTATCCTTCTATTTATCTGAATTTTACAAAGCCTCATAGAAGTGGGCTAACGCGATTAAAAGGCGAATCGGTTGTGACTATAAAGTAAAGACAAAAAGAACAGAGTATTAATAAAACGGTGTCGCAGAGCGGTTGAGTTTTAAGTGAATCTTCGAGATCTCGTTTTTCGCAAATCCAGTTCGAATAAATCAACAACTAATTGTGTGGTAACATTCGTATCCTTCTATTTATCTGAATTTTACAAAGCCTCATAGAAGTGTGCTAACGCGATTAAAAGGTGAATCGGTTGTGACTATAAAGTAAAGACAAAAGGAACAAGTAAGCACTAGAAAATAAATCTGTGTAATTTGGATTTGTAAAATACTGGTCAATAAAAAGAAAACTTAAGTGACGAACTAAACCGGCACGTTTTATTCATTGATTTTTCTTGTGGGACAATTTTTGTGTCATTTTAAACTCGTCGTTGGTGTTTGTGACTCGTCTTTTCGCCGGTGGAGTTTTTAGCAAGTAGCATCCTTGTTGATGTCATATTAAAAACTAACCACAATACCATTTTCGGTAAATAGACCGAACGACGGATACATACGCTCGTAGCTAAATGCAATTAGCGCCTAAACCAGGCACACTTGCGCAAACAATCAATTCGTTGCCCCGCTGATTAGCAGGCGAACAATCTTAAACTCTAAACACTATCCCAGATAGATGTACGATGGGAAAGGCAAACAAAGCCTTACATCCCATAATCCATGTGTACACCATCCGAAATGCAGGCGAGCCTTTGCCGCATGCCAGATGTGCGGCATCCGATCCGTAAACAAAGGAAGAAACGAGATACATACCACCAGCATCGAATGATGATAATGATGATGATCAGGTGAGATTTCTCCTTCCAGATCCTGTGGGAAATTCTCCTTGTGAGATGAAAAGGAAGATGGTATGCTGCTAACAGATACTGTGGAAAATTCTGTTAGCAGATGAAATGGGAAATTTTCTCCTTTGCAGATACGGATCGGAAATCTGAATCGGGATATTTTTTCTTGGGCTGACGGGGAGTCTAAGTTGGATCGTCCTAGAGGATAGCGAGAGAATCAGACCGAGGAGGTATATCCGCGCTGCATACTTAATCAAATATTACGGATATATCAGCGCCGCGCCATTACTTTAATTGTTGAACGGTCCGCAAGCGTAGTTTCGCGAGATAACTTGAGTCCCTGTGTGCCATTTTAATAATGTCGATTTTTCTTTTTTGTGCAAATTAACGCCTCCTTGCTTTGGTGTAGATGTGCTAAAACACCAAGGGACAGTCCACTTGTAATTTAACTAACTGAATGTAACTTTAAAAGAAAAGGACAATTAAAATATAATATTAAAAAAAAAAAAACAAAGTATTCGTGCGTTTTCCTGGTGACAGCATTTGCTCCAGTGTGTTCTTCCTTGTGTGTGAACAGTGTTCGGCGGAACACTCCGGCGACCAACGACATCCGCCAAAGGTCTGCACATATCTCCGCGGAATGTCGCCACAATAGTAAACCTCCACATTCTATCCCCCAAATTAAAGCAGAGGTCGAACGCATCCAACGCAGTTATTGTAATAGTTTTAACCATTCCCAGGCGGAATGTAAAAAGGAACTATTCCAACCAAATAATCAAAACAGCTCACCATTAAATAAAAACGTTTCTAAAACTCAGCCCACTTATATTCAAACAATGACGCCCAAGAGTTCCTTTTCTCATGAAAACTATAATGTCTCGAGAAGTGGAGTAATAAATAAAACAAACAAGGTACAATTTATAAAATTGAACACACAAAGATCTAAACAATCGTTGTTAAAAGCTAAGGATACAAATGGGAAGGTAGAAAATGCCTCACCTTACAAGGTGTCGCGTACGGATGAAATTGGCATTAGAGATAATAGGGACATAAATCAGAGGCAGGATGATCTAACTGCTCCTGAAATAGAAGAAGTAGTGACCAAAGATCATATCCAACAGTCAACATCTGAATCCGTTTGTCTACGGGCCGGATCTGATGAATCGACAAAGACCTCTGAACATACTATCCTAACACATCCTTCTCCTTTCGAATTCTTAAATCCTCCGACTTCCAACAGCAAAATGTTCAAGATCATAACGCACAAACAAACAATCCCGGCAAAGTGTAAGCCTGAGGAGCAAGAACTCCCAGCAAACTGTAAGCCCGATGAACAAGAATTCCCAGCATCCAATAAGCCCGAGGAACAAAGATTCCCAGCTAAGAGTAAGACTGTGGAACAAGAAGTCACAGCAGAATATAAGCCTGTAAAGAACAGCTGTATCAAATTACCCCTTTTAAATTGCTTGTTTGTCCGAACCGTCTCCCTCGTTTCCCTAATTTTTCAATTTTTAAAATGGGTTCTACAAATAAAATCTAAAAAATACCGAATAATAAAAGCCCTGTGGCGGTTCTACGAACCACACAATCCACTATTGGTCGAGATGTCGTCGTTTCGCCAAGGAACACACTCACCTATAGGTAAATTACACTTATCCACAGACACGTGTCCTTAAAAGTCCTCCACCATACCTGAAACGAAGGTAACATACATCTGAGAGGCAACTACCCCACGTGCCCACAGACACGTGGGTCACAAGTCCGACCAATCGTCCTACGCCTGCACGGCGATCGAGGACACAACAAACGGACAAACATTGCCTTACCAAGGACATTTAACGCATCGTCCTAATTTCCTGAAAATAATTATATACACCATACAGGCATCGTAAATTCGAAAACCTGATCGGCGCCCCTGTTAGCCAGCGTTACCTGCAAACGTGCAAATATAATCCTTGCCGCCAGCTAAGATACGGGGCACAGTTACCATTGTATACCGAAATCCCTTATAGCACCATTGTCCTGCGTTGCATGCTATTAAGCAGCTACACAATGATCCTATGATGCCCATTTGTTCCTTCCTCCCTTCTCAGTCCCTTTTGACATGACCTTCGCTGCAGGAGAAAACAATAGATCTATTAGCACACGTGCCAATAGATCAACCAGAGAGAACATTCGAGATTCAAGATCCGCGCCACGTAACCGTCGCGATACGCAGTCATCAAGTAGCATTCACGGAGCTCAGATCCTCCATTCCCACGAGAGTCGTTCGTGTTTCGTCGCAGTCGAAATACAGATTCCCAACGAGGAAGTTAAGAGAAAAGTGAACCAACCACCGAAGGTTGGGAGTGTGTCGGCGAGTAATTAAGTGTTATATTATACCCTTTATATAAGAGTACCTTTTGTAAAATCGCCACGCGCATTCCAGTGTAGTGAATCCTGGATTACCAACAATAAAATAAAGAAAAATATAAACAAACCTTTCACTGCGTTTTTATTAAAGTGTCGTTTCGCTCCGTTGTGCATTCGTGTGAACAGTGTTCCGAGGAAGACTTCACCGTCATCATCAAACATTCCACGTGATCCCACCATCCACCAAATTGGTGACCTCGAAATGGGAGTCGATAAAAAAGTGAACACGTACAGATAAATAACAAGTGAACACGCGCGGTGAAAAACAATAGAAAGCGAACATGCGAAAGTGAACAACACAAACGCAGACAGTAACGAACCGGGTCGTAAAAAAAAAAGAAAGAAATAGAAATAAAACAAAAGTAAACACACAAAGTTGTTAAGCACAAACATAAACGGAAGCAAAACTATAGCGCGACACGCTCGTTAAAAACAATAAAGACACAAAAAAAATCAAAACAGTGACGAAACATAAACAAAACAGTAGCAGTGCCAGTGCAAGTGAACATCTAAAACAATTACAGAACACTAAACCAGTGGAAAGTGAAAGTGAAATCACCACAGCTGACGACACCACCTGACGCAGCTCACCTTCGGACAGGATACAAGGACTCAACATGACGCCCACGGATGCAGGACAACGAACAAAACCGCAAGTTTTTTTAAAATAATTTCCTTTCTATATATATTCTCTTTTTTCTTTTTTTTATTCCGTACTGTGTTTAATCTATTAAGCTCCTTCCTAGCCGAAAAGTGTGAAATCATTTTTGTAAGAATTTATAAAGCTCCTTCCGAGCCGAAACGTGTGAAAACATTTTTTTTTAATTTATATAGCTCCTTTCGAGCCGATACCAAACATAGCGCAAAAGTTTCACACTCAGTACGAATTTGTTAAAACGATTTTTTTTGTGTAACGTAACATACATAACCAGTTTGAGGAGTAATTCCACTAGCAATTTGTTTCATTAGAAAGTCCCACGTTGGTTTTATTTTGCCAGAGAGTTCTAGAAATATATTTAGCTTTAAATACATTGAACCAATCTTTAGATCACTCTACCCGACTAAGTTTAAAGGGATAATTAAATAACGGCAAATAAGAAAATAAGCACACAATTAAGCCAAAGAGGCACAGCCATTACATACATTTAAGAACAAATTAGAAAATTGTAAGCTCCTTCAGAGCCGGAGAAACACTCGCAAACCTACGACACACTCGACGTATCTTACTTTTAACGAGCCGAAATCAATTAAAATCGAACTTTGCAAGAAAGGCAACGCAGAAACAGCTGCGTATCCGCGAAAAATCCTCGTTTGTTCTCACCGTTATAGCCGCTTCTCCCGATCAAAAAAAAAAAAACCTCTATAGGTCTCACCTCCTCCGAACTTGAAAGTTCTCTCGTTTCTGCTCCCAGCACGCCGAATCACACGTAGGATTGTGGCGGTTCCGCCAGATCCCACGGCTCGCCTTCCTAAAAAAAACCCCCATAACCAGAACCCGGTCTGCACCAGCTTTCGCTAATGCAATTCGCATTAGCATCTTAAATGCTTCACGCATCAAACAGATCCAATTATTATAACCCAAAAGTACCTGCAAAAGAATTCTTACCTTTTCAAGCATTCCTTCGCTTACAAATCCCCTGTAAGAGTTCTTAATTTCCTCATCATAAATTTCCTGAAAAGAAAAACCCTCGGTTCACATATCATGTAACCATTCCAGCCAGGGATAATTAGCATTGCGTCGCCTATTCCCAGCTTCATTCAAGTATACGATAAACTTCCTTATGTATACATTTAGCTGGCGACGTTTTTCTTCCAGCAATAAAATTCTCTGGCTCGCACAATGTGCAAACCAAAGCAAATACGCATCTCGCGTCTTAAACCTATTAGCACCATGTGCATCGGCATTGCGGCTATCGTAACAGCTGCAATGCATACCATAGACAATTCACATCGTTTAGGTATCCGAATCACATTTTCTATTTAATGAGCGGCTGCTATTTATCTAGCCGACCCTCATTACCGATCTATGCATTAGGTCATATTTCCCTTGTCCTTTGATTCGCCGAATCTTGTCCCTTACGAACTAGATACATAAACAAATACAAAGCCATTAGTATCCGACGAGATGCGATTCGTTTGTTTCAACAAACACACATCTCTTGGATGCCCATTATGCCCCGTCCTTGAGTTTCAGGTTTATTCCTATGGCCTTGTTTATGAAAAATAAACCAATGTGATCTTCACTCACACATACCATCATGACCACGATGTGCGGGTGAGCTCTAAACGAGCAAAATATCGTGGAGTCTTAATTCAACCGCCAGGCAAGTGAGTTCGTCTCCATCTCCCGTGGCGTGCGCACGTAAGTGCGTACGCGAGTGCGTACATACTAAGTCGAAGTTAAATAATCAGTGGATAGAGTCGAGTGTGGTTTAAGAAAGCGCGTTCGGAATTATATGCAGGATTTGCATTCACCAGTTGATATATCTTTCGTGTTAATATATTATGTTGAAATGTTCTTAATAAACTATTACCAAAATCCTTCTATTAACCCAATGTGTAAAATAACCTTAAGAAGAACGAAACAAATTGCAGTGAAAATAAAAAAGAAACATTTCTACATTAAACAGTATACATTGTGTTTTACTCCCCTTTATTGGTGCGTGTTTTGTGGCGGCGTTTCGTCCTTTTCCTTCGGCGTATTACTGAGATGATGGGAGAGGAAGTGAACCAGTGCAGTACGCCTGCACAACATACTACCCTCCCACATTGGTGACCGCGCGAAAGAACTCGCAAACTTCCGGAAAGGGAGTCGGAAGACGTCTGTATTGTCATCATAGTTGGCCGTGTTTTGAATATTAACATTGATCGAATATCGCGAACTTGTTTAACCAAAATTATACCAGAAATATCGCAATATAATTCAGTAAGCAATTGTGGCGGCAATTGCAGAAAAACAATCTATGGGCAAAAACATCGCCCCAACAACAGCACCTGGCGAAACATCAACACCAGTTTCCATCACGGACCAGCAACAGCGAACTAACTTCACTCGGAACAGCGCCCAACATCATCGGCATCAAACAACAACATAACCAGGTATTTTTCAAAATTTTTTTTTTATTATTTTGTTCTCTGGTGTAAACTCCTTCTGAGCGAAATTAAATGTAAAATCTGTATCCAAAAAAAAAAAAAAAAAAAAAAAAAGGAAACAAACATGTGTGCGCGTTGACGCTTGTTTAAATAAATCATTATTATTATTATTATTTATTGGCCTGTAGGAACCCGGAAGTTCATGACCTCACCGACTCGGCTTCGCCATCCTTCCCTGTCCTGGGCACTCTCCTTCCACGCTTCACCATTCGATCCGATCTCCTCAAGGTCAAACCTAACATTGTCCTCCCATCTCCGTCGCGGCCGTCCTACCGGTCTCTTTCCCGTTGGTCTACCGTCAAGAATTCTATGCACGGTCCTATCGTTCCCCATTCGCGCCACGTGTCCGGCCCATCTTAATCTTCGCGACTTGATTACTCTCACTATTGTAGGTTTGCGATATAGTTCTTCCAATTGGGTAATTTTTTTTTAGTTAAAGTAGCAATTATTTGGAGAAATATTTCTCCCTCAATAACTCTCAAAATTCACCATAACGACAAAAAAAATCCAAATAAGCAACTGGCGTTTCTCTTCTTTCCTGCCCAACTATATACAAAGTGAAGTTAAATGTTGACTTTAATTGTCATTGCATCGCGCCGCCTTAAAATCTTTTAAATTTTCCTATATATTCTTAAAGCACTTAGAAAAGAAATTGATATTTATACAGAAATATATGCATTTGTGTAGGTGCTTTTCTTTGTTACTTTTCATCTGTTTTTCCAACTGGTAATAGGTCTGTGGCGGCGCTTGCGAACGCCACTACTCACCTGCTTACCTACCACTAGGTAACCCCTTTTTTTTACAAGCGTCCGGCGCCAATAAATCGTGTACTTACCTGCATTCGCATTTCGAATAACCGCAATGTCTGCTGATACGAAAAGTGTATCAGAAATAACAGGCATTCCCCCACAATAGAAACGCTAAAAATATCTAAGAGTATAACATGGACATGTTAAAGCCTGAAAAGTATGACTTACCTGCCCATATGACCAACCACCAGCTGCAATATTTAACTGCGCTGTTTAAACATTACCAAACCCAAGCATAGCCATAGGAAGTGCAAATTGGTCGCACATCTAGCAACCAACATTGCATTATTTCCTACCAAGAAATTGGTCATACGAAGCGGCGACAATGCAACAAGAGATGTGTATATTTCTCTTGATTCGTACACGAGATGCCCACACAGGCCACTAACTCGAGCCACACACAGGGAAGCTCGCATCTGACAGCAAACAGGCAATATGGAACTCACCAGCGTAAGTGCACGTACGCCGGTGCGACTTTGTCAATGCCAACAGCCAACATGCGCACGATCGGCAATCATGCTTCAATGTAGGCGCCGATCGTGCAAATACAATGATCGGTGCAGAACAACTCGTCCCCAGCTGCGTATGTGTTATTTTCATGTATACGCGATGCCTATGGTTCGCCTGCTGGGCGACACAACATGAGCGCCAACAAGGGATCATGGTGTGTGTTCAGCCCTTCGATGGTAGTGAAAACGTAAAAAGAAAAATGACCAAATATGGTCATCGATAAATAGATTTTTGGTGCTCAGTCGCTTGGAGAGCAAGGCCAGTAGCGTTTTGGATATACACCAGAGGAGTTCAAAAGTGTCGCGTTGTTTTGTACGATACAGGGTTGAATTGACCAAGTAGGTTGAACCCAACAGAGTGTTTTGTTTGTGCCTCGCACAGGGTTGAATTGACCATGTAGGTTGAACCCAACAGAGTGTTTTGTTTGTGCCTCGCACAGTGTTGAATTGACCAAGACCAAATTGCAATCGCGAATTGAAATACCAGTTTGAATTAAAATAAGTTTTGTGTATAACTCATACAGGACCAAATTGCAATCGCGAATTGAAATACCAGTTTGAATTAAAACAAGTTTTGTGTATAACTCATACAGGACCAAATTGTAATCACGAATTGAAATACCAGTTTGAATTAAAATAAGTTTAATTAAAATCGTAATTCCGAATTGAAATACCAGTTTGAATTAAAACAAGTTTTGTGTATAACTCATACAGGACCAAATTGTAATCACGAATTGAAATGCCAGTTTGAATTAAAATAAGTTTAATTAAAATCGTAATTCCGAATTGAAATACCAGTTTGAATTAAAACAAGTTTTGTGTATAACTCATACAGGACCAAATTGCAATCGCGAATTGAAATACCAGTTTGAATTAAAACAAGTTTTGTGTATAACTCATACAGGACCAAATTGTAATCACGAATTGAAATACCAGTTTGAATTAAAATAAGTTTAATTAAAATCGTAATTCCGAATTGAAATACCAGTTTGAATTAAAACAAGTTTTGTGTATAACTCATACAGGACCAAATTGTAATCACGAATTGAAATACCAGTTTGAATTAAAATAAGTTTAATTAAAATCGTAATTCCGAATTGAAATACCAGTTTGAATTAAAACAAGTTTTGTGTATAACTCATACAGGACCAAATTGTAATCACGAATTGAAATACCAGTTTGAATTAAAATAAGTTTAATTAAAATCGTAATTCCGAATTGAAATACCAGTTTGAATTAAAACAAGTTTTGTGTATAACTCATACAGGACAAAATTGTAATCACGAATTGAAATACCAGTTTGAATTAAAATAAGTTTAATTAAAATCGTAATTCCGAATTGAAATACCAGTTTGAATTAAAACAAGTTTTGTGTATAACTCATACAGGACCAAATTGTAATCACGAATGGAAATACCAGTTTGAATTAAAATAAGTTTAATTAAAATCGTAATTCCGAATTGAAATAGCAGTTCTAATTAAAATAAGTTAATGTGCTATATAAGTTAAGTTTAATCACGAATTTTAACCACGAATGGAAATACCAGTTCAAAATAAAATAAGTTTAATGTACCAAATAAAATTAGTTTAATTAAAATTGTAATCCCGGATTGAAATACCAATTCTAATTAAAATAAGTTAATGTACTATATAAGTTAAGTTTAATCACGAATTGTAATCACGAATGGAAATACCAGTTCAAAATAAAATAAGTTTAATGTACCATATGAAATATGTTTCACTTGAGAGTAAAAATACCTTGTACAATAAATAAAATAGACTTGGGGAAACAACCGCTGTTTATATCGCACACCGAAGCACGACGAACGAGCAAGCAGTGGGTACGTCTCGGTGAACCAGTGTCGGACGGACACACTATCGAGACGAAGCAAAGAAAGAACCGGAAAAACCCTACAGGTCCCATCCTCTGGCAATTCCGTACGTTTCCTCTTGTTAATTAGTTAGTAGACACATTTCACGTCACTGACCCATTTGGTTGCACTCCTTTCGCGTTCACATTCGTTTGTCGTTGACCACTCAATTCCAGCGCGTGCTCCCCTTCATTAAAACGAGGAAGCAAGTGAGAGAGAGTAAAGTAGTCACACACACGTCAAATACCTCGACCCCATCCAACCCTAGCGACCCTCCCGACTCACCACTAAAGTCCCCAAGGCGACTCCGAAGCGGAACCGAACGGTTAGAAGGGTTAAGTAAAAGACAATTGCACTTTAGTGATCCGGACTTAACTCTTATCCCAAACACTAGGGAACAAGAAGCTTCGGCCCAAATACCGGTCAGCAGGGAAGAAGAAAACGAACTTTCTTCTAAATCAGAAAAGCCCACAAACACAATGTTGGGAGCTGATAAAATGTGTGACTTCGTCTCCAAGACGGTTCCTGTGTTTTCTGGGAAAAAAGGTCCAAATGCAGCTATCGAACTTCAAACATCATAGATGGCTGCAAAAGCGCCCTTAGCTGTTTAGAAAAGGAGGAGGAATCCATGTTCCTTAGGTGGTTGCCCATGAGGCTAGATGGTGAAGCACACCGCCTGATAAGTAAGGCGAAACCCGAGACGTTCCTACAATTTGAACAGCACCTAAAAAACGCCTTCCGACCGCAAGAATCTTATGAAGAGTTGTGTTCACAACTCTCAAGAACGCAGCAACTCCCTGCGGAAGACGGCTTTGTTTCCCACGTTAAACAGGACATTGTGCGTTGCAGGGAGGCCGCGGAACTTTTTTACGGACAGGCAAACGGTGCCACATTCGCCATCCAAATCGAGAGAATGGCGAAATCCGTGATAATGAGTGGTGTTAGAGAGAACCACTACTGACATTATATTCTGCCCATCGTAGATAGCCCCCTCGATTAGATACTAACACGGCTCACCCAAATGGAACACCCCCAGAAGGAGATGTTAACACGACGCGATTTCTCTGCCATGGGAGGCTCAGCTGGAATTGGGAACTCCACGACAGCCTCGCACATCTACACAGTTGCCAACCCTAACCAGTGTTTACCACAGACAACCACTCGACAACACCACCAATCCCACCAATTTTATGGTAGAGTAATTGAAATAACCCATCCACAAGACCACCAATCCAATCAAATTTATGGTAGGGTAATGGACAGAACCACTCCACAGAATAGTCAACCACAGTATTCACAGGCAGTGCATTACAATTATCCCCCTCCTGTGAATACGCCAGTAGGTATTTCGGCTCAATTTTGCAGAAGGCCATTGGACACAGCAATAACTTCTGAAGAACTAAATCAGCACTCCCAAAATTTGCTGCACGGGCAATACCCACCTACGAGTGCGGTATGTCAATCCACTGGGGACATTTATGGTAGGTCAATCGACGCTATCCAACATGCAGGTCAACCCCAGTATGGACCGGGAACACCTGTAAGTCAACCCCAGTCCGTGACTATGCGGCCTGCGGCCCCGGTACCACAACCGGGCAGAAGGGGCCAGTACCACCAAAATCAAAGCACACAGGTCCGCTGGTTGCACACATGACGTGCAGCTTTTGTAACAAAAAGGGGCACACATACGATCCTCTATCGTACGATGGGAATACACCCAGCCGTACATCGATCATCATATTTGACCAGGTGCATGTTTGTTTTTCCTTTCCTGCGTCCAGCGAAGGTTTCGTGTGTCTTTCTTGCTGAGGAAAAGACATTCACCCTATCCGGAAAATGTCTAGGGGAACCTGCCAAAATCTGATACGAACCGTTTTCTCATAGGTCGTTGGGGCAAGGGAAAGATTGTTTTCCCCTGCGATGACATGCGTGGAAACTCATCGCAATCACCAGAGGCTGGGTCAACGTCGCCCAGCTCAATGAGTCAGATTTTATCTCTTGTCGGGATTACACGCGGGTTATGTCAACCAAACCTACCACCCAAGTGTCCGCTAATTGAGGCTCAAGATAAGAACATCAAAAGCCTAACCGCAAAACAAGCCGAAAATAAAAATAGAAATAATTTCCTCCAAAGCAATGGTAACATTATCTTAAATCCTATTTACATTGCATTCACACATTGTAAGCAATATTTCAGTTCTATTCTTCTATCTTATGTTATCTCAAATGTAATGAATACTCAAACGCAATTCCTCGATTCTATGTTATCTTGAACATACAAACAAACCTAAACCCAATTCCTTTCATCCTATGCTATTCCGAAAATGTATACAATACCCAAATCCAATTCGTTTTATGAATCGTTATCTCGAATATGTAAACACTAGTTGTGTTTTCGAGTTAGAATAGTTTTGAAGTGAAAAATGAAGTCAGTCGTCCACTAGCCTCCGAGCAATTTAAAATAGAATACGATTAGTTTTAAGAAAATTAAGCCATTTTAAAATAAAGTACTATTAATAAGAAAAACTAAGTATGTTTTTGTGGCATCATTTATAAAACACACATTTATCTGGCGCAGTCGGTTATCTTATCGTCCAAAGACAGCATGATCTACATCGAACCTTGTGAATAGTGAAATATAGACTATTGTCCAAAGACAATAAGATCTATAAGTGAATAAGTGAACTATATTCTATTGTCCAAAGACAATAAGATCATCACAGAACCCTCAAACCTAGTGAATAATGAACCATAGATTGCTGTCCAAAGACAATAACATTGATAAGTGCATAGTGAACTATATATTAGTGTCCAAATATAATAATACCAAGTGAACTACAAACTAGATATTATCATCAGAAGACAATAAGTGCAACAAGTGTCTTGATTATTAAAAACAGCTTCGCAAAAATAAAACAACATTTTTACAAAGACAATAATAACAGCCCAAAGTGCAAAAGTGACGGATACATTTTATGCCGAAATCTAACGAAAGGAAGAAGAAAACCGGAAGATTTCCCTCATATTCGTATAATTTATCAGACGACGAGTCAACTTGTAGTGCTCCAAAAAGCCCTACCACCTTTTTCCCCCATTCCTACATCCAAATCCCAGCTATAATACGCTAAAACCTAAAAACTTATCAAAACCCACAAAAACCCAAACATGATCCAAAATTCGCAATAAACGAATCAAACATTCGTTTATCGTTTAACATTTGCCCCCACGGCATAATTTAATCCAAAATCCGAATTAAAGTTTGTTGAATGTGTTGCAATTCAGCTATTAGTTGCAGGACTGTATCTTGGTTAGTAAGTTTAGCAGGTGCTTGCTCTTATCCAGCAATTTCCATCAATCTCAACTCGAAAGGTATATCGCCGGTAACGTCAAGCCGATGAACCGAAGGAAAATAAAATTGAAATTAAAAACAATTCACAGGAAGCTTTATTAGGAACAACCTTTACCTTTTAGTTACAATTTCAGTCGGTTGACTACCTTCTTCTCAATTCATTTTTCAATATATACAAAAATTCAAATTTAACACCGTATTACTTCAAAACAAATTTACTGATGATCCCTAGATCACCCCGTAAAAACTGCATACCTTTCGGTAGCCGCCAGTTATCTTTTTCTTCTTCATTTTAGAGGCCATTGCCACCAAAATCTCATCCGCTATTCAAATATTGCTCCCTTTTCGATTCAGCAATTCTAGCACGAGTTGTTGGCATCTGGCTAAATTCTCTTAAATCAGCACCTCGCAATGTATCGAGGGTTATGGACAGTTACAACCGAGCATACCTTCGGGCGCTGTCGTCATTGATTCAAATGAATTAATCTGATTGTTTGCTGGTATCATAGCATACTTTCAAGCGCGCTGAGTGTGGATTTAATCGACTAAAATGACTCAAATCGATTCTTCTCGATTCAATTTGATGCGGCCTTCTATTGTGCTGTTGCGGTTGCAACATCTTCCCGGGCCGGCAACGGTAACCCAGTGGGGTTTCTCTTTCTAGATAGATTAGCCAATGATAGTTTAGGGTATAGTTATCCACGGAAGGTTGCAATTGGCAGCAGTGTTGAATTGGTACTGTGCAACAGCAAGGTGGCAATTGGCTGACATTGATTCCAATAGTGGAAATGGACCATCCATCAAATTTGACTTGGGCAATGGCTTGTGTGGGTTCAATTATTTGTTTGTGCGTGTGGACATGTGTTCGAGGTGATGACAGAGGTCATTAAATTCATGTGTGTGTGGTGTTCTAGATGATGACAGAGGTCATTAAATTCATGTGTGGGGTGTGATTCAATTAAGCATGGGCAGAAGACAAAGTTTCGTTATTGGGCGCTTCAGTGTGGTGGTGGCTGTTTTGACTGTAACAACACGAATCATTGCGTCGGCTCCTGGGTGTGTTGCTATGACTCTGCCCAATCGCCATAGGGTTGGGGGTGCATGCTCCTCAGGTAGAAGCACCATGCTACCTATTTTCAAATTTGGACCTGGTGTGAGCCATTTTGGACGCTGTTGCAGACGAGAGAGGTATTCTGTCTTCCATTTCTTCCAGATATCCTGTTGTAATCTTTGCATTAATTGCCATCTCTCCAGGTGATTGGGCGTGGTTTGAGTCAAATCTCTTTCTGGTGCAGTATTGAGTGCACCGCCGATCAGGAAATGTCCCGGTGTAAGAACGGACAGATCGTTCAAATCCTCCGATATTGGGCACAGAGGACGTGAGTTCAGACACGCTTCCACCTGGGCCAAGACAGTAACGTATTCTTCATAGGTAAGCGTGTAGTGTCCTATCACTCGTTTGAGGTGATGTTTCATGGACTTCACCCCTGCTTCCCATAACCCGCCGAAATGAGGCGCTGCAGGAGGATTAAAATGCCATGAAGTTCCATTATTCTGCACCTGCCTAACTATATCTTCGGTCCAATGTCTTGATGCATATGTCTGCTCTTTTTGTATTGTCTTAGCAGCTCCCTGGAAGTTGGTTCCGCAATCGCTGTAGATGTGTGCACAAATCCCACGACGCGCCGTGAAGCGTTTAAACGCTGCCAGAAAGGCCGCCGTGCTATATTCACTTACAAGTTCGAGATGGACGGCCTTCGTACAAAAGCATACGAAAATAGCAATGTACGCCTTGGTGATTCTGGTGCATCTTCCCTTCCATGCTTTAAGTTGTACTGGGCCGGCATAGTCCACCCCAGTAGTTTGAAAGGGGCGTGCCTGGTTGACCCGAGGTGAAGGAAGATCACCCATTCTTTGTTGGATTTGCTTTGATTTATGTCGATAGCACTTCAAACATTTGTGTATACATGCCTTGACGCTGGATTTAAGATTTAATATCCAGTATTCAGCTCGAAGTGTGGCCATCATCAGCTGTTGACCACCGTGCAACGTTTTTAAGTGAATATGGTGGATGATCAACGACGTAAAGAAAGTATTTGCGGGCAATATAATCGGATGACGCTGCGAATATGGCAAATCTGCATTTTCTAGTCGACCTCCTACTCGCAGAATTCCCTTATCGTCCAATATAGGGGAAAGTCGTGCAATCTTACTTCCTTTGATAATTGTTTCTCCCCTAGTGATGCTTACAATTTCGTCACCAAAGAACTCCTGCTGCACAATCCCAATCAATCGTATATGTGCTGACGAGATCTCATCTGGTGACAGCGGCCCAGTCGCATACAATGGCAACCCAGTGGCCTTCAACCGTAGGTTGGAAAAAAAAACGAAGCCAATATGCCGTGGCTCGAAGGAGACGCGACAGCGAAGAGAACCGAGCAAACAATGTAGTGGTATCAAATGACATGACGTGCAGGCAGAGGTGGAACACATTCTTAATAGGGTACCCAGATGCTATGAAGCTATTTTTCATTCTTGTAGGGTTTATGGTCTTCAACTCCAGATCAGTGGAGGGTATTTTCAGTGGGTGTACATAAGTGTTGTCATACGTCTGCAAAAATTCGGGTCCATACCACCATTGCCTTTTTCTGAGAATTTCCATTGGAGATAGTCCTCTGGACGCGATATCCGCAGGATTCTCCTTCGATGAAACATGTCTCCAGCAATCGGGATCTATGTGCTCCTGTATTTCCGCCACTCTGTTTGCGACAAAAGTAGTTCGTATGTGTGGCGGCCCCTTAATCCAGGCAAGTGCAATTTGCGAATCCGACCAGGCCCACATCTTCGCGCATTGAAGATCCATCCTTTTGACGATTTGTACCAGCAAATGTGTGAGCAGGTGAGCTCCACACAACTCCAATCGTGCTAGCGATTTATTCTTGAGTGGTGCTACTCTTGTTTTTGATACGAGCAGCTCTATTGAAGTCACTCCCTCGGTGACCGAACGAAGGTAGACCACAGCAGCATATGCCCTTTCGGAGGCGTCGCAGAATCCATGCACTTCGAGTGTTGATCGCTTGGTGACCTTGACCCAACGCGGAATTTCTATGTTGTTGAGGGCATTTAGCTCAGTTCTTAACTTAGACCATGCTGAGACAATTTTTGATGGAAGCTCGCTGTCCCAATTTAGATCCTGCTTCCAAATCTCCTGCATGATCATCTTGCCAATGACAACACAAGGCGATATCCAGCCCATCGGGTCGTATAGGCGCGCAATCTCTGACAAGATTGTTCTTTTCGTTGCTCCCTTCGATTCCTGGAAACAGACCTTGAACGAAAATGTGTCTCGTCTAGGATGCCATTGGATCCCCAAGGTCTTTACGGTGTTACCCTTGTCAAGCGATAATGGCACCTGAACCTCTCTATCCTCCTCCGGAACCGAAAGCATCATTTTTTCACTGTTGCTGGCCCATTTCCTGAGTGGAAACCCTCCACGCCGCAACATGGCTACGAGTTGGTCACGTAGTTCCATGGCCTCATCCTCTGAGTCTGCTCCATGCATGATATCATCGACATAGAAATTTTTACAGACTATTTGCGATGCTAATGGATAGTCAGCCCGTTCATCCAATGCTAGTTGTTGTAGCGTGCGCACTGCTAAGTACGGCGCAGCGGTGGTACCAAACGTGACAGTGTTTAATCGGTAGGTCTTGATGTTATCTCCTTCCACATCTCTCCACAACACGAGTTGATAGGATGCGTCCTCCCGTGGTACCCAAATTTGTCGATACATCTTGGGTATGTCCGCTACGAAGGCTATTCTGTGTTTTCGAAATCTCAGAATATGATCAAAGATGTCATCCTGGAGCCGAGGACCATTCAGCAAATGATCGTTGAGTGACGTACCATCTGATGTTCTGCAGGAAGCATCGAAAACGATTCGTAACCTCGTTGTTGAGCTAGACTCCTTAATCACCGCATGGTGCGGCATGAAATAATGGCAATTATTATTTGAGAGAGGGTCGATCTCAGACATGTGTCCCAAGTCCTCATACTCCTTAAAAACTCTTTTATATTCTTCCTGGAATGAACGATCGGTTTGAAATCTTTTTTCCAACTGGAAAAATCGAACAAGCGCTGAATTGCGCGATAAACCCAACCTTGGGCGCCTCCCTTCCTTAAAGGGTAAATGGACCATATACCTGCCATCCAACTGTCGTTGATGTGTTCTACTGAAATGAGTTTCACATTGCTCCTCTTCCTGTGATAACGATTTCCTCTCTTTCACCTCCTCCAGTTCCCAAAACCTTTGTATAATCGTATTCAATTCGGGGCTACTAGTGGTGGTGTGGTGAACCTTAATTGTGGTCTGGTTACCGGAATTTATACTGCCAGACAGTACCCATCCAAACTCGGTCCGCTGTGCCATAGGAGCACCTGGTCCGCTCTTAATCAGACCCTCCAATAATATTAATGGATATACGTCACTACCAAGCAAAATATCAATTTTGCCCGGTTGGTTGTATGTTGGATCAGCCAGCTGTAAATGATGAATGCGTGGCCATTCAGCACAAGGAATTTGATGTTTTGGGAGGTTTGTTGTTATCTTCGGCAATACTAATGCCATGAGTTCCAACTTGAACTCTTCCTGTACTAACGAATGTATCGTAAGCGCGACCCTTGTTTTCGCAATACTATTGTTAGCCGATCCAATTCCAAGGACGTTTATATAACTTCGTTCTCTTTTGAGCCTCAATTGCTGTGCGACTGCTTCAGTAATAAACGACGCCTCTGACCCAGGATCCAACAGAGCTCGAAGTACCAATGGTTGTCTTCCCGCCGTGAAAACCTTGACCAGTGCTGTGGCCAAGAGAACCGTCTTAGTGTGGCCAGTGCCGGCCATGTAGGTATTGCATGTTTGGTTTGTGGTAGGATTACCTTTCTTTCCTGTGCCTGACGGTTGAATGCTCGCGGCATCCGATGACTTAGAAATCGGGATGCCCTCCGGTGATGCGCTCCCCTGTCCTTGTCTTGGACGTTTCTCCCGGTCCATATGTAGCAATGAGTGATGTCTTCTTTTGCAATAGGTGCACGTGAACTCGTTTGTGCAGTCCTGACGTTTGTGGAATTTTGAGAGGCAATTAATACATAACTGGCGCTTATTTACAATATCCCATCGCCCTTTTCGACTTAGAGCCTTGAATTGAGGACAGTTGCGTATTAGATGTGGGCCCGAACACAGTATGCAAGTGAACGTTGTTGAATTATGGACACGTATGTCATGATGTTTGGCTCTGGGAGCTCCGTACGACCTCTTGGACGTTGTCTGTCCCATGACTTCTAGAGTTCGGATCCTTGTGAATAAAAATTCCTCCAAGACATCATATGTTGGGTAATCCACGTATGAGGAAATGTGAGATTCCCACAAACCTCGCGTCTTAAGGGGAAGCTTCTGTACTGTGTGGAAAATCAATACATCTTCCCACGATGTGACCGGAATTCCTAAATTTTGTAGTGCTTGTTTGGCCTCACCTGTGGTATCCATCAGAGACCTAATTCCATCGGCCGACTCGTGGCCCAATGACGCCTGACCAAATAATATCCCGAATTGATTGTCCTTCAACAATCTCAAATTCTGGTGACGCTTCACCAGTGTTGCCCAGGCCGATTCAAAGTTACCCTCAACTATGGCAGTGTTCCGCAATAGACGCTCTGCTTCACCTTCTAGGTTTGCCTTGAGATAGTGTAGCCGTTGGACATCAGATAGAGACGTGTTTCTAATGATAAGGTTCTCAAATAGAGCCTTAAATTCCGGCCACGTCTGGTAAGAACCGCTAAACGTCGGTATCTTAATGGGTGGTAATTTGAATTCTGCTGTTGGCGCCCTTGTTGTTCCCATCGAACTATTAAATGAATTATGTCCCAGCGGATGAGTGTCGACTTGTTCTAATTGCGACTTAAGTTCTGAAGAATAACTGTAATACAGTTCCTTCAGCTTATGGAAGTGGAGTTCTTCCATGTATCTTAATTTTATATCATCACTGGGAGCCGCTATAATTTTTTGGTGTAATCCCTTTGCTTCTTCAAAGGAGTGCTCTAAATTTCTTAAACGTGCCTCATTCATGTGCACTGATTTGTATGTTTGATTCAATTCCGCATATGCCTTATAGTCGGCTGTTAATTCGCTCGCTATGTTCTGCAAGCTGTCAATTAGGTTAGACATCTTTGTCTTACTCATTTTGTTGGGTTGTCAAGGTACACACAACTGAATTTTCTCCTGAATTGTCTGTTTAAACGCGCACGCCGATTTGCTGACAAATTGGCCGTTATCCTACCTTGCTGGAACAAACCAAGGGGACCAACCGAAATGAATCGCGCAATCCACCAACGCAATCAAAAGACCACAGGAACCCACACCCTCAATATGTACCGACCAGAACTCTCCAGAACTCAATCAACTCGCCCTCGCGTTCACTATCGTACAATTACTTCGTCCGCTTCAAAACGTGCAGCGTGAATTATGTTTGAACTCCCTTTAATCCACCGTTGATCTATGTAACACTGAACCCACTACCCTGAATAAAATGACTTGTCTTCCGCAAAGGTAATTTATTCGCCACCAGCTCCTTAATAATACTTCGCTCCACTTATTAAATTTCTTCTTTGATTGAAGTAACACACAACTTCAACAATTTCTTAATGTGCAACATCTGTGTACCACTTTGAACCACACACAACTAACACTTGATCTTTCCACTAGTGATTGATATGGAATAAACTAATGCCACCTACCTTCTATTTTGAATGATCTCCAACCGCCTATGCACCATGTAAGATTGCCTGTGTTATGCCCAGCAATCTTTTCCACTTATGAGCACTTTTAACAGTCACTATTCCTCCATCCGCGACAAGAAGCTGTCACTGCTATTTGGTGGACGTATTCGCTGGTTGTGGGATCGTAAATCCCTTGTATATTCCGGATCGTGAATCCTTCCTTCTGCACTCCAGGTTTTGATATACTTGTGCTGCACTCTGGATCGTAAATCACTTGTTGCACTCTGGATTTTAACTCCGTCCTATTGTACTTCGGATCTTTAGATCTGACTCAAAGGACCATGTTGAATGTGTTGCAATTCAGCTATTAGTTGCAGGACTGTATCTTGGTTAGTAAGTTTAGCAGGTGCTTGCTCTTATCCAGCAATTTCCATCAATCTCAACTCGAAAGGTATATCGCCGGTAACGTCAAGCCGATGAACCGAAGGAAAATAAAATTGAAATTAAAAACAATTCACAGGAAGCTTTATTAGGAACAACCTTTACCTTTTAGTTACAATTTCAGTCGGTTGACTACCTTCTTCTCAATTCATTTTTCAATATATACAAAAATTCAAATTTAACACCGTATTACTTCAAAACAAATTTACTGATGATCCCTAGATCACCCCGTAAAAACTGCATACCTTTCGGTAGCCGCCAGTTATCTTTTTCTTCTTCATTTTAGAGGCCATTGCCACCAAAATCTCATCCGCTATTCAAATATTGCTCCCTTTTCGATTCAGCAATTCTAGCACGAGTTGTTGGCATCTGGCTAAATTCTCTTAAATCAGCACCTCGCAATGTATCGAGGGTTATGGACAGTTACAACCGAGCATACCTTCGGGCGCTGTCGTCATTGATTCAAATGAATTAATCTGATTGTTTGCTGGTATCATAGCATACTTTCAAGCGCGCTGAGTGTGGATTTAATCGACTAAAATGACTCAAATCGATTCTTCTCGATTCAATTTGATGCGGCCTTCTATTGTGCTGTTGCGGTTGCAACAAAGTTAAAATTCACAATAAACGAATCTAATATTCGTTACGTTTCACATTTGCCCCACGGCATCATCGAAATCCAAAAATTCAGAGATTATTATCTCTATCTGAAAATTTTCCATTGTGAAAAACAAACAGAAAACCAAAAGCAGATACATTCCCACATCTGCGAAATAGTTTCGAAAGAATACAAGAAATTGAATTCTTATCTTATGTAAACACAACATCTCACTCGAAATATCCAAAAATCGAGATTGCTGTACGAAAATGTGTAATTTTGGTATACAATTTTCGATTTGTTTTCCTTTATAAAGGAAATGGGTAAGTGATCTCCGGGCACTCCCTCCCAAATGGAGAAATTACGAGTATTCGAAAGAAAATGCTTTAGGTATGTCTCTGGGTTACATCGTCGTCCTAACTCCTATAAGTACTATAGTAACGTCGAACTCTACAATACCGCTGGTATCGAGCGCCTCGATAGACGATTCCTCGAACTGTCTATCAAATTTATCGAAAACCTACAAAATAATCCCAATCCCATAATAACCTCGCTCTTAGAGAACCCTCTAGATATCAGAACTAACTATCCCAACTGTCTCCACACCAGAGCTATATTCGCCTCAGGCAGACTGGTAAATGATTCAAATGAGATCATATACCACAACACCGAAGTTACCCCTAACCAGTTCCAATACTGTAACGTCCAACCATTTTCCAACATCCTACGCTTTTCCAACGAACAACCGAAGAGAAATACTCTACCTCTAACCCATAACTGACCTCATTCCACATCCTTTAATTCATAACATATATCCCATTAATTATAAAACGTTGTTTATGGCTTTATGAAAATCATACTGTAATCAGGCTAAATTAGGTTAAGTTATTTATATAATTAGGATTAAGTTTAGATTAAGTAAAGTTGAAAAAACAAATTCCTGGTTTTCTGACCTTTTCCAGGAAGATAATGCCACTAAATTTATAAACACGCATCTATTTTATATCTCATAAAATATTGTTTGGAAAATGTATATATTATTATAATAATTACATGTAAGCAATTGTTACAAAATTAATTTTAAGTCACTGTATTACTTAAATGTACGAATTCTAATTATGGTTAATAAATACAGTTTTGAAAAAAAAATGATCTCCGGGCCGCAGTTAAATATAATTAATAGTCCCGATAGGACATACATTTGAAGTAGAGCCGCAGTATAACATCATATCTAGTCCCTGGAGGAAGTACCCCAGGCGAATATCTAAGTTGTAAATAGAAGAATAGAGGAATCCTGAAAAATAAAAACCACTTGGAAATAAAATATGTGAATCAACGTGTTTCATTTTAACTTGACTGATTTGGCGAAGTATCACCTGCCCCCCACGGAAGACCAAGTGAAGCCAAGAAAGGAGGCCGAAATCAAGGACGTTGCTCTTCCCTCTGGAATCAGAGGAAGCACGGTGATGACCCCTTTATAGGACGAGTTTTCAGGAGCGGTCTATTTTAAGAGATCACCTTCTCCTTATAAGGACTAGGAGACACGCTTTCTGAAACCAAACCCCTACAAGAACAGAACAAACTGCCGAAAATATGAACCAAACGGCGAACGCAGCAGCCCCCGCAAATAGTAACCAAGGTATACCGGTGGGCGATTTAATCAAGGAAGCTTCGTGGGAATACCATTCGTGGGATAATGCATACGACCTGTCCTCATTCAGAATGCGCCGCATTCCAGCACTGCACAATCGGAAATCCTGAACATCTACACGATGTTACAAGGAATTACTATCGTCGGTAAATTAGCCGACCAACGGATGCACGTGCGGGTAGTCTACCACAAAGACCACCCAAAATCCGTCGAGCAAACAAAGGCAGCGGCAACCTAGTACAATAATGCATATCGCTTATCCGCTGCCAAATTCCTGGCAACCATAAATATCTCAACGAGATAGGTCGTGAATATTTAGGAGAGTAAAGCCAACAAAGGAAATACTCCAGTCCCAAGGTTCCTTTTTGGAATTTCACACCCTTTTGAAAGATCTAATGGATTGTTAGTTTTAACTAAAGAAGTTAAACAAAACTCATGGACCGTACGTCCATCCAAATTGCAGGATATCCTTCGGCCTGCGCGCCAGATGTTTTATGCAAATAAATGCGGCACAAAATCGACAGCCGTCGAACCAAATTTTAATCACCACCACTGATGGTGATAATGATGTAATGTTATGCTGCTAACAGATACGTCGGGAAATTCTGTTAGCAGATTGAATGGGGAAATTTTCCTGCAGTATAGATACAGAGCTTAGATATTATGGGAAATTTTCCCCTGTGCAGACCCCGATCGGAGATCTGAATCGGGATATTTTTTTGGGCAGACAGATAGTCTATATCGAGTATCCGTCCAGGAGAGTCCAGCTAGAGAACCCCACCGAGGAGGTATCCGCGATTCGAGAAAACAAAAAAATCGAGTTTAACGGTGTCGAGTAGTAACGTGAGGTGTGAGATTGTATTTTTAAAGAAAATGTATATTCGTTCCGATTGTGTAAAGTCGTTGTGAGAACAAAACGTTAAAAAACGTGTGTATTAAATCATTAAACCGTTACAACAAGTAATTCAAAAATAAAACAAAAATTAAAACAAAACATTTCGCAGTGTTTCATTTATGTGATCGGCTCCGTGTTCCGGTTGGTTTAATTCTTTTTATTGCGGACGTTGTTCGGCGGAACACCGCAGCCAACGACCGTCGACCTGAAGGACAAAAACCATCCGCCAAAAGACCATATTCAGAACAGAAATTTAGATGAAATAAATTTTCAATCACGAGCCCAACATCAAGCTTACCGATAGTTGAATTGACAGTAGGGAATGACAAAATTATATGCCATATCGACACAGGATCCACAACCAGGCTATTGAATTCAGATAGACTACCTCAATTTAAACGAATAAAATTTCAAAACGCTATCCCTTTTAGTACACTTAGCGGACGAACTTTAATAGACACAGAAATAATAACATCATTGCCAAGAGAATTCAATGAAGAGAATCACATGAGTTGGAAATTAACTTCTTTTCATAACAAGCAATTTGATTGCCTTATAGGACAAAATCTCCTTAAGCCTGTACGAGCTATTATCAATGTAAACGAAGAATACATTGAAATTAATGGTTGTTGCGGATTCGCCCTGGACACAACCGGCAAATTCGCAATTGAATGTTACTCGTGGCACCACCCTAACCAATACCCGTTGCACCACCCTAACCAGTGTCAACAATCAGCTGGCATATACAAATTAAATTGAGTTGGTTGTCAAACAACAACCATTCTGTCTTCTTTTCGTTTATCTGTCGTGAGAGCTGGTTGCAACCAAAACAAGATTACGTTTTTCTTAGTAATCAATTAACATAAACAGAATTAAAAGTGCCATCAATCATCAACATTGAAAACGTTACACGCGTGCCACTAAGTCGGCTAGCGCCCTGAAACATTCACCACAACGTTGAGCCCGACACGAAAAAGCAAGGAACTGAACGTCCCAAAGCTTTCAATGTCAAGCTCAACATGTCGATTGTAGCATACCTGAAACAAAGGTAAAAACCATACATTCATCCGGCGCCCTAGAGAAATTCCAAAAGATCGAAATGCATCGTATCCCAGCTCTGCACAATAGGAAATCCTGAACATCTACACGAAGTTACAAGGAATCGCTATCGTCGGTAAATTAGCCAACGGATGCACGTGCGTGTGGTCTGCCACAAAGACCACTAAATCCATCGACAAACAAAAGAAACGGCAACCGTAATTATCTCAACGAGATAATTCGAAAGTTGTATGAGTTTAAAACCTACAAAGGAACGACTCTGATCCCACGGTCCCTTCTGAATTTCACACCCTCAGAAGGATCCAATGGATTTGGGTGTTGTTCACAAAAGGCAAACAAACCCACGGACTGTACGTCCTAACAATCATCTCCGTTCTGCGCGCCAGATGTGCCGCGCAAACAGAAGACCGTGAGATGAAATGCTATCACCACCACCGATGGAGATGATGATGTATGTGATGATCTCTTTCAGGCATCCAAATTACCCATGGGCATTAATAACATGCTGCTAACAGAGATTCGGAAATTCTGTTAGCAGAGCGAATAGGGAAATTTCTTCTGCACAGATAAAGATACAATCTGTATCGGGGTATTTTTCTGATAGGAAAAGCCAGTCTACTTCGAGCAGGTGTCTGAGAATCCCGCCGAGGAGGTCGATCTGCGCGACGCATTAAAACGGGAAGGTAACGTCGATCGAGATTGTAACTTTAAAATACTCAATTTGTCCAAGTACGCGAGTTAACTCGAATACGTTCGCGGAACTGCCACCGAAGGCAAACATAGACTCGACGTTCAACGCATCGTATTTCAACGCGCGCCGACTCGTTACTTCCGTTGTGACACCTTCGTGATATCTCAACGTGTGTCGTCTTATACTGTCGATTTTTGTGCGGATAACAATAACTGGAAGGCTATACGCGATAGACAGTAATAAATAAGGATAGTTTCAAATAGAAATACGATTCGAGGTGTGGTGGAAGTTTGTTGTGTTTTCCGTTAGTATACTACCCGACTATTATTGTAACCGGAGTAAAAAGAATTGTGTCCTAGACGATTAAGGATAAATAAAGAGCGTAAATATTAAACAAAAGAAATACTGGTGTTTTAATTGTGTTGTCTCGCGCCGTTGTGTCTCAGTATTTACAGTGTTTGGCGGAACACTGCATCGTCAACGTTCGAACTAGCTGAAATCCGCCAAATACTCATTAGAGGAATCAAAACTTAACGAGGATACATTAAGAAAATTAGAACGGGAAGATATGCCCAGAGGAAAAAGGTATGCTTAGGAAATTAATCAACAAAAATAGAGATTTGCTATTTCATGAGGGACAAAAATTAACACATACTCATGAAATCCAACATGAGATCATAACTACAACGGAAAAACCAATATATTTCAAAATATATAGGTACCCCCAGATTCATGAAGAAGAAATTAGTAAACAAATAAAAGAAATGCTAACACAAGGCATTATCAAGTAGAGCAATTCTCCATACAATTCGCCGTTATGGATCGTTCCGAAGAAGATCGATAATTCAGGTAAGAAAAAGTGGAGAATTGTCGTCGATTACAGAAAACTTAACGAAGTTTCGGTGAGCGACAAATTTCCCATACCCAATATAGAAAATATATTGGAAAAGTTAGGAAGAGCACAGTACTTCACGACTTTAGACCTCGCCAAGGGCTTTCATCAAGTACTAGTAAAGAAATGTTACATCCAAAACCACCCACCCATAAATACATACCTCTTTGGAGCCAATCTCCACCAATGAATTGCGGTACACGCAAAATCATCCACTAAAAGGATGAAGCACTCCCCAAGCCCTAGCATTGCCCCATACACTAAACGGGCCAATACCAAAATTGATATCAAACAAATTGAACTAAACGTTCAATTTGCCCATATCAAATTCAATATTAAAGAAAGTGGACTAAACGTTCAATTTGCCCATATTGAATACAATATAAATCCAAAACGTGATATACGAACCAGATGTTCAACACGTAAATTCCCCTGGTTCCAAATCTGCGGACCAGATGACCAACTCTCAAGTAAAGTTGGTAAAAAGCATAAAATGCACGACGACACCGTCGCCTTAAACCCTATTCAAGGAAACATTTCCTATACGGAACAAAGGACGGCGATCGTAAAAACACTCGCTGAACAACAATACCCATAAGATACAAAATATCTTTGGTTCCGATGTTCACTAAAAAAGAAATTGCCAAGTCTGGGCACTGTGTAGAAATCCCAGGTAATACTTAAGGGATTCCAGGCGGTTGCCGATCCAAGGTACAATACCTTGGGATCAGACAAAGGATGCGCGGGCTCACAAAATAGTCCTAATACAAAGGATCTCGAGTGCGATCATCGCAACACGTTTGTGGCGGTTCCGCCAAATCCCACGGTTTACCTTCCTGAAAAACCCCCATAATCATCACCCAAGACGCTCAAGTCCTCGCCAATGCATTTGCATTCGGCACCTAAAAATGCTGCACGCATTTAAGAGATCAAATCTATGATCTTTAAGTCCCTGTAAAGAAAACTTACATTCATGCATTCTCTTCGCATACCACTGCTCCTTAAGATTTCTTTATTAGCTTACCAGGAATTTCCAATCAATTTCGGCATCTACGTCGCCAGTCAAATTTCCTTAGATGAATTCCGGTAAACAAAATAATTAGATTTACATACATTGTAACCTTCATGACAGGGATCATAAATACTGCGCCGTCTATTTTTCCCAGCCGCGCCATGTGTACAACCATGTTCCCTATATACACATTGGCTGGCGACTTACGCCCTAGGGACCAAAGCAAATACGCATTCTGCGTCTCTTGCATCAATTAAATCCTACAGCATATTCAAATGCAAATAGGAACTCAATATCTACCCTTACTAGCGATGCCATTAACACATTTCCCATTGTGTAAATGGAAAAACCATTAGCGCTTCTTCCTAATGGCGATACATTTACCTACGCATCCGCACCAGAGCATAGACACAGGACATAAATCTCTTTTATCCTACATAGTTCTGGATCCGTTTCCCAGTAACCTTCTCACATAAACAAACATATCTACGATCCTTTCCCTTTCTTTGTGTTTTAGGTCGTCATGACGTTGATCTATGTAAAGAACCGACGTACACACACACTTGTGTATCGTGAAGATCTCCTCTATGAGATCGGTCTGGCTACTCAAAAGAGAGACTTTACGTCTCTCTTGGAACATGAAATGCACCCTTAATTTAAGAGAACCAACTTCACAGCTGAATTTCTTTTAACAACGATTGAATATCGTTGAGTCCTTTACCATCTTTCGGCCCGAGCGGGGTGAGGCTCCATCGCTACCCTGGTGCGCACAGGGAAGCGATAATGTAATAATCGATTGTAGTCGACCGTGTTTGTGAGTTTCATTGTAATCGCTCGAGTTGTTGTCTCCGTGAGTATGTGGGGCTTTTCAGGGCCCGAAGATCCATGCATCGCTCGATCCCCACCATTTCCAGCAATGCGACTTACCTTAAAGTCGAATTTTCTGCAAGCTGATACAACCTTGCTACGGCATTAGCCGCCAACCAATTCGCTGGAATTAATTCGGTTATCCCCGAAGATTATCATCTTGCCATGACATCAATTCACCATCACTACGAGCTTCCGCGACCGAACAATGGATGGCACATATCTACCAACACACGCTGATCTTTCCGTGTGTTATCTTTGTACCCATTCATTGACCTAGCATTATTTCGTGTTGCTTGCACATCTGCAAGCCAGATTTTCAACTGCATGTCTATGATCTATCTTTCCTACCAGTAAAGAAGATCACATTAAACATTGGCCTTTCATGCGCGCATATTTACTTATCTCAGCATGACCGATTTTGTGATCCGTTGCCGTTTCTCGGAACGATCACCAGCATCGGTCATGACCACCAATTTTAGTTTACACAAAGTAAACACTCAAGCGGATACTTTCGCCTGACAGTCCCTTCAACGGGATTAACATATCCCTAAGACAACATATATCACCGAAATATGTTTATGTTAAATGATCTAGCAACGGCCATACCCAATGCTGGATTCATTACCCCAAAATAGATTCCTGCCTTCGGCAAGGGTTTTATTGACTCACGTCAATCAAGAATCTATCCCTTGCAGCTGGCGGCAGTTTATCTTTCCCAAACACGTAGCAGCAGATTTGACCTGCTACATGAGTTTTCCTGTTTCCCTTTTTTCTTTTTGACCTTCACTATTGGCTGGCCTTCGGCGGCGAATCCCTTAGGTTCGTTTCGTTGGATGTCTGTTAAGAGACATCCAATAGTTAGTCTGATTTTATTCTTCGAAGGGTGCGCACCTTCGTTAACGAATCCCCGCGGAGAGTCACCGAGAATTCGTCCAAGAGTTACTTCGTTACTAAGTCCTTTTTTTTCGTGTGCGTCTTTTTGTCATGCCGTGTTTCACCAGTGTAAAAGAAATATAATTTAATATAGTTCTTTAAACAAAGTGTAGCCCACTAACTTTGATCCCGTTATAATAATAAACCAGGATTGTCACCGTGCGTGTAACGAGAATTCGGGATATTGATTTAACTGTACAGGATTTTTACCACGAAATAAAAAACATTATCATCAAAACTACTTCAGTGTGTTTTCTTTGGAGAGCTATTGTGGTCGCGGTTGTGCTCTAATTTCCAGCGTAATATTGGTGGTGTTTCTGCTGAACCAGCGTCCGTGTTGACGCACTAGTAGAAACATTCCGTAATGGCGACGTCGTTTACTAGGACTACCGACAAATTATAACCGTTAACAATATTTTTGCGTTTTTCTCGTCCAAATTATTGGAAATCTGTTAAGTGTAATAATAAAAACAATAGACTACAAATAAAAATCAATAAATGACAAACAACACATTACTTTGTGTTTCAATGTTCCACTGTTTCCCTTCGGCGTTGCTAATATGCTTTCCTGATCACCACACCAATCAAACAGCTTGCAGTGCGTTTAACTATTCCTTCAGTGTTTATTTCCGCTCTCCTCCGGTGGACATTGTGTTGCGGAGGTTTTGTTTTGTTTCGCTCAGTGTTTTGTGTCGGGTGAACAATATATGATGGAGGAAGAAGAGAAACCGAGCGCCGTACGCCGGCGCAACATGCTTCTTCCCCACACGTTGCCTTGTATTGGCGAACAAGAAAAAAAGGTTTTCCTGCGATCAAACGCTCGGAAAAGGAGTGGAGTTGATTTGTGCTATTTGACCAGGACGGTCAGAATTGGTTTTCAGTGATCGGTCGAATCTACGAAGAAGTGTTTGGTGGCTGATGCTTGTGCGTCATCCTGTGTTGTAGTAGTTATTTTTAAAACGAAACAAAAAGTGTTGATAATACAGAAAAACAAATTTAAGGAAAACCGAAAGTAAAGAAAATAAACAATAAAAAAACCCTAGTGTAAAGTAAAATAGAGTTTAAGTAAAAGAAATAAAAAGTGAACTAAAAAGTAAAACAAAAGTGCCGTTTTTTCTACTTACTTTAAATAACATAAGAATCAAACGAGTGAAAAGAACATTGACAACTCCGGGATTTGCGGCACTAATAAGAAAACACAAAGGATTGAGTTGAATAACTTGAATCTTGCATTAGACCAGCCATACTCAACGCAGCGGTGACAAGAGCGTCGTATGAAATTTGTTACATACTTGGTAAACATATGAAACTGTGGCGACTCGTGCGAACTCCACTACTCACCTGCCTACCTACCACCAGGTAATATTTTATTATATAAGCCTGCGGCGCCAATTAAGCGCGTACTTACCTGCATTAGCATGTCTAATAACCATGATGCAGCTGATACAAAGTGTATCAGCAATAACAGGCATCTTTCCTAAAGTAGAAATGTTCACCATACCTGAAATCATGACATGAGGACCAAGCGCAACGTAGTTGAAATGGTATGAAACTACATGGCATAAGCAAGCATGGGACATCTGCACATCGATCTGGTTAAAACACCAACCAACGATCTGATATAGCAGAACTACCATCCCAAAACATTATGCGGTTGCGCAAGCCTGCGACTAATTCTCAGAATTACCAAGCAGGCGCGCAAACAGATGAAACCTACAACGCATGCCCTTAAAAGGACACATCTCAACCAATGCAAATACGAGAGATACAACACATGCCCGTGTAGCTGCATCAGGTCGCACGTATGAGCAATACGAGCGATCCTTGATATGAATGCGTACAATCATCGAACCACACACAATAGCGCCCACCACTGTGCATATAACGAATAAAGTGCACACAGGCAGGGGTGCGATGTGGTGACCAACACCAATGGCTGTTGATGTGCTATGGTGCGGCACGAGTCAACCCTGAAGAAACTTACAGTCGGCCAAAGGCGATAGACGAGTGTGGATCCGCTTAGATCGAGAATGTAGCGTGCGCTATTTCGAATTTGGAATTTTATACAGTGCACTCATTTATGCAAACATTACGTGCGTTAATATCATTTAGAATTTTATACAGTGCACTCGTTTGTGCAAACATTACGTGCGTTAAAATCATTTGGAATTTTATACAGTGCACGCGTTTTTGCAAACATTACGTGCGTTAAAATCATTTGGAATTTTATACAGTGCACTCGTGATTGTGCGAACATTACGTGCGTTAAAATCATTTGGAATTTTATACAGTGCACTCGTTTGTGCAAACATTACGTGCGTTAATATCATTTGGAGTTTTATACAGTGCACGCGTTTTTGCAAACATTACGTGCGTTAAAATCATTTGGAATTTTATACAGTGCACTCGTTTGTGCAAACATTACGTGTGTTAAAATCCTTTGGAATTTTATACAGTGCACTCGTTTATGCAAACATTACGTGCGTTAATATCATTTAGAATTTTATACAGTGCACGCGTTTGTGTGAACATTACGTGCGTTAAACGAACTTGGAATTTTATACCGTGCTTAAATTCAATATATAAAAATATATAAAATACATATTATACTTAATTTCAAAATATTAAAAATACATAAAATACCTATTATACTTAATTTCAATATACTAAATATATATAAAAGACATATTGTACGTAATTTCAATATATTAAAGATATATAAAATACATATTATACTTAATTTCAATATACTAAATAAATATAAAATACATATTGTACGTAATTCCAATATATTAAAAGTATATAAGATACATATTATATTTAATTTCAATATACTAAATATATATAAAATACATATTATACTTAATTTCAATATACTAAATATATATAAAATACATATTGTACGTAATTCCAATATATTAAAAGTATATAAGATACATAGTATACTTAATTTCAATATACTAAATATATATAAAATACATATTATACTTAATTTCAATATACTAAATATATATAAAATACATATTGTACGTAATTTCAATATATTAAATATATATAAAATACATATTATACTTAATTTCAATATACTAAATATATATAAAATACATATTGTACGTAATTTCAATATATTAAATATATATAAAATACATATTGTACTTAATTTCCGTATCTTAAATATATATAAAATACATATTGTACTTGATTTCAATGTGTTAAATATATATAAAATACATCTTGTACTTAATTTCAATATATTAAATATATATAAAATACATGTTGCACTTAAATTCAATATATAAAATACCTAGTGTACTTAGAAGTCAAATATTAAATATTACCGTAAGGCCTTTGTTCAATAAAGAAAATAGCCTTAAGGATCAGCCGTTGTTTATTTTGAGCTCCGAAACACCGTGAACAAACACACAATGGGGACGTCTCGGTGAACCAGTGTCGGGCGGACACCCTACCGAGACAAGGGAGAGACCCATCATAAATACATATATAAGAACCCACAAAACCATTTACTGACGCAGAGGTTGTGAAAGAATGTTTCCTCAGTGCTTCCAACATATTATTTGATAAATTTAGCAATAAAAGTCAAATAATATCTCAGATCAAAAGTATGGAGCTCTCTGATTCTACCCTTGCTAGACGCATTGAAGATATTGCTAAACACATATTTAATCGCATCATAGAAGATATGAAGAAATGCAAATATTTTAGTTTGGCTTTTGATTCTAGCACCGATATTTCAGCAACATCACAATGTTCCGTTTTTGTTAGATATTGTACCGGACAAAATGAATTTTCAGTTCATGAAGATTTTTTGAAATTTCTTCCTATGAAATATCAAACCAGAGGGACGGACTATCTCAATACTATCAGTACATTTTTGGAAAACAATGATATTGATATTAAAAAATTGGTTTGTGTATGCACAGATGGATGTCCTTCAATGATCGGATCTGAAAAAGGATTTATTACTTTATTGAAAAAGAAATATAATTTAACAAATCTCTTATCTTTCCACTGTATCATTCACCAAGAGAACTTAGCAGCACGTATATCCATTGCCGAAATAGACGCCGCAATGAAGACTGTAATAAGTATAGTTAATTATATTGGAGCACAAGAACTGAACCACAGGAAATTTAAAAGTCTTTTGGAAGAATTGAACAGTAACTATAGTGACGTCCTTTTACATACCTCGGTGAGGTGGCTAAGCCGAGGAAAAGTTCTGGAACGGTTTTATTCTTTGAGGCATGAAATTATTTTGTTTTTACAGCAAAATAATAAAATTTACATCGAACTTGACAATGATGGATGGTGGTGTCTTTTGGCTTTTCTGTGTGATATCGCAGAAAAACTTAATGAACTCAATCGTGGCTTACAAGGCGAAAATAAAATCATTACGCAGATGGCGAATAAAGTATTTGCTTTTGAAGAGAAACTAAACATCTACCACGAAGAAATAGAGAACCAGGTATTCCATAACTTTCCAACTATAATAAAAGCTAATTAAGAAGGTATACATGTTTCTGAAGAAAGCTATACGATATTTTTAAATTATTTAGCTGCCTTGGCTAAGGAATCTAAGAGCAGATTTCAGGACTTGTATCAAGAATTGTTTGTTACTCATAGAAAATCCCTGGCACCTAGAAACAGCCACTATAACAAATTTAGCTGCATTGGGATATAATTATGCAGAGCTTTTTGACGATATTATTGAATTTAAGAACGATACTAATCTGAAAGCTTTTTTAAAAGAAAAAAGAGAAGGAAGGAGTACATCCATTTTTGGAAATTAGTTCCAGAAAAATACAAGACTGTAAAAACTTGTGCCTTCCTGCTCCTCACATTGTTTGCATCAACATATCTTTGTGAATCATCATATTCCAAAATGAAATATGCAAAAAACGTATACAGGAATCGACTTACTGATTCTCACCTTGATGACGCATTGAGGGTAGCATGCAGCAATTATAAGCCCGATTTGTCTAAATTTGTTGAAAATTTATCACAATATCAAATATCACACTAATTTTGTAATAAACGATACATGTTACCCCCCCCCCCCCCCCCCCCCCCTCGGCGGGGGTTTTGATTTGCCAAGGTATCACTTGCGGCCCGCGAAGGTTTACAAATATATGTATGTGGCCCGGAGTCAAAAAAGGTTGAGTATCACTGCATTAGGCAAATGGAATCGCTGTTAATTATGATAAATGGTTAGGGAGGCTTGTCCCAATCAAAAAGTTTGTGGATTATCCCAAATACCTTCAGTTCAGCTGGTTGGGAGTAGCGAAGTGTTTAACAGAGTCTTATATACAATAGCGTCTCAGAGAAAATACTACTGTTCCATCACCAAGCGGGGAAACATTAAAGAGGAAAAAGGATCAATTCGCCTGTCAAGTTCACTTGCATTCTTTGAAGTAGCCGCCTAGAATCAACTTCCTGAAAAACCCCCATAACTTCCACCCAATCTCCTAATTTCACTAATGCAATCGCATTAGCATCTTAAATGCTCCACGCATTAAAGAGATCAAATCATTAACCTAAAAGTCCCTGTAAAAGAAAACTTACCTTTCATGCATCCCTTCGCATACAATTCCCCGTAAGATTTCTTGCTCAACTTATGAGAAATTTCAAACCAATTTGGCACCTTCGGTGCCAGGCGATTTCCCTAGAGGAATTCCTAATAACAAAGGATTTGGATTACATACTATGTAACCTTCACCATTACAACTATGTAACCTTCACATTGCGCTGTCTATTTTCAGCTTCGCCATGTGTATGATAAATCTCTTAACGTACACATTGGCTGGCGACCTACACCCAAGAAACCAAAACAAATATACGCAGCTCGCGTCTCTTGGCACCAATCAATCCTACAGCATAAGCAAATGCAAATAGAAATTCAATGCCCTACCCTTACCAGCGATGCCATAAACACCATTTTCCGGTAATCTAGCTAAAACCCATTAGCACATTTCCACATTGCATTGCCGCCTATTTATTTAGCCGCAATGCCCATCTCAGACAAAGACCCAAACGTTCCCCTTGTCCTTTCATATTTCGGGATCCGCTACTCATCAGCAGCGGCAGAGCAAACATAAAACCAATTATCATCCAAGGAGATTCGGTTTGTTTGCTTTACCGAACCGGCATCTAATGAATGCACATTTTCCCTTTCTTTGTCTCAGATTCGTTCACATGGCCTTGTGTATGAAAAAAACCAATGTGATATTCACTCACACATACACATACATTGCCAAGTCTTTCTTCCTTGTTTTCACCACGAGAGAAAGACTATCTCTCGGGAAAACTCACCCCATGAGCGAGTCGGCTCACCACGAGCCGTTTATCGCTGAGTCCATTTCCATCAGCCGACCATCACGGTCGTTGTCGTTCCCGCTCTCCGTCACTGCGGAGACGCGTAAATACATACCCGGAGTCGAATTGTATACACGGTGAATGCGTACACTTAGGGTCGGGTTCTTTGCCCGAGTTGTACAAGTAACTGTAGTTAAAGTGAAGTAAAAAAAAAGTGCGTCGCATAATATATAATCAGTGACGTTTGTACTAAGTGTAAAGTAGATATAAATATTTGATAACTATTATAGACATATAATCGCTGTAGAAATGATAACCACAACACGCGCTCGTAAACAATTTGCCTAAATAAAAAGGAACATCAAATAAAGTCAATGCTGCGTGTTTTATTCCTGGTGTGATTGGTTAGTGGTGGTGTTTTGACTTGTTTGCGGTGAATCTCAGTTCTTTCGTATGAGGACGAAGTAACAATTTATGATGGAGGACGGAAGTGAATCACCACAGTACGCCGGCGCACAATATTTCCTCCCCACAGATTCTAGTTAGTTGGGAGTTAACCACCGAGGAGTTAGGTTGTGAACGGCGAACAGGAGAAAAGCAAGAGTCGAGCGTGCGTCCGATGAAAGTAGCTTATGTTGTAAATAATTTGCCCCGTGAAGAAATTAACTTTTGGAGAAGTTAACTTGCGTTTGAAATGTATATTAAATGTGTTTATGAGCACATACGGCGCCATTTGCGCCAAGTCACCGTCCTGTCAATTCTTTACATTCGTTCATACCACGGCCCAGCCATCCTATGAGTATGAAAGCAAGCTGAGCCAGATGCCACCGAGTCATTACATGTCAATAAAATATCTCAGCTATTATCATGGTTACAAGAGCATGATAAAACAATAGCCACCGTACTTCCATGCATCACATTCTTTGAATGCCACATCCCATCACGATTTATAACTGGGCCATAAACCCCGAGTGTATCTTCGTGCCGTCATCATCGCCATATTCCATCAACAAAATCTGTATTTGCCCGCAACCGGCAAATTACAATAGCACCCAGTACCAACAGCAGAAGGTGTGAAGTGAATCACCGACCACCCAAGAGGGACCATCATAAAATTACGATTAGTGTACCGGAATCTGAGTTCCTCTTGTCTTTTTGCTATACTTTGTATGCTTTGTAAATACTGATTGCCTTCTATATAACGCTCTGTTAAAGAGCAGATAATGTTCAGGTTTTCTTCGGTTGTGTTCTATGTATGCAATAGTAATGCATCCGACAGTAACATCGAGTGTATACTCATTTCTAATTTTCAGGTCCTTCTTGTTTCTCTGAACTCCTGTAAGATATTTAGTGGCGTTGCGCCCGAGTATCGACTCAAAATATCACACTAAGCGTTGTTACGCCCAAAACCAGCCATCCATAAATATATACCTATTTGGAGTCACCCTCCACCAATGAATTGTGGTACACGCAAAACCATCCACTAAGTGGATGAAGCACTCCCCAAGCCTTAGCATGCCACATACACTAAACGGGCCAATACCAAAATTGATATCAATCAAATTGAACTAAACGTTCCATTTGCCTATATCAATTTCAATAATTCAATATCAAAGAAATTGAAGTACACGTGCAATTTATCCATATTGAATTCCATAAAAACCCAAAACGTGATGAACCAGATGGTCAACACGAAAATTCTCCTGGACCCAAATCTGCGGATCACATGGCCAACTCATATGTAAAGTTGGCAAAAAACCATAAAATTCACGGCGACACCGCCCGTTTAAAATCCTATTCAAGGAAACATTTCCTATACGGAACCAAGGACGGCGATCGTAAAAACAATCGCTGAACAACAGACTCATAAGATACAAAAATATTTTTGGCTCCGAATGTTCAGAGAAAAATAAATTTACAAGTCTGGGCACCAATAAAATAACAATACTTTTAAGGATTCCAGACGGTTGTCGATCCAAGGTAAAACACCTCGGGATCAGATAAATGATGCGCGGGCAATAAAAGAAATCCTAATACAAAGGACCTCGAGTGCGATCATCGCACAAAGAACCTAACACGTTGGCTTGTGTTAGCAAGAAAAAAAAAAGAAAAAAGGTTCCTGCGATCAAACGATCGAAAAAGGAAAGTAGTGGGTGTTATGAAGTAGTCCAGAACGGACATAGAGACTTTGAAAAGAGTTGGTGTTGACACAAATAAAAAATTTATATTCGAGAAAGTGAAGCCGGTCAGCAAAAGTGGTGTTGAATTGGTGTTGAATTGGTGTTGACACAAATGAGAAATTTATATTCGAGAAAGTGAAGTGGCATTAACATTAATTAATAATACTGTTTAAGTTAATTTACATTGTTAACATTATAATAATACTGTTTAAGTTAATTTACATTGTTAACATTATAATAATACTGTTTAAGTTAACTGACATTGTTAAAGCGAGTGACAAAAAGAACAGACAATAAAACCAATAGTTAAAAAGGAGAAACGGTGAATTTTTATTGTTTCCGGAACAGCCAGGACCCTGGCCCGTTGGAGCATTGACGGAAGTAAAGACAACACGACCACTTACGCCTAGAACGAGTCAGGACGGAGAACAAAACAAAAAGGAAGTATACCAAGGAGTACATCCAACGCCATCGCAACGGGACAAACAGTAAGTCACATTTATATTTATATTTATTAACGCAAACAAAACCGTCGGCCTGTAGTGCTCCAAAAAAGCCCTACCATCTTTTTCTCCCATTCCTAATCCAAAATCCCAGCAATATTACCCTAAAACCCAAAATCCTATCAAAACCTGAAAAAACCCAAACATTATCCAAAATTCGCAATAAACGAATCAAACATTCGTTTACCGCATAACATTTGCCCCCACGGCATAATTAAATCCAAAATCAAAATTAATATTAAAATTCACAATAAACGAATCCAATATTCGTTTATTGTTCTATATTTGCTCCACAGCATCACCCAAATCCAAAATTCAGAGATTGTTATCTCTATCCTAAAAATTCCATTGAGTTAAACAAACAAAAACTCAAAAGCAGATACATTCACACATCTGCGTAATGGTTTCGTAAGAATTCAAGAAATTGATTTCTTATCTTGTGTAAACACAACATCTCGCTCGAAATATCCAAAAGATCGAGATTGTTGCACGAAAATGTGTATCTTTGAGATACAATTTTCGATTCCTTTTCCTTTATAAAGGAATGGTTTCGTGATCTCCGGGCCGCAGTTTAAATTCGTATTTTGTCCCTGGAGGAGATACCCCAGTGGGAGAAAAAATAGAATTTGAAAACGAAGACAACCCGGTTTTTCATTTCACCTGGCCTGGAAGACCAAAAGAAGATCAAGGACATTCGACCCATATCTAAGGACGTTGCTCTTCCCTTTGGACTCAAAGGAAGCACGGCAACGAACCCTGTTGTGCGACAGGTTTTCGGGAACTTTTCTAAGAGATCTCTTAGTCCTTTTAAGGATTAAGAAACACGCTTCCTGAAACCAAGAGCACAACAAAAAAATGTTGGTGGCAGCAGTGGAATTGAACAATCTACCACAGAAGAAGAAGCGGCGTGGGATTATCCAACAATCCCCTACCAAAGGAACACTGTTGGACGACACAAAAGCAAACGTGTTGTTCTGCTGAAGGTACTCTCAGCCGGTTCACTAAACATCATCTGTCTAAATTCGTGATCACTGCGACACGAAATCTGCTGCCAAACACGAATACGAAGTTCGTGGACACATCAACGATACGTACATTTTAAAGCGTATTCCGGGCTACAACACCGGAAAGTAATTTAAACTTAAAACTCTTTAAAGCGTTCCCTGAGGTTAGACACCAGGAGCAAGTGAATAATCAAATAAAAACCAAAAATTTTGATAACAACAGCGTGCCTGGGGCTAAACACCGGCAAGAGTGAAAAAAAAAAATAAGAACAGCTGCATCCAGAAGCCGAAGGACGATCGATGCCAAACAGCAGCAGCAGCAGGAAATTTCTTTTGACGACAGCAGCCCAAACAATACCAGGATCAACATCAACGAGCTCCAGCATAAGCATAAGGTATGACTTTTTGTTCTATTTAATTAACTAGTGACATTTAAGACTAAAGTGAACTTGTGAAAATTAAAGTGGAAACAATTTTAAAACGTATATATATATATTTCACGGGGAAAAGAAAACCACTAAAGTGAATTAAAAATTGTTTTTTTTCATTTACGAAAGAAATTTGCAAAATATTTTTCCTTTTTACAAAGAGATAAAACCACTAAAGTGAATTAAAAAATTGTTTTTTCATTTACAAAAGAAATTTTTAAATATTTTTCCTTTTCACAAAGAGATAAAAAAAGAACTAAATAGTCAAAGAAAATCCCTAAAGTGAATTAAAAATTGTTTTTTCATTTACGAAAGAAATTTGCAAAATATTTTTCCTTTTTACAAAGAGATAAAACCACTAAAGTGAATTAAAAATTGTTTTTTCATTTACAAAAGAAAATTCTTAAATATTTTTCCTTTTTACAAAGAGAATAGAAAAGAACGGTTATATTACTAAATAGTCAAAGAAAACCCCTAAGAGTTAACAAAAAATTGTTTTATCAAATATTTTCGAAACATTTTGCCATCCTAAAGAAATTACATTTTTAAATATATACAAACGGGGACAAATAAAATCCCCAAACCCAAATAAATTAAAATTTTTTACAGCATTCTATTTATCTAAACGGGGACTACTAAAAACCCTTAAACTTCACTTATCTGGCTTTCCTATATTTTACTCTTCGAATGGGGGACTAAAAAATAAAAACCCCATACAAAAATAAACTACAAATTAGATTTTTATTTTTTGATTTTGTTGCAGCACAAGCAACAAACAATCAACAAGGGTAAATCGATTTATCACCGACAAAATATAAGGAGAACAAACACCCACAATTCAACTGCAGACCCACCTATTAGCAAACCAGAGAAACTTACAAACTTCGGATCTGCCACGCCCTGAAGGTAGGCATGAGATCGCACCATAGGTGGTTGTTTTTGCTAAGTTTGCAATAGCATTCCAATGCACTGGATATGGCGTGATCCACCTGCCAACGGAGATTGGCAAACAGCACTGGATCATAGAACAGTTTTTGCTGTAATTACTGGTCTGTGGTACGGGTTTTTTGATCTGATGTTTCTAACGGCGGAGGAAAAGACTATGTATGAATGCCTACATATAGGAGCACGAGTTAAAAAATGTGTCAATCATTATATTGGAGTTATCTTGCTCGGCGAACGTTAGTTTAGTGATTTTTGAATTTTACTTTTTATGGCCATTAGGTCTTGTTTTGTTACGTACAATAAAAGATCCTGAAATTATCGCACCGTTAGCTTATTGTGTATCTTACTGTGATTATCAATTTTTGGTATTGAAGACGAATACGAGTTCCGGTGCGTCGAGTGTGACCTTTGCTGTTCCGGTCCCTCCTCTTTTGTTGGCTATTCCCAGTTGGCGAATCACAACTGGCGAATTAACATGGTCCTTCGAGCCGGATCGTAGCATCCGCAACCAGAAGAAGCTCATCGAAATCACAACCACCAGAGAAGGAACCAACCCTCAAGTACATTGGCCAGCCGTAGACCAAACGTGTTCTGCAGAGGATTGAAGTCGGATTTCATCATTCATCAGGAGCATCAGTCTGTTTCAAAGACGATCTTGTTGGCGTGATCCTGTTGGCAGATTTGTGACCAGGTAGGTGGCAATGTATAATTTGTATTGATTAATTTTGATCCGAATTGGATCGTAACATAAGAAAGTGGTGTGGTGTGTTTAAAAGTGACTACAGCGGCGGTCGTAATTTGCGATATATCAGTGTTATCGGTGGATGCAAGGCAGACATCATCTTTATTAATTTCTATTTCATCATTTATTAATTTCGATTTTTAACTTCGGAGTGTATTTGGCTGTGTTAAATAATAGTATACATAGGACAAAACATTCTTTTTTAATAAAATAAAATAAATTTGTACAATAATCTATTCACGATCGTACTGGGCAAGACATCTTTCCCCTTTAATCCGGAGCTGAGTCTGGCTTCGGAGGTACGAAGCGCTAAAAACAAATTTGCATTACCAAGGACTTCGCAAACAACGAATAATCCAGGGTGAGATTCTGGGAACAGTGGACAACCAATATAGCTGATTAAGCTATAACATTAAAGAAGCAGAAGAAAGCGTACAATTGAGATGCAGAACAAAACTTTTATTTCTCTTCTTCAGTTAATTAATTGTTTTTGGTAATCAGCGAAATAAATAATAGCACGAAATAGTTTCTGTTTCATTTTCTAAATTCTACAATTATAACGACAAGCTAAACAATTTCGTTCGAAAGGATAAGAATTCTACCATACAATAATCAATTTATCAAATACAGTCCACTTTTCAAAATTCGGAGTTGTTCATTTGTTAATCCAAGGCTGTTTATTGGTCTACAATCTACAAAATAAATTTCAGGTAGATCTGTAGAAATCGTTCCAGCGATCTCAGCATTTTTGGCTGCTGACTTTCCTCTATTCAATTTGTCAACGGCGTTGCAGATACTTTACGACACACGTGGTTCATTTTAGAAGTTGAGTCGTCAACAGAACAATTCACGACAACCTTTTACGCATTTCATTCGGGCTGCATCTTCGCGCACTTGCCAGCAACTGCATAGGTCGTTCGGTGTAATTTCGAGTCTCTACAACACAACATGAGTAAACAGAGGGTGCCGAATCTCATTGATAGCTTGCAAAACATTGCAAGCGAATTAACTGCGGATCACAAGGCATATTTGGCCTTAGACCACTCGGCCAAGTCCATTCATATGAATGAGGCGCGTTTGTCTAACTTGGAGCGATCTTTTGACGAAGCGCGAGGACTGCACCAGAAGATTGTCGCAGCACCTAATGAAGATGCAAAGGTGAAGTACATGGATTCCTTAGTATTTCACACTTTGAAGGAGTTGTACTACATGTACTCATCCGACTTAAAATCCCAATTGGCGGTCACCGAGGACCTACGCCAGACTCTTAACAATTCAGCAGCGGTTTCGAGATCTCCAACAGTCGAGCTGAAACTTCCGGCCATTAAAATTCCGACCTTTTCAGGCTCATACCAAATGTGGCCTGAATTTAAAAGCCTATTTGAAGGTCTGGTGATAAAAAATGCATCCATTTCTGATGCTCAACGGCTGCACTATTTGAAGACTAATTTAAGTGGTGAAGCGGAGCGATTACTGAGGAACACTGCCATCACCGATGGTAATTTTGAAAGCGCTTGGGCAACTCTGGTGAAGCGTTACCAGAACGTAAGATGGTTAAAGGATAACCAATTCAGATTGCTTTTCGACCAACCAAAGCTTGCGCAAGAATCGTCCGATGGCCTAAAACTTCTCTTAGACACCACAAATGAGGCAAGGCTGTCTCTAAAACATCTAGGGGTCGCAGTAAAATCTTGGGAAGATGTTCTAATATACCATACCGTGCAGAAACTACCGCGGATTACTCGAGGACAATGGGAATCTAACATAGCTTCTTATGTGGACTATCCGACTTACAGCGTACTGGAAGACTTCTTGTTGATGAGGGCAAGAACCTTAGAAGTGATGGGCCCATCCACAACAGAGTTATCGCAACCAAGATCAAAGAGGCACACACAAGGTACAGTTCGCGCATTCAATTCAACTATTGGCAAATGTCCCATGTGCCGGGCCTCACATCCCATCAAAAATTGTGACAAGTTCAAGGCATTGAATCCGAACCAAAGACAGGAGGTCGTTCGGAGAAATAAACTATGTTTCAACTGCCTTTCAGATGCACATACCATACGAACCTGCACTAGCATGTTCACGTGTTGGACATGCAAGAAGAAGCATCATTCGTTGCTGCACAAACCTGACTCTGCCAACCAAATGAATGCTCATGAACCCCGTTCAACGGTGGATAGCCAGTCACCATCTCCATCCAGTTCCTCTTCCACTCAACACGCAGCAACGAACCAGGCGCAGCATTCTACATCCCCCTCTAGGACAACTTCGGCACATAATACGTACGTAGCCGAAAACCATAAGGTACAATCAGTCCTTCTGGCTACTGCATTAGTGAAGGTCTTCCCAACTAGTGGGCAACCTGTGCTGCTGCGAGCATTATTAGATCCTGGAGCAGAAGCTTCGTTCATTTCTGAGCCTGCCGTACAATTTTTAAGGCTCAAAATGGAGAAAATTCACACTAACATCCGAGGCGTTGGAGAAAACAATACGAGTGTATCCAAGCATGCGGTGTCAGTAACAATACATTCGAATGTGAATAAAGACTTCAACATTCAGCTGAGGGCTTTGGTCTTACCCAAACTTACGGCTATGCTCCCGACGCAAGATATATCCTGTGATAACTGGACTCATATCCAAGACATTCGACTTGCGGACCCATCATTTAGTAAACCAGGTGAGGTCGACATGTTACTTGGTAGCGATGTGTATCCAGCCATTCTACAAGAAGGGATTATCAAGGGACCACCAGGAACCCCCATGGCCCAGCAGACAGAACTTGGCTGGGTGCTTTCGGGCGGCGTCAATTTCAAGGTCCCATCAACAGTAACATCGCTTCATACAACCATTGAAAATCATCATGGAATTAATGTTGTCTCACAAATAATGACTGCACCTCATGGCCGTAGTATATGTTCATCAAATAGACGTCGAAAGCGAAATTACGAATCAGGTGATGGAACCTATATTTCGAATTCTAGAGTAACAACTAATACTGGAGGACGAATTTCCACGAACCAGTACCAAGGGAAGAAGCCAACTAATTCTGGACGAAAAGGAAATTCAGCGAACTCTAGCAATTCGAGAAACGCAGCGGCTTCGTCTGGTCTTCAAGGCCAGCAAGATCATCCTCATGGTTGCCATCATAATAAAAACCGAAATGATCTTTCTCGACACCATCATTCAACTAACGGATCGAATCCACCATCAGGCAATGCTGGCCACACAAATGTCAGTCTCCATAGAGACATTACCCCAAGGCCAGTCAATGGCATTAGCGGTGTAGGTCGAACTCATCCCCAACTACAACGGCACCAGCTACAGCAATCACGTTTGACTCTGAACGCAAGCGGTGCTACGCAGATGGCGAGCGTACAAGTGGTCAATAACAATATTACACGACCGGCTGTAACCCTACTAAGTGGACGTCATGCTGAATCAGCAGCCTCATCTGGGGCATCTCGATCTCAGCAAATTATAAATGGCAACATTCCAAGGCACGGTGTGGCTGCACAACTACAAGGTTTTCAACTTAACGGCAACTACATCGCTCGAAAACAAAGGTCAAATAGTTTCAATGGTCCGATCAGTTCGCAACTAACAACGCAGTTCCAACAGAGCTTAACAGACATCAACCTAATCAAGCAGACGATGAATGTTAACCATTGGAACAGGACAAATATTCATCAAAGACCTGCCGCGGCTGATGCGGCAGATAAAGCCTTAAAGGCACCTCCTCCACAAAATGTCGGAGATATACAACGGTCGATAATCTCAGCTGTTATGCCAGCCCAGACTCTCCGACTGTCTGGCTTGGCCTCGTCAGCTGGCTCCCTGCAAACCCAAACGGTTCAGTCAGTAACCTCTGAACCGATTACAATTGCTACGCCATTTGATTTACGAAAGGTGAAATCAGGTTCACAACACACCAGCAATGGCAAACCAGCGAATGTGTTCCACAATCGCAAACAACGACATACCGGAACCCCATACATGAGGTTAAATGGCGGAATCCTAAACAGCAGTCTCACCAAATTTATCTAAGTGATACCCTCTTAACACCGCCCAGGCACCGCGAATCACGTGTCTGGGGGCACCACTCTCACGGAGTCGGTGTCTAAGTTGGACTTTCGGTAACAAGGTTAGGGGGCATAAAAGATGACGGCACCCATCGGGAGATCATATCATCGGAAGGCTGTCACAGTTTGGAGTACACCGCTTCTCGTCGTCTGGACTCATCGCTCACGCATCAGGATTTGTCGCTTCTCGCCACCTCGGCACATCGCTGTCACGTGTCTGGGGTTCCTCACTTCTCGCCGCCTGGACACAAAGCTCTGGGGGCACCCTCTTATCACCGCCCAGACACCGCGAATCACGTGTCTGGGGGCACCACTTCAACAAAGTCGGTGTCTAAGCTGGGCTTTCGGTAACAAGATTAGAGGATATAGAAGATGAGGAACAAGGAAAGATGCCGGCACCCTTCGAGAAATCATATCAACGGAGAGCGAAAAATGAACACATGGTCCACCCACCAGACAAGAAGAAAGATACCTTGGGGACTATTTCATCCTGCGACACTATGGGACGAAGGCTGCTATTGATCAGCAGATTATTCTTCCTGATAACAATCTGGATCCGCAACCTCTCTGGCTTAATCAAATGCCAATTTGTAATTCAACAACATATTGTTACGCTACGTACGGAGTTACGTTACAAACCACCCATACACACCGATGCCCCAGAAAGGAATGTAACCGACACCAAAGCAAACTACTTGGATAGATGGCAGCTCCTACAAAAAAAATCCAGCAAGACTTCTGGAAGAAATGGAAATCCGAATATCTCGCTCGTCTCCAGCAGAGCCCAAAATGGCTTGCCTCCAATTATCAGCTGAAAGTAGGACACCCTGTGCTCATACTGGATGAGCAGACACCTCCCACCCTTTGGAGGTTAGGCCGAATTTAAACACATCCAGGCACGGACGGCAAAATTCGAGTTGTGACAATCCGGACAGCAACGGCAACCCTAAAGCGTCCCATAGCTAAACTCTGCCATCTTCCAATGACAAATGAATAGCCACACACACACACACACTCACACACACACACACTAACACTAATAATCGATTATGAATTACGTTAATATATAACTAATAAACAATAATGGATTATAATTAAAAGCATACCCCAATAACACTAATATTGCCACCCACCTGCCCATCCACAATGCCCCCGCTGATGAACAGCATAAGTGATGCGGCGATCTTCTATAGTCTACAATATACAAAGGAAGTAATCACCCTTGATCTAAGTGTCTTCGCCGGCCCGGCAAGATGTTGCAGCACAAGCAACAAACAATCAACAAGGGTAAATCGATTTATCACCGACAAAATATAAGGAGAACAAACACCCACAATTCAACTGCAGACCCACCTATTAGCAAACCAGAGAAACTTACAAACTTCGGATCTGCCACGCCCTGAAGGTAGGCATGAGATCGCACCATAGGTGGTTGTTTTTGCTAAGTTTGCAATAGCATTCCAATGCACTGGATATGGCGTGATCCACCTGCCAACGGAGATTGGCAAACAGCACTGGATCATAGAACAGTTTTTGCTGTAATTACTGGTCTGTGGTACGGGTTTTTTGATCTGATGTTTCTAACGGCGGAGGAAAAGACTATGTATGAATGCCTACATATAGGAGCACGAGTTAAAAAATGTGTCAATCATTATATTGGAGTTATCTTGCTCGGCGAACGTTAGTTTAGTGATTTTTGAATTTTACTTTTTATGGCCATTAGGTCTTGTTTTGTTACGTACAATAAAAGATCCTGAAATTATCGCACCGTTAGCTTATTGTGTATCTTACTGTGATTATCAATTTTTGGTATTGAAGACGAATACGAGTTCCGGTGCGTCGAGTGTGACCTTTGCTGTTCCGGTCCCTCCTCTTTTGTTGGCTATTCCCAGTTGGCGAATCACAACTGGCGAATTAACAGATTTTTTGATATATTTGAATTTACCATACATATATACATACATTTCCTGAAATTATTTCAACTTTTTGGGGAAGATTTTTCTTACGTGATAAGCTGAACAATAACGAACAAAATTTAAATTCTTGGTCCTTGTCCTTAGCGTCCTTTTTGGAAAGTTTTCTTTGGGTCGAATTTTTCCTCAGAATCATCTGCGATTTTTGAAAATCTATTGTGGAATATTTTTCTCTCGACAGTTTAGACACTTTTTCCATAGGGCGAAAGGGTTGATTTCTCTCACTTTGAACAGAACAAACATCCTCATATAGGATCGAATTTAAACGAGTTTGCAGAAGCTTTTTCGTCTTGTGTTTTCTTCTTGTTAGGAACGATGAAGATCTCATCTCTTTGTTCTCTACCCCTTTTCACCATCATTTGGGAAGGTCTGTTTCACAAATACGTAGTGAGCGACAAAAATAAACCGGGTACGCGTTCGCAGAGACCTGAGCCCGAGCTCATACAAAATCGCGAGGACGAAACTTCGGAAACGTTACGAACGGAAATACGCGAACAAAGTTCTAGAATGAACTACGGATTCGGATTAAGCGACATACTGGGACTCGTGCCGGTATTTAACGGTAATCCTAACGAATTAGAGGGTTTCGTCTCTTGTGGAGACATTTTGTTCTCACAGGCACAAGATGACAATCAGAAGTCCTTTATTCTAAGGGTGGTCAAAACCAGATTGCAGGGACCGGCGCGTGATTCTATCAGACATAAAATTATTTCTACTTGGGAAGATTTGGTATCCGAATTGGAGGGAGAATTTAAAGCTCTCATCTCTAGGTCTGCTGCCCGAAATAACTTAGTGGCAACAAAACAGGATAGCAAGGAGGGTGTGAAAGAATTTTCAACTAGACTCACACACCACCTGCATGAATTGGACAGCGCCACATACGCTAGTTCACCTGAGTCTGCAGTCAGAAGTTATCTTCTGGCTGAGAATCAGAGACTCGCGTTGAATACGTTCGAGGATGGGATACGAAACTCCAGCCTCAGAATCTTGGTGAAGTCTCACAACGCCCCAAATTTAAAAGCAGCCATTAGCTACGCTTTGGAACAATCTCAAAGATTGAACAGCGATAACTCAATGCAAACTTCCACTAACAATTTTAGGAGAAACCAACTAATTGTTTGCCAAACATGCAACAAGAGGGGACATACTTCTGCGACTTGTTATCGCAACACAAATTTTCCAAATTTCGTCCCCCAACGCATTAAGACAGAGGTTGAACGTCTCCAATGCACATACTGTCGGAAGTATAATCACACTCAGGCAGAGTGCAGAACCAGGTTAGCTCATATGCGAAACCAGGACCAACCTTCAACGAGTAGAAATCCTTTCAGAACTCAGCCCAATCAATTTCAAAATAGGACAATAACAAACTCGCCCCGCATTGAAAATCGAAATACCCGACAAAATCAAAATATTAACAAGGTATCCAATTCACAACAGGGAAACGAACTCACTCGGGCAGCGAGCAATGGCAATCCTTCTCGAGTACAGACAATCGCCGATATACACCCCACCCCGATGTAAATTTTGAAATACGCGTATTTTTCTGCCCTGAATTTAAGGAGCCAGTAATACGTGTAAAATTTAATCCATCGGATAAACAATACTCGACTTTCCTTATCGATACAGGCGCCGACATCAGCCTGATCAAATTAGATAATCCTTATATTGAACAATCTGTAGACAATTCAGACCCAGTGACTATATCCACCATTGCTGGGAAAACGGTCAGCACATGCGGAAAGGTATTGGGGGAGTTCGAATTTAGTACAGACAGGCACTCCATACCCTTTAAACATAACCTTTTTGTGATAGGCAAAAATGTAAATTTCCAACACGATGGCGTACTGGGAAGCGATTTCCTCACGAAGCACCAGTGCCACATAAACTTTAAAAAGGGATTCCTTAAAGGATTCCTCGCTGTAAAGAAGAGAACTATGGTAGAACTCGAGCAGTTTTTGGGAAATAAAAATGAGGTCAGGGAAAATATTCAGAATGTCACGCCTTACGAGGTGTCTTCCACGGATAATACAGGCATTCTTGAAAAATTGGATAACACCGTTCGTGAGTCAACATCCGAATCCGTTTGTCTACGGGCCGGATCTGATGCTGTGACAAACACAACGAAACCAACCACCCTTGAATCTTCCTCTCCCCATTTAAATAAAGTTTGTGGTAACAGAAAAGGTAAGGAAACTGCCGAAAAACTGAGTTCAGGAAAACATGAACCTGAAACTCCAATATCCCCAGTAAATTTAAAACGAAACACCACGGTCGACTACATAAAATTGCATTCACGATCTCAACAATGGAGATTCCATTTAAAGGAAAACTTAGTCAAGAACTGATAATAACAAAATCCGAGATCATGCCAGGGATATATCTGGGTAATACTTTAACGACATCACAGGACAACAAAATAAAGGTACTATTAATGAACACATTAGACACCGATCAGGAAGTACGCACCAACGACATAGAAGTCGAATGGGAAGATCTGGATGACTACAATGTGTTACAGGCGGATGAAACTAAGAACTTTCTAAAAAATAGGCTTGGACGGCTAGAATCACTCCTAGAGTTGCGTCATTGTAACCAGGAGGAAAGGAAATCTATCCTAGACATCTGCCGCAGATTTAACGATCTCTTTTACTTAGAGGGCGACCATCTCACACACACTGACGCCATAGACCATCAGATCATCACGGAAGAAGGAAAGCCCCCACTTTACATAAGACCATATCGCCTCCCAGATAGCTCGAAGCAAGAAATCCACAAACAAGTGAACGAAATGCTTCAGGATGGCGTGGTACAACCAAGTTTCAGTCCTTGGAATTCCCCTCTCTTACTAGTACCCAAGAAGGCAGGACCTGATGGGACAAAACGGTGGAGAGTGGTTGTCGACTTTAGAGCCTTAAATAAAATAACAGTCGGAGATGCATATCCATTGCCCAATATTACTGATATCTTGGACCAGTTAGGAAAAGCTAAATATTTTAGCACTTTAGACTTAGCAAATGGTTTCCACCAAATACGCATGGACAATAGAGACAAGGCAAAAACAGCGTTTAGCACACCCTTCGGACATTACGAATATAATCGAATGCCCTTCGGACTTAAAAACGCACCCGCCACATTCCAAAGGCTTATGAATAATGTACTCATGGGTCTCCAAGGAATAGAATGTTTCGTCTATGTAGATGATATTGTAATTTACGGATACGATCTAAACGATCACAATTCCCGACTTACCAGAGTTTTCGAGCGATTACAAAGGCACAATCTGAAAATACAACCAGAAAAGTGTTGTGGTGAGGAAGTCGCGGCACCGGCATGGGTGCGAGTTATACTTCCTCCTCCATCATTCACTAATTATTTAAGTTTGGCCGAATGTCGCAGCAGGAACAGGAAACGCACTTTAACAATGAAAGGTGTCTAGTTTTGAATTTAATTTACTTTTAAATTTTGAAAATCAAACAGTTAATGAAATTTATAAATTGTTTATTGTTTGTCTTTTACATTTTTTGTTTTGATTTATACGTTTTCACAAAAACTATTGAGCACTTCGTATGAACTTAAGGATATTAGTAAAGAAACTATTGTATACCGATTTTTGCTGCACTATATGTTTTCGATAATAAACAATTTGGGGATCAATAAATTTACGTTATTTCATAGATTCACGGATAAATTTACGTGGAAAAAAATAAACTACAACTTCCTAGAGTTGAAAAATAAAACACACACGACTCCGGGTATATACTCGCGTGTTACCGTTTACGCTTCTCCGCTGGTGACGCGGAGAGCGGGAGTTTCATCGTGCGACCAGCGTGGTCGGAGGATGGAATAAGACTCAGCGATCGTCATCTCATGCAGAGATGATTTCGCTAAGGAAGAAAAAGGAAGAGAGAGAAAAACGTTTCTCTTAAGGGTGTAACTAGTGGCGCAGTGGTATATGTGCGCGATCGAACAGATTCAACGTTGTTGCATGTGTTCGAAAACAAGGACAATAGGGAAAATGACCACATGCGCCGCTGGTAATGCGGGTCATTGTTTACACGATGCCTCGTCGCTATTTTCGACGTTAGGAGAAAAAGGTGCTAAAAGCAAATTGAATGTTTATGGCATCTCTGGCTGCAATAGAAACCGGGTTCATATTTGCATTAGGAAATGCTGGAGAATTTGGTTTCAGCGTCTATTGCGCTAATTATATGCAGCTGCTTGGGTTGTTTGTTGCTAAGACAAACAAAAAAGGTTGCCAGGCAATGTATATGAAAAGGTATATGGCGCGTCTGGGAAAATAGACGGCGCGATATTTATGGTATTTGTCTGGTACCGAATTGGTTCAGAATACCAAATAAGCAAACAAAGAAATCTTATGAAAAATTGTATGCGAAGGGATGCATGAAGGTAAGTTTTCTTTATAGGGATTTTAGGGTTATAATAATTGGGTCTGTTTGATGCGTGAAGCATCTAAGATGCTAATGCGAATTGCATTAGCGAAAGCTGGTGCAGACCCGGGTTATGGTTATGGGGGTTTTTTCAGGAAGGCGAGCCGTGGGATCTGGCGGAATCGCCACAGTACTCCCCTCCCAGTGACGTAGTCACGAAAAGAAAGGTAGGGGCGAGGGAATGCTCGATGGTGGGTGCTGTGATGATAGGGAGGTTGCTTCGGAATGCGCTGTGGTAATGTTACAGGACTACCGTTGTGACCAGATCCTGGTTATTGTTTGGGCCTTTATCGATAAGATGGGCACAGTTGTTACCGCTTCATGCCATCAAGGGCAAATGTGTGCGGCGTGGTCCATCGGCCTGTTATGGGTCTCGTGGACCAACAGGCTTATCGCCGGAATAGGTCGGAACCTATCGGAAATCCGCTCACATCCGCAGTGACGAAATAGTGTGTGCGAGATGGAGGGGGATTTATCCCAGGGTAATTCCCATCCGCAGTGACGGGTTGCCGTGTGCGGAATGGAAAGGGACCAAGTCCAGAGCGGGTGTCTTTTGTCGATACGTTTGTATGGCGATTTGTTTGCCGCTGGGACTGGTAAAGGAGGGCGGGCCCTCAATTGCACGTTTTACCTATCGAGGGAGGACCGGTACATTGGTGCCAATGTAGCGGTAGCTGCGACCTCGACCGAATGGAAACTTGCTGTGAGGTGCCGGCCGTCGCTCTTGTTTAAAAAAAAAAAAATAGGGGATTTTGGTTAGGGGGCTCCTGGTGGGTGGTTGATTGTGTCCAACCCCAGGGCGCCCTAGGGTTATTAGATGTGCGCTCCGAAGTATTATGCACCTAGGTATTTGAGGCGGCGTAGAGGGGCGTGTATAGCCTTTAGTTGCCGCTAAAGGGGAGCCATGGTGGCTAAAGGATTGGGGAAACAGGTATGTTGTCTCAGCCCGATGGTATCGGTTTGATTTGTGGGCCGGTGTTGCTGAGATCTAAGGACGAATGTCCTGAAATTTAAATAAAGGGGCAAAACCAGGTGCCCTGATGGGTGCTACGCGTAGTAGCTGTGGTAACGAGGGAAGCTGGCTTGCTGAAATCGGGTAGAAAGGTCGAGCATTGATGAACAGTTTCGCGTGATAACTGTTTTTGGCGTAGATGGGCGCCAATATATGAACAGAGACAGAAAAAGGTGTTAGAGGTCACGCAGAGTCGAGAAGGGTTGTTTGGAGTTGCGTGAAGGCTATGGTTGGTGAGCGTGAGCGCCAACCTTCAGAAAAGAGACAGAAAAGGGTGAGGTGTTTCACGCGAGACAAAACCGGGCGTCCTATTGATTATATGCTACGCGTAGTAGCTGTTGTTACATAAGGGGCCGGTTTGCAGAAATGTATATAGACGAGAGTAGGCGGACAGGGTCGCATAGAGGCGAGCTTTGGCAGTATTTAAAGAAGGCCAAAGGTCATCACTTTGAACTCGAAGAGTCCGAAGGGTGTGATGAGGAGCCGGTTAAAGGAATAAATTGAGCCGATGTGGGGTCAAGTGAGGTTGGGTGGGGTCCAGTGTTTAAGGGGCATTGTGTCCCGATGTAAGAGACGAGCTATTAAGAGAGGAGTCGGTTGTGGAGGAATGAATGGAGTCGAGAGGAGTCGAAAAGTCGAGAGAAGTAGTAAGCGGAGTCGAGTGGATTGGACAAATGGAGTCGAAGAGTCGAGAGGTCGCGTGTGAGTAAACGGAGTCGTGTGCGTGCTGGAAAGGGTTGTGCGCTACTTAATACCCTGAAGGGGCTTACAATATTTGTTATTTTGTTTTTAAAATGTATAAAATTGCAGCAACCATTTCTATTCGATTAGATTAACAGAATATTTAATATGCGAAACTTTAAACTAGACGAAAGAAAAACAGAAATTGAGGGGAACAACAAGGAAATCGGACAATATGACAATAAGTGTATTTTAAATGGGTGTGAATGTTTATTTCGTGTCACTTGTCGATATATGGGATTGTATTTCGATATTTGTTTTACAAGTTTTGAGAACAGACACACTTACTTGGGCTATTACATTAGTTTTGTTTTTCTTTGAATTGAAGGTATTCTAATATATTCATATAGGACAAGGTCTAAGCTATTTAGTAGATATAAACATTTGTTTGTTTGTTGGTGTTGGTGATAATTACTGGTGTAAGTTTCAAATAACATGTATATAATTATTGGTCGTTAAAAACAAAGAATAAAAGCAAACAAAAAAAAAAAATTTATTAAATAAGAATAAAACAAGTCAATGTTATCCTTAATAACCTTGAACCAACTTCATATATATTAATTAAAAGTCCCAATATTTGAATTTATTTCTTAGATATAGTGTGCAACAAAATGTTATTTGTTTGTTATCCAAAAATCATGTTAAATCAAAATGAGCTTATAGTACTTAAAAAAAAAAAGGAAAAAACGATTGCGTTTAAGTGTTTTATATAAGGTCTTGTTTTCTTTAAATAACTGGAGTTTGCTTAATATACAAAGTGTTAAGTAAGGCAGAAGAAAGGCAGACATTTAGGAGAACAAAGAGGAGAATATAAAAATATTTTTAATATTCGGATTAATGTTTGTTTGTTTTAAAAGAAAATAAAAGAAACGCATTCATACAAATGAACATATTTCCGGACATACGTTCATTCATATAAATATCGATATCCTTTATAGCCTTTAACAGTCAAGCTTATTAAACGATTTTCCTAGACTGGCAGGACAACTGTTTCGAACCAGTTGTCTACCTTTACCATGAAAATCGCTTAATTAGGACTGTGTGTGGTAATTTGCACTTCAAATCGGTAAATAATTTTTGAATAACAAATGTCAATGCACACAAATGTTTTTTAGGAAACAAATTTTAAGTTTCGCTCAGAAGGAGCTTACATGAAGACAATACAAAAAGGAAAGGAGAAAAAAAAAAATTAAAAAGGTTTTAAGGAATTTAATATTACTACATCATACATAAAACTGTAAAGGGTTTTAAGCGGTGTCTGTTAAGGATAATCGCAGCCAGTCGAGTTGTTCACATGTATATCATGAGGTGTTTAGAAACACCAGCTAGCGGTATATAACTACAACTTTATTCCTGCCAATAAGTTTTCATTTTTAATTAAATAACAAAGATACAACTTTTTTATAAAATATCAATATCCTCCCGTCTAAATAAGAATCACTAACAAGGATAAAAACAGTAAAACCCTGAAAACATTTTCCTAAAAACTTTTTTTATTTTGGTTTTCATATTCAACTTCTGTTTTTCTAATAAAATTTTGACTAACGAATCGATTGAATGAAGTACAATGGATAGATATAAAATACAATACATTCTATTATCCTGTTACGGTTCAGGCTTAACTATTTCGCAGTATAAAACTTATTATAATTTAAAACCAATAATTTGTTAATATTCCCTGTGCTTGTAAATAATATTATGCTATAAGGACGTTATAGGGTTTGGGGTTATGGAACGGTTCGTTGCTGTAGCTGCTGGTGTCCCGGAGGTATTCGTGTTCTGTATCCTGTCCATACTGAATTCATTTGGATCGTAATCAGATAAAGCAATTTGCTTTTCTGGAGATTCATCAGGTAGCTTATAAATCTTTTCGAGGCGATTCTGAACGATTTTTAGATGTTTTAAAATGTACTCCTCCTTCGGAGCCAATTGATGGGCGTACTGGAGGCAGGTTCGTGCTTTGACAAGCTTCTTGCGTTCAACGAAAACCACACACAAATTATGAAGTCCCTGAATGGTATGTGGTTCGTATTTAATGATACTTCGATAACATACCTCAGCCGCATCAAGATCTTTCATATAGTTGATGTAGATATCTCCAAGGAGTATAAGGCCTTTTAGGTGATCCGGATGATAACGAATTAATTGATTTAGAAATGGAACTGCGTCCAGAGGGCGATTAGCGTCTGCCAACAATAGAGCTAAGTTAAACAAGGCACTGCGGAAATCAGTTTTAATGTGAATAGCACGTTTGAAATAGTTTTCCGCTTCTTCAAAATTATGTTCGTCCATTGCTAGCATTCCCAGATTGAAATAGGCTCGTTCATTATTTTGATCTTTTTTCAGCATTGTGAATAGCCGCTCCCATGAGACCTTGCGTAACTCGTCACCTCCAAGTTCTTGCAAGAGGATCGCTGAATTCAAAAGAGCCTGTTCGTGATCCGGTGCTAATTCAATGGCTTTGTTAAAATATACATTCGCTTGGGAAGATTTTCCCTGTTCAGAAAAACAAAGAATAGAGAAAATGGAACTTACCAAATCCTGGCCGTTGCTGTTGAGGCGAGTGCTGCTCCCGGCCAGGTGATGTTGGTAAAGCCTTGGCTGTTTGGTGTTGCTGCTGGTCTGGTGATGTGTTGGGGTAACTGGTGCTGGTGCGTCGCTTGGTGATCCTGTCGTTGGGGCGATGTTTGCCCATTCATTGATTTTTGGCAATTGCCGCCACAATTGCTCACCGAATAAGTCACTGACACTGTTGCCGCACCGAATAGTCACTGGTTCTGAGTTACCGGAAACAAAATGGCACTGTTTTTGATCGAAGGTTGCGTGAATTTACCCTAAGGGTCACCAATGTGGTGAGGAAGTCGCGGCACCGGCATGGGTGCGAGTTATACTTCCTCCTCCATCATTCACTAATTATTTAAGTTTGGCCGAATGTCGCAGCAGGAACAGGAAACGCACTTTAACAATGAAAGGTGTCTAGTTTTGAATTTAATTTACTTTTAAATTTTGAAAATCAAACAGTTAATGAAATTTATAAATTGTTTATTGTTTGTCTTTTACATTTTTTGTTTTGATTTATACGTTTTCACAAAAACTATTGAGCACTTCGTATGAACTTAAGGATATTAGTAAAGAAACTATTGTATACCGATTTTTGCTGCACTATATGTTTTCGATAATAAACAATTTGGGGATCAATAAATTTACGTTATTTCATAGATTCACGGATAAATTTACGTGGAAAAAAATAAACTACAACTTCCTAGAGTTGAAAAATAAAACACACACGACTCCGGGTATATACTCGCGTGTTACCGTTTACGCTTCTCCGCTGGTGACGCGGAGAGCGGGAGTTTCATCGTGCGACCAGCGTGGTCGGAGGATGGAATAAGACTCAGCGATCGTCATCTCATGCAGAGATGATTTCGCTAAGGAAGAAAAAGGAAGAGAGAGAAAAACGTTTCTCTTAAGGGTGTAACTAGTGGCGCAGTGGTATATGTGCGCGATCGAACAGATTCAACGTTGTTGCATGTGTTCGAAAACAAGGACAATAGGGAAAATGACCACATGCGCCGCTGGTAATGCGGGTCATTGTTTACACGATGCCTCGTCGCTATTTTCGACGTTAGGAGAAAAAGGTGCTAAAAGCAAATTGAATGTTTATGGCATCTCTGGCTGCAATAGAAACCGGGTTCATATTTGCATTAGGAAATGCTGGAGAATTTGGTTTCAGCGTCTATTGCGCTAATTATATGCAGCTGCTTGGGTTGTTTGTTGCTAAGACAAACAAAAAAGGTTGCCAGGCAATGTATATGAAAAGGTATATGGCGCGTCTGGGAAAATAGACGGCGCGATATTTATGGTATTTGTCTGGTACCGAATTGGTTCAGAATACCAAATAAGCAAACAAAGAAATCTTATGAAAAATTGTATGCGAAGGGATGCATGAAGGTAAGTTTTCTTTATAGGGATTTTAGGGTTATAATAATTGGGTCTGTTTGATGCGTGAAGCATCTAAGATGCTAATGCGAATTGCATTAGCGAAAGCTGGTGCAGACCCGGGTTATGGTTATGGGGGTTTTTTCAGGAAGGCGAGCCGTGGGATCTGGCGGAATCGCCACAGTGTCACTTCATAAGGAAAGAGCTCACCTACTTGGGGCATGTTATTTCAAAGGAAGGTATAAAACCAGATCCAGAAAAAACTAAAGCGGTGAACACGTTTCCAACGCCCAAGAAACAAAAAGATGTAAAATCTTTTCTCGGTTTTGTAGGCTACTATAGAAAATTTATCCCTAATTTCGCCGAACTGGCAAAACCCTTAAGCAAATTACTCAGGAAGAATGTTCCATTTCATTGGGATGCTTTTTGTGATGAGGCATTCACAGCTTTAAAAAGAAAGGTTATTACCCCACCAATACTGGCTTATCCAGACTTTAACCGGGAGTTTATAATAACCACGGATGCTAGCAATGTTGCGTTAGGAGCAGTCCTATCTCAAGGTACAATAGGACAAGATAAACCTATTGCTTTCGCTAGTCGAACCCTAAACGACGCCGAAACACGGTATACAACGTCTGAAAAGGAATTACTAGCAATCGTTTTTGCATTAGCACAGTTCCGACCATATGTCTACGGACGAAAGTTCACAATAGTAACTGACCATAGCTCTCTACAGTGGCTTATAGGACGAAAGGATCCTACATCCAGACTTATGCGATGGAGAATTCTACTCGAAGAGTATGAGTACACAATCGTCCATAGAAAAGGAAAGCAAAATGCAAATGCTGATGCTCTCAGTCGTATAACAATGACTACCCCAGTCGATCCCATCAAAAGTAATATCCTCCTCACCACACGAAGTAAAGCCAAACTCGAAGAAGATGTGGCTGCACAATCATACAAAGATACTACCAATCTTGTATGGCAAGAACAAACAGGGTCCATCTATACCAAGAAGAAACTTGGACTACGTATTATAATCCTCCCATTGATAGACTCTGCTGAGGAAGAAAACCTGGCAGGAAGAATCCCAAACTTCACCAAGCCAGACGTAGGTAAAATTACGTTTCATGAGCAAGATGGGTTATGCGCCATCACATTGCCATTGCCTTTCAGAAACCTAAGCGACCAGGAAACCGCTAAGAGTTCCCTTATTGATCTGAAGAAGATTTGCGAAGACCGGAATTTTAATTCCATTGGAATTTTAGTCCCCTTGATAGAAAACGAATCAAAAGTAGCACTCAATAACTTGCTAAAAGAAACGTTTGCTCACCTCAACTTGACAATGTACGTTTTCTCCAATAAAAAGAAGCTTCTAACAGATCCTAACGAAATACAAAAGTTACTCGCGGAATACCACAACTCACCTTTCGGAGGACACCAAGGAGCCACCCGAACAATCAAAAGATTGAAGCAAAAATATTACTGGCGCACAATGACCGCTGACGTCGCGGCGTATATTCGAAAATGTGCTTCCTGCCAGATAAACAAAAGTGAAAGGAATCCTAGAATTCCTATGAAGATAACCACAACAAGCTCAAAACCTTTCGAAAGAATTGCTTTAGATATAGTAGGACCATTACCAGTCAGCTATAATGGAAATAAATACCTACTAACGTTCCAAGACGATTTGACTAAGTTTTCAGGAGCTTACGCACTGGCCAGCGCCGAAACCAAGGACATGGCCAGAATTTTCGTTGAAAATATCGTCTGCCAGCACGGCATACCATCTTCTCTATTAACTGACCGAGGTGCAAATTTTCTCAGCACACTTTTTAAGGACATCTGTTCCTTACTCAAGGTCAAAAAACTCAATACAGCACCCTATCATCCACAAACAAACGGAGCACTAGAACGGAGCCATAGAACTCTGGTGGAATACCTCCGCCACTATGTAAACCAGGATCCTCTCACTTGGGACACCTGGATACCTTACGCAATGTTTGTGTACAATACTACACCCCACAGTAATACAGGCTACACGCCGCATGAATTACTATATGGTTTCCCAGCCGAAATAGCCAGTTCTCTCAGACAAAACCCCGAAAGCACTTATAACTACGACCATTACGCAAATGAATTAAAAATGTGGTTACAACATGGTTATCGTACAGCTAAGGGAATACTGATAGAGAAAAAACAAAAATCTAAGGCATACTACGACCAAAAAGTAGGCCGTAAGAAATTTAATGTTGGCGACAAGGTTCTATTAAAGAATCACTCAAGACCTAACAAACTAACCTCCCTGTGGAAAGGCCCCTATGAAATTGTAAAGATCCTATCCGAAGAAAATTCAATCCTCAGAATAGGAAAAGGAACTCGAATAGTCCACAACAATAATATAAAATATTTGTGGATTAGGCAATCACGAATAAGAAACTCCAAAGAAAAATAAAAGTTGAAGAAAAAATGTATATATGTATAGATAACCTTAAAAAAAAAAAAAAGAGAAATAAATAAATGCATATATGTATAGATAAACTTCCAAAAAAAAAAAAGTCAAAAAAAAAAAAATAATAACACTACGACAATGTATTTAAAATTTGCAAAAAAAAAATTTTTTTTCATATCAAATACTTGTACACGAATAAATGTAAAAGAAAACAAACAAAACAAAAATTCATATATGAAGACAAATACTAACTCACTTAATAAAATAAGTTAATATGTTAATCAACTACCACTGACTTAAATGGAAAAATTTTGTAATAATAATAAATAATCTTAAATTATAAGAAAAAACACATTATATATATATATGGAAAAAACGAAAATACAAAAACAAAACTTACAAAACAGTGTTAAAATAAGAACTTCTAATATTTATATAAATACAAAACAGTTTTCAACTAAGAAATACTAAGAAAGTAAGAAAATTTTTATATAACAAAAAAAAAAAGGAAAAGTTATAGAATTAAATTGTACGTTCAAAGACATGGAAAAGATTATACAAATAAATAAACGCCCGACTAATAAGGACAATGAAAAAAAAAAAGAACAAAAATAATATATGTAAATAATGAAAATTTATACGAGTATATAAACAATGAAAATTCTATGTAATATACAAATTGTAAGAATAAACCATAAAAACCTTACTTATCTATGTATCTTTTTACAAATAGTACTTTATAAAAATAAAAACAAAAAAATCACCCAAAGTTAAATTTAATATAATGAATTCAAATACTTATGTAATTATAAAACATTCTACAATTAACCTTACACGCAGAAAATAAGAAAATATTTACTTTAAATCAAAACGAAAATTTTTAGAATCAAATGTTTCCTTCTAATACAATGTTTAACCAACATGAAAAAAAAAACAAATTATATGAAATTTTAAAACCAAATGTCTATTGTACATATAACCAAAACCAAACTAAATGAATATACCCTTAACTCAAAATAAAATACTTTATATAAGAAAACTTTATTTTGGATAACCAACAATTACTGTTAAACACACCTATACTAAGAAAATTCAACCCTTAAAAACAAAATTATATTTGTACAAAATTTCAAAAGAAAATATTTTTATTATATAAATAACCATTGTGGAAACTTGGATACACGACCATAAATACGAATGCATAAATATTAAGAAAAAAACAAAGAACAAAAATTACACACTTACAATAAATATTGTATACATAAAGCTACTATGTTAGAAAATATCAGGCATGTGTAACGGAATCACGATACTATCATCCTTATTCCCAATCACACCATTTTCCAGAAAATTAATCTCATAAAGATCAATTTTCTTTTTTTCAAGGAGAGGAGGATGTAGTGCTCCAAAAAAGCCCTACCATCTTTTTCTCCCATTCCTAATCCAAAATCCCAGCAATATTACCCTAAAACCCAAAATCCTATCAAAACCTGAAAAAACCCAAACATTATCCAAAATTCGCAATAAACGAATCAAACATTCGTTTATCGCATAACATTTGCCCCCACGGCATAATTAAATCCAAAATCAAAATTAAAATTAAAATTCACAATAAACGAATCCAATATTCGTTTATTGTTCTATATTTGCTCCACAGCATCACCCAAATCCAAAATTCAGAGATTGTTATCTCTATCCTAAAAATTCCATTGAGTTAAACAAACAAAAACTCAAAAGCAGATACATTCACACATCTGCGTAATGGTTTCGTAAGAATTCAAGAAATTGATTTCTTATCTTGTGTAAACACAACATCTCGCTCGAAATATCCAAAAGATCGAGATTGTTGCACGAAAATGTGTATCTTTGAGATACAATTTTCGATTCCTTTTCCTTTATAAAGGAATGGTTTCGTGATCTCCGGGCCGCAGTTTAAATTCGTATTTTGTCCCTGGAGGAGATACCCCAGTGGGAGAAAAAATAAAATTTGAAAACGAAGACAACCCGGTTTTTCATTTCACCTGGCCTGGAAGACCAAAAGAAGATCAAGGACATTCGACCCATATCTAAGGACGTTGCTCTTCCCTTTGGACTCAAAGGAAGCACGGCAACGAACCCTGTTGTGCGACAGGTTTTCGGGAACTTTTATAAGAGATCTCTTAGTCCTTTTAAGGATTAAGAAACACGCTTCCTGAAACCAAGAGCACAACAGGCCCACGACGGAGAAATATATATAACATATTAAGTATACAACAAAATGGCGCAGTCGGTAGGATTTAGGTAAAGCCCTAGAACGGACGGTTCTAATAAGAGCTAATAAACCCTAAACCCTGCGAACCTTAAAAATGTATGTTCCACATAATATAAAATAAATAAAAAATTAAATAACTAATTATAACCATTCACGGTCGTACTGGGCAAGACACCTTTCCCCTTTAATCTGGAGCTGAGCCTGGCTTCGGAGGTACAAAATACTACAAAATATCCCGGGGGATGTGATAACATGCTGCTAACAGAAATTCGGAAGTTCTGTTAGCAGAGCAAATAGGGAATATTTTCCGGATAGATACAGATACCAGTTTGAATCTGGGTATCTGTGTGAGCAGGATATTGTTGAGGTTTGAGATAGGCAGTCAGATTTTGATCGTCAACGCGACGAGGAGGATAGCGAGAGATCCAGATCGAGGGGGGATATATCAACGCCGCGCCATTACTTTAATTTTCGAGGGGTCCGCAAGCGTAGTTTCGCGAGATAACTTAAGTCCCTGTGTGCCATCGTAATAGTGTCGATTTTTCTTTGTGTGCAAGTTAACGCCTCCTTGCTTTGGTGTAGATGTGCTAAAACACCCAGTGATAAAATATTTGTAATTTAGCTAACAGAATGTAACGTTAAAAGAAAAGAACAATTAAAATAAAAATTGAAAGAAAACAAAGATTCGTGTGTTTTGTTTGACATTGCGTCCGCTCTGTGGTGTCCTTTGCCTTCCTGATGTGTGTGAAAAGTGTTCGGCGGGACACTTCCAACGAATTAGAGCTAAACAATTTAACTAAACAAATCCGCTAAACTTCCGCCAAAGTGGTGACAGCCCGACGCGCGAATTTATAGTGAACACGCACAGTGCAGATTAAATTAAAACGATCATCGTGAACGTGAGAAAAGTAAACACGCTCGGAATACAATTTTTAAGTGAACACGCGCAGAAAAATAGACAGTGACAAAACACCAAAAAGAAATACGAACAGCGCCGAAAACAGACAGTGAGGAGTGCTAGCCCAGGAAAACATAACCACCCAGTGAAAGTGACCCAACCACCCACAGTATTAAGTGCCACCGACTGCAGCCCACAAGGACGCATGACGACGCCGCTGACGCAGATCGACGCAGGACGAAACGCAAGTTTTTCTTTTTCAAAAAAAAATTTTTTTTACACATTCTCCTTTTATTTCGTTTTTGTATTGTGCTAAACGAACCGCGAAACATTTATCCGTTTGTAATTCATTTGTCAAAATTGATTGAGCTCCGTCTGAGCCCAAAGAAAAATTTATAAAGCTCCTTCAGAGCAAACATTTGAAACAAATAAAACTCAAACATAGAAATGCAAATACTCACATAAAATTATTAAAAAGATAGGGGAACACATAACAGTTAGTTAAACGAAAAATTCACTTAAAATAGCAAGTCTTCCGTAGAAATTAGAAATTTAGAATACCAAACGTTTTTTTTTTTTTTTTTTGTCTTTTGTCCATGCAATAATTCAAGTTATTATATATATATTTTATTTCCTTCTGCCCAGTAAGAATTGTACTAAAACCATTTTACCTAAACTCAGTGAGTGTGACTATTCATAACACAATAAATTTGATCGTGACAAACCAAGCAAAGGACATATAACAAGATTTCTTATATTTTTTCTTTTTTTCAAATGTTTGTAAGTGTAGTTTCGTTTTCAAATATTGTGTTAAAACGCTGTATGTACTAAACACTACACGTCCGGCCGTTAAGAGAGTGTGTCAAATAGTAATTTTTGTATAATTGAAATCGACACACGACGACGAAAAAAAATTATGGCCTCCAGTTTAAATATTATATATAATTACATGACCTTTTTCCTCTTTCACCGTATTATGTTAAGTAAAGTGCGCGACATATTTTCCTTTGTAACCCCTTGCGAAGCTCCATCCGAGCCCTACGTAATTATAAAATACGAAAATTTAGCTCCTTCTGAGTTTCCAATAAATAGAAACATTTGTTACAGGTATTATATATAAGTACGAATCAAAAGTAAACATTTTTGTAAGCTCCTTCAGAGCCACGAAGCACACGTTAGCCGATAACACACACTCGGCGTTCCCGTTCCTTCCGATGATAAAATTTAATAAAAAAAGCACTATTAAATTAAGGCAATTCGCGGCCAGAACAACGCAAAAACAGTGCGTACAATTAAAGAAAAACCTCGATAGTTCGCACCTCCTCGTGCTTCTTGTCCTCCTCCGAACGGAAAAGTTTCTCTCTGTCCGCCCCCAGCACAGTCGAACAACACGTAGGATCCTCTGGTGTAGGCCCATCCTTATATCATCTTAGGAAACTAGATAGAAACTAGATAAACATTTTTGTAAGCTCCTTCAGAGCCACGAAGCACACGTTAGCTGATAACACACACTCGACGTTCCCGTTCCTTCCGATGATAAAATTTTAAAAAAAAGCACGATTAAATTAAGGCAATTCGCGGCCAGAACAACGCAAAAACAGTGCGTGCAATTAAAGAAAAACCTCGATAGTTCGCACTTCCTCGTGCTTCTTGTCCTCCTCCGAAAAGTTTCTCTCTGTCCGCCCCCAGCACAGTTGAACAACACGTAGGATCCTCTGGTGTAGGCCCATCCTTATATCATCTTAGGAAACTAGATAGAATCCTTTTGGTGCTAGGCCCTTTCCCTGTTAAATCTTTGGAATCAGCAGGTTGTTTCGCCGCGTTCCACTATTACTAACGGCTTAAAGAAAAGCGTAAGCAAACCTCTCGTTAACAGGCGGTCCGCGCACCGAGCGACGGATTTACGACGCGAAATATATAATTTTGAAAGTAGATGCCAACCACAAGGTCGCAAGCTTCGATTCAGAAAGCGAAAACGTTGAGGGGAAATATAAGCGCTCTCCCACAGAAAAAATTAACGCGAGACCTCTGTTACGCCCAAAACCACCCACCCATAAATATACACCTCTTTGGGGTCACCACCAATGAATTGTGGTACGCGCAAAACCATCCACTAAGTGGATGAAGCACTCCCCAAGCCTTAGCATGCCCCATACACTAAACGGGCCAATACCAAAATTGATATCAATCAAATTAAAACTAAACGTTCCATTTGCCTATATCAAATTCAATAATTCAATATCAAAGAAATTGAACTACACGTGCAATTTATCCATATTGAATTCCATAAAAACCCAAAACGTGATGAACCAGATGTTCAACACGGAAATTCTCCTGGACCCAAATCTGCGGATCACATGGCCAACTCATAAGTAAAGTTGGCAAAAAACCATAAAATTCACGGCGACACCGTCCGTTTAAAATCCTATTCAAGGAAACATTTCCTATACGGAACAAAGGACGGCGATCGTAAAAACAATCGCTGAACAACAGACCCATAAGATACAAAAATATCTTTGGCTCCGAATGTACAGAGAAAAATAAATTGCCAAGTCTGGGCACCAATAAAATAACAATACTTTTAAGGATTCCAGACGGTTGTCGATCCAAGGTAAAACACCTCGGGATCAGACAAATGATGCGCGGGCAATAAAAGAAATCCTAATACAAAGGACCTCGAGTGCGATCATCGCACAAAGAACCTAACACGTTGGCTTGTGTTAGCAAGAAAAAAAGAAAAAAGGGTCCTGCGACAAAACGATCGAAAAAGGAAAGAAGCTGGTGTTATGAAGTAGTCCAGAACGGACATAGAGATTTTTTAAAGAGAGTTGGTTTTTGCTAGTTGACCAGGACGGTCACAGTTGATTGGGAACGAGTAACGCAGACGGTCACGGGAGTGTCTGAACTAAGTAAAATCAGCTGATCGTGAGTTTTCGGTGTGTGTGCTACTGAGTCCGGGATATGAACTATTAATTTGTAAGACCCGTAGTTAATTAAGTGAAATAAATATATCTATTGTTGAATTAAGTTGATTTTGAGAACACAAAACCACAAATATTTCTACTCTTGACAGTGCAACTTGTTAACTTCGTGTATATAAATAACAGTGAAATAAATATATCTTTTGTTCACAACGAAAAAGAATTGCAGCCAGCGTGTTTTAAATTAGAATTAGCTTATAGCTGTGTTACTTAAGTGCCGTTCTAAAACATCAAACGGATTTACGACCAAGGACCAATCAAATTCAAATGACCAGCGGGAAGAAGGATAGCCGTAACCATACAACAGGGAAGTACTCCTAATTCAAAGGTCAAAGTAAAAGACAAGGTATACCAAGGAGTACCTCCATCGCCACCTCAACGAGACAACAAGTAAGTCATCTATATACATACATTTATTTTTGCAACAAAACCGTCGGCCCACGACGGAGAGATATATATATAACATATTAAATATACAACAAAATGGCGCAGCCGGTAGGATTTAGGTAAAGCCCTAGAACGGACGGTTCTAATAAGAGCTAATAAACCCTAAATCCTGCGAAGCTTAAAAATGTATGTTCCACATAATATAAAATAAATAAAAAATTAAATAACTAATTATAACCATTCACGATCGTACTGGGCAAGACACCTTTCCCCTTTAATCTGGAGCTGAGCCTGGCTTCGGAGGTACGATACGATAAATTACATCTCAACTAAACCACAAATACATAACATTTTGACACAAACCAATAACTACATCGGAGGCAGCTCATAGAAAAGAAGAGGATCCACATTCATCATTTTTCCAGTTTCAACATAATATTTGAGGGTAAATGTTTTCACTAAATTTGTTCAATATTATCAATTTTTAAAGTTTTGGTTCAAAATAAAGACAAACTGTATAACTAATTACATATCTTATTTAACAGCATATGTGTTCGTATATCATATTAACATAAGCATTTCTGTTTGCACGTTCTGCTCTCCTGGTGCCCTTTTGGTTAAACTCATTATTGAAATACCAAGATTCCAGGAAATTTGTTTTGTTCCTTTTGCTTTCTCTATTCTTGTTGCCAATTACATTTTAATTTTACTGGCCTTTAACCCTGGTTGTGTGATGACTTATTCTTTTAATTTCCACTTGAAATCAGCTTGATTTGCATTGCGTACCAAATACAATTATTCTTTGGTATTAATTAAACTTGTGCTTGTCCCATTGTTTCGTGTAACTCATCGTTTGTTTTGTGGTTCTAGGTCCCTTCCTTACGTTTCCTCTTGTTAATTAGTCAGTAGAGACATTTCACGTCACTGACCCATTTGGTTGCACTCCTTTCGCGTTCACATTCGTATATCGTTCACCACTCAATTTCACTGCTGCCCCCCACCATGAAAACGAGGCAGCAAGTGAGAGAGAGTAAAGTAGTCACACACACGGCGAATACCTCGACCCCATCAAACCCTAACGACCCCCCGATTCATCACTAAATTCCCCAAGGCTACCCCGAAGCGAAACCGAACGGTTAGAAGGATTAAGTAGAAGAAAATTGCACTTTAGCGATCCGGACTTAACTCTTATCCCAAACACTACGGAAAAAGAATCTTCGGCCCAAATACCGGACAACAGGGAAGACGAAAACGAACTCTCTCCTAAGTCAGAAATACCCACAAGCACAATGTCGGGAGTTGACAAAATGTTCGACTTCGTCTTACAAGCGGTTCCTGTGTTCTCTGGAAAAAAGGGTCCAAATGCAGAGATCGAACTTCAAACGTTCATAAATGGTTGCAAAAAGGCCCTTGACTGTTTAGAACAGGACCAGGAATCCACGTTCCTTAGGTGGTTGCCCATGAGGCTAGACGGTGAAGCACACCGGCTGATACGTGAGGTAAAACCGAAAACTTTCCTAGAGTTTGAACAGCAACTAAAAACCGCTTTCCAACTGCATGAATCGTATGAAGAGTTGTATTCACAACTTTCAAGAATGCGACAACTCCCTGCGGAAGATGTAACCGAGTTTGTTTCCCGCGTGAAGCAGGCCATTGCGCGTTGCAGGGGGGCGGCGGAACATTTTTACGGACAGGCAAGCGGTGCCACATTCGCCACCCAGATCGAGAGAATGGCGAAATCCGTGATAATGAGCGGCGTCAGAGAAGACCACTTCCGACACCATGTGCTAGCTTATGGAAATGGGCCTCTCGAGGACATAATAACACGACTGTCCCAGATGGAAAAGGCTCAAACAGATATGTTGCAACATCGCAACTCCCTTTTCTTAGGAAGCTCGGCCGGCATTAACAATCTTTCAGCCGAATCAACAGCCTTCAGCCCTGTCTACTCGCCTACATTCGCACCAAAAATGACCCCTTCGATCCTCCCAGAACATATCACACCGACTCTGAACCTGCACTCAACCACTCCACAGAGCAGCCAACCACAGCATTCGCAGGCAGCGTATTACAATTATCCCCCTTCTGTGAATACACCAGTAGGTATACCACCTCAATTTCGCAGAAGTCAATTGAACACCACAATGACGTCTGAAAAACAAAATCAGCACCCACAGGTCCCTCCCTTCGTACCTAACCCTCTACAGGAACACACTCCACATCAAATTTATAGTAGGACACATGACCCTACCAACACACAGCACTCGCAGCCTGTGACTTCGATACACCCGCACCAACCACAAGATGAGTTTCTACCGTTAGGGCCCGCGGCCCCGGTACCACAAGCGGGCAGGAGTGGCCAGTACCACAAAAATCAAAGCTCACAGGTCCAAGGCGCTCGTCAATCGCACCCGTAACAGGGTGTTGCACCCTAGTGTAAAGTAGGGCTATAGGTTTTAGGTCCAGCCACCAACTTCAGGTCAAAGGAGACCTGACCCACACACTGGACGTAAGTGCTTCAAGAGGAAGCATAACCCAAAAATATCAGGTCAAAAGAGGCCTGATTCAACATTTGGTGACCCCGACGTGATTGTTTCACATTGGTTGTTGATCCACACATGGATCAACGGATTTGACCTACGACATGTGTGGTTTTTCTGTTTTCTCGCTTTCCCTTCTCCTTACCTTCGCCAGGACATGTGCACTTGTCTTCCAGGGTGGATCCTTCCAATTCTCTTGGACGATGTCCATGGAAACCGCCCAATGGATTCAAGCGCCATTCGTGATAGAACCATTGAAGTGTAAAATAATATAATTGTGAGTTTGCCTAAATAATAGAACACATTCCCACGACTGAAGCACGTCCAACACGTGTATTGTTTCACACCGAGGAGCCTGCAGATTAACCGGAAAAGTATTGAGCAAAGCTTTGGCACATACACGAAAAAAGAGGGTAAATGTGCACAACGTGATGTTTTTTCGTTTTCAAAGGAAATTGGGAATATTGGAATTATATGCGAACATTTTCACACAGTCACAATATATAAAACACCCGATGTAGACGTGCAATTCAGCGCTCTAAGTAAATCGTTATCAACCGCAGTGAATTTATTATGAAATTCGTGAAATATTAATCGCAATCAACCCATTAGACTATTTACTCATTTATCGTGCATTTATTTCGGTTTTGTGCACATTTAATACACTTTTTCATTGACAAACATGTGGGGCTTTTCAGGGCCCGAAGAGCCATACATCGCTCGATCCCCACCTTTCCAGGCGAACGACTTACCTCTCGGTCGAACTTCAGCAAGGTTGCGTAACCTTGCTACGGCATTTACCCTCAGCCAAATCGCCGGAATTAATACGGCTAACCAATCGGATAACCGTTTTGAATTTATGTTAGGCAGCTTACCTATTCTGTAGGGGATTTCCTTCCAAACCCCTTTTTCTCCAGCATCACCTCTGAAAACATTAAGCCCACGGCAAAGCTTATCACCTTGCCGTGGCATCGAAAACTCACCCTCGGCCAAACCATATTCCCTAAAAAACATTGAGCCCACGGCAAAGCTTATCACCTTGCCGTGGCACCAAAAATTTACCCCCGAGGCATACATCATTTCCTGAAAAGAACATAAGTCCATGGCAAAATCAACACATTGCCATGGCATCTGAAATCTTATCTTTAGGCATACATTCTGCCAGGGCATCTCGTTTCCATAGCCTTAAGCTATGGAAACAACAATCAACAAGAGTTCCTTGTGACTCGTTGTTTTTGTTTACCCCCTGCATAACATGCATACGGCTATTGCCCCTATCGATTTACTACCGCCGACAAGGTTTCTGTTGACGCAAATCAAACATGTCCCTGTTTACCAGCAATCGCTGGCACCACAATTAGCGTTCCCCATGTTCATAGATAACATTCAAACAACGATCACCAGCAGCCAGAAAATGTTTACTTACAACATCTGGCAATGGCTGCACCCTATGTTCGTTGCAATGTTTAATCATCGGCAACAGAAATGATGATTTATGGCCTTCCATTAGGATGACCAAATCATCGGGTTGGGTCTTTCACACCCCAGATGCTATTATTTACATTCCTAGAAAATGCACTAGCGATGTTGCCCGCCATCCACGGGCGCTGAACGATCGTATGCATGGCATACGCACACATGCGTAATGTATGCCTATCACACCCGGTCCAATCACGATTAACTACCTCGAGTTAATCGTGTAACTCCGCCTCTTTTTCAGTCTCTTTGAGGTTCCCTTTTCTTGGATGATTTCCAATTAGTCAGATCTCATAGTCCCAGGAGTACACTCACATTCTAGCTGTCGGAACAGAGTACTTATAACGGACAGAGTTTAAGTTAACTTTTGATGTCGCGAGACGTGTCCGAGTCACCGTGAGAAAAAGTCGAGTTGAACAATCCATTCGAACTACAGTTTTACAAACTCTAGTTTTTTTAAAATTAAATTGTGAATCGAGATTTTCCGTTAAAGGAAGTTCATTTTACTTTTGTAATAAAAATCATCAACCAAAAAACAGTTGTTCCAGATCGTTGTTGCAGTGAATTAAATAAAGTTAACTTTAACATCAAGTGTCCCATGAGTTTTCATTACTTTCCCTGCGAAGCAGTGACTTTCCTCTTTTGGTGAACAGTGTACAAGATTCAAGTTCTTTTAAAATCAAATTGTGAATCAAGATTTTCCATTAAAGGAAGTTCATTTTGTTTTGCAATAAGAATCATCAACCAGAAAAAACAGTTGTCCCAGGTCATCGTTGCAGTGAATTAAATAAAGTTAGCTTTAACATCAAGTGTTCCACGCGTTTTAATTACTTTCCCCGCAAAGCAGTGACTTTCCTCGTTTGGTGAAGAGTTTCCTGGGAGGACCATCAGTGGTGTATTACGCATAACCCGCGTCCGTGCTGACGCACTGTGATAAACTACCACATTGGTGACCTAAGGGTGAATAACACGCCACCTTTCTTTTCGAACATTCGCGTCAAAGTGGGTCTCAACGACAATAGTCAAATTGTGACTTGGTGTACACCAAAATAAGAACTTTGTAAGGGCAAGTAGAGCCCCACCTCAACAGTACGCAGCTAACCATCGCTCCAGCTCAGGACAGGGACTCAAGCCACCACAACACCGTCAACTACAATTAGCAGCCGCAACCCATCAACAGGAATCCTTCCTTTTCGTAAGTCTTTCACTCAGTTATTTCCTTTATTGGTGCAACAGTGTCCAACTAAATTAAGTGCGTAGCAAATAAACCTAAATGTTGAACTCCTTGCGTAAGGCAAAAAGTTTGTTAGTCTGGCAAGCTAGCTCCTATAAATAAATCAATAGAATCGGAAAATTTTGAATATTGAAACATAAATTCTTCTAGTAATTTATCCATTATATAACAAATAAATATAAAGTTATCATTTAATTCGTTATAGCGTTTTACTGTAAAATAGGATTAAATTACAATATACAACCAAATACGGTAACTGAACTAAAATAAATAATAACACTCTTGCAATCATAAATCACTCCTGAGAACAAATTGTCTAGACAACCGTCACCTACTTAAATAATAAAAGATTAAGAGAAGGGTTGACAATTAACGAACAAACATTTACCGTCAAAATATCAAAATACAATTTTTTAAATATTTATCGCTATTAACTCAATTAATCGTGTCAAAATAGCGTGTGTTGAAGCAGAAAAATTTTATACTTTTAAGGAAACAAAACAATAAAGGCACCTATCATTGTAAGCCCCTTCAGGGTACTTAGCAGCGCCTAAACGTTCAACAACAATAGTACTATCTCTATAACCACTTTTCAATTAAAAATTAATGGTGACCTAACCCATATCACGAAGCAATTTAATATTCATACTAGAAAAGAGACATACAAAATATATTAAAAATATATTAATCAATTACATTCCATAACAGTTAGTTATTCAGGAATTGGTATTTGCGTTGTTGCCTATCGTAAGCCCCTTCTGGGCACAATCACTGTAAACACCCAATAGCGACTAGAGAAAATTTTGCAAGCTCCTTCAGAGCTCCGGAAAACGAAATTCAAGTGAAATAAGATAAAAATCACCAAGGAAGAAGCACCTATTCCTAAATTAATTAAAAAGACAATTGTTTCTCATTGTTCTCTGCTGTCCGCCAAATGAAAGACGGACAAAAATATATACTATAAGGATACGAACAAGAGTAAACCCTTTCAGAATAGTATTAAATTTATTTTAACCACACCGATAGACGTATCAACATAAGAAATTTCCGTTTAAACAAACTTAATCGAATAACTACTTTATATCCCAATTACGCCACATTATGTTCTTCTCTGTTATACACATAACCTTTACTTTTTATTAACATCGAAAACAAGATAAAGCAGAAAAACAATAAAAGCCTTAAAAACCAAAAAATCAAAAACAAAAATAAGAAATACTCTTATAATAAATACCTAAAATTTATACGATCAAAAAAATAATTATTGTAAACCCCTTTTGGGTACAGATTCACACGAAAATTTTCGACTACACACGACTCCTTTTCGACACTCTCGACTCTTTTTCACTAACATTCGCGACATTAAGCAACGCCACTCGACATTATACGGTTCTCTCTTGGCTCCGAAGCTCACAATCGCCTTCTTTTCACCACTTTTCGACAACACTGTTACACACACTCCGGCACACATTGAATTCTTGTTTTCCTTCCCTTTTGGAATTTTAATCGTGGTTATAATTATCCATATTGACAAGCATTAATTTTGAAGTTCGGGTAGGCAATACTCCAACCCTGCACGTCCGTGTTAACAACTACACTCGACGCTCAGCGACTACCTTAGGTGCCATTTGACTCTGTCCAACCCCCACTTTCCCCAGCGACAACATCTTCAACCGACAATACGCGTTACTCGACCCTCTTAAATTCGCACCATCCCTTGGCGACCTTTCCCCAACTCCTCGCGTCCTCTTGTGACCCATCGGCCTCCCTTCACCTTTCTGCGCGTCCTCTTACGCCTTTTAATACAGTTTCGCGTCACGACCCATAATGGTCAACACGAGGAACACCATGGCCAAAAAGGCTCTGGAACAATCCGAGCCTCTTGAATTTCACGACGCCTCCAGCGTCGATTTCCCCACTGAGCAAGTCGATGCTGACTTAGACTTGCCCGGACAATCTACTCCTCTGGCACCACCCGTTGCCCCCAGCGTCGTGAACCGACCCCAATCTTCTAACGCTCTCCCAACCTCTTCCAACGCCCCTGGTATCGGCCCTTTGACAAATTCCGGCATTTTAATGCCCACAACTGGTGCCGGCACCTCACAACAACCCCAAAGACCTTCAGAGTCCCAAGAATTCCACGATGCTTCCAGCCTCGGGAATGGGACTCGTCACCCTAATATAGGACTTCCCCCCTTCGATGAGGAGGACCCGGACCTTTGGTTTGCAGTGGCAGACCGCATCTTCCAGGCCTCAGCCTTGCACGACGAACAACTTCGTGCAGTTGAGCTGTTGAAAGTGCTTGACCGCACTCAGCGACCGCATGTTGCACACATAATAAAGTCGGCCGGCCGCACCCCATATAGCAACATGCGTGATGCCCTGCTTGAAGCTTTGGACGAACCTGGAAGTGTGCGGCAACAACGTTTGGCCGCTGTAACCAACTTATCCGGGATGAGACCATCTCTTTTCCTGACCCATTTACGCTCTATAGCGGGGACCAGAATTGGGGACGACCTAATAAGGCCTCACTTTTTGAGGTGTCTTCCCCAGCATGCCCGTTCGGCACTTATAGCCCAACCCAATCAGAGTTTGGGCTATTTATCCAAAATCGCGGACGCAATTATGGAAAGTTCAGATCAGTATTCTGAGCCTCCTGCGTACCAGGTAGCGGCGGTTTCTCAACACGCCGCCCAGCCTACACGGCACCCTCGTCTACCTTTTACAGCCCATCAATTGGTCTCAACTCCCAATCCTCCTAAAACCCAATTACCTTTTAGAGGGCCCGCCTCAACCAATTTCCCTCAGGGGAATCCAGTGGCAGGCCCCAACCCTAACCAAAGAAATTCGCCCACACAACTAACTCCTGCTGACCTCCGGGCGCTCCAAACCTCACTCCTCCGCGAGATAACTCAATTGCGGGCAGAGGTGAGGAACAATCCTCGAAGCGCCCAGAATCGTGCCATGCCGAGCCGTCCTCTCAATCGGCAGAATTTCTCCCAAAATGCCCCTCAGAGGGCCTATTTCCCCCAAAATGCCCCACAGAGAGCCAATTCCTCTCAAAACGGCCCTCACCGGGCCAATTCCCAGCGAGCTCCGGCTCGACCTCCCCGTAACGGCAATGGTAATACGCAGAACATACCTGATAATGCCGTTACTCTGCCTTGGTGCGCCAATCACCAGCGATATGGTGATCGCGCATTCAATTGCAAAGCGCCTTGTGGTTGGACGCAACCTTCCACCAACCAGTGGCGCTCTTTAAACTGATTTTGCCGACCGACACCCTCGCGCAATCGGCCGGCACCCCTACGATAAGTCGCTTAACCATCCGGGACTCGAAACTGAATATCGCTTTTACTGTCGATTCCGGCGCCGATATTTCAGTCCTCCCGCGATCGTTTGCTCCGCGTAACCGTGTGCCAGCCGCACTTAAATTGTCAGCTGCAAATAATACGCCGATACTTACGTACGGACGTAAAAAGCTGACACTACAATTGGGTCTTTGTCGTCCGATCACTTGGCGTTTCGTCATTGCGGACGTAAACGAACCCCTGATAGGTTCCGACCTATTAGGCGCACATAATCTGTTGGTCGATTCGACCCATAACAGACTTGTGGCTCCAACCGCACCCCCCTTGCCCATGACGGCATCACCAGCGGCAACTTCAGGGGCCACAGAGTGCTTAGACCCATTCCAGGTTATGGTACAGGAATTTGTGAGCACAACAATTCCTCTACCTAACCAGCGTCGACATAAAGCCACGGTGTTTCATCATATAGAAACACGTGGTCCCCCTGTGAGCCAGCGTCCACGTCGACTGGCTCCGGAAAAATTACGTGCGGCGCGCGCGGAGTTCGAGCATATGATCGAACTAGGTATCTGCCAACCGTCGGACAGTCCCTGGGCAAGCCCACTCCACTTAGTGAAGAAACGTTCTGGTGAGTGGCGCCCATGTGGCGATTATAGGCTGTTGAACGCAGCAACTGTCCCGGACAGATACCCAATTGCACACCTCTACGATTTTTCGTACAAGTTACGAGGGTGCAATGTCTTCACAACCCTGGATCTCACCAGGGCATACCACCAAATTCCGGTGGCACCTGAAGACATCCCCAAGACCGCAGTCATTACACCTTTCGGACTCTTCGAGTTCAAAGTGATGACTTTCGGCCTCAGGAATGCCGCACAGACATTCCAGCGGTATATCGACACGGCTTTACGAGGTCTTAATTGCTGCCATGCATACCTTGATGACATCCTCATCGCCTCCAAAGACCTCGCCGAACACAAACGCCACTTACGTCAGGTCCTAGAGCGCCTCCGTGAATTCGGTCTTGTCATCAACCCAGATAAGTGTCAATACGCCAAGGAGCAAATCACCTATCTGGGTTATGTCGTTGACAACCAGGGCATTCGCCCACTACCAGACCGCGTGGAGGCCCTCATGAAGTATCCCAGGCCTACTAACGTAAGTGAGCTGCGTCGATTTTTGGGCATGCTTAACTTTTACCGCCCAACCCTGAAGAATGCCGCTCAGATTCAAGCTCCCTTAAATGAATTTTTGAAAGGAGCTAAGCGCAATGATAAGCGCCCCATTAATTGGACAGAAGTCTCAGATCGAGCATTCCAACTGTCCAAAGAACAATTGGCAAATGCCACCTTACTCCGATACCCTCTCGAGGGAGCGGCACTTTCTATCCAATGCGACGCATCGGATACCGCAATCGGAGCCGTCCTTGAACAGGACATTGAAGGCCGCCCGGAACCACTTGGTTTCTTTTCAAGGAAGCTGAGTCCCACTGAGCGACGTTACAGCGCCTACGACCGTGAATTGCTCGCGATCTACAGCGCTGTTAAGTACTTCCGTCACATGATAGAAGGTCGCTCACTCTCCATCTTAACAGACCATAAGCCATTGGTCTATGCGTTCCGGAAGAAGTCGGGAAATGCCTCCCCCCGACAAGAGCGTCAATTAGACCTCATTGGGCAATATTCCACGGAGATAAGGCATATCTCCGGTAAACAAAATGTCACGGCGGACGCCCTTTCTCGAATCGATACGATTCATTTGCGTACCGCCTTGAATAACACTGACCTTGCCCTAGCTCAAGAGGAGGACGAACAGCTCAAGTCCCTCCTAACTGCCGATACGGCACTAGAGCTCAAGAAAATTGCCCTTCGCGACCCTTTGGGCGAAATCTGGTGTGATGTCTCCACTGGAACCGCTAGACCTTACATTCCCGAGAAACTTCGTAAGGGCGTGTTCCAGGTTTACCACAACCCTGCCCACCCCAGCGGCCGAGCAACAGCCGCTGCTGTCCGTCGCAAATTTATTTGGCCCCGGATGAACAAAGACCTCACCGGTTGGGCCCGTGCTTGTCTCCAGTGCCAGCGCTGCAAAGTAGCGCGACATAATGTACTGGAGCCAGCGCAATTCAAGCTTCCCACGGCACGCTTCGCCCATGTCCACATAGACATAGTGGGACCGCTTACTCCATCAAGAGGATTTTCTTATATCCTCACCATGATGGATCGCTGCACGCGATGGCCAGAGGCGACACCTCTCCGGGCAGTTACTGCCGAATCAGTCGCCAAGGCCTTTTATTCAACTTGGGTCACACGCTTCGGTGTACCAACCACCATTACTTCGGACCGAGGTCCACAATTTGAGGCGACAATCTTTAGGCAGCTAACAAATCTTCTCGGCTGCCAAAGGAGTCGTACCACCGCCTACCACCCGCAATCAAATGGGATGATAGAGCGCTGGCACAGATCTCTTAAAGCCTCACTCATGTGTCATAATGACACACAATGGTTTGACGCCCTTCCAACCGTCCTCCTCGGCCTGAGGACAAGCATTAAGGAGGACCTGGGTGCTTCGGCAGCAGAGCTTACCTATGGTACCAACCTCCTTCTTCCAGGAGAACTTTTCCTGAATGGCGAAACACCGCGTGACCAACTTCGTGAATTGGGACATCTCCGTGACCTGCTACGTAAGGTTAGGGCAACCCCTGTAACCAGGCACGGCTCCAAAAAACTTTTCGTCCACCCTGAACTGCACAGCTGCACGCACGTCTTTGTCAGGGTGGATAAGGTCAAAAAACCCCTCGACCCACCTTATGATGGCCCATTCAAAGTCTTCCGCCGCATCAGTGACCGCGTCTTCGAGATCGACATTAGAGGCAAGCGATCCACGGTCAGCGTCGAAAGGCTTAAGCCCTGTTTTCTGGAAGCTTCCGCTCCAGAATCACCTCCATCTATCGACACCGCTCCTACTCCACCAGCACAACCTCCCCGTACTCGCGCTCAAACGCGCGCCCATAACCAACTAACCACCCCCTAACCTGCCTTACCTGTTTCGTGACTACGTCACTGGGGAGGGAGTGATGTGGGGCTTTTCAGGGCCCGAAGAGCCATACATCGCTCGATCCCCACCTTTCCAGGCGAACGACTTACCTCTCGGTCGAACTTCAGCAAGGTTGCGTAACCTTGCTACGGCATTTACCCTCAGCCAAATCGCCGGAATTAATACGGCTAACCAATCGGATAACCGTTTTGAATTTATGTTAGGCAGCTTACCTATTCTGTAGGGGATTTCCTTCCAAACCCCTTTTTCTCCAGCATCACCTCTGAAAACATTAAGCCCACGGCAAAGCTTATCACCTTGCCGTGGCATCGAAAACTCACCCTCGGCCAAACCATATTCCCTAAAAAACATTGAGCCCACGGCAAAGCTTATCACCTTGCCGTGGCACCAAAAATTTACCCCCGAGGCATACATCATTTCCTGAAAAGAACATAAGTCCATGGCAAAATCAACACATTGCCATGGCATCTGAAATCTTATCTTTAGGCATACATTCTGCCAGGGCATCTCGTTTCCATAGCCTTAAGCTATGGAAACAACAATCAACAAGAGTTCCTTGTGACTCGTTGTTTTTGTTTACCCCCTGCATAACATGCATACGGCTATTGCCCCTATCGATTTACTACCGCCGACAAGGTTTCTGTTGACGCAAATCAAACATGTCCCTGTTTACCAGCAATCGCTGGCACCACAATTAGCGTTCCCCATGTTCATAGATAACATTCAAACAACGATCACCAGCAGCCAGAAAATGTTTACTTACAACATCTGGCAATGGCTGCACCCTATGTTCGTTGCAATGTTTAATCATCGGCAACAGAAATGATGATTTATGGCCTTCCATTAGGATGACCAAATCATCGGGTTGGGTCTTTCACACCCCAGATGCTATTATTTACATTCCTAGAAAATGCACTAGCGATGTTGCCCGCCATCCACGGTCGCTGAACGATCGTATGCATGGCATACGCACACATGCGTAATGTATGCCTATCACACCCGGTCCAATCACGATTAACTACCTCGAGTTAATCGTGTAACTCCGCCTCTTTTTCAGTCTCTTTGAGGTTCCCTTTTCTTGGATGATTTCCAATTAGTCAGATCTCATAGTCCCAGGAGTACACTCACATTCTAGCTGTCGGAACAGAGTACTTATAACGGACAGAGTTTAAGTTAACTTTTGATGTCGCGAGACGTGTCCGAGTCACCGTGAGAAAAAGTCGAGTTGAACAATCCATTCGAACTACAGTTTTACAAACTCTAGTTTTTTTAAAATTAAATTGTGAATCGAGATTTTCCGTTAAAGGAAGTTCATTTTACTTTTGTAATAAAAATCATCAACCAAAAAACAGTTGTTCCAGATCGTTGTTGCAGTGAATTAAATAAAGTTAACTTTAACATCAAGTGTCCCATGAGTTTTCATTACTTTCCCTGCGAAGCAGTGACTTTCCTCTTTTGGTGAACAGTGTACAAGATTCAAGTTCTTTTAAAATCAAATTGTGAATCAAGATTTTCCATTAAAGGAAGTTCATTTTGTTTTGCAATAAGAATCATCAACCAGAAAAAACAGTTGTCCCAGGTCATCGTTGCAGTGAATTAAATAAAGTTAGCTTTAACATCAAGTGTTCCACGCGTTTTAATTACTTTCCCCGCAAAGCAGTGACTTTCCTCGTTTGGTGAAGAGTTTCCTGGGAGGACCATCAGTGGTGTATTACGCATAACCCGCGTCCGTGCTGACGCACTGTGATAAACTACCACAAACATACAATTACATTGTTAATTAAATTGCTGTTTGTCACATAACCAATGTGCTTTAATATCACGAAAACATCGGCTTTCACTCAGTGATTACTCAGTTTCAAAACGTGTATTTATAAAACGATATAATTAATCTAATTCATAAACAAGAACGAAGCCACGAAATAGAAAAACAGTGACGTGACGTGTTGTGACAACTAAAACAAAGTGCGACAACAACAAACAAACAAAACGAATGGTAAAAGTGACAAGAAACGTGCTCACAAAATCACTTCAGAGAGGTGCAAAAACAACGTAACACGATTTAAATATATCACCTCAGTCGTAAAAGTGAAAACTAAAACACACAATATATTGCTAGTTATGCACAGAGTTTTCAAAGCATCATTTGGCGCGAGTGCAAGTTCACTGACTCTTAGCCGTCGATAGCCGAGTTCGAGTCGGCGTACGGCAGGAATCGACTTCGTAGTGTTACGTGCGACTTTCACCACCCCCATCATTTAATTGTTTTCATTATAATTTTGTTTTAAGATAGTTTGATGGTAAGGTGGTGGAAGAATTGCATGATCCACAAGTGAGTGTTCGAACACGCCCCGATTCGAGTGTGGATCGTGGGCGGGTTCGAGTTCGATTTTCGAAGTGGATGTCGATGGAGAGTGAGAGAGAGAAACAGAAAAGGGATTTTCGATTCCGTTTGTTTTTGATTTTGCATTCGAAATATACGGTTTTTTGTGAGAAACGGTTGATTTTTCGGAAGAGTTGACCAGTTGAACAAAGAAAGATTTTTTTTGGAGTTGATCAGCGGCAGAAAGGAGGAAAAGAAGTGATCCCGTTTTTAGGAAAAAAAAGAATCAAGTTAAAAAAATCGAAAAGTGGCTATGTTTGTCCCTTTGTTGAATTAAGAAATTAAAAAGTAAACAAAAGTCGAAAGGTTGCGTTGTTTGTTTGTTTTGATGAACGAAAGATTAAAAAGGAGGAAATGTTTTCTTGGAAGTGCTGCTAACCTTTATTCCGGCGGAGTACATATAGATAACGCTGGGAGTCACGCTGGGTCTCGGAAGATACCTGTTTGATAATTCAACTTCACCAATCGCTTGCGCAAGTGCGGGAAGATATGCCAATGGATTCTACACAAGGAAGGGATTCATAAAGAGGCTTCCGACTAACAAAGCTTGGAGCGTTGCGGAAATAGTCAGCCCGAATCCAGGTAACGCTTTTATTATACGTTAATTTTGTGTAGCTGTATATGCTACAACTGGCGCTGCGGACAGGATCGTATAAGGAGCTCAATTCGCACCCACGGTAAACCCGAAAGACGAAACAGGTTTGCAGTTGGGTGAGATACTATAAAATTGTACACGCGACGGCTTGCAATCAGCACGCACCAGATAGATGAGCGACCATTAATTCCCGGACTATTAGCCGAAATCCCAGGAGAACGGGACACTTCAGAGGGGTGACGACACCAAAGGCCCGACCAGTGGCCACGTCCAGAGGAGCCCGGCATCGGCTCTGGAGTAGCAGCCGAGGAGTTTGTTTCTGGTGGAGGAACAAGAGAGACAAGCAGAAGGAGGAAGCGGAATAATTTTCTTTTTCTCTTTATATTACATCCATGTTTTACTTGGTTCTTTTGAACAGTTTTCAATTTGTGATAATTATTTTTGTATTAAGTTACCTTTCTCATATTCTCTTTTTCTTTTTGTTGTTATTGTTAGTTTTATTGATTATTCATTCCTACGTTAATTTATTTATTTATTACTTAATTTATTTGTTCATTTTGTAAACGGACATTGTTGGAAGGGATTCTGCTTTTCTTCCCTTTTTCTTTTAGCTGCGCGGTAGATTTTGTTTGTTTTTTTTTTACGGTGGTGCAAAATTTGCCGGAAGATAGATATTGTTCTTATACAAGAGGCGCGTTGGAAGTTTCCTTCCCCCTTTCTCTCTCTCTCCTCTCGGGTGGTGTGGTTGCTGTTTATGTTGTGAGGTTCTTTGCGCGGTCTGTGGTTTTGTGGCTGCGAGAGGAGTGGTTGTTTGTCTGTTGTGGGGGTTGTGTCCATTATTGTTTTTCGCGCCCCCTCGTTCCATTTGTGACCTTTAACGATCGGAGATTTCGGGGTGAAGCACTAATCTGCTCGGACGTTGTGGGCTTGTATCCGATATACAGCCGGCTTGGTTCTGTCGCGATCGGGTTGGTTCTCTCGTTGGAGGTGTTGTGTTTTTTGCTGTGTTTTTTGTTGGATCTCGGAGTTGGTCTGTTGTTTTTCCCGATTTTGCTGTTGGCGATAGGGCTTGTTGAAGTTCGGTTCTTAGTATCGTGAGATTTTAGGTTTAGTTAGACGGCCGGCAGATGCAAACAAGGCAGCGGCAAAGAGATGTCCGAGGGGGCACCCCTGCCCGGGCGCGGCCCGAGGCATTCCCCGAGCCGCCGGTTGACGAGGTGGATCCGGAGGCATTCCACGATTCGCGGGATGAATTTGTGGACGAGCGAGCGGCAACGAGGCCCCCTCCCACCGTCAGCAAACAGCCTGTTGAGAGCATGGAGGACACGCCGATAACCTCATATTTTAAACTGGACCCGCAGCCATGTCCTGTACGGACTATGTTGGGCACCGATAGGGTTTTCGACCTTGTGTCGAAGGCGGTCGCCATGTTTTCGGGGCAGGAGGGTCCGGATACGGCCGAGAAACTCTCGTTGTTTCTCAAGGGCTGCAGAAGGGCCTTGGATGGTCCGGCGGTGGAAGAGGAACATACCTTCCTCCGGTGGCTGCCCTCTAGGCTGAGCGGCGAGGCATATCGAATGTTCGAGGAGAGGCCACCCACGACCTTCCGCGAAGCGGAACAGCGTCTCAGAGAGGCCTACGAACCCCGGGTGTCGTATGAGGAGTTGTGTGCACAACTCTCCAAAATGCGACAACTCCCTTCCGAGGATGCAACGAGTTTCGTTTCCCGAGTGAAGCGGGCCGTGGTACGGTGCGAGGAGGCCGCTGAGCGCTTTTATGGTCGCCAGGGTAGATCCGTCTTCGCAAGCCAGCTTGAGGGCATGGCCAAGCCGGTGTTGGTGAGGGGTCTGAAGGAGGAAGGACTAAGGCACTTCCTCCTCACGTTGGGTAATGTCTCATTTCGAAGCCTGGTGGACCACTTAACCGGATTTGAGCGAGCTCGAAGGGAAATGTTGAGGCAGGACCACTTGTTTGTGGATGCGCGGCCCGGAATCGCCGATCGAGCGTCAGAATCATTAGATGTAGGACCAGGAAGCTCTCCAACTTTAATAGATGGCCTGTAGCGGTTTCTCTATCCTATAGGAGAAACAGCCCACAATTCCAACCAATACCTACCCATTTCCCTTGATAGGTATTTACCGGCAGGACATGTCAAAGGGGCGCATAGCTAAACTCATTTTTCTATGCAGATAATGAGTTTAGCTACAATCAACAACATACGGCAACACTATTGCGCTAACCATGGGATTTCCACCGGAAATTCCATTCGTATTGGTTAGCAACAACCAAGCCAAACCAAGCGACGCGGTTACGTCATAGTCCATAGGCTTGGGTATTATTGGACATTCCACAGAATGGAATTATATCCTCAGCCGATGCGGCGTCCTATTGATTTTTCCCAGATCACCCATTCGCTTGGGACCAATGATCTCTTTTTGCTGGTGAATAACCTCAACTATGTTTGCCCTCTCTCTCGTATTTCTGTCTTGCTATAGTGCGTTGACCTAAGTGATAGTCACTAGGTCAGTAGACCAGCCGTATACACGGCATTGACGCACACACACCTAGCCAGATCCACCCTGGGTTATTGTGCTTTCCCTTTTGATTTCTCCATTCTGGCTACGCCCATCGACGTCGAACGAATACACAAGTACGTTTCGACCTGGATGAGTGTGGTGAGTTGGGGAACACACAAGAGAGCATGATTACCATTGGCAGATCAATGTGTAAGAAGCAGAAATTACGATTTCCACCCTAAATTGAGTCAGTCGCTATTTGGATCTGAAGCTAGTTGTGTCTGCGGAGCAGATAGTTCGTGCACAAAAAAAAAAAAACCCAAGGAGTCGTTCGGTAGAGTTAGTGTACAGTTAAAGTTCTTTAGTTTCCGAAGCCCGTTTTGACGGTTCACCGATATTCTGATTAATCCAGTGAGGCTGTGATTCATGTTGGCAAATACAATTAAGACCCAATTTTTAGCCGTGTAATTAAGTTCAATCTATATTGTGCCATTCACCACAATTTATGTGTTTTACCCAATAAATATATAAAAATTAATTTAAAGAAATAAAACCGTGTTTTTTTCATTTCTTCCTTCGGAGTAATAAGTGTCGGGGGTTTGTAAGTGAATCCTGTGCCATACGTTGGCTACATACATCTACCCCCACAGTGGTGAACCCGAAAAAAAAAAGCACGCAACCTTCAACAAAATCATTCAACAAAAAGTTCAAATTAAAACAAAATCATTCAACAAAAAGTTCAAATTAAAACAAAATCATTCAACGAAAATTTCAAAGACAATTTAAAAATTTTCAAAAAACGTTCTGATAATTTATCAACAAAAATTCTTCAACTAAAAAACTTCAGTGAGAATAAATAAAATCAATTAAAAAAAAAAAGAGACAATAAAGAATATTTCAACTCAAAAAACCAAAAGCAACAAAAATCCAAAATTATTAAAAATCAAAATCAAAAACAATAATTACAAAGTTAATTTAAAGCAAAATAAACAGCCAACAAAAACCAAAGTAAAACATAAATTTTCAAAAATTAAAAGACGCTAAAAGGGCAAGTAGAGCCCCACCCCATCTTTAACACCACGGCGACGCCAAACGATACCGCCCACCTTAGACAACATCATCACCGGACCAGGAGCTGCCGCATCGACATCGCCACAACAGTTCCAGAAAACCAGGTTTTTCTTTTCCTTTTATTTTTTTTTTTTTTTTTTTTCAAAGTGGTTATTTTCCTTTCGGTGAGCTCCATCCGAGCCACAAAATTTAAATTTTCTTAACTAATTTTGATTGTGCAAATAAACAAAACAGAGTACGAAAAATAAAAAATACCCAATTTCATAAATTGCGATTAAAAAATATCAAACACATTTTGTGTTCGTCCTTTTTTTTTATTTTTTATTTTGGTTTCAATTAAATTAGTTAATTGTATTGAGAGGTGTAAGATATCGATTAAAAGAAATTCGCAAAAATTAATAACTAGTGATTGGTAGTACACAATCAAAATCCAATTAAGAGAAAGAACAGTAATACATGCGAATATGTATTAATTATTTTTGTAATGATAACCTGTAGATGCACTAAATCAAACAGCAAGAGAAACACTCCGAAACAAACACAACTTAATTAACATAAGTTAGCACATAATAATCAAAGGATGGCAAAATACCATGTTAATTAGTTGGTTTTAAATAACAATTAATCTTTTCCTGTTAAACAATTATTATAATCTTTCCCGGTATTCTTATTATATTAGCTTAATGAATTTTAATTTTTAAAAAAGAAACAAAAACGAAAACACAAACAAGTAAATAAATATAATATTAAGAGGTCCAGCAACATTCTGGAAGTTAAGCAATCTCTTGCATTACAATAATAAAAGTAGCTCTGTAACGAGGAAAAACTCGTAATTTTATAGGGACATTAATAACCCTCTTAAACGGTTTTGGCAACCAATAACTTAAATCATTTTTCTCTTTATTTAATTTCGAAAATTACTAACAATTGTAAGCCCCTTCTGGGTATAATCAGTGTACTACACAGCATTATTCGACGCGACGCGACTCTTTTTAGTGACTCCTCTCGACTCCACGCGTACACTCGCGACCTCTTGCACTTCCTTTGCGACTTTCTTGCCTACACACGCAGACACAACGCGTCTTCTCCCTACGTTCGACGATACTACTCGAGAATCAACCTTCCAAAATCCCGGGTTCTCCTTTAACCTTCGGCACTACAATGCCCACCACAAGAGCCGGTACATCCCAGCAGGCGCAAGCGCGACCTCAATCCCCCGCTTTTCATGACGCTTCTAGCGACGATTTGCCATCCCACACAAAGTGTAAAACTCCCTCCGTTCGACGAGGAGGATCCAGAGCTTTGGTTCGCCATAGCCGACCGTTTTTTCCGGTTCGCTAACATCCACGATGAAGAACATCGTGCTGTAGAATTGTTGCGGGTTCTGGATGGGACACAGCGAATGCATGTTGCGCAGGCGATCAGGTCACCGGGCCCTGATCCCTACAGCAGCATGCGGGAGAGTCTCCTTAACGCTTTGGACCAACCCACCAGCATCAGACTACAGCGATTGGCGAGCGAGACAAATTTTTCAGGTATTAGACCATCCCTTTTCCTGACTCATTTACACTCGATAGCGGGGACCAGGATCTCGGATGATCTAATTAGGCCACATTTTCTGAGGAATTTACCTCAACATGCCCGCTCGGCATTAATGGCCCAACCTAATCAAAGTTTGGGCTATTTATCAAAGGTGGCTGATTCGATTATGGAAACCTTGGACCCACAGTCTGAGCTACCACCATATCAAGTCGCGGCGGTTAGTCAACACGCCGCACTGCCTACACGGCACCCTCAGTCGTCTCAAACTGCACCTCGAACCGCTCTGGTAGCGTCCACTCAGCTACCCTCCTCATCCTCTAGAAGACACAATGGCCTTAATCCGAACTCAACCCAACAAACCCTTGACCGTGTTATCGGCGATACTCAGCCAGACAACCCTCCTTCTCAGGTCACTACGGCTGACCTACTCGCGCTTCAGGCCTCATTCCGCCGTGAATTGGATCAAGTTTGCGCGAGGTTCCAAAACACACAACGAAGCGTTCAGAACCGCCCAATGAACCGGCGGCAACCTCCACAAAATACATCCCAGCGGACTCCTTTTCGTCGCCCACCTCCACGGCCTTCTCGTGACGAACCTGGCAATAGACAAAATCCGCCCAACAATGCTGCCACACGCGCTTGGTGCGCCAACCACCAACGGTACGGGGACCGTACAACTAATTGTAGGGCACCCTGCGGTTGGACTCGACCAACCAACAACCGGCGGCAGTCTTTAAACTAATTTTGCCGACCGACACCCCTGCGCAACCGGCCGGCACCGCATCCATAAGACGCCTTACGATCAGGGACTCGAGACTGAATATCAATTTTACCGTCGATACCGGCGCTGATATCTCGGTCCTTCCGCGATCGTTCGCCCCACGCAACCGCGTGCCCACCGCCTTACAGTTGTCAGCAGCAAACAATTCTCCGATACGCACGTACGGAAGGAAAAAGCTGACACTCCATCTGGGTCTCCGACATCCAATCACACACCAGTTTGTGATTGCTGATGTTAATGAACCACTAATAGGTTCCGACCTATTAGGAAAACACAATCTGTTGGTCGATTCGACACACAACAGGCTAGTAGCCCACACCGCACCTTCCTTGCCCTTGTCGGCATCTCCAGCGGTAATACCCAGGGCCACACCGTGTACAGACCCTATCCAAGCTATGGTACAGGAATTTGTCAATACGACAATTCCTCTACCTAACCAGCGACGACATAAGGCGAATGTGTTTCATCACATTGAGACACGGGGCCCTCCAGTAAGCCAATGCGCACGTCGCCTGGCTCCAGAAAAACTACGCGCGGCACGCGCAGAGTTCGATGAAATGATAGCACAAGGTATCTGTCAACCATCAGACAGTCCTTGGGCAAGCCCACTCCATTTAGTTAAGAAACGTTCCGGGGAGTGGCGCCCATGCGGGGATTACAGACTGCTGAATGCAGCAACAGTCCCCGACAGATACCCCGTTGCACACCTATATGATTATTCATATAAATTACGAGGGTGCAAAGTCTTCACCACCCTGGATCTCACCAGGGCTTACCACCAAATCCCGGTGGCACCTGAAGACATCCCAAAAACGGCAGTCATTACTCCTTTCGGACTCTTCGAGTTCAAAGTAATGACTTTCGGTCTCAGGAATGCTGCGCAGACATTCCAGAGATACATCGACTCGGCTTTACGTGGTCTCAATTGCTGTCATGCGTATCTCGATGACATTCTCATCGCCTCACGAGACCACGTTGAACACAAGCGCCATTTACGACAGGTCCTCGAGCGCCTCCGCGAATTTGGTCTTGTCATCAACCCAGATAAGTGTCAATATGCCAAAGAGCAAATCACATATCTGGGCTACATTGTTGACGACCAGGGCATTCGCCCACTTCCAGACCGTGTAGAGGCCCTCATCCAATATCCACGCCCAACCAACATAAGCGAGCTCCGACGTTTCCTCGGCATGCTCAATTTTTACAGACCCACCCTTAAAGACGCCGCCCAAACCCAGGCTCCTCTGACTGAATTTCTAAAAGGAGCGAAGCGCAACGACAAGCGCCCAATTCCATGGACAGAAGCTTCGGACCGTGCGTTCCAACTGTCCAAGGAGCAACTCGCTAACGCCACACTACTCCGATATCCCTTAGAGGGAGCGGTTTTGTCTATCCAATGCGATGCATCGGATTCCGCAATCGGAGCAGTTCTCCAACAAGATTTTGAAGGCCAACCGGAACCGCTCGGTTTCTTTTCCAGGAAACTGAGTCCCACAGAGCGGCGATACAGCGCCTATGACCGGGAATTACTGGCGATCTATAGCGCCATTAAATATTTCCGTCATATGGTAGAGGGTCGGCCGCTCTCCGTGTATACAGACTACAAACCTCTGGTCTTTGCGTTCCGGAAAAAGTCGGGAAATGCTTCCCCCCGACAAGAACGTCAACTCGACCTCATCGGCCAATACACTACCGAAATTAAACATATCTCTGGTCCACAGAACATCTCGGCGGACGCCTTTTCTCGAATCGATACGATTCATTTGCGCGCCACTCTGAACAACGTCGACCTAGCCCTGGCCCAACAGGAGGACAGCCAGCTCGAATCTCTTCTAACTGCTGATACAGCACTCGAGCTACGCAAAATCACCCTCCGCGATCCTTTGGGCGAAATCTGGTGCGATGTTTCAACTGGAACCGCCAGGCCCTATATTCCCGAGAAGCTTCGTAGGGGCGTGTTCCAGGTCTACCATGATCCAGCCCACCCCAGCGGCCGCGCAACCGCTGCTGCCGTCCGTAAGAAATTCATTTGGCCCCGAATGAGCAAAGACCTCACCACCTGGGCCCGCGTTTGCCTCCAATGCCAGCGCTGAAAAGTAGCGCGGCATAATGTATTAGAACCTGCACAATTTAAGCTACCCACGGCACGCTTCGCCCATGTCCATATTGACATAGTGGGACCGCTTACTCCATCAAGAGGATTTTCGTACATCCTCACTATGATGGATCGCTACACGCGATGGCCAGAGGCGATTCCTCTCAGAACAGTAACTGCCGAATCAGTCGCCAAGGCCTTCTATTCGACCTGGGTCACACGTTTCGGCGTACCTGCCACCATTACTACAGATCGAGGGCCGCAATTCGAGGCAACGATCTTCGGGCAGCTGACGGATCTCCTCGGCTGCCAACGAAGTCGCACGACCGCCTATCACCCCGAATCCAACGGGATGATCGAACGCTGGCATCGGTCTCTCAAGGCTTCCCTCATGTGTCATAACGACACTAAATGGTTTGACGCTCTACCTACCGTACTCCTTGGTCTGAGGACTAGTTTTAAGGAGGACCTAGGTGCTTCCGCTGCGGAACTCACCTATGGCACCAACCTCCTACTACCAGGCGAACTGTTCGTGGATGGTGATACGCCACACAACCAGTTGCAGGATGTGGGCCACCTCCGCGACCTTCTTCGTAAGGTTAGAGCATCGCCTGTGACCAGGCATGGTTCTAAAAAACTTTTCGTTCACCCTGAACTGCACAGCTGCACGCACGTCTTTGTCAGGGTGGATAAGGTTAAAAAACCGTTGGACCCTCCGTATGACGGTCCCTTCAGAATCTCCAACCGCATCAGCGATCGTGTCTTCGAGATTGATATTCGAGGAAAACGATCCACGGTCAGTGTTGAGAGACTCAAACCTTGTTTCTTCGAGGCGTCAGCTCCAGATCCACAGTCAACAACCGACTCTGCCAACATTCGCCAACCACCTCAACCTCCACTCACCCGAAGCCGAGCACGTCTCCTCGGGCAATCAAAAAATCCTCCTAATCCACCTCCAATCTAACTTCCTTCCGACAACCATCAAACTACTCCTTCCGACCTACCATGATTTCGTGACTATGTCACTGGCGGGGGAGTACTGTAGCGGTTTCTCTATCCTATAGGAGAAACAGCCCACAATTCCAACCAATACCTACCCATTTCCCTTGATAGGTATTTACCGGCAGGACATGTCAAAGGGACGCATAGCTAAACTCATTTTTCTATGCAGATAATGCATAATTGAGTTTAGCTACAATCAACAACATACGGCAACACTATTGCGCTAACCATGGGATTTCCACCGGAAATTCCATTCGTATTGGTTAGCGACAACCAAGCCAAACCAAGCGACGCGGTTACGTCATAGTCCATAGGCTTGGGTATTATTGGACATTCCACAGAATGGAATTATATCCCCAGCCGATGCGGCGTCCTATTGATTTTTCCCAGATCACCCATTCGCTTGGGACCAATGATCTCTTTTTGCTGGTGAATAACCTTAACTATGTTTGCCCTCTCTCTCGTATTTCTGTCTTGCTATAGTGCGTTGACCTAAGTGATAGTCACTAGGTCAGTAGACCAGCCGTATACACGGCATTGACGCACACACACCTAGCCAGATCCACCCTGGGTTATTGTGCTTTCCCTTTTGATTTCTCCATTCTGGCTACGCCCATCGACGTCGAACGAATACACAAGTACGTTTCGACCTGGATGAGTGTGGTGAGTTGGGGAATACACAAGAGAGCATGATTACCATTGGCAGATCAATGTGTAAGAAGCAGAAATTACGATTTCCACCCTAAATTGAGTCAGTCGCTATTTGGATCTGAAGCTAGTTGTGTCTGCGGAGCAGATAGTTCGTGCACAAAAAAAAAAAAAAAACCCAAGGAGTCGTTCGGTAGAGTTAGTGTACAGTTAAAGTTCTTTAGTTTCCCAAGCCCGTTTTGACGGTTCACCGATATTCTGATTAATCCAGTGAGGCTGTGATTCATGTTGGCAAATACAATTAAGACCCAATTTTTAGCCGTGTAGTTAAGTTCAATCTATATTGTGCCATTCACCACAATTTATGTGTTTTACCCAATAAATATATAAAAATTAATTTAAAGAAATAAAAACGTGTTTTTTTCATTTCTTCCTTCGGAGTAATAAGTGTCGGGGGTTTGTAAGTGAATCCTGTGCCATACGTTGGCTACATACATCTACCCCACAGGCCCTTCCTCCACTTTTAGGGATTGCACCGCGGCACCGGCGCCGGTTTTATCAAATCTTAATCCCCGGGCGGTATCATTCGTGTTGCCGGCCGAAGAGTCATATAGTCGTCGACGGGAGGAGGACGGTTTCGTTCGGGAGCGGTCGTACGGACCTCTCGGTTATCGAAGGGATGCTGGTACCTATGCTCCGGCCTCCTCTGGCGAGGGAGCGTGGTCAAACGCCGTGCTTTCCTTGAGCCGGAGTAGAGAGTCGCAGAGCTTGGCTCAGGGGACATATGTGCCTCAGGATCGATTGGGTCGGGACAATCCGTTCAGGGATCCGGTTGGTCGATCGGTGCACCCCCTGGAATCCCGGACCATGTGCAATTTTTGCCATCTGATAGGTCATGTGTACGACGAGTGTCTGCAAAGACGAAATACTCCTTTCTGTCGTGAGTGTTGGCGGAATGGACACGACATAGTGGACTGCCCGGATCGTCCGACGCGGACGCGCGAACCCCAGGCTCCATACAGGGGTAGAGGTCAGCAGGGCGGATTCGCGCGGAATGGGCCGCCCCATCAGCGGCCGCAATTTCAGAGGAGAGTCCTGCCGGAGCCGCAGCCCGCGTCTACGGGTGGCGGGCCGGCGACATCAGGCCCCAGAGTATTCAGCGTCCGGTGCTGTTGAGTTTTGTGGCCGACAAGGTCATAGCTTGCGCGGGTGCGAATACAGACAAAGGTGGGAACAACAGCAGGGTTCCCAGGGTTCTCCCCACAAGCGGCACGCCGGAACAGCACCTGTTGCGAGCCGAGAGCGGGACACCCATGTGGAGACTGGGGGAAGCGCGAGAAATAGGCGCGGAAGGCGTAGGAGACAGCGTCGGCGCAATCGAGAAGCCGGTAGTAGTCGCGAGGTGGCTTTGGACTCCCGGGAGGTAGGTGAGGATAATGGGCGACAATCCTCTGTGTCGAGCGGTGGCGGTAAGCGACCCGGCTCCATGGACTCGAAGTCCTCGAAAACAGATGCGAGGCATAACGCCGCATCGGTTAGCGCGGGGAACCGGGAATGGCGACCCCGGCGCATTGGGCCCAAAGTGGGCAGAAAGATTAGCTCCAGTTCCGCTAGTTCGGGGTCCAGTGGGACTCCCGAGCGGAACATTCCTGAACGGAGGAGCGGATTATTGTGCGAGTTATGCGGTCGACACACTCACAAGGCGGAGAGTGTCGACATAAGGCAAAATGGGAGAGTTCGGGAAACTCCCAAAGGTCGGGTCGGCAAGATCCAACCCGACCGCACTAGAAACGCAACCCAGCTCCAGCTGTTCTCAGCTTTCGCCGACTCAGGTCCCGATTGTCACTCTTCCTTTAGACATTGGTCGTAGGAACTCTACGCGCCTAATCGTGGACACAGGCGCTGAGATCAGCCTGCTGAAGCTGGAGGCACTCCATCCTAGATATGGCATGGATGTGCATAAATCTACAACGCTCCAAGCGCTGTTTGCCAGAGTCAAGTCGAGGGGATGCTGCACTGGGAATTTCAAGTTGCACCATGAGATTCCCTGCAGTTTCCAAATAGTGGACTCCTTGCCGGGTTTGGAGGAAGACGGATTGTTGTGGTACGACTTCCTGTCTCAGAATTGTAAGGTAGACGGGCCGGGTGGTTGTTTGGTTTTTCCCCGAACGACCGTAAATCCCGTGCCATTCTCCATTCAATTTACCAGCTATGGGACGGGAAGGGTTGAACATGTGGCAGCCGAACGGGGAGACGCGTCAAAGGGACCTGTTAAGGTCGATACTGTGGCAGGTACTCGTCCGGAGACCCTACCCATACAGCGGAGGGCTGCGAAAAGCTGTTCAACCACGTGCTACCCACGTGGTCACCCGGATAAACCCCGAACAGCGGATGTTATTAATACAGAGTTACAAACAACATTTTTTGTACAAGAACAAATAAGGAAAGGATAAGCCTTCCTGTAACTTGGAGCCCCTGATCCTAGCTGGCCAGACTCTGGTTTCCCTCCGGAATCTTCGTCCTTGTAAAGGACCTTCGTCGCAGGGATACCAAATGGAGTCTGATGAAAAAGTCTTTAAGGCCAGGCGGTTTTTTGTGAGAAACGGTTGATTTTTCGGAAGAGTTGACCAGTTGAACAAAGAAAGATTTTTTTTGGAGTTGATCAGCAGCAGAAAGGAGGAAAAGAAGTGATCCCGTTTTTAGTAAAAAAAGAATCAACTTAATAAAATCGAAAAGTGGCTATGTTTGTCCCTTTGTTGAATTAAGAAATTAAAAAGTAAACAAAAGTCGGCGGCACTCGAAAAAGAAAAAGACACCGAACAACAACAAAAGCCGAAGCCGAAGCCAAAAGTCGGCCAACAGCAACATCAACAGCAACAATCAACACAAAATCGACCACAGCAAGCAACACAACAGCGGCAAAGCAACAATAACAACCAAAAAATAAAGATGCCACCAATCAACACCATAGATATTGAGTGTGGAAACAATTTTGTAGTTAAAAGACTGGCTGGTAATAGGCATGCCATTCAAACCTATGCGGTGGCAGACCACGATAAAATTAAAGAGGTCTTAAAAAGGGCCACCGCGGAATTCTAATCGTTCACGCCGAAGCAAACAAAGAAGGTAACGGTTCTATTAAAGGGTGTCGACCCTGAGGTGTACCCGGAGGCTCTGCTCGAGATGCTTCAAAAGTTGAGGCACGACGATCTCGAGTTTATCTCCCTAAAACCGTTCACCACAACCAAGGCAAGAAGGGAAAACCGCAAGCTACCCTTCTTTTTGGTTCAACTAACGCCCAGCAACAGAATTGGTGGTCTAAGAAAGATTACAGTCTTTATTAGAAAAGGGATCAATCATAAAGTAATATATAGTGGAGAAGTGCGCAGGTTCCGGATGCTGGAAGCCCGTATCGTACGCATACCCCTTCAGCAAAGAAGGGGTTTGTATGCGATTTCGGTCTACGCACCTGAGGAGCACCAACATAATCTATTTATAGCAGAGCTCGAGACTCTCTTCCGATGCTTACAATTGCACCTGGGCAAAAATTACTTTATCCTAGGGGGAGATATGAACGCCAAGCATAGAAATTGGGGAAATCATATATCTAATGCCAGAGGAAATCAGTTGGCTGGTTGGTTAGATCAGTTCCATACTGAATATAGAACTGACCTGCTAGCTACGGAATATCCATCGTTCCCCAGAGGTAGATCGTGCTTAGATATCTTGCTAATCGACTCACGACTGAGATTATTTAACACCAACAGACGAAACACAAACTGTTTACGGACAATTGAATACGACAGTGACCACTGTGCATTCACGGCAGTAATAGAGCTTCCGAACGAGCTCGCAGATCTGGAGGAATTCGTGATCCTGCAACCCTATAACTACGGGGCAATGCGATGTCCGTGGTTTACCAGATCATTAACAAGAGAACTTCGTTCGAATGACTTTAATCTGCCAGTAAACAGAAACCTGACAAATGACGAAATCGAAAAATACATTCAACAAATGGACGAAACCGTAAAACGAACAATGGACAAAACAATCCCCAAAACAACAGTTACAGATCACATTAATATGTACAGAAACGCAACAATAAACGCACTACAGAAGAAAAAGAGTAGACTGCTATCGAAACTAAAACAATTACACAGACAGTTTACAGACAGACAAGACCAGGAGATAATATCACTGAAATCCCGATTAAAAAACCTCCAACAATTACTTAAAGCTAATTATAGATTAGCAACAAATTTGTATTGGAACAACAGAATTCGAGCTATAAAAACTAATAACCCGAATATGTTCCCACAAATAAATAAAATATTCAGGAGAAATAATCAAAATGAGATTCAGTGTCTCCAAATCCCACGTACTGAGGTAAACAAGCAGCTGCTAACCAACATTGGCATAGATACAGAGAACGCTATCCTCAATAGTGAGCTCTTCGTGATCGAAGATCCTTTGGAAAAGGTGAACGCTGTGGGAGCAGTCTTTCAGGAAATGTACAAGGTGAATGAAAGCATTCACCGAAATCACGACCTGGAGGACAGAGTTCTACTCAATCACCTGCACCTCCGGAATGAAATTTCACTTTGGCAATCGGAGAATCCGGGTTTTACCGAATTCAGTGAAGATAATCTGTCAATTGACATTAATGCCAATGGTGTAGTGGCTAATAGCCTTCTAATAACAAGGGAAGGAATCCAGAGTATCTTCGACTCATTAAGAAGCAAAAAGTTAGTGGGAATAGATGGAGTACCTAACATCGTACTCAAGAACCTGCCCCCAATGGCAATAGATATATACACGGTCCTGTTTAACAACGCGTTGAATAATGCATATTATCCCGCGCGTTGGAAAACGGCTATCATTCAGCCCATTGCAAAAAAGGGCAAAGACTGCACAAACCCAATGAACATGCGTTCGATAAGTTTACTCCCAAGCATCAGTAAAGTATTTGAAAAAACCATTAACAAAGCTCTGGTAAAATGGGTAGACGACAACAGCATTATTCCAAATAACCAGTTTGGCTTTAAGGCGGGTTATGAAACCACACATGCCGCAGCTAAACTGGTCTCCGACACACAATGGAATAAATGTAGGAACCAATGCACAGGGGCCTGTCTGATCGACTTGGAGAAAGCCTTTGATACCGCCTGGATCGAAGGGTTGTATTACAAACATAAGCCTTTACTATATGTACTTTACGATATGTTAAAGGACAGGAGGTTCGTGGTCAAAAGTGGTAATGCGACCTCTAATAAAACGTATAATATCAAGAATGGCTTGCAACGGGGCGCGGTACTCTCTCCGATTTTTTTTAACATTTACATTAGCGACTTATTAAATGCACCTCCGCAACTGGAAACCAAGAGTTTAGTTAAATACCTGGGCATCTGGCTAGACCAATATCTGTATTTCAACAGACATGTAGAGGCTGCTTTGCTCAAAGCGAGGAAAACTTTTGCTATGACAAGGAGGCTATTTCACAGTAGCCAACTTGACAGCAGGGTAAAAGTCATATGCTACATGACGCTAATCAGGCCAATGCTCATATATGGTTGTCCAGTATGGTTCAACATAGGTCCAAATTTGATGGAAAAGATTCGGGTGTTGGAAAGGAAGTGTCTCAGAAGTTGTCTTAGATTATATCGGACACCGGAATCGGACTATAAAAAGTATTATTCTAATGAGACTTTATATAATGAAGCGTACATAAATAGGGTGGATAATTTTATGATTAAATTAATCAGAGGACATATTGCGAGAGCAATAAGCTCGTCCAATGACCTAATTTTCGGGGCCTATTATCCAAACACTCTGTACTATGAGAGCGTGCGTCGCAACGGCTTTGTTCCACCAGAGGCGTTCCTTGACTTGGACATGAAAGGGCTTATACAGGATAGATCCGGAATTCCGCTGATCTATCATGTAAGCAGATCATCCGTAGACGGGCGATTGTGCTACGACCGGGAAGTAACGCGCACCGAAGAAGAGCTCCTGCGCTTCAGTAGGGCTATCTCCCACAGTGACCGGGACGATAGTATTAGACAGCGTCAACAGTTCTGGTGGTTGAATGGCATATAAAGACCTGGATACCAATGTCGGTATAGAATCATACTATCATCAGCTAGCTTACATAGACTTAGCATTTCTAGAATTAGGGTAGTATAAGATTTAAGGTAAGTTAGGTTAAGTGCTTTTGCATAAAATGCATCGCTCGATCCCCACCATTCCCAGCGATGCGACTTACCTTGAAGTCGAATCTTCAGCAAGGTTACGCAACCTTGCTACGGCATTAACCGCCAACCAATTCGCTGGAATTAATTCGGTTCTCCCCAAGGATAACCGACATAAATATATATTAGGCAGCTTACCTTTTTTGGGTGCTTTTCCAAACCTCTTCCCCACGGTCATTCCTAAAAGCATAATTCACGGCAAGATTATCATCTTGCCATGACATCAATTTATCAACCGAGCTTCCGCGACCGAACAATGGATGGCACATATCCACCAACACACGCTGATCTTTCCGTGTGTTATTTTCGTACCCATTCATTGACCTAGCATTATTTCGGGTTGCTTGCACAGCTGCAAGCCAGATTTCCAACGGCATGTCTACGATCTATCTTTCCTTAAGTAAAGAAGATCAAATCAAACATTGGCCTTTCAGGCGCGCATATTTTGCTTGGATCTGAGCATGACCGATTTTATGATCCGTTGCCGTTTCTTAGAACTATCACCAGCATCGGTCATGGCCACCAATTTTAGTTTACACAAAGTAAACATTCAAGCGGATACTTTCGCGTGACAGTGCCTTTCAACGGGATTAACACATCCCTAAGATAACATGCATCGAATCATACGACCGAAATTTGTTTATGCTAGATGATCTAACAACGGCCATGCCCAATGTTCGATACATTTTTCCAAGATAGATTTCTGCCTTCGGCAAGGGTTTTATTGACTCACGTCAATCAAGAATCTATCCCTTGCGTATGGCGGCAGTTTATCTTGCCCAAACATGTAGCAGCCGATTCGATCTGCTACATAAGTTTTTCTCTTTTTCTTTTGTTTGGACCTTCGCCATCGGTGGCGGATCCTTTAGTTTTTTTTTGGTTTTCGTCGGATGTCTGTAAAGAGTCATCCAACCAGGAGTCAGATGATAGCTACCGAGCAGAACGTCACGAGGAGTCGAGTTTTAGTCGCCACAACTTACGGTCGTGTCATCGAATCGGGAATAGTAAACGTATACGTTCTATGCTCTAACTTAAATTAATGACAAGAAGTGTTGCAGAACAATAATTAATCGTCTATGTTAACTTGTGTATGTAGCCTATACTAGAATTCAAATCAATGTCAAGAAGTATAATTTAACCTCCCATGTTTGACTCAAGTGTTTATATATATTATACCCAGAAGAGTAGCAGATCAATGGATGGTGATTAATTTGAAATCTAAGGAAGTTAATGACAATAAAGAGTATTCATTTAATTTTGATCGTTGTGTTTCACTTCCTTTTGGTTTATTGTTGACGGCGAGTGGCGTAGTTTTGCGGCCAAGTGTAAAGTTTTACTGGTGCGGTCGGTGAATTTTGGGCGGATACCGTAGAAAGACAATAAACCTACCCGGAATAACTTTTAGAGGACGGAAGCAGTGACAATCAGTGGTGTTGTTAGTGAAACAGCACCGTACGCCGGTGCACCCTACTAATAAACCACCCACAGTACTATACTGATAAACGAGTCTGACGATAAACCAGTGACAAGTGGCAAAATTATACAAACTCATATCCAGAACAACAATTATCAACACCGGACAAGGAACTGAACAGGGGAGCAAACAATCAACTCCCCTGCAAACAGTCGCAGCCAGTAACAACAATCATAGACCACAAGCGGTCCAAATCCAAGTAAGTCTCCCCTCTTCTTACTTAAAATTATATTAAATTATAATAACCAGATCTATTACAAAAAAATTGTTAAACACTCGTAACAATCCCAAGCAAAATCGGCAGACAATGAACGTTGTACATCTCATCATGTGACCCTTGAAATAGCGTTTTTGTTTACTTTGAAGCAAAAACCTATTTCGTTCTCAGGCGTGGATCATCGATGATTTATGGCCACATTGCCTGCAGCCCCCGATGCTCGTACATTTGTTTGATGAGGTGTCGGCCGATCGTTGTCTGTATTGCAGGCAAAAGGGGCATTGTACGCGTCCCTATGCAGCATTTGGGAAATCCTCCCATTGAACCGTTTCCTCGATCACCATTGGCTTCTCCAAGTTGGGAGAAAAAAGGTGCTAAAAGCAAATTGGATGTTTATGGCATCTCTGGCTGCAGTAGAAACCGGGTTCATGTTTGCATTAGGAAATGCTGGAGAATTTGGTTTCAGCGTCTATTGCGCTAATTATATGCAGCTGCTTGGGTTGTTTATTGATAAGACAAACAAGAAAGGTTGCCAGGCAATGTGTATGAAAAGGTACATGACGCGGCTGGGAAAATAGACGGCGCAATATTTATGGTCCCTGTCATGACGGTTACATTGAATGCAATACGAATTATTTTGTTTACAGGAATTTGTCTGGTACCGAATTGGTTTAGAATACCAGATAAGCAAAGAAAGAAATCTTACGGAAATTGTATGCGAAGGGATGCATAAAAAGGTAAGTTTTCTTTATAGGGATTTTAAGATTATAGATGGTGATCTATATAAAGCGTGAAGCATTTACAGGTACTAATACTGTACTGCCCCTCCTACAACGATGTGAGCCACCCACGTTGAATCTGACGGATGTGGACGGCATCGTGGAGTCAAATTTTATCACCCTTCGAGGAGAGACGTCGAGTCTCCGCTGTCGCGCTATCCGGTTTTTGTAACCCTAAAATTAATGGAACCAGATTTCACCCCCATAGAGTGCGGTACACACTTTTTCTTACGAGAGTTAGACACTTTAGTTATCGCACCTTACACATAGTCATGTGGTAAATCCGCGGCATTACATCGATCGAGGGAAGAGAACTTAAAGGAACAAATCGAATGCAACTTCAGTGGTCTGTGGCGGCGCTTGTGAACGCCACTACTCACCTGCTTACCTACCACTAGGTAACCCCTTTTTTACAAGCGTCCGGCGCCAATAAATCGTGTACTTACCTGCATTCGCATTTCGAATAACCGCAATGTCTGCTGATACGAAAAGTGTATCAGAAATAACAGGCATTCCCCCACAATAGAAACGCTTAAAATATCTAAGGGTATAACATGGACATCTTAAAGCCTGAAAAGTATGACTTACCTGCCCATATGACCAACCACCAGCTGCAATATTTAACTGCGCTGTTTAAACATTACCAAACCCAAGCATAGCCATAGGAAGTGCAAATTGGTCGCACATCTAGCAACCAACATTGCATTATTTCCTACCAAGAAATTGGTCATAAGAAGCGGCGACAATGCAACAAGAGATGTGTATATTTCTCTTGATTCGTACACGAGATGCCCACACAGGCCACTAACTCGAGCCACACACAGGGAAGCTCGCATCTGACAGCAAACAGGCAATATAGAACTCACCGGTGTAAATACACGTACGCCGGTGCGACTTTGTCAATGCCAACAGCCAACATGCGCACCATCGGCAATCATGCTTCAATGTAGGCGCTGATCGTGCAAATACAATGATCGGTGCAGAACAACTCGTCCCCGGCTGCGAATGTGTTATTTTCATGTATACGCGATGTCTAGGGTTCGCCTGCTGGGCGACACAACATGAGCGCCAACAAGGGATCATGGTGTGTGTTCAGCCCTTCGATGGTAGTGAAAACGTAAAAAGAAAAATGACCAAATATGGTCATCGAGGCGATAAATAGATTTTTGGTGCTCAGTCGCTTGGAGAGCAAGGCCAGTAGCGTTTTGGATATACACCAGAGGAGTTCAAAAGTGTCGCGTTGTTTTGTACGATACAGGGTTGAATTGACCAATTAGGTTGAGCCCAACGGAGTGTTTTGTTTGTGCCTCGCACAGGGTTGAATTGACCAAGTAGGTTGAACCCAACGGAGTGTTTTCTTTGTGCCTCGCACAGGGTTGAATTGACCAATTAGGTTGAACCCAACGGAGTGTTTTGTTTGTGCCTCACACAGCCCCAAATTGACCAAATCGTAATTCCGAATTGAAATACCAGTTTGAATTAAAATGAGTTTTGTGTATAACTCATACAGGACGAAATTGCAATCGCGAATTGAAATACCAGTTTGAATTAAAATGAGTTTTGTGTATAACTCATACAGGACCAAATTGCAATCGCGAATTGAAATACCAGTTTGAATTAAAATGAGTTTTGTGTATAACTCATACAGGACCAAATTGTAATCACGAATTGAAATACCAGTTTGAATTAAAATAAGTTTTGTGTATAACTCATACAGGACCAAATTGTAATCACGAATTGAAATACCAGTTTGAATTAAAATCAGTTTAATTAAAATTGTAATTCCGAATTGAAATACCAGTTTGAATTAAAATAAGGTAATATACTATATAAGTTAAGTTTAATCACGAATTGTAATCACGAATGGAAATACCAGTTCAAAATAAAATAAGTTTAATGTACCAAATAAAATAAGTTTAATTAAAATTGTAATCACGAATTGTAATCACGAATGGAAATACCAGTTCAAAATAAAATAAGTTTAGTGTACCAAGTAAAATAAGTTTAATTAAAATTGTAATCACGAATGGAAATACCAGTTCAAAATAAAATAAGTTTAGTGTACCAAGTAAATTAAGTTTAATTAAAATTGTAATCACGAATTGAAATACCAGTTTGAATTAAAATAAGTTTAATTAAAATTGTAATCCCGAATTGAAATACCAGTTCTAATTAAAATAAGTTAATGTACTATATAAGTTAAGTTTAATCACGAATTGTAATCACGAATGGAAATACCAGTTCAAAATAAAATAAGTTTAATGTACCAAATAAAACAAGTTTAATTAAAATTGTAATCCCGAATTGAAATACCAGCTCTAATTAAAATAAATTAATGTACTATATAAGTTAAGTTTAATCACGAATTGTAATCACGAATGGAAATACCAGTTCAAAATAAAATAAGTTGAATGTACCATATGAAATAAGTTTCACTTGAGAGTAAAAATACTTTGTACAATAAATAAAATAGACTTAAGGAAACAACCGTTGTTTATATCGCGCACCGAAGCACGACGAACGAGCAAGCAGTGGGTACGTCTCGGTGAACCAGTGTCGGACGGACACACTATCGAGACGAAGCAAAGAAAAGACCCCACAGGTCTATCAGTGAACAATAATTGTGGAAATCATAGCTCCCCTGAGAACAATAATTGCTTAATTAGTTACCTGTCTGTGAACGATAATTGTTAAATTCATTGCCACTGGTGAACATTAACAGTGAATTAATTGCTTTCCTGTGAACAACAATTGTAAAAATCATAGCTTATCTGTGAACAATAATTGCTTAATTAGTTGCCTACCAGTGAACAAAAATTGTTAAATTCATTGCTTCCGGTGAACGTTAATAGTAAAAGTAATTGCCGACCTGCGAACAACAATTGTAAAATTAATTGGAATATTGTGGAAATAATAACGTTAACATTAAAGTTTCATCAGTGTGTTTTATTGGTGATCATTTGAGTCCGCTGCTGTGATCCACTCTTTCACGGCTGATTTCTTCCAGTGTCATTAAGTGGTGTTTTTACCGAACCCGCGTCTATGTCGGCGCACTGGTAAAAATATTACCCACGAGCTCAAGTGTAAAACTATAGTTACAACCTAACAATAGAATGGTGCAGTGTGTTCATACTTTTGTAATCCGATACTCATCTAATAAACAGAGAACAATAAAGAAATATCAACAACCAACAATCGAGTGTTTTATTGTTCCTGTGCTGTGTCCGCTCTGTATTTTGAACTTGGTGAGTTTTGGTGAACATTTTCGCGGCGTTGCTCAGAGTTTTATAGCCGAACAATTTGTGAGGACGAGGTAGAACCCTGCGCCTATGCTGGCGCCACGATCTCGCTCCCCACAGACATGAAATGTATAACTTTGTTATATCCTTTCTGAATAATAGAAAATTCAGGCTCAAATGTAACGGCATGTTCTCTGGCGTCCATAATATAAATACTGGAAGCCCCCAAGGATAACCGTTATCAGTAGTATTATTTAAGATAGCGTTTGCAGAGTTAAATAGCATTATCTCTAAACAGAAAAATGTAAAACATTGCCTCTACGCCGACGATCTAATATTATTCACAAATGTAAAGAACCCATAAGTAGCTAACAAAACTTTCGAAAATATCCTATCAGACATACAAAAAGGGTGTAACTATTCAGGTTCAAAAATTTCGAGTGTGAAATCTAAAATATTACATATATGCGAAAAGAAAAATTGTAACAAATCTTTACTAGTAAATTTGAAAACACTTACATTAGTTATGTAGATACACTAAAAATTCTCGGCCTACAATTCGATTGTAAATATAATTTTAAGAATCATTGTCTAGCCCTTAAGAAAAATCAAGTTTTAAGGTTAAATGTACTGAAATATTTATCATCTAAAAACGGCTCAGCCCATACTAACACACTAATAAACATCACTAGAGCTCTCCTACTGTCAAAAATAGACTATGGCCTGCTAATATACGGTAATTGCAGCAAAACAACGTTACAGACAGTTAAATCTCCCTTCCATGCAACAGCCCGCATAAGTACAAGGGCTTTTCGGACGACCCTGTGGCGGTTCCGCCAAACCCCACGATTCGTCTTCCCATACCAACACCCATAACTCTATCCAATCACATAATTTCGCTAATGCAATCGCATTAGCACCTTAAATGCTTTACGCATCTAGGATTATCCAAGGTATAATCTAAAAGCTTCAGTAAAAGAATTCTAACCCTTTCTTGCATTCCCTTCGCATACAAATTCCTGTAAGAGTTCTTTCTTACCTTATCCTAGATTCCCTGTAATAAAATTCATCGGTTCGCATATCATATTTTCAAGATTCAGAAAATCTTACCCTTGAGTTGGCTATTCCCAACCTCAATATGTGTACATAAAAACTATCTATGCACACATCGGCTGTCGACCCTTTTAGCCGGCGATAAACAACCAGCAGCTGCATACAATTAGCGCAATCGACGCTGAAACCTATTTTCCTAACTCACACCATGAGTAAACAAAAGACCGCTGTCCGTCATCAGACATTCTGGCGATACGCAAATAATTCAATCATCCTAGTATCCCAAATGCACATACCATCTAATGTTTACTCATTTGAATTCTCAGGCCATAAATTCCTTTATCCTACATAGTTCTGGATTCGCTTCCCAGTAACCTCTCACATAAACAAAGAACGCCGTGATCCCTTTTTCCATTCTTTGTTTCAGGTTCATTCCCATGGCCTTGTGTATGAAAAAAACCAATGATCTTCATTCACACATACATGTGTCCTACCAACGATATTCACCCCAAACGATTGAATATCCTGGAGTCTTATTTCAACCACTAACGGTTGCACATCGCCGGTTCGGGTTTCCCCCTCAGTAGAGTGAGCATGGGGTGTATACCGGAATGCACCCCAGAGTCTAAACCGGACGCTGATGAATCCGTAATATTGTTTATTAAACTTAAATTATTTCTAACTGGCGTAATTCCGTTGGTACCTTTGACTTTATTTTGATACATCGAGTTTATGGATGACTAAATGGAATGTGACTTGTGTTGAATTCTCCGTGTGTTCAAATGCGTTGTTGTATGAACCTAAAAACAATGATCATTATTATTAACATAAATCGATCTTGTGGGGTTCTTCAGAGCCCGAAGAACCACGCACCGCTCTAACCCCATTAAAGTCTATAAACCCTATACTTACCCGTAAGTCGAAACCCCGGCAAGATTACACAACCTTGCCGTAGCATTAATTTCCCACCTTAAAAATAGCTGAAAACAATTCGGTAGTCCCCCCGGGATAACAGACATTAATATCCCATCATAGCCGAAGAGCTTTTCCTCTACACCCGGCATGTCATTCTTACCGTTTAACTGCAGACCCATCGGCTGATCGTCCTATCGACGATATTCAGTGTAGCCATTATTGGCTACCTACAACCGATCGGGCACCATTCAAAATAACACTCACTCGATACATCGACTGATGGAATGTTATTGTTCAGCAGAACAAACGGTATACAAACACCGCGTCCATAAATATATGCCGGGCTATTTGCTGGCTTGCACATCTGCAACCCAGACTACTAATAGCCCTGCAATACGAAATACCGAGCGGGATCATAAAACTAAACACGAAACCTTTCCGGCTTAGGTCCTATGGCGAGCGACCTTCTGTGAATTTCACATCACAGAGGAGCCAATTCCGTAGCCGCATTATTTCTTTATTCGTACTTCTGTTGCCAAACATAAACAGAGGACAACATTCTCGCCACTATCGGCACCATGTTTACCCACTACCGTCTGAGATAATTATGCTCTCAGGCAGCCCTGTGTTTCTGTTGATATTATATCACCATCATGGGAAAACCATTCTCATGATTTATGGCCGTATTTTCTGCCAACCTAAATTTCCGTCCCTCTAATTGAACAGATGTGCATTCGGATTTTCCTTACGCATCAACGGATATCGGCATAGTCACCGCTTCCAGGGAGGGGCGTGTCATCCTGGCCCGTACGGTTACTGAAGGGATTTCACGGTTGGAATTTTAGTTCGATCGCCATTGTCATCACCAATGAAGCGATCGGATTGGCTCTTCGATGGTACAGCATCTCATCCTCTACCCTACAAGGAATGTTGAAAACGAAACCTAAGTCAGTCAGATATAAATCTGGAGATCAACAACACCACAGGGGCGTTGAACAGTCGGAGTGCGGTTGTTTTCTACAAACTTAATTTTGTCTTGCCACGATCGCGATTATATAAGTTCTTTTTGATTAATTGTTTAAAGTGATATAAGTCCCATCTGATTAAATGTTTAACGTGCTATAAGTTCCTCTTGACCAAATGTTTAAAGCTGTTAATCAATATTAAAAGACCTCGTGTTTTGTTCCTGATGAATTATATTAAAAGACTTAGTGTTTCGTTACGGATGAGTTGGATCCATCCACAGAACTTAGATATTCTATGTACGCATTTTATGTAAAGTGTAAACAGAGTGAACATTAACTATATCAAGAAAAATAAAGAACATTAATGCAGCAGAACGTCGACACTTGTGTTTTACTTGAATCACTCATCCGTGGTGCGCTGCCTTTTCCTGTGTAGGTAAGTGTGGAGTATGATCAACATTCCAGTCCGTGGTGTGACCAGTGATTCGACTTCCCAGTAGTGATATCTTTTCTCAACCCGCGCCCATGTTTGGTGCAAATGAGTAGAGAGAAAGTTACCACAATCTGTCCTCACTAAACCTAAATCCCTGGAGTGTGTAACTAAATTAAATGTCAATTAAAAAGGAACAAATTACAAAAATATCGTGTTTCATTTCTCCGGTGTGTGATGTTTTTTCTCTTCTGCTATGGTGCTCGTTTGTGCGGCGGAATTGGGCGGAACAATCGATGGGTGACAGTGACAAGTGGTGGGTTGGTAGTAGAACTCGCGTCCATGCTGGCGCCGCGACTACCATCCCCACAACCCCAATTACGAACATCCTAACCGAAATCGGACTGTAGCGGTTCCGCCAAACTCCACGGTACACTTACCTTAAAAACCCCCATAATCATCACCTAAGACGCATAAGTCTTCGCCAATACATTCGCATTCGGCACCTAAAAATGTTGCACGCATTTAAGAGATCAAATCTATGATCTTTAAGTCCCTGTAAAGAAAACTTACCTTCATGCATTCTCTTCGCATACCACTGCTCCTTAAGATTTCTTTATTAGCTTACCAGGAATTTCCAATTAATTTCGGTATCTACGTCGCCAGTCAAATTTCCTTAGATGAATTCCGGTAAACAAAATAATTCGGTTTACATACATTGTAACCTTCATGGCAAGGATCATAAATATTGCGCCGTCTATTTTCCCAACTTCGCCAAGTAAATTTCTTTACGTACACATTGGCCGGCGACCTTTTTCTTCCAGCAATAAAATTCCCTAACTCGCACCATGTGCACATCGAAGATTGCTGTTCCTACATAGGTTTCCTGCGATACCATAGACAATTCATATCGTTTGTGGTATCCGAATCACATTGTCTATTTAATGAGGGGGTGTTATTTATCTAGCCGACCCTCATTACCGAACTATCATCATCATCGTCGGCACTACAACCGGGAACCGGTCTTGGCCTTATTTAGCAAGTCCTGAGGCTTGTTAAATTTTCCATAATGATTTATTTTTTCTGGGCAAGGTCATTAGTCTTGCGCCAGAGGCTCCCCGACGGGGAATCGAACCCCGGTCTCCCGAGTGACAGGCGGGTATACTAACCACTATACTATCGAGGAGCCCGAACTATGCATCACGTCATATTGCCCTTGTCCTTTAATTCGCCAAATCTTTTCCCTCACGAACTAGGTGCATAAGCAAATACAAATCCATTAGCATCCGACGAGATGCGATTCGTTTGTTTGAACAAACATACATCTCTTGGATGCCCATTATGCCCCGTCCTTGAGTTTCAGGTATGTTTTTATGGCCGAATCCTTGTAAAGAACCAAGTACACACACGTGTGTATCGTAACGATCTCCTCTAAGAGATCCGCTTATCACCACCGTAAAAGTGAATACATCGACAATTTGTTCTAACAGCGATTTAATATCAGTGAGTCGTCTTCCATCCGTCAGTGGAGCACATCTTTTTCTTGGTGTTATCATCCCCCGTAGGGTGTGCATCGGAGTCTGCACCCTTGCGCGACGAGCGCCTTGTGCGAGTCGAGTTTTAGACTGTGTTTTTCCTTATCTTTGTATGTGTTTAGTAAACGCACATTGATCCCGTGTCAACCCAAACTTTAAAAAGAACAATCAATAAACAACAAGTAACAATTAAATACTGAGTGTTTGATTTAACTCTTCTCCTGTGGTGCAGCTTCCCCTAGTGTTTTAATATTCCGGTTGAAGTTCCTGAGCGTTTTCCTTTGTACTTGTCACTTGTGCGTCCAGGGTTTCGATCTCTCGGCGGTGTAATATTGTTTTCGGTTAATGACGGAACCGATTAACCTTCTAGTTCTGGTAGAGACGAAGTAGAACTCTGCGCCCCTGCTGGTGCCATGATTTCGCCACCTACAGGACTCCCGGACATAGAAAATAGCAAAGTTTCCCGCGATGGCCTTGTAGCGTTCTACGAACGCACAATTCCGCGCAGGTAAGGTTCCTACCTTCAAAGAACTTACTTACCTGATAAGGCAGCGCACGCGGCCAATAGTCATTACAATACCTGTAACAAAGGTCATAGGAGGCTGCAAAATGCGAACCGATATAAAAAGAAGCAAGGAACTGAACGTCCCAAAGCTTTCAATATCAAGCAACAAGCCGAGTGTAGCATACCTGAAACAAAGGTAAAAGCATTCATTCATCTTATTCATAAAGATTGAAATGCGCCGCACTCCAACACTGCACAATCGAAAATCCTGAACATCTACACGATGTTACAAGGATTCGCTATCACCAGCAAATTCTCCGAATAACGGACGCACGTGCGGGTGGTCTACCACAAAGACCACCAAATCTATCACCCAACAAAAGAAACGGCAACCGTAATTATCTCAACAAGATAATTCAAAATGTATGAGGTTTAAAACCTACAAGGGAACTACTCCTATCCCACGGTGTCTGTTTGTATTTCACACCCATTAGAAAGATCTAATGGATTTCGGGTGTATTGACAAAAGTCAAACAAAACCCATGAACCATACATCCATGCAAATTGCAGTATATCTAGAAGCGGCACATGATCGACAACCGTCGATCCGAACTTCGATCACCACCACGGATGGTGATAATGATATAAGGATGTATGCGTCAATGACTTTCTCCTTTCAGGAAAATAGAAAATTACCCCTGGGATAAAATAGCATGCTGCTAACAGAGATTACCAGAATTCTGTTAGCAGATCGAATAGAGAATTTTTTCCGTACAGATACAGATACCAGTTTGGAATCTGGATATCTTTGTGTGCCGACAGTCAGTCGATATGGAGCATCCAACCGAGGAAGGAAATCCGGGAACCCCGACGAGGAGGTGATACGCGAGACGAGATTTAAAGAATTGGGCGTTTGCTATTTGAAATTGTACCGAGTGTGTTTAAAATGGTCATGCCAATCAGTGGCTTCGGTTTAAAGATTGTAAAGCGGCCTAACTAAATACAAGTGAATGCGAAGGTTGTGCCTAAATAATACTGTAATAATGATAAGGATACCTGTAAGAATCAACGAACCATATTTACCAACGACTAGGTCGTACCGAAAATAAAAAAAACATACAATATTTAAATAAAATAACCCTCAGTGTTTGTTTTTTGGACAATTGATTTCACTCCATTGGTGCTCCGGTGTGGATATCACTTCGGACAGTGATTGGCGGACACCGCCGAAGTTGCACAACAGCAATACCGCCAAAGCCTCAACACCCATTTTAGAGGACATTAACTAATACTTAAGAGAAAACGCCCTCAAAAATATACTTCGGCCTTAGGACACATGTGGCGGTCCTGTGGGGCTTTTCAGGGCCCGAAGAGCCATACATCATTCGATCCCCACTATTCCAGGCGAAGCGACTTACCTCTAAGTCGAACTTCAGCAAGGTTGCGTAACCTTGCTACGGCATTTACCGCCAGCCAAATCGCTGGAATTAATACAGTTACCCAATCGGATAACTGTCATGATTGATGGTTTTCCTTCCAAACCCCTTTTTCTCTATCACCATACCTGAAAACATTAAGTCCACGGCAAAGCTTATCTCTTAGATCACTTAGCCGTGGCATCGAAAATTCATCCTCGGGCAGGCATTAATATCTGAAAACATTAAGTCCACGGCAAAGCTTATCACTTAGCCGTGGCATTGGAAATCTCATCCTCGGGCATGCATTGCACCCAGGGCATCTCGTTTCCATAGCCTTATGCTATGGAAACAAAATCAACAAAGAGTTCCTTGATTACTCGTTGTCTTGTTTGTCCATGGCACCCCTAGCATGCGGCTATTAGGTCCCATCGGTTTGCCACCGTCGACAAGGTTTCGGCGGATGCAAACCAAACATTTCCCTAATTACCAGCAATAGCTGGTTTCCTATTATCGGTCTCCACCGATCAGGGACCGCAAACAAGCAACGAATTGGATGCAGCCAGCAAGTGTTTACTTTTAACATCTGGCAATGGCTGCACCCTATATTCGTTGCAATATCTAAACATTGCATTTGCACCACAGATTGTTATGGTATATACAATTTCCCATTAACGGCCGCCAACCGTCGGCGGACCTAAGGAAATTCACACCCCATCAACTCAAATGTTGATTTATGGCCTCTCCTAGGATGACCAGATCTTCGGCTCGTGTTGTTTTTGCCCCAGATGTTCCTTGCTGCCGGCAAGTATAGCACAATCAATTGTGTACACAGCCGCAGGCCATGCATTGTTTACATTCGTGGAAGATGCAGTTGCGATGCTGGCATCCATCCTCGGTCACCGGACGATCGTATGCGAGGCATACACACACATGTGAAATATATGCCTATTCCCCGGTCCAATCACGATTAACTATCTCGAGTTAATCGTGCAGCTCCTCCCCTTTTGCGGTTTTCTTGGCGGGTTCCCTTTCCTTACGTCGGCAGTGAACGAGGAGTCAGATCTTAACCACCGCAGCGTGCAGTTGTAAAAGTCACGTTTGTAAGAGTCAATCGCGAAGAGTCGCAATTAGTCGGTACAATTAATTAGTTGGATAACGTGTAGTGTTTCATCTACTAGTGTGCGTCCGGGAGTCTTCACTATAAAGTAATGTTTTGATTTGTATTTTTAACAACAGAACTATTTGTACGAATTAATTCGGTTTAGTGTACTATTCGGGACCATCAAACAGTTATACCAGATAAATTCAATTCAATGGAAAATATACGTAACTTAAAACCAAAGGTGCGGCACAAAATTTGATATGCAATAGTCCCATTAATATAAATAACGTTAAGTTCATACAAAAGTGCTCCCTACTGTTGTGAAACCAAATAAACCTCACTTAAACAATAACAAGGAAGGATTTAAATAAAAGAACATTTTATAAAAAAACAAACTACATCGGAGTATTCTTCTTTGCTGTGCTGTGTCCGCTCCATAACTTGGGATCTATTGACGCATTGTTTTATTTTTCTTTCTTTCGACGTATCAAATAGACAACTCCTTCGTTGGGGAATGAGGTTAAACAGTGCCCGTGTACGGTGCAATACTTCAACCCCACAGTCCCACTAAACGCCACTACTTACCTCCCCAATTACCGCCAAAGCTTCCTGCCCTGAAGCTACAAACCCCATTGTTTCCCGCTTTGCATTAGCATCTGCAAAGCTACATGCATCAAGGTTACCTAATGCCTAACCTAAAGGTCCCTGTAAAAGAATTCTTACCTTCATACATCAACGCACATTCAAAATTTCTGAAAAGAATTCTTTTCATCATACAGAATCATAAATCCAAAACCTATTCGGCACCCTTGTTGCCAGGCAAATCCCAGCCCCACCATGTGCACAACAATGTTCTTACATACACATTGGCTGGCGACCCTTTTGTCCAACGACAAAGCAACGCCAAGCAGCTTCTTTGCTCAGCTGCAATAGACACCATCCATGATCTGTTTGTCCATCTGACAAACAATCACCAACTTCGCGCTTAGCCGCCGAATTCGAATTCCATAGCATAAACAAATGCAAATAAAGAATTCGTTTCTTCCACCGACCAAAGATACGATATGCAAATTGTATGGTGTATCCCAAATCCATTAGCATCTAATGAGTTGCAGCGTATTTACTTAGCTGTACCCTCATTACGGAACGATGCCTTTGTTCGCTCTCAGCATCATTTGCATAATGCATTGCGGTCCATTTATACAGCTGCAATGCACATCTCATAAATGCCCTGTATTCCCCTCAATGTTTCTGAATTCGTTTCCCATGACCTTCGTACATGAGTAAAACAATGTGATCTACACGATCAAATACACACACACACATACCAACATGATCTTCACTACGAGATCCGGTTCCCTATTCCACAAAGAGAGACTTTGCGTTTCTCTTGTGGTAAGTAAAACGCACCCTTAGCCGAGAGAATATTCAACACGGCGCCAAAATATCAACCGCCGGCGAATGCACACCGCTGAGTCTTATCACAACCTTCAGTGCGCAAGTTACAGTCCACCGGGCACCCCGTCACCCCTTAATACCTCCGAAACCATTTCCACCTGGAAAAAAGGTGACATTCATCTTGGAGTGAACAACGTATCCAAAGACACATAATGCAAGTCCGAACAATTGTTCTCCGCCTGCACGGCGACCGAAGGACACGACTCAGCATAGAAACTTTTTACCAAACCATTAACTAGATATACGCAAACGGTTGACTCAGCTGCGTCGTATGCCGGCAGACATAGCATCTCCGGCGATAAGCTAATTGCTGGAAAACCACTTCGTAAACAAACACCCTTGCGATACCAGCAATAAACGAAAATTCTGCTTCAATAGGGATATGTAAACAACGATAATTACATTATCCCACGATCGGCTAGAAGCAAATGCACCCCCGATTGTTTACGCAAACAATACATTAGAGGTGTGAGATTCCGATCGCAGAGCGATCTACAACATACAGACAATAACATCTGCGCCTGTATGTGTGAGCGTGATATTGGTGGAGAGATTCTCGATTACGAGAAAATCACCACCAGCGAAAGGGAAAAGAAAACTATGGGGTGAATAGGATCCTCCCCATAGCCCGGACAATGGATGCCCACCATCACAGGACAACGACAGCAGCTGCAACACTTGGTAAGTCATTTTTCATTTATGCACACCATTCACATGTATCTTTTAAAACGGTAGCCCTATAAAATTCAAAAACAAATAGAGTACTTTGTTAGACGTAGGTATTACTAATATAAATATAATCATAATTATACGTGCTTAACATGACGATATTTTATTTTAAATTATTAAAACTAAATTTAGAACAAAAGAAAGAGCAACATACTTAGTGATTATAAATACCATTAATATAAATTTTAAGTAAAGTGCCGGGTTGTTTGAAAACTTAATCAAAACGAGAAGAAAAAAAAAACGATTGCCTTTGGTCTCACCTGTTCTTACACTAAAAATGTATATAGAAAGCGCACAATTCGTTCTGTCGAATGCCTGGTTCGAAAAAAGAAAATAAGCAGATTAACCCTATTCCGTACCAACTTAGAACAAGGAACCCCCCGGGCAATATAGATTCTACTTCGGAAGGAAACCTTCGCGTTCTCTCCCGTAACGATAAAAAAAACGAACAAAGCTCTGATCTGAACACTCACGTCATGAATCAGGCAGAACAAACGGCAAACAACCAGCCAACAAATCAAGTTGACGTCTTTAATGCGCTAAGAATACCTGGTGCAATTAAGGACCTTCGAAAATTTGATGGCAATCCAAGGTTGTTACACGAATTCCTCAGTAATGTAGAAGAAATACTTCTATATATCAGAGGAACAAACAATACGCCGTACGGACAAATCTTACTTAGAGCCATGTTACGGCCACAACCACCCATCCCATAAAACCTACCTCCTTGGAGCTAAGCTCCATCATTAATCGCACATACAGTAAATATCGCGATATCAAGTGAATATCAAACAAATTGAACTACACGTTCAATTTGCCCATATTGAATTTAAGTTGCATCCAAGATGTGAAAGAACGAACCATATGTTCAACACACAGAATCGCCTGGATCCAAATCTGTGGACCAGATGACCAACTTTCAAGTAAAGTTGTTGAGAATCATAAATTGCACGTCTGCAATTTTATGATACTTCAAAGGTTTGTTTACCCAAACCATTTCCCACAAGGATCATCCTTGCCCATTCGTCTAGAACAAATAACAGGCACCATAAACTGAACTGCACGTTCGCCTAAACAATAATAACATAGAGAATCACAAAGGTGCATTAGCAAGATTCACTATTGATTTTTCTCTTTGCATTGCCTATCGATTCCCCACGGAAGAGATCCTTGCCCATTAGACTAAAGAAAACAACAGGCACCATAAAATGAACTGCACATTCGGCTAAACCATAACAACACAAAAAAGGGAATCAGAAATGTGCATTAACATCATGCACTATTGATTTTTCATTTGTGTTTGATCTACCGAAAAATGGATCAGGCGGGAAAAAGGAAAAATCTTTTTTTCTGCCGGAGGAAACAAAAGATTTCCATCCAAAGAAAAAATATGATAAAGCCACTAGAGATGGCTGGTTTTCAAGATGTTGGGCGAGACGGTCAGACACAGAGTTGGTACCGAGCGTTCGACGCGAAAGCATTGGTTGGCTGAGGGAGACGAATGTACAAGAAAGGTCGAGTGTGGTGTTGAAGATTGTGGTGCAAACTCCGGTGGCATCTAAGAACGAACTCTAAAAGAAAAGCCGCGAAGAAGTCTAAGTGGTGGTCGAGTGGTTGGCGAGTATTTTGAATATCCTAACTCTTTTTAGCAAATGGTGTATCAAGTAAGGACAAATAACCAATGAAAAACAAAGTGTAAATATCGATCGTATCAAAACGCAATAAAAATGGATTATAAAATATAAAACGAAGTGAAAGTAAATAATCATGAAATACAATAGTCGTGAAATACAATGATCGGAAATGTGACCCATAGGATATCAATGAACTCACTAAATTGACTTTTAGAAATACAACAGGAAGTCACAAGTTGGATGAACTGAAGTGCAAAGTGAATAAGTAACATGCATGTATATGTCGGGTTTTTCAGGGTCCGAAGAACCACGCATCGCTTTAGCCCCATATCCCACTGCAAATATCTGCAATTCCTATAACCGAATTACCAGTAAAAGTGCATCCCTCACCTGAAAACATAAGCCCACGGCAAAGATTACCAAGTTGCCATGGCAACAAAAACTTTCGCCCCGAAGCATGCTTGCACCCAGTGCATCATGTTCCTAGAATCTTACGGTTACCTCTTCATGTAACCGACATCGAGTTCGTACCTGCAAATGCGCATCGCTGAGAAGCATTCGCACATACACATGCATGACATGTTCATCCTCATCATGGCTAAACCAACAGTTGATCGTTCCGTTGGTACAGAGGTCTCGTCGACCAATGTGATGGTTGATGCCATCTGCAAGCCAGATTTCCAATAATCCGGCAACAAACTTACCATACGATCAATTCCCTAATCTAAAGAACAAATAAACCTTTGTTCTAGCCTTTCGATGGCGAACGATCTTTTGTTGATTTAACATCACAAAAGAACCCAATTCCGCCGCCTGCTACACTCCTTAATACTCACCATTGAATTTTTCTGTTAATCAATGTAAACAGAAGAAGATATTTTCGCCTTGACGGCAACATCTTCCATATCATGTTGTCTAAAATTAACATGCAGCCATGCAGTCAAATTTTCCATTAACGGCTGCCAACCGTTCGCGGACCTAGAAATGAACGTGTCCATCATCTAAACATTGATTTATGACCTTCCCACAGGCGAGCAAATCTTCGGTGTGTTTTTCACACCAGAAAGGACTATCGCCTGCAATTGCATTACCCTGGGCAATTGTGTAAACAGCCGGCGACCCCATGCAACGTCGGCAAACTCGAACAATGAGTGTTGGAGACGGAGCAGCACTAGATGGCAACACTAGTACAGGCACTACTGTAATGCCGTCATGACAAACAAATGTCAGCAAACAGCTGACATTTCAATTATATTTAAATGAGCTGTCACTCTTCGTAAATCCTTCTTCAAGAGACAGTTCGGAATCCATTGAATCTATAGAAATCAAAGTTAATCAGTAAAATAAAGAGAAATAAACTTAAAGGCACAACAGAATACCACCGTGTTCTTTTTACATTAACTGGAGGATTCTTCTCGAGGTTCCGTCAACAGCCCATCCAACTAAAGGTATTCGTTTCCCTTTTTCCTTACATTTGCAATTGTTTCAGGACGACAACAATCGACAGTTATATACCGTGCTGGTGCTCCACCACCAGAAGCAGTTGTTGGTGGAACTTGCAAGGCGCAGTCTGCCGTTCGCAGTAATATACGTATTGGACGACCGAGTGCCAAACAATGAGTATCCCATCGTTTGATCATTGAAATAGCGTTTCTATTTACAAAAGAATGCAGAGACCTATTTCTTCCTCCGATGAGCATTATGATGGGTTACAACAACAACGCCTGTCCCCTTTTATGCTCGTTCGTTGCTGGTATTCAGTAACCGATATGATACATGGAAATTTCTCCCCATGTAATCTTTCCCCGATCACGATTGGCTGCCGCCGAGTTGATCGCTTTGCTCCTCCCCTTTCGATGCTATTCGCTACCATGGGGATCTGATGGTTGTGAATGGCAGTGAGGTCAGATTTTAACCACCCTCGGAGCAGGTCGTAGTCGCCAGTCGTTGTCTTACCGCTTCTAATATTCTTTCACGAGGTCACCAAGATGAAAATCGAACCTCATCTCTTGTAGACATCACCAGAGGAGTTAACGAAGGTGTCACTATTTTGGACCAAACGTTTTTTCTATTTGACGAGTGCATACGCGGGACTTATCGTGCGCATAATTAACTTGGTGAACAGTTAAAATTTAAATGTATAACTTGTGATCCATAAGGTAACCTTGTGGACAATTAGAATTTAAATATATAACCGGGTGCGTTGGTAAATTGTGGTGTAATAAATAATTCAGAGAACATTGTATCTAAACATGTAGTCTCGTGCATTGTTAATATAAATTAAAAATTTTAATCGAAGAAATAAAAACATTACACCATCAAAACTAATTCAGTGTTTTCTTTGGAGAGATATGGTATTCGTTGTTGTGCTCTACTCCAACTGTGTCGCATCTCGCTCTACAAAATAGCGTAGAGAACATTAACTGCCGACAAAATTCGACCAGACAATATCATCAACATTGTATTGGCACCTTAACTTTCAATAGTACGCCACAGCATTCGTCGAGTTTCGTCCAGCTATCGTTCTGGAAGGAATAGCCCCGCCTACTTCCGCTCATCAAAGGATCAAGATGGCGACCATTAAGGATTCTTGTCATTGAAGATCCTTTTTCAACTCTACCACTTCGTCGTCGCACACGAGCAGGGCACAACGTTTTCGTTTCGTCTCTCAACGCTAGTTTTGTTATTTTCGTTGTCGTTTGAGACTTTTCATTGTCATTCATTCCTGCTTTTGAATATTTGTTCGTTTCGAAAATAAATTATTGTGTCGTTTGTCGAATCGAAAATAAAATAAAATAAAGTGTCGTACATTAAACATTTTCGTTTAGTTATTTGGTCGTCGTTCGTTTCGTTGAACTTTTTAAATTGCAGGGTAAACGCAGCGTGAACATATGGTCCTTCGAGACGGATCGATTTTAATTTAAATAATCAGTGCTCTTTTTGTTTAATCGGTCTTCTAAAACAATTTTGTTGCAGCACTAGGCAGCAACAGCCAACAATAACGTCCAGATGAATCAGTTCATCCAATGAGAAAATTTACAATCAAGTCAGTTGCCATCAGCACATACCAAACTCACCTCGTAGCAGTCATTACCACCAGAAGGTATGCAACAAAGATCGGTCGCACAGGTTGTCGTTCGTGCTAAAGTGTTCCCCTGGTATTCAAATGCACTCAAAATAAGGTGACATTCTAAGCAGCGGGAATTGACAAAGCAATGATTCTATAGAACAGTTCATTTTGCCTATGAAAAGTTCCTGTTGAAATACGGTGTTGTTGATCGGTAAAATCTGCTGTTTCAGAAGAAGAACGAAAAAATGATCGGATCGAGACTGCATATAAAGGGGCTTTACAATACAGTTTTTTGGCTTTTTCTTTTTGCTTTGTGTGTTCTGCTGAAGTTTTCGCTGAATTTGAGTTTTTATTTTGTTTAAATTGTGAAACGATTAATAGACTAAGAAATGTACTGAATTTATGCTGGTTCGAATAATAAAATTCAAGAAATTGTAGTTCCAATCTCGCCATCTTCTTTCAATTTTGTCAGTGGTATTTGAAGACGAATACGAGTTCCGGTGCGTTGAGTGTGACCTTTGCTGTTCCGGTCCTTGCTCTTTTACTTGGCTATTCCCAGTTGGCGAAACACAACTGGCGAATTAACATGGTCCTTCGAGCCGGATGTTTACATCCGCAAAAGATACGGTGAAATTGGACTACGTACAGAGAAGCAGATACAGGCGCAAACCGAGGCAAACCTCAACGAGGAAGACGAAGGATTACATTCAGCAACCCATGATCAACTTACTAGCAGCACTCAAGGCAAGGGTAAGTGGCACTTGATAATTTGTACTAACTTAATATAGCGATCCGAAGTGATCTTAAATTAAGAAGTGTTGTGTGGTGTGTTTGTATCACCTACAAGTGAAAGTGCAGCAGCAATTGAAGGTCCTGAAGCAGACGCATTGCGACGACTCAGGATAAGGTTGGACAACGACAAATTACAAATTGGTGAAACTATATAGAAGTAGCAATAAATGAAACCAAAAAATCTGGTGATCTAAGTTTAATTATTGGCATTAGGAAAATAAAATTACGTATCCGTTTCAACTATATTGCTGTTGTCATAATCATTTATCAGAAAGGAATCAAAATACAGTCCACTTTTCTTTATCGCAAGGTTCGAGGTTGTTTATTTGTTTCCAAGCATTAGTCCAATACAGGTGGACCTTTAGGTATTTGCATCATCCCGTAACAACACAAGTAGTTCATAAAATAAAATATAAATTTAATATAAAATAAATTTACATTAAACTATCTTCAATCGTACTGGGCAAGACACCCTTCCCCTTTAATCCGGAGCTGAGTCTGGCTTCGGGGGTACGACCTGCTAAAACAACAAATATATACTGGATAAGGGGAAAGTGTATTCTCTTACTACTGCATAAACGCCAATCCACACTTAGGGCACGAGATCAACTGATTTGAGGCCTCTGCAGGAACAACGTCGACAAGGCAGCTGACGGCAACTTTCTACGTATATCATTCGGGCTGCATCTTCGCGCACTTGCCAGCAACTGCATATGTCGTTCGGTGTAATTTCGAGTCTCTACAACACAACATGAGTAAACAGAGGGTGCCGAATCTCATTGATAGCTTGCAAAACATTGCAAGCGAATTAACTGCGGATCACAAGGCATATTTGGCCTTAGACCACTCGGCCAAGTCCATTCATATGAATGAGGCGCGTTTGTCTAACTTGGAGCGATCTTTTGACGAAGCGCGAGGACTGCACCAGAAGATTGTCGCAGCACCTAATGAAGATGCAAAGGTGAAGTACATGGATTCCTTAGTATTTCACACTTTGAAGGAGTTGTACTACATGTACTCATCCGACTTAAAATCCCAATTGGCGGTCACCGAGGACCTACGCCAGACTCTTAACAATTCAGCAGCGGTTTCGAGATCTCCAACAGTCGAGCTGAAACTTCCGGCCATTAAAATTCCGACCTTTTCAGGCTCATACCAAATGTGGCCTGAATTTAAAAGCCTATTTGAAGGTCTGGTGATAAAAAATGCATCCATTTCTGATGCTCAACGGCTGCACTATTTGAAGACTAATTTAAGTGGTGAAGCGGAGCGATTACTGAGGAACACTGCCATCACCGATGGTAATTTTGAAAGCGCTTGGGCAACTCTGGTGAAGCGTTACCAGAACGTAAGATGGTTAAAGGATAACCAATTCAGATTGCTTTTCGACCAACCAAAGCTTGCGCAAGAATCGTCCGATGGCCTAAAACTTCTCTTAGACACCACAAATGAGGCAAGGCTGTCTCTAAAACATCTAGGGGTCGCAGTAAAATCTTGGGAAGATGTTCTAATATACCATACCGTGCAGAAACTACCGCGGATTACTCGAGGACAATGGGAATCTAACATAGCTTCTTATGTGGACTATCCGACTTACAGCGTACTGGAAGACTTCTTGTTGATGAGGGCAAGAACCTTAGAAGTGATGGGCCCATCCACAACAGAGTTATCGCAACCAAGATCAAAGAGGCACACACAAGGTACAGTTCGCGCATTCAATTCAACTATTGGCAAATGTCCCATGTGCCGGGCCTCACATCCCATCAAAGATTGTGACAAGTTCAAGGCATTGAATCCGAACCAAAGACAGGAGGTCGTTCGGAGAAATAAACTATGTTTCAACTGCCTTTCAGATGCACATACCATACGAACCTGCACTAGCATGTTCACGTGTTGGACATGCAAGAAGAAGCATCATTCGTTGCTGCACAAACCTGACTCTGCCAACCAAATGAATGCTCATGAACCCCGTTCAACGGTGGATAGCCAGTCACCATCTCCATCCAGTTCCTCTTCCACTCAACACGCAACAACGAACCAGGCGCAGCATTCTACATCCCCCTCTAGGACAACTTCGGCACATAATACGTACGTAGCCGAAAACCATAAGGTACAATCAGTCCTTCTGGCTACTGCATTAGTGAAGGTCTTCCCAACTAGTGGGCAACCTGTGCTGCTGCGAGCATTATTAGATCCTGGAGCAGAAGCTTCGTTCATTTCTGAGCCTGCCGTACAATTTTTAAGGCTCAAAATGGAGAAAATTCACACTAACATCCGAGGCGTTGGAGAAAACAATACGAGTGTATCCAAGCATGCGGTGTCAGTAACAATACATTCGAATGTGAATAAAGACTTCAACATTCAGCTGAGGGCTTTGGTCTTACCCAAACTTACGGCTATGCTCCCGACGCAAGATATATCCTGTGATAACTGGACTCATATCCAAGACATTCGACTTGCCGACCCATCGTTTAGTAAACCAGGTGAGGTCGACATGTTACTTGGTAGCGATGTATATCCAGCTATTATTCAAGAAGGGATTATCAAGGGACCACCGGGAACCCCTATGGCCCAGAAAACAGAACTTGGCTGGGTACTTTCGGGCGGAGTCAATTTCAAGGTCCCACCAACAGTGACATCGCTACATACAACCATTGAGACCCAATGGGGAAAGTGTTTCGATACGATTCATACAGCAGTGCAGTATTCAGCCGATGATCCTCCTGGTCAGCGAATTGTTCTTCTTATGAAAAACCTAACTACGCAACCTGTCTTCCTCAATCAAATGCCAATTCCAGTTCAACAAAAACTAAACCACAATGCAGTTGCTGATGGGCAACAGGCGCCGTCACAGCATATGCAGCAGCAATTACATTCGAGGGGAAATCATTATGAAGTTGATGTCGGTTCTCAAATAGCGACGACAACTCATGGCCGTAATATACCTTCATCAAACCAAGGTTGGGTTCAACGACGTCGACGGAGGAATTACCAATCAAGTCATGGAAGCCATAGATCAAATTCTAAGGTAACCACTAATACTGGTGGACGAATTTCCACGGACCAGTATCAAGGGAACAATACAAAGAATTCTGGACTTAAAAGAAATTCAGCGAAGTCCAGCAATTCAAAGAACGCAGCGACTTCCTCTGGTCATCAAGGCCAACAAGGTTATCCCTATGGCTGTCATCATAGGAAACACCGAAGTGATCATTCTGGACACCATCACTCGACAAATGGATCGAATTCACCGTCAAGCAATACTGGCAACACAAATGTTAATCGCCGCCGAGAGAATCGCCCAAGGCCAGACAGTGGCATTAGCGGCGTAAGTGCGACACAGCCTCAACTGCAACAGCATCAGCCACAGCAATCACGTCGGATTCTGAACGCAGATGGTCCTATGCAGTTGGTGAATACCTTAACCTTTCGAGCCTCAAAACGGGCTAACCGTCCGCAGCAGATGGCGAACGTAAAAGCGGTCAAGAACAACATCACACCACGGGCTATGGCCAAATTAAGTGGATGCCACGCTGAATCAGCAGCCTCATCTAGGGCATCTCGATCTGTTATAGACAACAACATTCAAAGGCAAGGTATAGTTGCACAACCACAAGGGTTTCAACTTAATTACAACCACATCGCTCGAAAACAAAGGCCAACTAGTCGCCAGGGTCCGATCTGTCCACAGCTGCCAACGCAGTTTCAACAGGAGTTAACGGATGTCAACCGACTCCAGAAGCTTAACATTAACTACTGGCACAGGACAAATATTCAACAGAGAGCTGCCGCGCCGGATGCAGCAAATATCGTCTGTCAGGCACCTCCTCCACAACATGTCGGCGAGTTACAAATGTCGACAACTGCACCTGTTATGCCAGCCCAGAACATCCGATTGTCTGGCATGGCTTCATCAACAGTCTTGCTTCAACCCCAAACGGTTCAATCAGTAACCCCTGAACCGGTTAGAATTGCTACGCCAGTTGGTCTACGAAAGGTGAAGCCAAATTCACAACACACCAGCAATAGCAAACCAGCGAATGTGTTCCACAATCGCCAACAGAGACACACGAGAACCCCATACACAAGGTTAGATGGCGGAATCCTCAACAGCGTGTAGGGAATAGGAAAACAACTGCCCCTACTGTGGATGTATCAACACAGTATCTAAGTGATGCCCACAACAACAACAATGACGGCATACCTCGAACTAAAGCGTATGCCAATTCTGTTAATGATTTAACAGCCATTACATTTGTCAACAATAGCTACAATGCTACTACTCAAAGGCCAATGGGGCCTTCTGTCACAAACACACACACACACACGAACACTGATAACTCAAAATATGAATTACGTTCAACATAACTATTACTCAATAACAAATTACATTTAATTTTACCCCAATAACACTAATAATTGCCACCCCTCTGCCCATCCAACGTTCACGCTGATGAACAGCATAAGTGATGGCGGGGACCCTTGATAACACCTAATGATGTTTTTTGATATACACAAAGTTGAAGCCTAGGTCAAGCATATCCGTGCTGATCTCATCGTCGGAACCAGAGCAACAACCCTTTGCCTAAGTATCTTCGCCGGCCCGGCAAGATGTTGCAGCACTAGGCAGCAACAGCCAACAATAACGTCCAGATGAATCAGTTCATCCAATGAGAAAATTTACAATCAAGTCAGTTGCCATCAGCACATACCAAACTCACCTCGTAGCAGTCATTACCACCAGAAGGTATGCAACAAAGATCGGTCGCACAGGTTGTCGTTCGTGCTAAAGTGTTCCCCTGGTATTCAAATGCACTCAAAATAAGGTGACATTCTAAGCAGCGGGAATTGACAAAGCAATGATTCTATAGAACAGTTCATTTTGCCTATGAAAAGTTCCTGTTGAAATACGGTGTTGTTGATCGGTAAAATCTGCTGTTTCAGAAGAAGAACGAAAAAATGATCGGATCGAGACTGCATATAAAGGGGCTTTACAATACAGTTTTTTGGCTTTTTCTTTTTGCTTTGTGTGTTCTGCTGAAGTTTTCGCTGAATTTGAGTTTTTATTTTGTTTAAATTGTGAAACGATTAATAGACTAAGAAATGTACTGAATTTATGCTGGTTCGAATAATAAAATTCAAGAAATTGTAGTTCCAATCTCGCCATCTTCTTTCAATTTTGTCAGTGGTATTTGAAGACGAATACGAGTTCCGGTGCGTTGAGTGTGACCTTTGCTGTTCCGGTCCTTGCTCTTTTACTTGGCTATTCCCAGTTGGCGAAACACAACTGGCGAATTAACAATTTACAACTTTTGAACACGTAAATCAGTAATTAATTGTGTGAACACTATCGTGCGGTTTATTCGAAAACCATTTAAATAAAACAGTAAACATTTACACGTGAATCAGTGCGTGCGCGTGTAACAAAATTAATTATTTAAAAAACAACGAGCAGAATCAATCCTGCCACCAGTGCCATCCAAAAGGAAGAACATCGGGATCTAGAAGGCAACCAACGTGGGACAACCAACGTGGAAACACCAACGTGGAAAGAATTGCGACACCAGAGCGTTTGGCTAGAGCCAAGAACGTGGTAAAAACTTCAGGTGAGTCACTAGTGTTAAGGATTGTTAAAGAGCTACTAGAAATATTATTAAAAATAAAGAGCTACTAGAAATATTATTAAAAATAAAGAGCTTTCAATTGTTGTGTTTTACCTCTTGGCCCTTTCCGTATTGTTCTTTATTTGTGCATAACTTGCGTCCACCAAATTAGTCTCGTCGTGATTTTGTCCTCCTCTATTACTTCCTTCTTTCCTTAAGTGTACAAAATTCCTTCTACTCGTGTATAGCCTATTTTTTTCTAACTCGTGTCGCGGTATTTAATTTCGTATAAAATGGCAGAAGCTCAAATTAAGGCATTAATCAGCAAGCGGGCTGGTGCCAAACGATCCCTGACCAATTGCATGAACTTCTCAGACAAGTTCAACCCCGCAACCGATTTTCCCGCCCTTGAAAAGCGTTTCTCGGACATGGAAGAGATTCGCGAGAAGTTTTTATGGTGTCAGGAAGCTCTGGAAGGTTTGCTAGAGCCTTCTGACGAACTTTTGGAGCAGAGCAACGCCTTTGAAGATTCGTACTACAAGACGTATGGTATTGCAACAGAACTTCTAGCCGATCGCGCAAGAAAAACTGTTCCGGAATCAATTGTAGTGACTGAGCCAGCATATGCGGCCGAGGTTGATAACAAGGATATCACCCACGATCGCAACTCTCTCGGTCCTCCACCGTTTCCATCAAATTCCTCATTTTCACCCATTTCCGGTGCCCCTGGCGTACCAGAAAGCCCAAAACCAACGGTGGATAAGGCACAAGACTTGGAAAGCCTAAGTCAGCAATTAATTTCGAAATTGTCCCATAACCTAATCGAAAATTTTCAATCCTACCAGTTGCCAACCATATCGTTGCCGTCGTTTGAAGGTTCGTATGAATCCTGGCTACGATCGCGCCGGTCAAAAAATTATTTTACCTAAAAGGCTGCCTGAAAGGGGAAGCGGCTAAGGTTATCGCATCCATCGAGTCCTCCGATGCTAACTATCAGGTCGCTTGTGAGCTCTTGAAAGAGAGGTACGACAATCGAAAAAACATCAGCGAATGTCACATTAAGGCTATTATCGATATGCCTTCAATAACTAGGGATTTCTCTTTCCAATCTTTCGTGGATGAGTTACAAAAACACTTGCGCGCATTACAAGCTCTAAATGAACCCGTTGAGTATTGGGACACCATGTTAATCGTCCTCCTTCGTGAAAAACTTAATCCATCCGCCCGGGAGCGATGGGAAGACTGTAGCAGCAGTATGGCTAAACCCACCATAAAAAACTTCATCGATTTCATCAAAAGAAGAGCTCAAGTAGAAGGCTCTCGAGCAAAAGCCAATTCTAGCGTACCATCGGAAAAGTCCTTTACCCGTCGCAACCAGAGATCGCAGCAGACATTCGTGGCTACGACTCGGGGTTGTGTTCTCTGCAACGACACTAGCCATCAAATCTACGCTTGCGACAGGTTTAAGTCACTAACTCCGCAAGCGCATTTCGAAGCCGCCAAGACCGGCCAGTGGTGCATACAATGTCTAAGGAAAGGACATCGAGTGTCGGGCTGTAAGGCGCAGCCATGCAACAAGTGCAATCAACGTCACCACGCCTTGTTACATTTTGAAAAGGCAAATAGGACAAACACGGTTGCTTCACATTTCGCAGTTGACGGCACGAGCAGCCAGGCTCAAAGCACAACTCATGGAGTGTTAGCCACTGCCTTAGTTGATATTGTTAATAGTCAAGGCAGGAGCCAATTATGCCGCATATTCCTGGATGCAGGTTCTCAAGTGCATTTTATAACTCAGGAAACAGCGGATCGTCTAAACCTCGTCAAAAGACCGTCCAACGTTTACGTTTCAGGATTCGAGAAATAGTTTGCGAGGATCATTATGCTCTCCACACCATTAGACTTCCTGGTGGGAGATATCAAGTAAAATTGCCTTTCAACCAGAAAAAGACCACATTAGGCGAGTCTTATACTATGGCATGAAGAAGATTTTATGCTTTGGAGCGCAAACTCCAAGCCAAACCCGAAGTGCAGCGTGAGTATACTGCATTTCTAGATGAGTACCTGTCATTAGGACACATGTCACTTGCAGTGAATCAAGAGCCTAAAGGCTATTTCCTTCCTCATCATGCTGTGGTGAAGGAGAGCAGCCTAACCACCAAGATTCGGGTTGTTTTCGATGGTTCCGCAAAAACGACAACAGGTGTTTCATTAAATGACACCCTCATGGTAGGTCCCAAACTACAGGATGACTTATTTGAATTGCCCTCACGATTTCGTTTTCACATGTTCGTCCTCACGGCTGATATCGAAAAAATGTATCGGCAAGTTCAGGTAAATTCAGCCGATGCAGAGTATCAAAAAATTCTCTATCGACGCACTATGCGCGACCCCATACAGGTTTTCAAGCTCAACACTGCCACTTATGGAACAGCTTGCGCATCATATTTGGCCATAGAGACGCTGTTCAGACTAGCTGATGACGAAACGAACAACTTTCCCAAAGCTGCTCAAATATTGCGTAAGGATTTTTATGTAGACGGTCTACTCACAGGAGCGGATACTCTAACTGAGGCCATCCTGATCCGCGATGAACTCTTCGCACTACTCAAAAAAAGAGGATTCTGCTTGAGAAAATGGGCTTCGAGCCACCCAGCACTACTTATCAAGGAACAAGAACATCCTGACCATTCGCATATGTCTCTAGACCCAGACTCGGACATAAAGACCTTGGGCATACGCTGGAACTCTCGCAAGGACTATTTCTTTTATACTGTCAATATTGATAAGCTAAACAGCAGCACTAAAAGAGGCATACTGTCTCAAATTTCGAAATTGTTTGATCCGTTGGGACTCTTAGGCCCCATCGTGGTATATGCCAAGGTGCTGATTCAGCTACTATGGAAGGCGGGGGTTGCGTGGGACAAATCTGTCCCTATGGAAATCCATTCGGCATGGTCTGCTTACCAAGACCACTTAATCGAAAATCTCAAATTTCCTCGTGGGGTAACCATACCCAATACAGTTAATGTACAACTGCATGGATTTTGCGATGCCAGTGAAAAGGCTTATGGAGCTTGTTTCTATTTAAAATCCGTCGATCCTCAAGGCCAAGTGCACATCCGTTTGATTGCATACAAATCACGAGTTGCTCCTCTCAAACCCCTAACAATACCCAGATTGGAGCTCAGCGCAGCCGTGTTACTGACTCGTCTGCACAACAGCATACGAAAGAGCATTTCAAAGGAAATAGATGAGGTCTATTTCTGGTCTGATTCCACCATCGTACTGCACTGGATAAGCACTCTCGCGCACAAGCTAAAAACTTTCGTATCAAATCGTGTGTGCGAGATACAATCTAATGCATCCAGATGCTATTGGAATCACATCTCCTCCAAAGACAATCCTGCAGATCTCATTTCTCGTGGGCAGCTTCCTTCTGAGTTCGTGGAAGGTAGCCTTTGGTTTAATGGTCCATCATGGTTAAAGGATCAAGATTCGTCGTGGCCGAAGCAAGCTTTGGCCAAAATAGAAATTCCTGAATTGAAACCCGTGATACACACGGTCGCTTACATGTCGCTCGAAATTCGAAAGCAAGATATACTTGAGCGATGCAGTTCGTTTAGTAAGTTACAACGAATCATTGGATATGTACTCAGATTCGTTCACAATGCCAAAGGCATGTCTCGACGCAGTATTGGCCCATTACGAGTTGACGAGCTTTCATGCTCACACAACGTCATCATCAAACTCGTTCAATTGCAGACATTCAGGCGCGATATTGAAACATTGTCGGCCAACCAGCCACTCCCAGCATCAAACAAATTAATACCGCTGAATCCAATTTTGGACTCCGCCGGCATAGTACGTGTCGGAGGCAGGCTTGCGCGTTCGTCCTTATCCGAAGATCAACGTCACCCTATACTGTTGCCGTCGCATCATCATATCACGAAATTGATCATACAGGCAGAGCATATTAGGCTCAAGCACGCTGGCGTCCAAACTACCCTATATTCGGTGCGACAGCACTATTGGCCGATTAACGGCCGCAGCACAACTCGTCGCATCCTTCATAAGTGCATGCCCTGTTTTAAGGCCAAACTTATTCTCGCTGACTACCCTATGGGTACTCTACACAAACATCGAATTACATCTTCTCGCCCTTTTCTACGTGTCGGAGTCGATTATTGTGGACCTTTCTATATAAAAGAAAAGCGTCATCGTAACAAAAATCGGGTAAAGGTCTACGCAGCTGTATACGTTTGTCAAAGGCAGTGCATCTTGAGTTAGTTGGTGGATTATCCACTGAGGATTTTATCGCAAGCCTGAAGCGCTTCTTTTCGAGACGGGGAAAATCGGTCGAAATCCATTCGGATAATGGAACTAACTTTGTCGAGGCAAAAAAAGAGCTCCAACGGCACTACAAACGTTTTAATTCTAAGGAGCACCAAAATAATGTATCTAAATTTTGTGCTGGTCAAGGGATTGATTGGCACTTCATACCGCCAAGAACTCCTCATTTCGGAGGAATCTGGGAAGCTGCCGTTAAATCATTCAAACATCATTTGAATCGAACTGTAGGCAATGTATTACTTACATATGAACAATTGGAAACATATGTGACAGAAGTAGAAGCAATTTTAAATTCCCGTCCTATATCTCCTATGTCCTCAGATCCAAGTGACCTCGGACCATTAACTCCTGCTCATTTTCTAGTAGGTAGCCCTTTAACTTCCTTTCCACAAGTTGATTTCACAGATACACCCGGAAATCGCCTAACCGCCTGGCATCACGCTCAGCAAATGAAGCAGCATTTTTGGAAGCACTGGCATAAAGAATATTTGCACCAGCTCATACAATTCAGCCGCTCACGCCGTCCCGAGGTCCAGCTAAAGGAAGGAGTGTTAGTGCTCATCGCAGATGAAAACCTACCACCACTAAGATGGGCACTTGGTCGAGTCATGGCTACACACCCCGGCCAGGATGGAATTGTACGTATAGTCACTCTCCGTACAAAAGGCGGCATATATGATCGTTGCGTCAAAAGACTATGCCCTCTACCCATCGACGAAAATACAGGAGCCGGAAACACCACATCAGTTTTGAACCAGACGCTTCAAGGCGGGAGGCATGTCGCATCTCGCTCCACAAAATAGCGTAAAGAACATTAACTGCCGACAAAATTCGACCAGACAATATCATCAACATTGTATTGGCACCTTAACTTTCAATAGTACGCCACAGCATTCGTCGAGTTTCATCCAGCTATCGTTCTGGAAGGAATAGCCCCGCCTACTTCCGCTCATCAAAGGATCAAGATGGCGGTCATTAAGGATTCTTGTCGCTGAAGATCCCTTTTCAACTCTACCACTTCGTCGTCGCACACGAGCAGGGCACAACGTTTTCGTTTCGTCTCTCAACGCTAGTTTTGTTATTTTCGTTGTCGTTTGAGACTTTTCATTGTCATTCATTCCTGCTTTTGAATATTTGTTCGTTTCGAAAATAAATTATTGTGTCGTTTGTCGAATCGAAAATAAAATAAAATCAAGTGTCGTACATTAAACATTTTCGTTTAGTTATTTGGTCGTCGTTCGTTTCGTTGAACTTTTTAAATTGCACGGTAAACGCACCGTGAACAAACTGTAAGAACAATCATTCCGTGGACTATCAGTGAGTGTGTAGCGTTTCCGCCAAACCCTACGGTCTACTTACCTGAAAACCCCCGATAACTACTACCCAACTCCTTTAAATTTGCTAATGCAACAGTATTAGTACCTAAAAATGCTGCACGCATTTAAGAGATCAAATCTATGATCTTTAAGTCCCTATAAAGAAAACTTACCTTCATGCATTCTCTTCGCATACCATTGCTCCTTAAGATTTCTTTATTAACTTACCAGGAATTTCCAATCAATTTCATTCATCTTCGTCGCCAGTCAAATTTCCTTAGAGGAATTCCGGTAAACAAATAATTAGATTTACATACATTTGTAACCTTCATGACAGGGACCATAAATATCGCGCCACCTATTTTCTCAGTCGCGTCATATAACTTTTCATACACATTGCCTGGCAACCTTTTTGGTTTTCTTATCAATAAACAACCAAAGCAGCTGCATATAATTAGCGCAATAGACGCCGAAACCAAATTCTCCAGCGTTTCCTAATGCAAATATGAACCCGGTTTCTATTGCAGCCAGAGATGCCATAAACATCCAATTTGCTTTTAGCACCTTTTTCTCCTAACGTCGAAAATAGCGACGAGGCATCGTGTAAACAATGACCCGCATTACCAGCGGCGTATGTGGTCATTTTTCCGTATTGTCCTCACCGCCTGCCTCTTTTCGAACACATGCAACAGCATTGAATCTGTTCGATCGCGCACATATACCACTGCGCCACTAGTTACACCCTTAAGAGAAAAGTTTTTCTCTCTCTTCCTTTTCTTTTCCTTAGCGAAATCATCTCTGCATGAGATGACGATCGAGGAGTCTTATTCAAACCACTAACCGGAGCGGTCGTCGTCTACCTCCTTTAGCGTGTGCATCGGAGTGCACACGCCCCGGAGTCGTGTTCATACTTTTTACGCTGTCGAGTCGAGAGTCGCGTGCCACAAAAATGTATTCGGTTAGTGTAGTGTCCCATACAGAACAATTAAATAATAATTGCCTCCTCCGGTTGCTTTTTGCAAATTTGTTAAATATAAAGAATAAGGATCGTTCGAACATTAAATTCGTGTGTTTTATTCAAAGTGCTGGATGTGGTGAACAGTTTCTCTTCCTTTTAGTGAAGTGACAATTGGATGGAGGAGGAAGTGAACCGTGTGCCCGTGTTCGGCATAATACATCCTCCACCACATTGGTGACACGCGAAGAACTCGCGAACCTTCGCCCTGGAGTCAAATAAAAAAAACTAAAAGACCGGTACGAGCAGAGACCAGTGCTGCAAAAACAGACGGTGAGAGTTGTGAACAGTGACTATTCGGTGCTGCGACTGTGTCAGTGACAATCGGTGAGCAATTGTGGCGGCAATTGCCAAAAATCAATGAATGGGCAAACATCGCCCCAACGACAGGATCACCAAGCGACACACCAGCACCAGTTACCCCAACACATCACCAGACTAACAGCAGCACCAAACAGCCAAGGCTTTACCAACATCACCTGGCCGGAGCAGCACTCGCCTCAACAGCAACGGCCAGGATTTGGTAAGTTCCATATTCTCTATTCCTTTTTTTTCTGAACAGTGAGTCACGCAACACTACCAAGCAACCATGGCATGAGCAACTCATCATTCAAGGCTCCCAGAATGCAAGTAATCTCAGAAGCGGAATGAGATCACGATAATGGACCACCGAGGCATGTATGGTGCACTTAAACGATCGCAGTATCAGAAGGATCAGCGTACTACCGATGAAATACGGAAATTAACCGATAGCCGAAAATAAAATTTCAACACCTGCTCCACCACGAGAAAGCGAGCAAAAATGTGACATTCCGAGGAAATGTGTCTAAGTCATCGAAAAAAAGGAGAACTAGTATCCTGTTGGTCCATGGCTCTTGGAATTGTCTATCTTTGTTGTTTATGTGTGTTGCGTATTCCGCACATGCTACTTCGTGACTGCGGACGCGAGCAGATTTCCGATAGGTTCCGACCTATTCGGACGATAAACCTGTTGGCCCAAGTGACCCATAACAGGTCTTTTGACCACGCCGCACACCTTTGCCCTTGATGGCATCAAGCGGTAACAACTGTGTCCACCTTATCGACAAAAAGGCTCATACTATACCTGGAACAAGTCACCATGACAGTTCCCCCGATTTAATTACAGCGCCTCCCGAAGTGCGCAGGGCCAACTTGTTCGTCAAGTGTCCAGCCCTCCGCCCAGCATAGCACCATTCATTCGAGCACCCCTACAGCCCTACCTATTTTTCGTGACTACGTCACTGGGGGGGGGAGTACTGTAGCGGTGCCGCCAAACCCTACGGTCTACTTACCTGAAAACCCCCGATAACTACTACCCAACTCCTTTAAATTTGCTAATGCAACAGTATTAGTACCTAAAAATGCTGCACGCATTTAAGAGATCAAATCTATGATCTTTAAGTCCCTATAAAGAAAACTTACCTTCATGCATTCTCTTCGCATACCATTGCTCCTTAAGATTTCTTTATTAACTTACCAGGAATTTCCAATCAATTTCATTCATCTTCGTCGCCAGTCAAATTTCCTTAGAGGAATTCCGGTAAACAAATAATTAGATTTACATACATTTGTAACCTTCATGACAGGGACCATAAATATCGCGCCACCTATTTTCTCAGCCGCGTCATATAACTTTTCATACACATTGCCTGGCAACCTTTTTGGTTTTCTTATCAATAAACAACCAAAGCAGCTGCATATAATTAGCGCAATAGACGCCGAAACCAAATTCTCCAGCATTTCCTAATGCAAATATGAACCCGGTTTCTATTGCAGCCAGAGATGCCATAAACATCCAATTTGCTTTTAGCACCTTTTTCTCCTAACGTCGAAAATAGCGACGAGGCATCGTGTAAACAATGACCCGCATTACCAGCGGCGTATGTGGTCATTTTTCCCTATTGTCCTTACCGCCTGCCTCTTTTCGAACACATGCAACAGCATTGAATCTGTTCGATCGCGCACATATACCACTGCGCCACTAGTTACACCCTTAAGAGAAAAGTTTTTCTCTCTCTTCCTTTTCTTTTCCTTAGCGAAATCATCTCTGCATGAGATGACGATCGAGGAGTCTTATTCAAACCACTAACCGGAGCGGTCGTCGTCTACCTCCTTTAGCGTGTGCATCGGAGTGCACACGCCCCGGAGTCGTGTTCATACTTTTTACGCTGTCGAGTCGAGAGTCGCGTGCCACAAAAATGTATTCGGTTAGTGTAGTGTCCCATACAGAACAATTAAATAATAATTGCCTCCTCCGGTTGCTTTTTGCAAATTTGTTAAATATAAAGATAAAGGATCGTTCGAACATTAAATTCGTGTGTTTTATTCAAAGTGCTGGATGTGGTGAACAGTTTCTCTTCCTTTTAGTGAAGTGACAATTGGATGGAGGAGGAAGTGAACCGTGTGCCCGTGTTCGGCATAATACATCCTCCACCACAAGTGCTTAACTGAATCAGCGCCCGTGATTGGCGCACTAGTTAAAAGTAACCACATATATATGTGTACCTAATATTTAATAAAAGAGTGAAATGAAATAAAAATTCGTTGTAAGCTGTAATCATAATAGAAGCAATTAAAGATAAACATTAAACTTAAATTGTATGTATGTGTAAAATAAAAATAGCGTTTTATTTAAAGTGGGTGGAAAAAGAAACCTTACATTGGCGCAGCCGGTAGGATCAAGGAAGCCCGAGTTCAATACTTGTAAGCGCTTGAAAAGCCTTGTTCTGTACGATAAAAAAGAAACGAACGTACTGGGCAAGACACCTTTCCCCTGCGTCCGGAGCTGAGTCTGGCTTCGGAGGTACATTTCATAAACCTACGTACGGCAACATCGTATAAAATAAAATAAAACAATTATAATAATAAAATAAATGAATTAACAAAAAAGCTCAGAATACCATATTAAAAAACACATAAAAGCACACTCACAGAAAACATACACGAACCAAATTAAAACAAATAAAAATAAAAAAAAAACAATTTATAAAAAGACGCAGCAGTTAGAACAGCAGCTGAGAAACAAAGAATCGCATCAACCAACACCAAATGACATAAACAGTTTCAACTGGAGCAGCGGATGATCAACAAAGAAATTGCCTCAAATAACAACAGATAACATTAACTCTACAAAAAGATTAGTAATTTAAATTTTCCTTTTTTCAAAAATTTTTTTTCCTTACCTCAATAAGTGTAAAGACAAAATTAGACAGAATTAAAACCGTATCTACTTATATTTAATAATAAACCCAAAAAGGGAAAAGACCATAGAGTCAATTGTCATTTACCAAAGCCATAGGAATAATTCGCTTGGATTAACTATAGTGAACTTTTCTCTCTTATAATTAATCACTTGATGACAACATACCTTTATCTTATCATTAAGCTACTTACAATTTACCAAAATGTAACACTCAACATTACTCTAAGCAAAACAAAAAAAAAAAACAAAAAAACAAAAAGAAAAAAAATCACATAACGAAATCAACTATCATTCTGCTATTGTTTCTAAAATCCGTCACCTCTATAATTGTTCATATGGTGTGATCGTATTCTTTGGGAAGTACTTCCACTCCAAGACAATAAGATATATATAAAAGAATAAAAACCTATAACTGCTTTTAAAATCTGTGTCTATATTTGTCCGTATATTTCTGGTGTATTAAATAAAGTCGTTGTACTATTTGGGAAGTATTTCCACTGTCAGCAAATAAATCACGATATCCGTGATTGTTGGCGACTAAGGGAGGGAAAAAGGATTTTGCACATAAGACAGATTTGCGACTTCTGTGGCCAACAGGGCCACAACCTAGGATCCTGTCAGCAAAAGCTGAAATGGGAATCGCGAATTCAATGCCAATTTTTTAAAAATTCTCCCCCTTCAGAACAAGACAGAAGTAGGCCAAAACACTCCGTGGCAAATAGGAGCTACCCCATTAGAACTCCATGTTCGCCAATAACCAGCGTCCCAACTCTCCAGCTAGCGATAGATGTAGGTGTTAAGAATAACACAACTCTAGTAGTGGACATCGGCGCTGAGATAAGTCTGATCACCAAAAGTAGCCTCAAGGAATCAGACGTTAAGATTAATCGGCGAGAAGCTTGCACCTTATTTGGAAGTATCCGAACCTTGGGAAGCTGCAAGGTGAACTTCCAAGTAAAAGGTAGGTCTAAACTCCCATGCAAATTTCAAGTAGTGAGCAGTATGCCCGATCTACCAGAAGACGGACTACTTGGAAACGACTTCCTGTCGAGAAATTGCAATGTGGAAGGCCCCAAACAGTGCATCACATTTCCTCGAACGGAAATGAACCTGTAGTGCTCCCGAAGCCCTACCATCCTCCCACAATCCCAATATACCCATTTCCATATTATATATCTATTTCATATACTAGATTTATCCACATGTTAATCTAAACCCACTTCTCAGATATATCCCATCCATTATCCCATTTTCCCATACAATATACATATCCCACTATTATCCCATTTTCCTAATCGAATTACCTAAAATCGTCATCCTACATGCATAGCAGCTGCAATTGCGGTTGTCTAATATAACGATCCCAGAATCGTTACCAAGCAAATATAGCAGCTGCTCGATTGTGATTGGCGAAAGGACACTCACGCGTTGCTGGTTTTCAGGTACCTGGAGAGGAAGATGACCCTTTTTCCCCAGGTTCGACTTCGTTCATCAAAGAAACTGAACAAAAGAAAATGTAAAAGAGAGACTTTGTACCTTTGCCAGTAGGCAAATTTTACCATTCCAGGCAGTCGAAAAATAACCACGGGAGAATAAAGCGAAACCGCTCCTCGGAGTTAAGAATGTAATTTTCCTTTTTGAAGTACTTTGTGTTTTTGCCAAACTACTGGCGAGAGTGTGCCAGTTTTGTGTAACCTTTTTTTCTTTCTCTTCAATCTATAATAAACAAACAGTAAAATTTTGAATAAAAAGTTTTTTTTTGCGTGTTTTTTGCGGTAATTATCACAACCGAAAAAGTCCCCACTCTTCCCTCGGTCGTGTCGAGGAAGCACGGTCGGCAGACGTCAGAACATCTCCAACGGTATTTAGTGTGCCGATCAAATTCTCAACTGTTGAGAAAAAGGCACCTGAAAACAAATACCATAAAGGAAAAGAGGAGCAACCCGAAAATAAAGGCAAAACTTTTAGGTTAAATTTTAACCATAAGAAGAGGAACCCTAAGGAGTCCAGAGGCCATAACAAAGGTATTAGTCGAAGAACTGACACATCACCAATAAATACATTAAACTCGTGTACTAGCTCTTCTCAAAATGAGCAAGACGATGAGTTAATGAAAAAGCCCGTAACACCCGAACAAATAACAAACCTCCATGAGATTGCTACTGTACGCAGGGTTTACCACAATTCCCCTTCCGGTGGACATCAGAGCGTCACCAAATCGTATAATAAAATACGACAAAGGTACTGGTGGTGATCCATGCTCTCCGATATTAGGAGATATAAGAAGCAGGGTGAGGAATGCCGTTCGCTGAAGGCAACCACATGCTCCGAAAGTGAAACGAAACCACAATCGTTTCATGTGGGAAACATGGTGTTAATGTTCTCATTACAGCAGTAACTGGGCCGGGCAATACTGTGGCGGTTCGTTCAAACGCCACTACTTACCTGTTCATTTGCCACCAGGTAACCGTTTCCTCACGCGCCCTACATCAGGAAAAGAGGTACTTACTTTGGCATGGTTGCCAGCTAACATCTGGGGGCTGTGTATCTATGATGTCCACAGGCGCAAGAATACACCAGCAACAATAAGTGCGTAACGCAAAGGCATAGCCGTATTAGACGCACCAAGTTTCTTGGAAACAAGTTGGCTGCACCATCATGGGACCATCATAATTCGAACCAAAGGGGCACCTTAAATATGGCCTACAAAAACAGCATCCGTGGATTGTCGCCGCACTGAATTTCCTCGTAAGTGATATCGAGCGCACAGTGCCACAGGAAACACCCGGTGTTACTTCATTCAAATATTTTTTGTCTCGTCGCGCAGGTGTGCGACGTATTCCAGCGCACAACAAGTCACCCAAGCTAATGATCATCGGTGATTTGCCCGCCAATACTGCGCTTGTGTATTAAAAGGCAAAATGAAATAAACCACACCATACATCCATGGGTGTGGAGTTACCACCGGCGTCGTTGCGACGCACAGCCATCGCTGTACAAACAGCAGCACCGTGATGTGCTTGGCCGCTATGATGCAGCACAGAATTCAAGGCAGCTGTGATTACACACACTTGACTGTGGTACAGCGTAAATCGGAAGATGCCGATGATCCTCGTGCTGGTCGGCTGCCAGCGAACGAGTGTGGGAGTGTTGGTAAAAGAGATCAACCCCTATGGATAGTGCACGTCCATGGGAGTTGACTCGACAGTCTAAATCTGGTGGTCGCTTGGGTAATGTCATAGCGAGTAAAGTTTTTTATGTTTCGGTGTTTTTGATGTTTCAGTGCAAATTAAATTTCTTATTGTTGGAGAACGTTTAAATACTTAGTGTAAAACAAAGTTAAGCTCCCTAGTGCTAAGCAAATTAAATTTCTTATTGTTGGAGAACGTTTAAATACTTAACATTTAAATACTTAGTGTAAAACAAAGTTAAGCTACCTAGTGTTAAGCAAATTAAATTACTTATTGTTGGAGAACATTTAAATACTTAGTGTAAAACAAAGTTAAGCTACCTAGTACTAAGCAAATTAAATTACTTATTGTTGGAGAACATTTAAATTTAACTACTTAGTGTAAAGAAGCGTTAACCTACCTACCACTAAAACAAATGGAGTGAACCTATTATGTTTTGTTTTTTTTTTTTGTACCAAAGAAGTGTTTAAAAGGTGAAGTAATAAAATCAATTAAACGCATAAAAGAAAGGTGTTTATGTTTATTTTTGTTGGATGGGATTGCCGCTTCGTGAAGCGATCAGAACAATTGCGACAGCAGCGGATACCCATTTACCACAATACGACCATCAAAGTTGGTCAAAAGTCAATAATAGTTCACAACATAAGACTGAAGCCCTATTTCTAGATCCCACCCTCAACATGTTCCCAAACTTCTTCCCACTATCAATCCGAAAATAATAAACTATCCCCAAGGTGCATTGCAAATTTAAAATCTTCAGACCACTTAGTCCAAATTGAAAATAATAAATACGCAAAATAAATACGTAATATGGATAAAGATAGATGACAGAAACAAATGTCGAAGTACAATTAAAAAATACTCTAAATTTTCAAAAAAAATCTTTCTAAAGAAAAAAAAAAAACTAAATAAAAAAAAAAAAAAACAAGAAATGACATGAAGTAATTACTAATATTGAACTACACGTTCAATTTGCCCATATTGAATTTATTTTGAATCCAAGACGTGACCATATGTTCAATACGCAGAATCCCCTGGATCCAAATCTGTGAACCAGATGACCAACTTTCAAGTAAAGTTGTTGAGATTCATAAATTGCACGTCTGCAATTTTATGATCCTTCAAAGGTTTGTTTACCCAAACCATTTCCCACAAGGAACATCCTTTCTCATTCGCCTAAACAATAACAACATAGAGAATCACAAAGGTGCATTAGCAAGATTCACTATTGATTTTTCTCTTTGTATTGCCTATCGATTCCCCACGGAAGAGATCCTTGCCCATTAGACTAAAGAAAACAACAGGCACCATAAAATGAACTGCACATTCGGCTAAACCATAACAACACAAAAAAGGGAATCAGAAATGTGCATTAACATCATGCACTATTGATTTTTCATTTGTGTTTGATCTACCGAAAAAATGATCTGGCGGGAAAAAGGAGAGATTCTTTTTTTCTCCTGCCGGAGGAAACAAAAGATTTCCATCCAAAGGAAAAAATGAGAAAACCACTAGAGATGGTTGGTTTTTGGATCTCGATCGAGACGGTGAGATAGTAGAGTTGGTTCTAGTCAATTGCTCAAGGCGGCCACGGGGTTTTTGCTTCTAAGATAGTGTATCAATGAATAACAGTGTAGTAAACTGAAAAGTCTTAAAATAAAGTTTTTGCTTATAAGATAGTGTATCAATGAACAACAGTGTAATAAACGCTAACGTCTCAAAATAAAGTTTTTGCTTCTAAGATAGTGTATCAACGAACAGTGTACTAAACTAAAAACTTTTACTAAAATATAGTTTTGAAGATAAGTTGAATTAAATAAAGAACCATAACATTAACAATTACGCTTTAAATAAAAGTTTGAAATGAAGAAACAGTGTTTTATTTGAAGTGTGTCTGGTGCTCAAACGATGCAAAAATAATCATTACAGGCAAATGAGGTTCTGAACATGTATGGTACCCCCTTTTTTGGGACGAGATAAAAAACAATCTCATCCTCCACTACTCGGACAAACGTACGGAAACATCCCTTATTAGGGATCTACAGAGTACAAATCAATGGGATAAAACAATTGTATGTATCAGGCCTCTTTTGACCTGATTTTTATGTTCGCTGGGCTTAACTTTAAAATCCCTACTGTACACTAGGGTGTAACACCCTTAGTGTGATATTTGTGTTTAATGTCCGGGCGTAACGCCACTAAACATTTAATAAAAATGGTTCTGAGTATTTGGGCGCAACGCCACTAAATATTTCATAGGATACCACTAAAAGAAAGGGCCTGAAAAAGAAAGTTAATTAGCCGAGAACTCGCCAAAGATTGGTTGCATTCAAAATGTGTTGTATGGAGATGCTGCGGCTATTGGGTTATCATGCTTTTGTACATGATAATGGCTGAGATGTGGCATTGAACGGTCGTCAATTGGCGGCATCTGGCTCAGCGTGCTATCGTAATTATAGGATGGCTGGGCCGTGGCATAAAAAAGATACTGATTGGACAAGACAGCGATTTCGAACAAATGGCGCCGTATGTCCTCACAAACATCCTCCCCCCGTTGAATAATAATTCAACCCTGAAGTATGAGTGGAGGGGTAATCTGGAACGCTGTCCATTCGACGTCGTTTGTAGGGGGAATCTTCTGGGTTGGGTGATTCCTCTGCTGTGTGTGCTGGGCGAGAGGAATCACTGGTACTCTCGCATTCGATTGGTAATGGTGCTAGGCGATGAATGGGTCTCCGAACCACTCCGGAAGATGTTCGCACGTCCACTACTCGAATCAGTCCGTCATCCCCTGGGTGTGTGCTGATTACTCGGCCGAGCTTCCATCGCAAAGGTGGAGTGTTGTCTTCTTGCATGATGACCATTGTCCCATATTTCAACTGTGTGACCAATTTCCAGCGTGTGGGTAATTTCACGTTTAGCGGAACAGCGTGAGCATCCACATGTGCGGTCAGAGGTTCTCCAATGAGAAGATGTCCTGAGGTGAGTGCCGATAAATCGTTTGGGTTATCGGACACTGGTGTCAGAGGCCTGGAGTTCAAAATGGCTTCTACCTCTGTGATGACGGTTTGCAATTCCTCCTATGTGAGGATTATGCAACCTAGAGACAGTTTGCCGACCTGTTCGGAGAAATGGTGCACAAACAGCCATTAAGCAATTGTCAGAAGATGTGGTATTTAAAAACCAATCTGACCGGAGAAGCCGAAAAATTGGTCCGACATTTTACCACATCGAACGACCAGTACGACGCGGCATGGCAAATGCTGCAAAATCGGTTCGAGAACCACAGATTGCTGGTTGGATCTCTAATCAACAAACTTTTGTCCCAGCCATCACATTCAACAACTGGGTCGAATTGTGCGCACATAAAGGCCCTACATGACACTACTCAGGAATGTCTTCTAGGTTTGAAGAACCTTAACATCGACACCATCAGTTGGGATGCTCTCTTGGGGAACATATTGTTGCAAAAATTGGATCGCAACACCCATTCCCTGTTCGAGCAAGGTCTGGCAAAACCAAAAGAGATCCCATCCATCAAGCAGCTGTTGGCATTTCTGGAAGTGCGTTTCCAATCCCTGGAAGCAATCGGGTCCAAGGAGCATAAGAAGGATGAGCACAAATCCCGAAACATGGAAAGGCACATGCCCTCTATCAATGTCAGCAATTCCAACAACTGACAACGGATCAGAGGGTGGACATCGTGGGCAAAGCAAGGCTGTGTCGGAACTGTCTTCAACAAGGACATTTTGCAGACAGATGTATGAAAACACGATGCAAGGAGTGCAATCAGAAGCACAACACGTTGTTGCACCCTCAAAACAACATAGCACGAGCTTCGATCTCGGAATCGAGTCCCCAATTTCAGGGCAAGGACAAACCACAATCGGTGTCGTTGGGAGCATCCACAGTGAGCGCATCCGTCAACAGGCTGACACTCCTTGGTATAGCTCGGGTGAGACTGACAAGCAGCAATGGCCGAACCATCGAATGCCGCGCCATCTTGGACTCCGGCTCACAAATCAATTTAATCAGTGAGCGAGTCATCAAGAGACTAACCTTAGTCACAAGGCCCACTCAGTTAACCATACACGGCATCGGGGATGTACCCCAAACTACCCAGCGACGCGTGAATATGGAGCTTACGGCCACAACAACAAAGTTCTCCACTCGACTCGAGGCGTATGTCATCAACACGATTAGCTCGCCTCAGCCAAGTCAGGAAATAGACATTTCGACTTGGAAACTACCGATGAATGTGCAGTTAGCAGATCCAAACTTCAAACACCCAGGCAGGGTCGATGTCCTGCTGGGAGCTGAGCATTTCTTTTCGCTATTATCCGTTGGTCAAATCAAACTGGGACCAACACTTCCAGTGCTCCAGAATACCCGCCTTGGCTGGATTGTCGCCGGACCAACCCATCAACATCCAGTGGCATCAGCAACTTGTGGTGTGTGTACCACCGACGACGAGGAAGACATCAAAAGGGCCATCCAAAAATTCTGGGAACTGCATAATCCGGCGGACGAACAAGAACGTCGACTCTCACTTAAGGAGCAACAATGTGAGACGTTGTTTCGGCAACACTGCATACGAGATTCTGTGGGCCGCTTTACTGTTGGGCTACCGTTTGCCAGCGACCCACAAATGCTGGGAGACTCCAAGGAACTAGCACGAAATCGGTTCCTGTCCTTAGAACGACGTTTGGAAAGGAACCCAGAGATATACGACCAATACAGGCCATTTATGACGAAATATTTCGAATTGGGACACATGGAACCAATAGATACGATGAAGGTCCCATCGCCACACTATTTCATCCCACACCATCACGTTTTGAAACCAGACAGCTCCACTACATGACTACGAGTGGTATTTGATGCATTGGCAAAGACAACCACTAATACGTCGTTGAACGACATCCTACATCCCGGACCAGCTCTACAGGAGGACTTGTTTGCCGTGCTGCTCCGACTTAGACTCCCACGATACGTTTTCACAGCAGACATCGAGAAGATGTATCGGCAGATCAGCATTCGACCCGCTGATAAACAATACCAGCTAATTTGGTGGCGGGCTAGTCGCGAACAAGCATTAAGATGTTACCAGCTCAATACGGTAACTTATGGCACGACTTCAGCACCGTACCTGGCCATCAAATGCCTACGTCAATTAGGGGAGGAAGCCTCACTTCATTTCCCACATGCAACAGAAGCCATAAAGAACAATTTTTACGTGGACGACGTTATGACTGGCTCCAACAGTCTGATCACAACAGGTGTGATACAGGAAGAATTGACGGTGCTATTGAGCCAAGGAGGTTTCAAATTGCGCAAGTGGTGTGCGAATCATCCGAAACTCTTGGAACATACTCCACCCACAGACCAGGAAGTCGAACTGGACTTCAGCAACAACGAGGATACCACCATCAAAACCTTAGGGTTAATATGGCTCCCAAAGGTGGACGAGTTTGTAGTCAGAGTTAACCTGCCACCCAGAGGGCGTTCATCAAAACGCACCGTAGCCTCCGATATTGCGCGGATATTCGACCCGCTAGGACTGATTGCGCCAGTAACAGTAATAGCAAAGAGATTCCTCCAGGAGTTGTGGGGATTACAGCAAGATTGGGATGCAGCGCTCCCAATGGAATTTCAAACCAGGTGGCTTCAGTTCCGCGAGAATCTCAAGACGATTGAGAGCCTAAAGGTTCAACGACATGTGTGCGGTGGAGCAGTCACCAAAGATCTTCAACTGCGTGTGTTTGCAGACGCCAGCAGTGCAGCAGAGTTGGCAGCCACTCTGTATGGAAAGGTGCAGCAGCACCTAAGACCGGATAACATCCCGTCCTATCTTTGGACGGACTCAGAGATCGTGTTAGCATGGATCCATTCAACAGCGGCTGAATTCCAAACATTCGTAGCAACACGGTGTGCTTGCACAATGGCGGCATGTACGGTCTAGGGATAACCCAGCCGATCCGCTATCAAGAGGAGTAGATCCGGACAAACTAAGTACATGCGCTATCTGGTTCCACGGTCCATTCTTCTTACATGGAGACGAGAAGCATTGGCCGCCCGCATATGTCAGGAACAAGGATTGTGAAGTGGAGCGTAAACGCACAGCCACAGTCGCTTTGACAATGAAGGCGGACGACCAGACGATCGACATCATCAACCATGGGAACACTTTCCAGCGATTACAACGTATTGTGGCATATATACTGGGTTTTGGAACTCCGACCCAGTGACGAAGCCGTGTCTTCGGGCTTTACAACCGACGGAGCTTGCCAACGCTCGAGTTAAGATCCTGCGCGCGATACAGGAAAAGGAATTGGAAGGTGGGATCAAACATATCCACCAACATGGAGAACCACCCCGATCAAGTCCCCTCATCGCCATGAATCCATTTCTTGACTCTGACGGTTTGCTAAGAGTAGGCGGGCGACTTGGATCATCCAACACATCATATGATTGCAGGCACCCCGTAATTTTACCACACACACATGCGCTCACAACCACTATCATACACGAGCTACATGTGGAACATCGACATATTGGCCCACAAGGTTTGCTCGCAGTGACGCGGCAAAATTATTGGCCAACTAAAGGAAAGAACCTCAGACGAACCACCGTACAGCACTGTGTGTTCTGCTCAAAAACTCGCCCAAAATTGTTGACACAGATCATGGGGAATCTACCCACCAGTCGAGTACAACCCGCTCGTCCATTTTCAAATGCGGGAGTCGATTTTTGTGGACCGTTCCAGACTCACTTTCACATCAGGGGTAAGCGACCCCAAAAGAGCTACATAGCTCTGTTCTGCTGCTTTGCGACAAAGGCGGTCCACCTGGAGTTGGTAACGGACCTTTCAGCAGAAGGGTTCATCGGCGCTCTCAAACGCTTTTCAGCGAGACGTGGAAACTGCTCCCACCTATACTGTGACAATGCTACTAATTTTGTAGGAGCGCGAAATCAACTGAGAGAGGTCGGAGAAATGTTAGCGTCAGAAGGAGCTATCAACAAAGTGACCTCATCTCTCAACTCCAAGGGAACACAATTTAATTTGATACCGGCTCGAGCCCCACATTTTGGAGTGACTGTGGGAGGCAGCGGTCAAATCCGCAAAGCACTTGATGCGATCAGCATTACACGCAGCGTCCCTCACATACGAGGAATTGGAAACCGTCATCACGGAGGTGGAAGCCATTTTGAACTGCAGGCCTCTGACACCAGTGTCCGGTAGCCCAAACGATTTATCAGCACTCAACCCAGGACATTTTCTCATTGGAGATACTCTAACCGCACATGTGGATGCTCACGCTGTTCCGCTAAACGTGAAATTACCCACACGCTGGAAATTGGTCACACAGGTGAAACGCCAATTTTGGAGACGATGGCATGTGGAATATTTACACCAGCTACAAGATCGAAGTAAGTGGAAGAAGCGAGTCCGCAACATTAATCCAGGGACAATGGTCATCATGCAAGAAGACAACACTACACCTTTGCGATGGAAGATCGGCCGAGTAATCAGCACACACCCAGGGGATGACGGCTTGATTCGAGTGGTAGACGTGCGAACAACCTCCACAGTGGTCGGAGACCCATTCATCGCCTAGCACCACTGCCAATCGACTACGAAAACACCAGTGACTCCTCTCTGCCAGCACCCACAGCAGATGAATCACCCAATCAAGAGGATTTCCCTTACAAACGACGCCGAATGGTCAACGATCAGTATCTTCGGCCCCCAGTCATGCTTCAGGGTTGAATTGTTATTCAACGGGGGGAGTATGGTTATGAGATCATGCGGCGCCATTTGTGCGGTGCCGTCGTTCGTCTCATTCATTACATTTTAATGCCACATCCCAGCCATTGTTATGTGTGTGAGAACCATTTGCCCAATTGCCGCCGTATTTGCATTCCATGCATTTGAATACCACATCCCAGCACAATTTATGACTGGGCAATAAATACACAGTTTATCGTCATGCCGCCATCACCATCAACAGGATCGGAATTTTCCCGCAACCGGAAAATTCCAATTTGCCATCAGCAAACATCTTCAACAGCAGAAGGTGCTAATTGAATTGCCGCCAACTCAAAAAGGGACCACCATCAATGTAATAGTTCTGTTTTTTTTTTTTTTTTAGTGCAAGAATGTGCGTCCTTTTTATCATTTGTTTTCTGTGCACACCAGTAATTGGCGTGTATCTTAAAAATGCCGATTGTCCTTCGACTCGAGTTATGTATGTATGTAAACAGGAATCCTGTCATCCTGTACTCAATATTGTAGATGTAAGAATATTACTGTAAATAATTTGTATGGTAAATAAAATCAGAATGCATCCGACAGTAACATCGAGTGATTCTCATTCTACAATTTTCAGGTCCTTCTCTTTTTGCGTTGAATTCTTGTAAGATATTTAGTGGCGTTCCGCCCGAATATTTTTCAGGATTCTCTTAAGGTACTTAGTGGCGTGGCGCCCGAGTATCACCCAAAAATATCACATTAAGGGTGTTACACCCCAGTGTACAATAGGGAATTTAAGGTTAGGTGCTTTAAAAAGGCATTTAAATATATATCAGGTCAAAAGAGGACTGATTCAACAGTTGGTAAAAAGCATAAAATGCACGGCGACACCGTCCCCTTAAATCCTATTCAAGGAAACATTTCCTATACGGAAAAAAGGACGGCGATCGTAAAAACACTCGCTGAACAACAATGCCCATAAGATACAAAATATCTTGGGCTCCGATGTTCACTAAAAAAGAAATTGCCAAGTCTGGGCACTGTGAGAAATCCCAGGTAATACTTAAGGGATTCCATACGGTTGCCGATCCAAGGTAAAATACCTTGGGATCAGATAAAGGATGCGCGGGCTCACAAAGGAGATCCTGAAATAAAGGATATTGAGTGCGATCATCGCACAAGGAACCTAACACGTTGGCTTGTGTTACCAAAAAAGAGGAAAAAAGGTTTTCCTGCGATCAAACGATCGGAAAAGGAAACGAGTTGGTTTTGAGTTGTGAATCGAGAGGGTCGTCCGCGAGAGTTGGTTTTTGCTAGTTGACCGGGACGGTCGGAGTTGGTACTAGACGATTAACCAAAGCGGTCACGGGGTTAACATTCATAAGTATAGTGTGTGGTTAATAACTAAAAACGTATTGATAAATATAACATTCATAAGTATAGTGTGTGGTTAATGAACAGAGAAGGTTTTAATAAATCATAAATGTGCGATTGTAATAAGAGTTGAATAAAAATAGTTTTAAACACCTTAAATGTAAATCGTTGTGTTTTTTTGATCCCCCTCGTCCGAGCCACCCTGAACGGGTACGAAGTTTCAACTTCAGAATCAGTAAGGACGTTATTCGGAAAAAATATCCAATATCGGACAAAACCTCGTAGCGGGCATTGACATTAACGTGATTTCCGTTGTTTTGATGTAAATTTGTGTGGCCACTCTTTTGCACCATCACCGCCGCCTTCTGACCCAGAGGAACGAAACTGCATCTCTCCCAAAGGAGCCGAATGCCGGATCATTTGCAGAATTTCCCCGGAGCTGGACCATGTGTTAAAGGACTACTTACGCCTAGAGCCAGTCAGGACGGAGACCAAAACCGGTAGGAAGTATAAAAAGGAGTACCTCCAACGCCACCTCAACGGGACAAACAGTAAGTCATATTGTAGCGTTCCACGAACGCACAATTCCACGCAGATAAGGTTCCTACCTTCAAAGAACTTACTTACCTGATAACGCAGCGCACGTGCCCACAGACGCGTGCCCCAAAGTCCCACCATAGGGCCTGCAACTCGCAGCCAACGTTGAGACCGACACCAAAAAGCAAGGAACTGAACGTCCCCAAAGCTTTTTAGGTCAAGCTCAACAATTATAACTCATCATGCCTGAAACAAAGGTATAAACATCCATGCGTTCTATTCCTAAAAAAAAAAAAAAAAACAATTCCCAAAATGCCATACATGCTGCCTGCGCCCAGGAACATCTCATCGAACCGGCAATTCCGAAATTCGATACAAAAGAATTGCTATCATCAAAGAATGAACCGATCAACGGATGCACGTGCGGGTAATCTAATGCAAGGACCACCCAAATCCGTTGAAAAACAGAAGGCAGCCACGACCTATCGCAATCGAATATATCTCAACGAGATATCCGATAATTTATGAGGAGTTAAGCCAACAGAGGCAATACTCCGGTCCCACGGCCATGCTAGAATTTCGCACCATTATAAAGATCTAATGGATTTCGATTCCGGGTACCAAGTTCAAATAAGACCCACGGACTGCACGTCAAAACAATCGCCGAATATCTCTGGTCTGGGCGCCAGATGTTCTGTGCAAACAGAAGGCCGTGGAAATGAAATTCTATCAGCGATAATAATGATGTATGCAAAGATGACTTTCCCCTTTCAGGAAACTACAAAATATCCCGGGGGATGTGATAACATGCTGCTAACAGAAATTCGGAAGTTCTGTTAGCAGGGCAAATAGGGAATATTTTCCGGATAGATACAGATACCAGTTTGAATCTGGGTATCTGTGTGAGCAGGATATTGTTGAGGTTTGAGATAGGCAGTCAGATTTTGATCGTCAACGCGACGAGGAGAATAGCGAGAGATCCAGATCGAGGAGGGATATATCAACGCCGCGCCATTACTTTAATTTTCGAGCGGTCCGCAAGCGTAGTTTCGCGAGATAACTTAAGTCCCTGTGTGCCATCGTAATAGTGTCGATTTTTCTTTGTGTGCAAGTTAACGCCTCCTTGCTTTGGTGTAGATGTGCTAAAACACCCAGTGATGAAATATTTGTAATTTAGCTAACGGAATGTAACGTTAAAAGAAAAGAACAATTAAAATAAAAATTGAAAGAAAACAAAGATTCGTGTGTTTTGTTTGACATTGCGTCCGCTCTGTGGTGTCCTTTGCCTTCCTGATGTGTGTGAAAAGTGTTCGGCGGGACACTTCCAACGAATTAGAGCTAAACAATTTAACTAAACAAATCCACTAAACTTCCGCCAAAGTGGTGACAGCCCGACGCGCGAATTTATAGTGAACACGCACAGTGCAGATTAAATTAAAACGATCATCGTGAACGTGAGAAAAGTAAACACGCTCGGAATACAATTTTTAAGTGAACACGCGCAGAAAAATAGACAGTGACAAAACACCAAAAAGAAATACGAACAGCGCCGAAAACAGACAGTGAGGAGTGCTAGCCCAGGAAAACATAACCAGGAAAACATAACCACCAACCACCCACAGTATTAAGTGCCACCGACTGCAGCCCACCAGGACGCATGACGACGCCGCTGACGCAGATCGACGCAGGACGAAACGCAAGTTTTTCTTTTTCAAAAAAATTTTTTTTTTATACATTCTCCTTTTATTTCGTTTTTGTATTGTGCTAAACGAACCGCGAAACATTTATCCGTTTGTAATTCATTTGTCAAAATTGATTGAGCTCCGTCTGAGCCCAAAGAAAAATTTATAAAGCTCCTTCAGAGCAAACATTTGAAACAAATAAAACTCAAACATAGAAATGCAAATACTCACATAAAATTATTAAAAAGATAGGGGAAGACATAACAGTTAGTTAAACGAAAAATTCACTTAAAATAGCAAGTCTTCCGTAGAAATTAGAAATTTAGAATACCAAACGTTTTTTTTTTTTTTTGGCTTTTGTCCATGCAATAATTCAAGTTATTATATATATTTTTTATTTCCTTCTGCCCAGTAAGAATTGTACTAAAACCATTTTACCTAAACTCAGTGAGTGTGGCTATTCATAACACAATAAATTTGATCGTGACAAACCAAGCAAAGGACATATAACAAGATTTCTTATATTTTTTCTTTTTTTTAAATGTTTGTAAGTGTAGTTTCGTTTTCAAATATTGTGTTAAAACGCTGTATGTACTAAACACTACACGTCCGGCCGTTAAGAGAGTGTGTCAAATAGTAATTTTTGTATAATTGAAATCGACACACGACGACGAAAAAAAATTATGGCCTCCAGTTTAAATATTATATATAATTACATGACCTTTTTCCTCATTCTTTCACCGTATTATGTTAAGTAAAGTGCGCGACATATTTTCCTTTGTAACCCCTTGCGAAGCTCCATCCGAGCCCTACGTAATTATAAAATACGAAAATTTAGCTCCTTCTGAGTTTCCAATAAATAGAAACATTTGTTACAGGTATTATATATAAGTACGAATCAAAAGTAAGCATTTTTGTAAGCTCCTTCAGAGCCACGAAGCACACGTTAGCCGATAACACACACTCGACGTTCCCGTTCCTTCCGATGATAAAATTTAAAAAAAAAGCACGATTAAATTAAGGCAATTCGCGGACAGAACAACGCAAAAACAGTGCGTGCAATTAAAGAAAAACCTCGATAGTTCGCACCTCCTCGTGTTTCTTGTCCTCCTCCGAATGGAAAAGTTTCTCTCTGTCCGCTCCCAGCACAGTCGAACAACACGTAGGATCCTCTGGTGTAGGCCCACCCTTTTACTATCTTTGGAAAATAGAAAGAATCCTTTTGTGCTAGGCCCATCCCCGAAAATAAAATCTTTGGAATCAGCAGGTCGTTTTACCGCGTTCCACTCGAAAAACTTCTCGAAAAAAGTAAACGCGAACCTCTCGTTAACAAGCGATCCGCGCACCGAGCGACGGATTTACGACGCGAAATTTCAAAGTAGATGCCAATCACGAGGTGGCAATCTTCGGTCGAAACAGCGACAATGGCAACTAACAGGGACACTTTCCCGACTGCATCTCAACCAACTCCCTTACGGGAAGCCGACATACCCCCCTATACGGACCAACGTCCACGAAGGCCGAACGTAATATTACCGGACTTCACGTCCGACGACCCAGAGTACTGGTTCGGTTACGCCGAAAAAGCTTTCAGCGTGGAAGGAATCACCGACGAAGAGGTGAAGTTCTTCGTGGTAACACGGGTGCAAGACCCAAAATTAATCCCATATGCGAAGTGTTTAATAAAAACCCCATCTCCGCAACCGTACACGGCGTTTAAGGAGATGGTGACTAACGCCTATAGCGAAACGCCGCAAAATCGCTTGCGACGTTTATTACGGTCGACCGACACCTCTGGGATGCGACCATCCCAGCGCGCCGCCTATTTCCGTGCACTGGCCGGCACGGACATGTCCGAAACAGCCTTAACGGCCATATTTAGAGAATCTTTGCCAGAATACGTTCAGGCAATCGTCGCGCCTCTAGCCGAATCTGGTCTCGATGAGCTAGCGCGACACGCCGAGGTAGTCATGGCCACGGACAGATCCCGAACGGATCTTCAATTTCTTCCGGCAACGAACCCCGCGCAAAATCCACCCCTGCCCCAACCACGAACCTCCACGGTAACGTGCACTCATGCAACACAGACGAGCAATGAGATAGAACACTTAGGCAGGCAGGTTCAGCAGTTGCAAGCGCAACTGAATAACCTCAGCGTGGGGAACAATTCATGGCCTGGTCGTGACAGATCACGGCGCCGAAGCAGATCGCGCGAAAACTTTAGACGCGGGCGTGGCAGATCGCGCACGCCAGCCAACGAAAACACCTTGGGCAGGTGTTACTTCCACCATCGTTTCGGGGCACAAGCCAGGAAGTGCAAGCAACCCTGCAACTGAGCACATGTGCCAGCAATACAGGCTAGTTCTTTAAACTAGAACTGCCGACCGTAGAAAAAGCGCAAACGGCCGGCAACCCCCAATTAAGTCGCTTGTCAATTTACGACGTGAAGTTAAATGTGGACTTCATTATTGACACAGGTGCGGATATTTCCGTTCTTCCGCGCTCATACGCACCTGCAAATCGGTAAATTGAGATTGTTCACCGCGAACAATAGTCCAATTAAAACCTACGGACGAAAATTAATAACTTTAAAAATAGGCCTACGTCGACCAATTCGATGGTACTTCGTAGTGGCCGATGAGACCGAACCTCTAATAGGTTCGGACCTGCTGCGACACTACAAACTAGTAGTGGACGTAGCCAGCAATAGACTGATGGACCCGTTAACGTCTCTTTCTCAGCCAGTAAACGCCAAGGCGGGAGAGGCATTGACGTTAACGTGCACTGTCGCAAACGGACCATTCAGCGATCTGTTGCGAGAATTTGCGGATATAACAGTTCCGCTTAGCAATCCCCGACGCGCAAAGGCCGGCGTTTTCCATCACATTGAAACGCGCGGCCCCCCAGTGAGCCAACGCCCGCGCCTATTGGCTCCCGAAAAATTGCGCGAGGCTCGTGCAGAATTCGAGTATATGCTCGACTTAGGAATCTGCCAGCCGTCCGACAGCCCATGGGCGAGTCCACTTCATCTCGTCAAAAAGAGTAACGGCGAGTGGCGTCCATGTGGCGATTATCGAATGCTGAACGCAGTAACGACACCCGACCGATATCCGATAGCAAACCTGCACGACTTTTCTTATAAGCTGCAGGGGTGCGAAGTTTTCTCGACCCTCGACCTCACGAGGGCGTACCACCAAATTCCGGTGGCTCCCGAAGATATACCGAAAACCGCGGTAACCACACCTTTTGGACTATTCGAGTTCAAGGTGATGACATTCGGTCTCCGAAATGCAGCGCAAACGTTCCAACGCTACATAGACTCAGCTCTCCACGGACTTGACTTCTGCTATGCGTATATCGATGATATACTCATAGCATCGAAAAACATGACCGAACATCGCTCCCATTTGAAGCAAGTGTTCGAGCGCCTCCGAGATTTCGGCCTGGTAATCAATCCAGACAAGTGCCACCTCGGAGAAGCGGAAGTCAAGTACCTTGGCTATTGTATAAATGGCCAAGGCGTCCACTCATTACAAGACAGGGTGGACGCACTAATGCAGTTTCCTCGCCCCAAGAATGTGCGAGAACTTAGGCGTTATCTGGGCATGTTAAACTTTTATCGCCCAACGTTTCGAAACGCCGCACAGGTCCAGGCTCCTCTGAACGAATACCTAGTAGGAGCCAAACGAAACGACAAACGACCGATTCAATGGACCGAGTCAGCTGACCAAGCTTTTCGCTTATCGAAAGAGCAGCTGGCGAATGCAACTTTACTTCGACATCCCATCGAAGGGGCCCCATTGTCCATACAGTGTGACGCTTCCGACAGCCCATGGGCGAGTCCACTTCATCTCGTCAAAAAGAGTAACGGCGAGTGGCGTCCATGTGGCGATTATCGAATGCTGAACGCAGTAACGACACCCGACCGATATCCGATAGCAAACCTGCACGACTTTTCTTATAAGCTGCAGGGGTGCGAAGTTTTCTCGACCCTCGACCTCACGAGGGCGTTCCACCAAATTCCGGTGGCTCCCGAAGATATACCGAAAACCGCGGTAACCACACCTTTTGGACTATTCGAGTTCAAGGTGATGACATTCGGTCTCCGAAATGCAGCGCAAACGTTCCAACGCTACATAGACTCAGCTCTCCGCGGACTTGACTTCTGCTATGCGTATATCGATGATATACTCATAGCATCGAAAAACATGACCGAACATCGCTCCCATTTGAAGCAAGTGTTCGAGCGCCTCCGAGATTTCGGCCTGGTAATCAATCCAGACAAGTGCCACCTCGGAGAAGCGGAAGTCAAGTACCTTGGCTATTGTATAAATGGCCAAGGCGTCCACTCATTACAAGACAGGGTGGACGCACTAATGCAGTTTCCTCGCCCCAAGAATGTGCGAGAACTTAGGCGTTATCTGGGCATGTTAAACTTTTATCGCCCAACGTTTCGAAACGCCGCACAGGTCCAGGCTCCTCTGAACGAATACCTAGTAGGAGCCAAACGAAACGACAAACGACCGATTCAATGGACCGAGTCAGCTGACCAAGCTTTTCGCTTATCGAAAGAGCAGCTGGCGAATGCAACTTTACTTCGACATCCCATCGAAGGGGCCCCATTGTCCATACAGTGTGACGCTTCCGACACTGCAATTGGGGCCGTACTCTAACAAGAGTGCGATGGTAAATGGGAACCGCTGGGCTTCTTCTCAAAAAAATTGAACCCGACCCAACGACGATACAGTGCCTACGACAGGGAGTTACTAGCGATTTACTCGGCACATGGTCGAAGGACGCCAGTTGACGATCAAAACTGATCACAAACCACTGGTGTACGCTTTCCGAAAGAAAGCGGAAAGTTCAACCCCACGACAGGAACGGCACCTGGATTTCATCGGGCAATTTAGTACCCAAATCGAATATGTTCCAGGTGCAGACAACGTAATTGCAGACGCTTTTTCGCGTATCGATGCAATTAAACTCCGAGCGCAAATCGATGATGCCGACTTGGCACAAGCGCAAGGAGAGGACCATCAACTCGAGTCCCTATTGAAAGCGGAGACAGCACTAGTTTTGCGTAAACTCCCTTTCAAGGACTCAAACGATGAAGTCTGGTGTGATGTATCGACAGGGACAGCTCGACCCTACATCCCAGAAAAGTTTCGAAGGAATGTGTACGAAACATTCCATAACCCAGCCCACCCAAGCGGACGCGCAACCGCTGCAGCCGTCCGACGTAAATTCGTCTGGCCACATATGGCCAAAGACATAACAAAATGGGCACGAACTTGTTTGCAATGTCAGCGTTGCAAAGTCGATCGACACAATGTGCTCCACCCAGGACAGTTTAAGCTCCCCGAGGCACGATTCGCCCATGTTCACATCGACATTGTGGGACCGCTTACGCCGTCGAGAGGTTACATGTACCTCCTGACGATGATCGATCGCTTCACTCGGTGGCCAGAAGCAGTGCCACTACGAAAAATGACCGCACAGAATGTAGCCAAAGCATTCTATTCGACTTGAGTCACACGTTTCGGCGTCCCAGCTACTCTCACAGCTGATCGAGGACCACAGTTCGAGGCAGCGATTTTCAGGCAGCTGACCGATCTACTCGGCTGCCAACAAAGCCATACGACAGCTTATCACCCCCAGTCCAATGGGATGATTGAACGATGGCATCGCTCGCTGAAAGCCTCACTGATGTGTCATGACGATAATCAATGGCTGGACGCACTGCCGACAGTTCTTTTAGGCTTGCGAACAAGCATAAAAGAAGACCTGGGAGCCTCAGCAGCAGATCTGACTTACGGAACCAATCAGCGCCTCCCAGGAGAGTTCTTCGCCGATGGAGAACCACCGCTCGAACAGTTGCCAAATTTGGAAAATTTACGCAAACTCATGCGTAAGGTCAGGACAACACCAGTCGCCAGACACGGTTCCAAGAGGATATTTGTTCACCCAGAGATGGACAGCTGCACGCACGTCTTCATCAGGGTGGACAAAGTTAGGAAACCTCTAGAACCGCCCTATGAAGGGCCATACAAGGTGCTGGATCGGATAAACGACCGTGTTTTCTCCGTTGACATCGACGGCAGGCCGTACACCGTCAGTGTCGAAAGATTGAAACCGTGCCACCTGGAACGACCACCAGATATCGTACTGGGAGAGGCACATCAACAACCAGCGGTGGCAGCCGAAACCAGCCCCGTATACCACCCATCAAACTCCAACGAAACACCAGGCACGGCAAGAGTCGAGAATCAACCAAACCCTCGCGAAATGGTCGCGCGGGGGGCATCGGACATCCTACACGGACCGATAACGCGGCAGCGCGCCCGAGATCTGCGCGCACAAGAAGACGCTGCGAAGATTCTCAATGTACGGCAACCTGAAACCCCAACCACTGACAAGCGGAAAAGAACGACGAACGCGATAGCTTTCGCTCCTCTACCACCCAAACATCGCCCAATACGGAAGGGAGCACGGCCATAAAACTCAACTACACCCCCAAGCAACTAGCTATTTCATATCGTGACTACGTCACTAGGGGGGGGGGGTGATGTAGCGTTCTACGAACGCACATTTCCGCGCAGGTAGGGTTCCTACCTTCAAAGAACTTACTTACCTGATAACGCAGCGCACGTGCCCACAGGCGCGTGCCCCAAAGTCCCACCATAGGGCCTGCAACTCGCAGCCAACGTTGAGACCGACACCAAAAAGCAAGAAAACTGAACGTCCCCAAAGCTTTTTAGGTCAAGCTCAACAATTATAACTCATCATGCCTGAAACAAAGGTATAAACATCCATGCGTTCTATTCCTACAAAAAAAAAAAAAACAATTCCCAAAATGCCATACATGCTGCCTGCGCCCAGGAACATCTCATCGAACCGGCAATTCCGAAATTCGATAAAAAAGAATTGCTATCATCAAAGAATGAACCGATCAACGGATGCACGTGCGGGTAATCTAACGCAAGGACCAACCAAATCCGTTGAACAACAGAAGGCAGCCACGACCTATCGCAATCGAATATATCTCAACGAGATATCCGATAATTTATGAGGAGTTAAGCCAACAAAGGTAATACTCCGGTCCCACGGCCATGCTAGAATTTCACACCATTATGAAGATCTAATGGATTTCGATTCCGGGTACCAAATTCAAATAAGACCCACGGACTGCACGTCAAAACAATCGCCGAATATCTCTGGTCTGGGCGCCAGATGTTCTGTGCAAACAGAAGGCCGTGGAAATGAAATTCTACCAGCGATAATAATGATGTATGCAAGATGACTTTCCCCTTTTCAGGAAACTACGAAATATCCCCGGGGATGTAATAACATGCTGCTAACAGAGATTCGGAAATTCTGTTAGCAATGCGAATAGGAAATTTCTCTGTGCAGATATAGATACGATCTGTAGCAGGATATTTTTGGGGTTGAGATAGTTAGTCAGATTTCGATCGTCAACGGGACGACAATTATCAGGTGGTAGTGAGAAACGTCGAGGAGGTAGTTAGTATCGTATCCGAATTTCGGTTAATTAAATCTAAGCGAGTAACGTGTGTTTCGTGCATGTGCTTCTTCGCTACGTGTTTAATAAAAATATTGTCGAGACACTTATTTAGTTTGAATCCGGCCTAGTGCGCAACTTAGACACAAAATAAAAGTACAGAATAAAACAATTCTTCTCGTGGTTTAATTTGACACTGTTTTCGCTCCGTTCGTGTGTTTCGCTGTTTTGGGAGTAGTGTTCGGCGGAACACTCCAGTATCAACTAGAATACGCAATAAACAACCGCCAAAACATCATCACGCTAAACGAGGAACCTGTCATCGAACCTCTCGATGAATTCGTCGAAACGCACTCTTTTTTAGGCGAGTCCGAAACTTACCATGCCCCATCCTGACAGATCAAGAGTTAAAGATACAGGTATGTATATTAATAGATAGTGGTAGCACAAATAATTACATTAAGACAACCTGTAAAATAGCAAAAAGTATCCCTATTGAAGAAAGAAAAACAAAGACACTTCATGGTACCTCAGTGATTAGTAGTAAAAAACGCATTAATGTATTTGGCCGCCCCTTAGTTTTCTACGAAATTGAGGAATTACAAGATTTCGACGCGATACTAGGTGAACAGAGTTTAAGGCAAATGAAAGCACAAATTAACTTATTCGAATATAAACTTATTACAAAGAAAAGAAACAATAAAGCTCAACAGGTAAATTATACAATAAGCAACAAAGACTATTCTAAACAAATGGACCTTGTTGCGGATTCGCAATTAAATGCAGCGGAGAGAATCTAGTACGTTTATCGTCTAGTACACTCCCCAACCACCAAACATGATACACCTGTCAGCAACCAGTTGACAGTGCGCCATCGCCAGGGGATGCCAGTGAATTGTCAGATGGGTTTGAATATGACTAACGTCTTTTTTTGGTTCAAGTTGATCGTTGGGGTCTATCGACTGCAATCTGTATGCCGAGCACAAGAGTTGCTTTTGTGTTTCTTACAACGTTATTCTAGGAATTATCCGCACTTTGTTTCTTGTATTCAATGGACAGTAGCTTGACTACATTTGACAATAAAAGTGACTTTAGACTAACAAACCCATCAAGTGTGTGTGTGTATTTGAATGGTTTGACTCCACTTTTGTCCCGTTTCGTACGTTCTGTGTGTCGTGACTTTGTAGTTCTGTGCGGCTCGTCCTGGTTTGATTGGAGCCAGCGGTAGTGTTGGATTGTTATTGGTAGTTTCATGAGATTCACCTGGTCGCAGAGAGTGCATCCTTGGTTGTGCGAAAGAATTAAATACACGCCCGCGCATCCACGTCCGCACAATTTCCTATAGTGCGCAACGGGACTAATTCACCAGCTGCGGATTCGCATCGAACTTTTAAGAATTGATTATCCCATACTATTTGTATTTTGAACGTACAATGAATAAAGTGCACTTACAATCCCATTTTAAATATCAGGAAGAGCGGATTCATTCACGGGAAGTCTTGTCAGGCGGCGGAAGTTCCAGGACAGCTCAGAAGTTGTGGGGCTTTTCAGGGCCCGAAGAACCTCGCATCATTTTCATTCCCCATAAAAACCCTATAAACCCCATATCTACCCTTAAGTCGAATCACTGGCAAGATCACACAACCTTGCCATAGTATTCACCACTGTCCTAAAATGGCTGAAAACAATTCGGTTATCCCCTTGGATAACCGTCATAAATATTCCATCATAGCCGAGGAGCTTTTTCTCCACATTCGGCATTGTATACTTACCTCGTAGCTACAGACCCATCGACCGATCGTTCTATCGACGATATGCAGAGTAGCCACCGTTGACTACCTGCAACCGACTGTATGTCCTTCAAAAATACCACACACCCGATGGAATGTTACCTTGAGCAGAATAAAAGATTACACATCCACCAGTCTCCATGCCCATTAGCGTCCAAAAATACATGCCGGGCTATTTGCTGGCTTGCACATCTGCAAGCCAGATTTCTAATAGCCCTGCAATAGGACATAATGAGCGGGATAACCCAAAAATCAATTAGCCTTTTTTTCTAGTTGCTATGGCGAGCGATCTTCTGTGTTACATCACAGAAGACCTAATTGCTGCCACCAGCATTGTTCCCTTATGCTACACGAAACACTTCTGTCTATCCAATGGAGACCAGAAAACGTTTTCGTTCAGGCAGCAATTTCCTACATAAACAATGTAGTCTCTCAGGCAGCCTTGGGTTTTTGCCGATATTTTATCACCATCATGGGAAAATCATTTTCATGATTTATCACTGCATTTTCTGCCAGCCTAAATTTCCGTCCCTCTAATTGACCAGATGTGTATTGGAATTTCCCTGGTACGCCAGAGCTATCCGATACTACAAGGAATGTTGAGAACGATTTCTACAGAGAGTCTGATAATCACCTTTACGGTATGCGCTTCTTCGCGGAGTCAGATTTGGTCATCTTAAGAGTGCACACGCACTATACGCGTCTATTTAATTTCTGTAAAATACGGAGTCGTGTCCTAGCAGAGTATCTTTTTGCCTTGTGCATGATCCTGTGCCGAGCTTGTGTAGAAGTCCGTCCTTGCGCGAGTCGTTTGATATAACCGAGTAACTCTTGTTTGTCAAAAGGAACACGTAATTAAGTGAAGCAAAAATTAAATTTAAAAGTTTGCTGTTAAACAGGAACACAATTGTACACCAATCCATCGGAGTTACACCAATTAAAATAACATTTTACGACCGAACACTCTTCGCTGTTTTTTTTTTGTTCCAGTGTTTTCCTTGTCGTTCTTTTGTTTTACATCGTGGAAGTTTCTAGTGAACCTGCTCCGTAAACGGCGCAAAACGAAACAAACACACAAAGTTCTGCAACACCATCCCCGCCCCGCCACCATCCTGGTCCACACGAATCATTACATTCATTGGTGGCCGTTCGATCGCCATGAAATAAATCTACTTTATTAAAAACAAATATTATTTAATAATATTTGCACGAGTAGAAAAGTGATAAAGAAGTATAATTTTGCGCCATTCTGTATAATGTAAATTGAATGGTAGACTTGCCGAAAGCCTTAGTATCTAGTGTTACGCCCAAAAACCCACAACCAGTAAAACATACCTCTTTGGAGACAGTCTCCACCTATTAATTGCGGTACACGCAAAAGCATCCACTAAAAGGATGAAGCACTCCCCAAGCCCTAGCATTGCCCCATACATTAAACGGCCCAATACTAAACGTTCAATTTGCCCATATCAAATTCAATATCAAACAAATTGAACTAAACGTTCAATTTGTCCATATGGAATTCAATATAAATCCAAAACGTGATATACGATCCAGATGTTCAACGCGTAAATTCCCTTTGATCCAAATCTGCGGATCAGGTGACCAACTCTCAAGTAAAGTTGGTAAAAATCATTAAATGCCCGGCGACACCGTTTCAAGGAAACATTTTCTATACGGAACAAAGGACGCCGATCGTAAAAAACACTCACTGAACAAGAATACCCATAAGATACAAAAATATTGTTGGCTCCGTTGTCCAGTAAAAAAGAAATTGCCAAATTTGGGCACTGCTGGAAATCCCAGGTGTTGTGGATTCGCAACTGAATGCAGCCCACAACCAAGACAATGACAACTGTCAGCAACCAGCTGACAGGGTAATAATTAATTGTCAAGCTGTCACTTGATTGAATGTTTTTGACTAAATTGTGCTGTTTTTTCTTGTGTCTTTTCCTAATCCGATTAAATCGATACCATCCTGCCACATTTCTATTAAAATAAAGATTGTTTGTGAATTCTTCCAAAGAACATTGAACTGTTTCCTTAAGGTCCGGTGGTTAAGTGATACCCAGTTATTGTGTAGTTCTCTGACTTCTATCCGCTCATCAATAGAAAACCCCCACAACAGAGTACGACCAACAGATAGTGATTAACCAAACATCACGAGACAGACAAACTGGGTAGCTGAAAGGAGCATCGGTGGAATTGGTTCTGGCTGCTGTGTCCTTCGTCTAAGTGGACCAGTAGGTAATTGTTTCATATTAAACTTAACACGTTAATGCAATTTACAGCAGCGGACCGAGGACTCCGGCCAGGAAGTGCTGCCAATCCCGTCGAGACAACATTCCCTTGGTCGCCGCAACGAAATACATTCGTTGGTGGCCGTTCGCTCGCCGCTCACCAGGTAATATTTAAGGGATTTTAGACGGTTGCCGATCCAAGGTAAAATACCTAAGGATCAGACATAGGATGCGCGGGCTCACAAAAGAGATCCTAATACAAAGGATCTCGATTGCGATCATCGCACAAGGAAAATAACACGTTGCCTTGTGTTAACAAAAAAAAAAGTTTTCCTGCGATCAAACGATCGGAAAAGGAAGCGGAGTTGTTTTTTGAGGTTGGACCAGGACGGTCGTACGTTGGACAAGTAAAGTTGGTGAAGGAGTCGTTAGTAACGTATTACAAATTAAATTGTTCCAACACCCAAATTAAGTAATATTTGTGTGTGTTTGTTTAAAAATAAAGATAAGTGAAAATAAATAAATAAAATTACACAAGCGTACTAGAGGTTTACTTGGAGCCTGCTTCGAAGAAAGTCAACCTAAATTCAAGTAAGAGCCTATAGAGACAGCGAAGAAGGACTAGCCTAAAATACAATGTATACAGACGATCTGTTGAACTAATCACCTGCATTGTAAATCAAGCAACTTGGTCGCACGTTCGGCACCAATAATAATATTTGCACAGGTAGAAAGGTTATAAAGAAGGATTATTTTCCCCCACCCTGTATAATGTAAATTAAATGGTAGAATAGTAGAACGACCTAGTAGCTAGTGCTACCAAATTTATGTTTTCAAATTATTTAAATGCACTCTAATTGTTAATTTAAGTATTTTTCATCATTTTGTTTTTTGAATCATTGTGAATTTAAGTATGTTTTACCATTTTTGTTATTTTATCATTGTGAATTTAAGTATGTTTTACCATTCTTGTCATTGCATCATAAACTCTATTGGGTCTGACATCACTTGTAGTCCGCCATGTTCTCAATGGAATTGTTTTGTTATGATAGTGTAGCGTCCTACGAACGCACAATTCCGCCCAGGTAAGGTTCCAAACCCTCAAGGAACTGACTTACCTTATCCAGTACACTTGCCCACAGACACGTGTCCCCAAAGCTCATTAATCAGGCCTGTAACAAGGGCATAGGAAGCTGAAACAATGTCGAAACCGACATCAAAAAACAAGGAACTTAACGTTCAAAAACTTTCAACATCGAGTCAACGCATCCATTCATAGTATGCAAAACAATTCCAGATTACAGGCCATAAATCTTCCATCCAAAGCATCTGCACGATGTACCAGGAATTGCATTTTCGATAAATAAATAACAACGGATGCATACGCCGGCAGCTAAACGCAAGAAAGCATATCGCCTATCCGCGGCCAAAATTGTAAACAACCGAAATTATCGCAACAAGATAATTCGGAAGATTTACAGATCCAACGACAACAAAGGAAATACTCCGGTCCCACGATTCCTTTGTAAAAAGTTCACACCCATTAGAAGGATCTAATGGATTTCGGTTGTGTTTACAAAAGGCAAACAACCACGGGCTGTACGCCCGAAAAATCATCTCGGCCTTCGCGCCAGATGTTCTGTGCAAACAGAAGGCCGTGAAAAAGGAAATGCTATTTCAACGAAGAATGTATGCAGGATGACTTTCCCTTTCTCAAAAAAAACTATGAAATATCCCCGGGGATACGGTAACATGCTGCTAACAGGAATCCGGAAATTCTGTTAGCAGGGGAACTAGGAAAATTTTTGGATAGTGTTACAGATACAATCCGTCTCAGAGAGAGATTTGAATCGTCAAGGAGAGGACAGAGATTTTGATCATCGAACCGCGAGGATCTCTAACGAAGAGATAACCGAATGAGGTCGTGAATAGAATTGTTCGAGAACGTCGAGTCGTACGTGTGCTTAATTTCAAAAATAATTAACTTGTGTATTCTAGACGATAAGTGCAAAATAAGCTTTTTGGATTAATAAAAGTCACCGTATAGAGAGGAAAACAGTTTTTCGTGTTTTATTTGTGCCGTTTCCGCTCAGTGTGTTCTTCCTTGTGTGCGTACAGTGTTCGGCGGAACACTTACGACCGAATCGACAATAACTGCCAAACTGGTGACAGCCCGACGCTCGAACACGCCAAAAACAATTTTAAAAAGTGAACTCGCGAGTAAAAGAATACGCTCGTGAGTAAAGTGAACACGCCCGAAAACAGACAGTGAAAATAAAATCAAAACACTGATCGTGAACCGTGAACAATTAAAGTAAAGTGAACACGCACGTACAATTTAAAACGATAAACCGCGTAAAAACAATTGTAAAAAAAAATAAATACAGTCCCGGAAATTAAACAATAGTAATTCAACAGTTCCAGTGGAAGTGAAGTGACCAAAACACCGATTGCTGCACACCTTCAGCCACGAATCAGGACTCATCACGGACGCAGGGCAACAGGAAGGAAAAAAGCCGCAAGTCATTTATCGTATTTTATTATTTTTTATTTGTTTTTACCATATTTTAAAAAGCAATTTCCTTTTAAATATATCCTTTTTTGATTTCTGGATTGCGTTAAATAAATCTCAAAATATTTATTCCTTTATAATTCTTTTCTTGTACGAGCTCCTTACGAGCCCGAAAAGTATAAAATTAGTGCAAAACCATAAAGCTCCTTCAGAGCAAGAATTTGAAACAAATAATAGCACACATAGAATCCCAAATACTTACATAAAATTAATGAAAAAATTGGGCATTTAGAGTACAAAACGTTTTTTGTCTATGCAATAATTTCAATTTATTAAATTTTTTTCTCCTTGTGCCCAATAAGAATTCTACCAAAACCTTTTTTACTGAAAACTCAATAATAGTAACTATTCGTAGCACAACAAATTTAAGTGTTTAAGAATAAAATTGAGCAATAATAGTGATATTTATACACCTGAAAATAAAATACTAATATAAAAAATTTTTGTAAGCTCCCGCAGAGCAACTAAGCACACGCGCGAACCGACGACACACTTGACATTACTTTCTCGTAACAACCGCGAAATAAAGCGAAATTGATCGCCGAAATAAAGGCAACGAAGAAACAGTTGCGCATCCGCGAAAAAACTTCGATAGTCCTCACCTCCTCGTTCTTCTCGTCCTCCTCCGAACGGAAAAGTTTCTCTCCGTCCGCTCCTAGCACCGTCGAATTAACCGAAGAATCCTCTGGTGTAGGCCCATCCCTGGTTCGCCTTTGGAAATTAGATTGAACCTTTATGCTAGGCCCATCCCTAAAAAAGAAATCTTTGGAACCAGCAGGTCGTTCCACCGCGTTTCTTTATTAAAAACATTCCCCGAAAAGAAAAAAACTAAACGCGAATCCCCAACACTAAAGCAATCCGCGCACCGAGCGACGGATTTACGGCGCGAAATTTAAAAGTAGATGCCAACCACAAGGTCGCAAGCTGCGATTCAAAAAACGAAAACGTTGAGGGGAAATATAAGCGCTCTCCCACACACAAAATCAACACGAAACCTCCCCAAGTCGACAGTAACCGCTAGATCGAAACCAGCTGCCGAAAAATTGAAAATGGCAAACGACGCCGGACCTTCGCCAACGACATCACAGGCTCTTGCCCTCCATCAAGAAGCCGACATCCCATTCCAGGCGGACCACCGCCCACAACTGCGTAACGCAATATTACCGGATTTCACGTCCGACGACCCAGACTACTGGTTCGGTTACGCCGAAAGGGTTTTCAGAGTGGAAGGAATCACCGACGAGGAAGTGAAATTCCTCGTGGTAACACGGGTACAAGACCCAAAATTAATCCCATATGCGAAGTGTCTAATAAAAACTCCATCTCCGCAACGGTACACGGCGTTTAAAGAGATGGTGACTAACGCCTATAGTGAAACGCCGCAAAATCGCTTGCGACGTTTATTACGGTCGACCGACACCTCTGGGATGCGACCATCCCAGCGCGCCGCCTATTTCCGTGCGCTGGCCGGCACGGACATATCCGAGACAGCCTTAACGGCTATATTTAGAGAATCTTTACCAGAATACGTTCAGGCAATCGTCGCGCCTCTAGCCGAATCTGGTCTCGATGAGCTAGCGCGACACGCCGAGGCAGTAATGGCCACGGATAGATCCCGAACGGATCTCCAATTCCTTCCGGCAACGAACCCCGCGCAAAATCCACCCCTGCCCCAACCACGAACCTCCACGGTAACGTGCACTCATGCAACACAGACGAGCAATGAGATAGAACGCTTAGGCAGGCAGGTTCAGCAGTTGCAAGCGCAACTGAATAACCTCAGCGTGGGGAACAATTCATGGCCTGGCCGTGACAGATCACGGCGCCGAAGCAGGTCGCACGAAAACTTTAGACGCGGCCGTGGCAGATCGCGCACGACAGGAACAGCACCTGGATTTCATCGGGCAATTTAGTACCCAAATCGACTATGTTCCAGGTGCAGACAACGTAATTGCAGACGCTTTTTCGCGTATCGATGCAATTAAGCTCCGAGCGCAAATCGATGATGCCGACTTGGCACAAGCGCAAGGAGAGGACCATCAACTCGAGTCCCTATTGAAAGCGGAGACAGCACTAGTTCTGCGTAAACTTCCTTTCAACTACTCAAACGATGAAGTCTGGTGTGATGTATCGACAGGGACAGCTCGCCCCTACATCCCAGAAAAGTTTCGAAGGAATGTGTACGAAACATTCCATAACCCAGCCCACCCAAGCGGACGCGCAACCGCTGCAGCCGTCCGACGTAAATTCGTCTGGCCACATATGGCAAAAGACATAACAAATTGGGCACGCAATTGTTTCCAATGTCAGCGTTGCAAAGTCGATCGACACAACGTGCTACAACCAGCACAGTTTAAGCTCCCCGAGGCACGATTCGCCCATGTACACATCGACATTGTGGGACCGCTTACGCCGTCGAGAGGTTACATGTACCTCCTGACAATGATCGATCGCTTCACTCGGTGGCCAGAAGCAGTGCCACTACGAACAGTGACCACAGAGAATGTGGCCAAAGCATTCTATTCGACTTGGGTCACACGTTTCGGCGTCCCAGCTACTATCACAGCCGATCGAGGACCACAGTTCGAGGCAGCGATTTTTAGGCAGCTGACCGATCTACTCGGCTGCCAACAAAGCCATACGACAACTTATCACCCCCAGTCCAATGGGATGATTGAACGATGGCATCGCTCACTGAAAGCCTCACTGATGTGTCACGACGATAATCAATGGCTGGACGTACTACCAACAGTTCTTTTAGGCTTGCGCACAAGCATAAAAGAAGACCTGGGAGCCTCAGCAGCAGATCTGACTTACGGAACCAATCTGCGCCTCCCAGGAGAGTTCTTCGCCGATGGAGAACCACCGCTCGAACAGTTGCCAAATTTGGAAAACCTACGCAAACTCATGCGAAAGGTCAGGGCAACACCTGTCGCCAGACACGGTTCCAAGAGGATATTTGTTCACCCAGAGATGGACAGCTGCACGCACGTCTTCATCAGGGTGGACAAAGTTAGGAAACCTCTAGAACCGCCCTACGAAGGGCCATACAAGGTGCTGGATCGAATAAACGACCGAGTTTTCTCCGGTGACATCGACGGCAAGCCGTACACCGTCAGTGTCGAACGACTGAAACCGTGCCACCTGGAACTACCACCAGATACCGTACTGGGAGAAGCGCATCAACAACCAGTGGCGGCAGCCGAAACCTGCCCCGTACGCCACCCAGCAGACTCCCACGAAACATCAGGCACGTCAATTGTTGAGAATCAACCAAACCCCCGCGAAATGGTCGCGCGCGGGGCGTCGGATATCCTACACGGACCGATAACGCGACAGCGCGCCCGAGATCTGCGCGCACAAGAAGACGTTGCGAAGATTCTCAACGTACGGCAACCTAAAACCCCAACCACTGACAAGCGAAAGAGAACAACGAACGCGATAGCTTTCGCACCTCTACCACCCAAACACCGCCCATTACGGAAGGGAGCACGCCCATAAAACTCGACTACACCCCCAAGCAACTAACTACTTCATATCGTGACTACGTCACTAGGGGGGGGGGGTGATGTAGCGTCCTACGAACGCACAATTCCGCCCAGGTAAGGTTCCAAACCCTCAAGGAACTGACTTACCTTATCCAGTACACTTGCCCACAGACACGTGTCCCCAAAGCTCATTAATCAGGCCTGTAACAAGGGCATAGGAAGCTGAAACAATGTCGAAACCGACATCAAAAAACAAGGAACTTAACGTTCAAAAACTTTCAGCATCGAGTCAACGCATCCATTCATAGTATGCAAAACAATTCCAGATTACAGGCCATAAATCTTCCATCCAAAGCATCTGCACGATGTACCAGGAATTGCATTTTCGATAAATAAATAACAACGGATGCATACGCCGGCAGCTAAACGCAAGAAAGCATATCGCCTATCCGCGGCCAAAATTGTAAACAACCGAAATTATCGCAACAAGATAATTCGGAAGATTTACAAATCCAACGACAACAAAGGAAATACTCCGGTCCCACGATTCCTTTGTAAAAAGTTCACACCCATTAGAAGGATCTAATGGATTTCGGATGTGTTTACAAAAGGCAAACAACCACGGGCTGTACGCCCGAAAAATCATCTCGGCCTTCGCGCCAGATGTTCTGTGCAAACAGAAGGCCGTGAAAAAGGAAATGCTATTTCAACGAAGAATGTATGCAGGATGACTTTCCCTTTCTCAAAAAAAAACTATGAAATATCCCCGGGGATACGGTAACATGCTGCTAACAGGAATCCGGAAATTCTGTTAGCAGGGGAACTAGGAAAATTTTTGGATAGTGTTACAGATACAATCCGTCTCAGAGAGAGATTTGAATCGTCAAGGAGAGGACAGAGATTTTGATCATCGAACCGCGAGGATCTCTAACGAAGAGATAACCGAATGAGGTCGTGAATAGAATTGTTCGAGAACGTCGAGTCGTACGTGTGCTTAATTTCAAAAATAATTAACTTGTGTATTCTAGACGATAAGTGCAAAATAAGCTTTTTGGATTAATAAAAGTCACCGTACAGAGAGGAAAACAGTTTTTCGTGTTTTATTTGTGCCGTTTCCGCTCAGTGTGTTCTTCCTTGTGTGCGTACAGTGTTCGGCGGAACACTTACGACCGAATCGACAATACCCGCCAAAATAGATTTCATGTACGTCAGTAGTAAAAGAACACTTCATGTTTAGAGAGCAAGACAAAAGGTTGTTGTTATTTCCGTGCACCGGGACAAGTGAAAACCACGAGTTGTTTTGAATATCGTAAATAATGTGAAGCGGTTTCTTCCGTATTTCTATAAAATAATTAAAAACTGTTTTGTGTAAAAGGAGCGTAACATTATTAGTGACAGGCACGAGACCACTACGGAATACCGTGATTGAAAATTCCCCATTGTCTGAGCTACAGCCACAAACTGTATCACGAGTGTTGTTTGGATCATCAATTGAAATCTACGTTGGACGCATAGGTTAATGAGCCTAGGCGTCAATTATAAATTATCACGTCACGGGTTTATGTGCCCTGACGCTTTCTAAACTGGAACATCAAAAGAAGAACATTCAGAAGAGGAAGATCAAAAGAGGCCTTCCTCTATAAACTATAAAACACTAATGAAAAGCAATTGAGTAAATAAATTAAATTCTAGCTGAAGAAATGTAAACAACTTGCATATTTGGTATTTTAAGATAAGTTGCTTGAAAAATAAAGCGAAAACTGAATTTATATGCGGAACAAAACTGAAAATCTTTTACACACTGTAAATTATAATAACTATTCGACAAATGTTGACTGTATTAAATATAATGTTTTCCAATCATTACAATGTTTGTAGTAAATCTTATAAGTAATAAAAATAATAACTAAATATTATTTGAGATGCGTTTAAATGCATCTTTAAGGAACAGAACTTGATGAACAGTTTGGCGTTCCATTGCCTTCAATAATCTATAATAATATCTACAATTTTCGTGAATCTTCTAATCGATCTAACTGATTGGAAAACGAGAATCTGAATATATTTACGTCTTTGACTTACCAATTTCTCGAGGCTTGGATGTTGAAGATTTACTTATATGTTGATTGTGCTAAACACGCACTTTAATGACTGCTACAAAATCCACCGTTGAACAGATTGAAATATATCCAGAAACCGGGATTATGATTTCGACAAGCTGCTGTTTATATATTCGGTATCATTACTGTTGTTGCTACTGCTTGCCGTATCGTTTTGATTATAGATGAATTGTTTCAAAATGTTCTTAATTGTGTTTCACCAATCATATTGCTCCAGTGATGCATAACGTTCAGTTCGGAAGTTCTCTCCATTAGATTGAATTAAGGTGTATATTTTCAAACGAGATATTGTATCAAATCACACTCTACATGACCCAGAGGATGCTGTCGAAACATCCTCGAATATGTGTACATGAATGCAGTTACATTGATTATACCCGTACATCACCATTTAGCAAACATTGTCAGGGATGATCGAAGAATGCCTGAAATTCATAATGCAGATTTTTCATTTAAATCTTATAATTGCATATTAAAGATAAAGAGTAAAATGTTTTACACGGATTTAGCAGACAATTCATTATGAAATAAATTATGGAGCAAGCAGTACAGGTAAAAACGATAACTCCCAATTATACATTTAGTTCTCATAAAAGCTGAAGACAGATTACTAGTACTGTTGTAGCGCAACAAAGCAACCACCGAAGAGGAATCGAATCACCAACAATACAGACATTAAAGCAGGATCGACTCACCAACACGAATAAAAGCACATTCGATATCATCAGCGCCAAAAGGTATGCAACGGATAGCTGGCTGCACCAAAGTTGCTGCTCAGACTGAGTTGCTTATGCCAGCTTACCAATGTACTCGACATGAGGTGTGTTCTCAGGCAACGGCAAACGACGAAGTTGTAACTCTGCGGGACGATTGTGATCAAGGGGGGGTGGGAGCGAGCATATAGGGCAAAGTCTCTGCTTTCAACCCGGCGAAGGCCAGGACGATCCTTGTCCATGTTCAAACCAAGTTGACATGCAGTCTCCACGTGACACCCCTGGATAGCTACTTTGGCACCCGCCAAGTAGTGAACCAATGCATGCAGCGACATCCTGAGAAAGGTTGGCGCAAGATTAATAACCTTGCCCGGAAAAACGAATTATTATAGACAATTTAACAAGTCTCGGGTATGGACCGGATACCGGTGGAGAGACTTGCTAAATAAGGCCGAGACCGGATACCGGTTGTAGCGCCGATGATGATGATGATGATGATTGTTAAGGAAGAGGTATAATTTCTGGTCGATAGCACGGTTCTTTTTGTCGCCAAGATCCGCTGTTGCAACGGCTAAAAATGAAAAACATTCTTCGAGATAGCATATAAGAAGGAGCACTAACACTTTAAAAAGTTCTGTTCAATAACCTTTGTTAAGGAGTATTAAGTAAAAACCTAATGTAAACTCTAAGGAGAAAATAAATATAATTCTTTCAGTATATCATACTTTTGTTCTTTTTTGTTGGTTTCACCTAAGATTGAAGGTTAGAACGAAGCAAGAACTTATTTATGAATTCAAAACCAAACTACCTAACAACATGATTTAATAATAAGCCCGCGCTTAAGGGATTATTGCTACCCTTACAAGGTCACTACAACGTCGACAGCAAAGCCATATCCGAGATATTTGGAGCCACATCAACACTATCAACGCAAATATGTGATGAAGAAAAACGCTGAGGAATTAGAACAGGAACCCTTAGCAGCACTACTAGCCATACGCGAAAACTAGTACATAGCACAAGATAAAATAGAATTCAGACGATCAAAAAGTGTCCATTCCACAGGTGATACTTGTTAATATGGAATAGATCAATTCTTAACGCGAGTTAACGACGTCATCGGACTCCAAGCATAAAATAATAATAAACACGTCACCACACGATGCCATCATCGGACCACAGATTATAATGGAAACAAAATATATCCACTTCAACTCCCCACAATAATGACCCGGCAATAGTCGTGTCAACATCGACTACCCATGACCATGAGTTGGTGGTGATGATGATTTGGCGGATGTTGTTGTCGTGTTCCGCGGAGGAAAAATACACACACTGAGTGAACACGGTTACAAACGAAACGCAGAGATATAGTGGTTGTTTATTCCAGTAATCATTGCCAGACGAACTCTCGAACAGTAAGGACGCAAATTTTAACCGTATTGTGCAGTGAAAGAATTGTGAACACAAAACCGCGTGTGAATATTTTATTACGGTACTGTGCGTGTTGTAAGTGAATTGCTTTTGTTAGTGAATTTTAAATCAACCGGTTCCAAAGTACAGCAAAAGTAAAAGAAAAATAAATAAAAAATGGCCTTAGGGCCAAAGCAGCACACCGGCAACATATTCGGTATGTTGCAGGAAACGTCCTTGGGTGACGTCCCCGTCAATAAAAAAAAAACGGCAGGCATTTAGTCCTATTGAATCGAACTTCCCGGAATTACCAACAAAGACAAGTGAAAAAAAACCCGAAATTTATACAAATTGTTCCTAATGACGCGACAAAACCTCTGACCGGAGTGAACGTATTCGTGTTAAAAAGAGCTATAGACTCAATTGGTACACAATATGAAAAAGTGTCCATGCTAAGAGACGGTTCAATTCTTTTACTAGTGAAAGATGAACCAACATCTCTACGTTTTATAAATACCAAACGGTTCGATCAACTATGTCCGGTAACAATAAAGTTGCATCCCAAATTAAACCACTCTAAAGGTATTGTTTACGCACCACACCTAATTAATGTTCCGGAAGAAGACATCGTCCAAGAAATGAAACCTCAAGGAGTGGTAAGTGTCCATAAATTAAAAAAAACCGCAAAATGGCGAAATCAGGGCTTCCGGACTAATGTTGTTTTCATTTGACCACTTCAATCCACCGCGTAACATAGAAATCGGATGGCACAAAGCCAAAGTAAATGAGTATATCCCAAGACCAATGCGCTGCCGCCAATGCCAACTACTCGGACATACAGCCAAATGGTGCAAACGAAACCCAGCGTGCAACAACTGCAACCTTCCTCCACACCCCGACTTAGAATGCGCCCGAACCCACTGTGCCAACTGTCAAGGCCCTCACCCTGCTTCATCACCATCATGCCCCCAATATATAGAAAACCAGGCCATTCTTGAAATACAGACAAGAAATAAAATTTCTCTATCCGAAGCGAAACGGATATATAGGGAACGAAATCCCACGCCATCAAACAAACCAAAGGAATCCTATGCCACACTCCTCAAAACAACATCCACACATATAACATCACCAATAAAAGAAACTACAAAACAATGCCCAACAAAAACTACACTCCAACCAACATCGACAAACACTTCATCCATTTCAAACTGCCCTTCTACATCTGCAGAATACCGTAAAGCCATACAAAACCAATCATCTCTAATCATAAAACCCACAACAACTAACCGTAACAACGAACCTATACATATTAACAAAAACACTAACATAAAAATAAATGAACCCACCATTCAAGAATTATTAAACTCCCCACTCCCTCACAATAACCACATATAACCCTAACACTCCCAACGAAAGCACAGTCTCTGTGTCTCCAGAAAATCCCAACTCGGGCCGAAGCAGACAGGGCTTCAGCTTGAATGGATCAACACTCGAGACACAACAACAAAATCCCCAACATCAGCAGGTTTAATATACACAATAGCATTCATGCCCATAAACTCACAATACTACAGTGGAATCTGAACGGACTCAAAAACAATATGCATGAGCTCCAAATACTCATCAAAGGTCTGAAACCATCCATCATAGCTCTACAAGAAACGCACATCCGCCACGACTCGCGGGCCACAGGACCCAAAGAATACGCGGCATTCTTTCACAACCTTACGGAAAATGTTGCTTCTAAGCATGGTACAGGTATACTTATACATAAATCAATCCCACATAAACTTATAGTAGTACACTCTGCAATCTCGGTCGTAGCAGTAGAAATAAATATCGGCAGAAACCTCACGATAATATCAGCATACACCCCCACATCCCAACCAATAACCATACACGATCTTACCACTATCACAGATAGCATCCAAACACCGATACTTCTCCTCAGAGATTTTAATGCATGGAGCCCCATCTGGGGATCTTCGTCCACTAATAAAAGGGGAAAAACCGTAGAGAAATACATACTGACCGCAAATCTAGCACTACTCAATAACGGTAGCCACACACATTTTTCCACTCACAAATCCTTCACACATGTAGACTTATCACTAGCCTCACCTCAATTGGCCCCAATTTGCACTTGGAATACTTTACCCAACCTGCACGGGAGCGACCACTTTCCAATAATAATAAACATTGACACTAGCATGTGTCCCAAACCCTCCAAACTTCTTCCTAAATTCCAAACCGAACTTGCTAATTGGAGTAAATTTCAAAATATAACTACCCAGGCACTAAGTCAACATGTAGAGAGTCAAAATATTAATCAAGAAGCAGCCATAATCACTAAAGCAATCCGAATAGGAGCAAATGCCTCGATACCACAAACAAGTCGAAAACTCCATAAGGCAGTAGTTCCCTGGTGGAATCCAGTATTGGACAACCTAAGGAAGAAAAAACAAGAAGCCTGGAGAATTTTCAAAAGATTCCCCTCTGATTTTAACCTAATCAATTATAAAAAGTTAAATGCTCTTTTTCGCAAAAATGCCAAGGAAGAAAAAAGAAAAGCCTTCCAAACATTTACCGAAAAGTAAAATCCGAACTCTACTCCCAGAAAAATCTGGGCGGATATAAAAACGCTCACTGGGCAGTATCGCCCCCTCTCAATAAAATGCATGAACACCGAATCAGGCACTCTCACATCTCCCCAGCAAATTGCAGACCATCTCGGCAAAACATGGTCAAACTACGCAGAAGACGTAAACTTTCATCCGTCATTTCTCTCTGCCAAAAGAGACACAATTAGCCCGTCCCCTCACACAAGCCCACCCTCTAAATTAATAGATCTCCCGATCAATAAAATTGAATTAGAGTCAACCCTACACGGCGCCACAGGTAAAACACCAGGATATGATCGAGTCGATTACATAATGTTAAAAAACAGTCCACCACTCCTGAGACACCGAATACTCCATCTCTTCAATAACATACTCCAAACAGGTGTAATTCCACAAGTGTGGAAAATAGCCACAATTGTACCCATACCAAAACCCACGGGCGAACCGACCTCGGCAAAAGGATATCGCCCAATATCGTTACTCCCATGTCTAGGAAAAACATTTGAAAAAATTGTAGCTAGACGACTCAACTGGTTCATGGAGAAAAACAATCTAATAAGCATTGAACAGGTTGGTTTCAAACAAGGACGTGGGACGATTGATGCGCTACTCCATATCGACAACTTCATCACATCTTCTTTATCAACCAAAAAGCATACAACAATTCTCTCCATAGATTTTGAAAAAGCGTTCGACCGGATCGGTCCTCATGTGATTTTGAATAAATTAGCGCAATGGAGAGTTGGTAACAATATGTTCTACATAATCAAGTCCTTTCTTTCCAACAGGAAGTTTAGAGTCAAAACAGGTGGTGCATTCTCACAAATATACAACATAAAAAACGGTATCCCACAGGGTTCTCCACTATCAGTCCTATTATTCGCTATAGCCTTTGACGGAATTAACGACATTCTCGTAAAATATAAAAACATAAAACACTGCCTCTACGCTGACGACTTAGTTATTCTAACAAACGTAAACGATCTCAACGAAGTACAATCTACCTATTCAGAAATACTACACGACATCACTAATTGGTGTAAAACATCAGGCGCAAAGATCTCACTCGAAAAAACTAAAATGTTACACATTTGTACAAAAACCAGCTGCAGCAAAAACATCACACTTCCCTTTCAGAATCACACAATCCCTACAATCCAATCCATGAAAATCCTCGGTATCCTCTTTGACAGTAAATACAATTTTAAAGAACATTGTTTAGCACTTAAGAAAAGCCTAGCTGCAAGATTAAATATTGTAAAATACTTAGCATATAAGAATGGATCTGCACATACTAACACCCTTATTAACATAACTAAAGCCATCATCCTATCTAAAATCGACTACGGACTAATGATATACGGAAACTGTAGCAAAACGACCCTGCAAACAATAAAATCGCCCTATCATGCTGCAGCTTGAGCAAGTACCAGAGCATTCCGTACTACACCAATTAAAAACATCCTCGTCGAATGCGGTCTCCCATCTATAGAAAACAGACTAAAATATATATCAGCTACACTCGCTTGCAAATTTACAATGTCTATAGCAACCCCCATAGTGCAGGACATCCGAAAAATTTATTAAAAAAAACGATGGTCGAGATACCGCTCAGGACTGGAAAGGGCCATCGATATAGCCAAGGACTTACATATCCCTATAAATATTTCAAAACCCCACCGCACACAACACCCTCCATGGTTAATTCCGAGAAATACAATCTTAGATGACCTGTCCCATTATCCAAAACATTCAACAAATCAGATAATCTATCAAAAACTTTTCAAGGATACCATCGACAAACATCAAAACTGGAACCTGTTTTTCACAGATGGTTCCAAAAACGAATCAAATGTGTCATTTGCTATAGTCAACAATCGCAAAGAAATAATCAGAATGGGATCACTTCCCACCTTTTGTTCCATCCTATCAGCGGAAGCAACGGCAATTTTGGAAGCAACAAAACTGATCCAGAAAATCCCAACGATTATCTGTACTGAGAGCCTTTCAACTCTAAAAGCAATAACCAACGTAAACTCCACAAATGCTGTCATTCGTCAAATCCAAGATAACATTATTAGGAAAGCTAATAAAATAAAGCTACTTTGGACCCCCGGGCACTGTAACATTAGTGAAAATGAAGCAGCTGATAAGGCCGCAAAACTAGCGACAAAGTCGCCTCTCGTCTCCTTCTATTATCCTAACAAAACGGACATAAGAAGACAGGTCAAAAATGCCCTTAAGAACGTGGAGGAATAAGAATGGCACCACTACACCCACCTGTACAGCACTATTAAACAGGACACCAAACCCGTTACTTACCCAACAACAGTCTCAAACAGAAAAATAAAATGCTTCCTACGACTCCGGCTAGGACACACCCAAATCACACACCAACACATCCTTACAAAAACAAGCCCCCCACAATGCAGTAACTGCAACAACCAAGTCCCACTTACTCCACATCACATCATATTCGACTGCCCAAAAGTCCAAACCATCGCAAACCAACTATTTGGAAACGACCCCTTCAGCAACATTCTGGCAAAACCATCAGAACAGAATATCAACTACATATACGAATTACTAACACTTACTAACCTTCATAACAAAATTTAAAGTAACTCGATATTAGCCGAAAGCCCTAGCAGCTAGCGCTATTTAGAATTAAGTTATTGTGTAATTAATTACACCGTAATAAATAATAATAATAATAATAATATTCCAGTAAGACAATTTATTTTCACACTTCAGATTAGCACCAGTGACATTCTACACGTAATTAATATGTTAGTTGGACGTTTCCACAGCGTTAATAGATAGAAGTTATTGAGTTCATCTTAAGATGATCACATATGTATCCTCATTTCCTAGTTCCTTGGGTTCGATTGTAATTACATGTTTCGGAACATTCGCGCGATACAAAAAGTTATCTTTACGCAACACTGAACAAGGTCGGGACAACACTATAACACAACTCGATCTTACTATCAACGTAAGTTTGAGTTGACAAATTAACACCTCCTCGATTGTGTTCTCTATGTGGCCACTACTCCAAGACTGACTAACTAAAGATCTCATTCCCCATCCGTAAGGGAAATCTTCCCAGCGCATCTCTGCACATAATTTCCCAAGGTATCTGTTAACAGCATAAAATTTCCCTTTGCATCTCAAAGGATAATTTCCCATCGGATCTGAAAAAGGAGAAATCGTCCTCGTGATCATTATCATTACATTCGCTGCTGGTGGTCGGTATCTTTTTTTTGCTTTTTATTACAGATCGGATGCCGCCGCTTATTCTCCGATCTTTCGCTGGTTTTGTTTATCCAACACATCTGGCATGAAGAAAAGGGTGGGATGTAATTCTTTTGTTTGCCTTTCACTCATAAACACCTATCTGGGATAGTGTTTAGAGTTGATGGCTCTATGGCTGCTAATCAGCGGCGCAACGAATCGTTTTGTTTGAACAAGTGTGCCTTAGCATTAGTTCATGCGAGGGATTTAGGTGCTAATTGAATTTAGCTACCCAAGAATGTATCCGTTGTTCGGTTTACTTACCGACATGGTATTTCATGGAAACATTGTGCAGATGTTCGGAATTGAAGATTGTGCATTTCTGGACTTTTCAATTGTTTTTGAATATGATGGATGAAACGTTGAACTCGATATTGGAAGATTTGGAACGTTCAGTTCCTTGCTTTTTGGTATCGGGTTCAACGTTGTTGCTTGTTACACAAATGGCCATGACTCTTGGGACACGTGTCTGTGGGCACGTGTAATGAATAAAGGTAAGTATGTTCCTTGGCGGAAAGGACATCTCAACCTATAGGTGGTTGTGCGGTTCGTAGAACCGCTACAATGACATCCCATGACCATGAGCTAATGGTGATGACAATCTCAACGAATCACTGATCATGGACAATATTGTATTTACTCACCACGATGATGAGTCAGCGATACTTGCTGGCCCATGAAATAACAACAACCTCCTCTCACAATACATTTCCCTGGAAATGGATCCCGACTTTTGACTTAGGTTTGCTATTCTTTAGATATCGGCCTTCAGCCATGAGTTTTTTTTTTTTTTTTTGGTTTCGGTAGGAAGGTGGAAATCTTCAAAAGATACCTCTTGACCGATCCAGAGGCATGCCGGGTTTTTACCGACTAAAACCACCTCCCGCCAGGCTCGTATTCCCGTTGATCCCCGCGGAACTTTCTTTTAGATATTCCATCGCGGGCGGCACGGAGTTTACCTGTTACTGCATCATTTCATAGAAAATACTATTTGTTACCGACCATGCCTGTTTTGAACTAAGCATGTATTCTATTACTCTCCCGGAGTAACTGTCGGTCTCACATGTCTCTCCAAAACCGTTCGTGCGATCTCAAATCTCACGCACTCTGTGAGTACATGTTCTGCATTTTCTATTTTGCCTTCGCAATACAAGCAGTATGGGTGATTCACATGCTTATACTTGTGCAAGTATTGCCGAAAGCATCCATGTCCATCCATGGGTATAAATAGCTGTAAGTAAAACATTGTAAACTCACTCTAGGATTAACAATAAAAGGAATCGGACGACTTGTGGTCGCACGACAAGTACAATCTTTTGATCCGATCAATTGAGTCATAAATAACTCGCGTGAGGCACACAGAAAAGGAGTTGTTGTTCGTGCACTTGCTGAGTCGGCAACGTACGTGTTGGCGACTCATCAGTCCATTTCTAGCAAGAATTCCCCCACCAGTGGTAAGAGATGCTCTAAATCAATTCCTCTTCCTTTAGATACACAAAAGGCGTTCCTTTCCACCAGTGGTAAGGGATGCCTAGTTAGGAAAAGGATAAGAATACCGGTGCCAGTGGCACGCAGTAGAAACCGCAACAGGGTCTAGAGGGAGGGCTTTCTGGATTTATTTATTTTCAGGTTTCCCTGACCAGCCAGGCACATTTTTAATACAACTCACTACACCGCCGTTTAACTAACCTGTAATATCACGAGTTGCGACTGTAGTGTTAACACTACATATCCCCCAGACGATATTTCACAATCGCACACAATGCAACACAAAACCATTTCTTCTCAAATTACCAATCTGCGGCGCATAATCCTTTCCCGGTCCATTCAATATTCAAATTACGAGTCATTCGGACCATAACTCACAAGTACGAGGGTTGCCTTTTATATTTCGGGATTAGAGAACAAAACCAAATATTGATCATCGAAAATCACTTTATTGTTTTTCAAAATATTCCCCATGAATATCTATACACTTTTGCATGCGTTTGAACCAATTGTCGAAGCACTTTTGCCACTCTGATTGAGGTATCTCCAGCACATGCATTCTGAATGCAGCAACCGCTTCTTCAGGTGTCGAAAAACGTTGACCTCTCAGTTTGTTTTTTACGTACGGGAATAAAAAGAAGTCCTTCGGTGCCAAGTCAGGACTATACGGCGGATGACCCATCAAATCGATGTTTTGGGTGCTCAAAAATGCAGTTGTCGCAGCCGATGTTTGAGAGCTCGCATTGTCGTGGTGAAGAGTGATCCGTCTTCGGCGGTTGGTTTTCCTGATTTCTTGGAAGACGACTGGCAAACAAATGGTTGTGTACCACTCAGAATTGACTGTTCTGTGTTGTTCTAGTGGTGCGGTTGCGACATGTCCAGTTTTTTCGAAAAAACAGGCGACCATTTGCTTGGAAGTGCTTCGTGCGCGAACAACTTTTGCTGGATTTGACTCATCTTGAAACACCCAGACAGTCGACTGCTGTTTACTTTCGGGCTCATACGCGTAAATCCACGATTCATCACCTGTCACGATGTCATAGACGTGTTTCGAAGCACCACGACCGTATTTTTTGAGCATTTCTTTCGACCAATTGACACGAGCCTTTTTTTTTTGGGCGATTGACAAATTGTGTGGGATCATCCAACGCGAACAAATTTTTTTGACAGTCAAATGTTTATGCAATATTGAATGTATGCTGGTCCCACTAACGCCTAAGGCTGTCTCAATCTCACGATAGGTCACATGACGATCTTCTAATATCAGTTCGCGCACAGCATCAATGGTTTTCGGAACAACAACTGATTTTGGACGACCTTCACGAAATTCATCTTGGAGTGAACTACGACCACGATTGAATTCACCATACCATCGATAAACACCGGTCCTTGATGGAGCTTCATCGCCAAAAATTGAATTAAGTTCATCCATGCACCGTTGCTGAGTTAATCCACGCCGAACGTTGTAAAAAATAATCGCACGAAAATGTTGACGATTTAATTCAATTTTTGGGCCGAGATGAATCTTTTAAGTTACTGTAAACAACACAAATAGCGCTCGTATGTCAAAACGTTCTGAGTGCGTATAACCTCAAAAATGTCCAACTTTACGACAGAGCTGGCAATTGCCGGATGGCAACGCTAGGGTTGCCAAATCCCGAAACATAAGAGGCAACCCTCGTACGCGTATTAGCATACGAATAATAACAAAGTATCATAAACAAACATCATAACAAGTGGCATTTTTTTTTATTACACTTTTCTCGGGAGAGGCAAACGTATAGCACCGAGTCGGCGCACGGAGATGCCACCAGATAACCGTTGCAGGTCTTTTTGAACACTTGGGGGTTATAACGCTCCGGAAACACTCGCGCGGGAAGGGAATTCCATAGCTTTCCCGCTCTGTAACGGAACGAGTTCTGACGCAGAGATGTTCGCACCGTTGGGAGATGAACCACAAATTGATGCGATTCGTCGAGCTGTCTCGTGTAGCGCATATATACCGAATTGGGCGAAACAATATCACGAATCTCCGAAGAACAGTACCCTTGATAATATCTGTAAAATAGACAGAGGTCGGCTACGCGCCTTCGATGTGACAGCGACTGTAGTCCCGAAGTCAGCGCCGTGTCCCAGATCGGGCAAATCGCTCGTTTCTATATGCTCTCAAGTAGGTTGAGGGTATGTTTAGGAGCCGAGTTCCAAACATGAGAGCAATATTCGAGCGCGATTCTAACTTAGGATTTATATAGAAGAAGTTGGGCCGGAGTAAAATATTTCTTGGATCTAAAAAGATAGCTCAGTTTTCCTGAGGCTGACCTGGCGATGCCCGACACATGTTTATGCCATGACACATTCCCACAGACCGTTACGCCGAGCAATTTCAAGCTTTCCCCGGCCTCGAGGGCCCGGCCATTCATCATCAGCTGTGGAACCGATGATCCACTTTTCTTTGGTGCATCAATTTGCTCTCATCAGTTTTTTGTTTTTGCGTAGTAGTAAAAAACGCAAGCGAAAGGTATATTTTGCCTGAAAAAATAGAAACAAACCATCACCACTGTCTTCAATCGTGATTGTGAAGTAAACTACTGGTTCATCTTTATTGAAATCTTCGTAAATTTGTTAGACTTGTGTTTTAGTGTTTGTTAGAAAAAAAAACAATAAAAATAAAATTTTGTGAAAATGGGTCGTGTGGTGTACATTGCACTAGTTCCGATCGTGAATTGATAAAAATATTAAGAAATGACGGGAAAACAATGGATGAAACAGCTAAGCTAATGAAGTGCTCTAAGAAAAAAATATTCACAGCTCTTCATTCAGGTCCCAAAATGGAAACCAGAGGCAGAAAAAGAAAAACAACCTCACGATTCGACAAACTGCTAATCCGACTATCCAAGAACACGCCGTTTTTTTCTTCAACGGAATCAAAAAATGACCCAAACGCGCCTTGTACGAGTCGTACAATTAGAAACAGACTTTTAGATGCGGGTCTTCCTGGTAGAAGTTGTGGGGTTATAGGTGTGTTGCGGCCCGGGACGGGCGCTGGTTAACTCCAATTCCTCAACAATCGAAAATTCCGCCGAACGTTGTTCACCAAAAGGGGGTCAAGCGTAAATGAAAACTCACTGAAGGTTTTATTGTTAAGCGTCTTTTTACTTTTTTATTGTTATTATATTTACAAGGCGATCCACTTAGTATAGAGGAAAAAGTTAGCTTAATTAGATTCGGAAAAGTGCACTGAAACATAGATGTATATAATGTTGCTTTGTTTACCCGAAAATCAATTCTTAACTTAATGTGAAACAAAACAGGGGTTTGACAAGACACGACTCCTCGATATGCGTCCGGCCCCGGTGGCGATTGGATATCGATTGATGTGCGCGCGTGGGTAGTTGAGCGACGACTGACTGTGTGACACCCGCGGTTGTGCGCCGTTTGGCGGACGACTAGGGAATGATTTTGTTCGGCCCCGGAGGCGGTTGAGTCTCGACTCGCTAACTGGTAGTAAGAGGGGGGATGCACACTTGATGGCGGTTGGACAAAGACTGACTGATTAAATGGAAAAAAATCTATTCATCGCGTCGTGGCGGCTGAATCATAGCAGAAATAAACTTGCTGCCACTTCCGAGGAATTTCGAGAAGAGTTGCTATGCTCGAATTAGAATTCAGTTCCAGCGAATCCTCGCCGTACACGCTGAGTTGGATTCGTTGGTTGCGTATACCGAGAAATTGAAATTGCTTGGGTGCAAGCAAGGAATACCGTTTAGATAAGATATTAACCGAAGTCATTTCGGGGAAATGTATACGGCTTGGTATAGTTGGTGGCGATGGTTAATGTTCCGTTGTGGATGTGAATATGCGTTTTGTTACAGCATATGAATTTCGGGGAAATTGATATTGCTTGGTCGCAAAGAGGGAATATGGATTAAGTAGAAAATTGACCAAAGCAATTTTGGGAAAATGTATGTGGGGTGATGGAATTGAGAAAGATGGTTAATGTTCGTTGTAGATTTGAATATGCGTTTTATTCATCATCATCATCGGCACTACAACCGGGAACTGGTCTTGGTCTTATTTAGCAAGTGCGGCTTGTTAAATCTTCCATAAAGATTTGTTTTTTTCCGGGCAAGGTCATTAGTCTTGCGCCAGAGGCTCCCCGACGGGGAATCGAACCCCGATCTCCCGCGTGACAGGCGGATATACTAACCACTATACTATCGAGGAGCCCATGCGTTTTATTACGGCATGTGAATTTCGGGGACTAATGACCTTGCCGGGAAAAAATAAATCATCATGGGAAATTTAACAAGCCTCGGGACTTGCTAAATAAGGCCAAGACCGGTTCCCGGTTGTAGTGCCGATGATGATGATGATGATGATGAATTTCTGGGAAATTGTGATTGCTTGGTCGCAAGGAGGGAATATGAATTAAGCAGAGAATTGACCGAAGCGATTTTGGGAAAATGTATGCGGGGATGATTAGAATATATCCTGTTGAATTGTATTCTGTTTGGAGTTTTGGGATGTGTTTTATTGCAAGGTTTGGGATGTATGCTATTGCGGATTTTGGATGGGGAATTGGGTTACAGGTTAGGGTAAGGTGGCGCGCTATTAGCAGTCGAGATTGGTTGGCATTATGGGTTGGTTCTCCATGTGGTATAGAGAACCCCCACAAAGTCCCAGAAAAGTTCCATAGTTGAGCAAGAAAAATATAAAGCAGAAACTCGTTTTGGCCAAAAAAAAAACACCTCCACTAACATCTTATGGTCGGATGAAACCAAGATTAATTTGTTTAGTTCCGATGGAAAAATGTACGTCAGACGACCAATGAACTCAGAATTCCATCCAAAGTATATGAAAAACACAGTGAAACATGGTGGAGGCAATTTAATGATTTGGGGGTGCTTTTCAGCATCTGGTGTTGGTCCAATTTTTCTTATAAAGGACAAAATGTGTACTACAGATTATGTAGAAATCTTAGACACCGCTATGCTACCATTTTCTAAAGAGTAAATGCCTGCTAAATGGGAGTTTATGCAGGATAATGACCCCAAGCACACCTCAAAATTGATAAAGAATGGTTTCTTCAAAACAACGTCGATGTTATGGAGTAGCCATGGCCATCGCAGTCCACCTTAAGCCAATAGAACACCTATGAGGCATTCTTAAGCGCAACATCGGAGACTGCAAAGCCAAAAATGAGGGAGAACTTTGATCCAAAATAAAAGATGAATGGTACTCTATACCACCCGCGACTTGTACCAAGTACTAGTCAATTCCATGGGACGTAGATGCGAACCAGTCATTAAAAACAAAGGTGCAACAACTAAGTATTAAAAGGATATGAAACGCTTTTACTGAAAATTACTTCTTCACAAAACACAAACAAAAAACTAATTTGTTTCTATTCTTTTTTCCAGGCAAATCCAAGGAAAACTGGAATTAATATCTTTTTTTCACTATTTCTCGCTTTTTTGTATTAAAAATTTAGTGTTTCTTTTATGTATTACCCCCCGCTTGGTAGAAACCTTGACGTGGTGCGGGGGCTTAAACTACAATGAATCACTCAAGCTATGCTGACGGAAGCATACGCTTCCAGTAGGGCCGCCCATGTCAGACAGGCTAGCGAGGAGTAACACACAAAAATCTACCACCCCTAATCCAGGGTGTAACGCATCACCGTGCCCATTGGATGGTTTGCAGCCAGGGGTATACCGGCTGTATTATAACTGCGCCTCTCTGACACCGGGTCGAATCAGAGCAGTAAGCAGACCTTACCATATCATAGAGGGGCTCTGAGTGTGGCGGACTATTTGATACCCCAAGACTCGTGGGAACAAAAATTAATAATCAATATACAAAAAACAGTCTCACGAAAAACCAGGTAGGCGTAGGTATGATGAGCCGACACTACCATAAGGGAACAAATCATCAAGAAAACACCGACTCGGCAAAGAGAAGACGTAGGGAAAAACGGAAAAAACGGGATATACGCGTCGGGACGTAGAACATTCGAACGTTATATAAACCAGGGGCGATACAGACGGCCGTAGAAAATGCGAAACAATATAAAATGGACATCGTCGCGCTTCAGGAAGTCCGACTCCCACATCAAGTAATCAAAACCAACGGGTTTACACTGCCGTGTGGAGGTACCGATACGCATAACCTCGGGGCTGGCTTCATCATAAGCAATAAGATTACGCCCCATGTAAAAGATGTGCAATTTATTAAAGACCGAATGTCGGTGCTAAAAATACAGCGACGATGGCACAATTATGGCGCAAGGCTAATGACCCTGCCCGTAAAAATTAACTATTATGGAAAATTTAACAAGTTGTAGTGCCGATGATGATGATGATGGTACAATTATATATTTATAAACATACACGCCCCAACAGAATCTACGGGCGCAGAAACGAAGGACACATTCTACGAGACCCTAGAGGAAGTATTCGATGGGATCTCATCATTCGATGTTAGAATCCTCCTCGGGGATCTCAATGCGAAAATTAGAAAGGAAGACATGTTCCAACCAACTATAGGTAAAGAGAGCCAACACGACGTTTCAAATGATAATGGAATTCGAATTATCACGTTCGCAGCGTCCAAAGATCTGGTAGTGAAAAGCACGATGTTCAAGCACAAACAAATCCATAAAGTCACATGGATATCACCCGACGGCGTAATGCGTAACCAAATAGACCACTTCCTCATAGGCAAGAGACACCATTCGAATATCCTTGGCGTAAGATCATATAGAGGAGCAGATTTCGACTCCGATTACCTTCTAGTGATGGGCAAAATTAGAAGTCGGCTCACAGCAAACCTACATGGGCAATCACGGGAGACAAGCAGGATGTTCGACATTGATAAACTAAAAGACCTACGCAAAAGGGGTGAATATCAAGACGAACTAACGATCTGATTTACCATCCTAGAGAGTGGGAGTAGTGGGGAAGAGGAAACCAATAATCTGGACACTAAATGGACATCGATGAGAGACGCAATCAAACAAACAGCCCAAAAGGTATTAGGATTTTAGAATACAATTAAGTCCAAACCTTGGTTTGACGATGAGTGCAGGGCGAAGATCGAACAACGTAAACGCCTCAGAGTGATCCGCTTAGAAATATATCATGAAGTCAACGCAGAAAGATACGCGACAATTCGGAAAGAGACAACGAGACTTCAAACGCAAAAAACGCGAATGGGAGAAGACTCGGATCGAAAAAATTCTAGAAAATGCCAGAGCAAAGAATATCAGAGGCATGTATACCGGCATAAATTCTATTAGAAATGGCTACCGAGGGAGAGCCAAAATAATCCGAGACACAAACGGCTGTCTGGTGACAGAAACAAACAATATCGTGACAAGATGGAGGCAGTACTTTGAAAACCCGCTCAATGTGCGCACCCATCAACCACAAATAAACCCACAAGACGTACATACAGCCGAGCCTCAGATCCCAGAGCCCTCTTTCGGCGAAGTTGTAGACGCAATAAATCGATGGAAAAACACCAAGGCTCCCGGAGTCGACTGCCTACCGGCAGAGCTTGTGAAGCATGGAGTAGAGGCAATCACTCGAAAGATCCACCAACTGATTAAAATACTATGGGATAAGGAAGTCATTTCGGAAGAATGGAAAACCTCAATAGTCGTCTCCATTTTCAAAAAAAGGTGACAGATCTGACTGCGAAAATTACAGAGGAATATCATTACTCCCAACCACATACAAAATACTAACAAATGTCATACTGGCGAGAATCACACCGTACGCAGAAGACATATTGGGAGACTACCAATGCGGATTCCGTAGGAATAAGACAACTGCTGGAAAAGAAGTGGGAATACGGAGAGAAGGTTCACTAACTGTTCATTTACTTCAAAAAAGCCTACCACTCAGTCGCAAGGCAAAGACTCTACCATATTGTAGTTGAGCTGGGAATCCCGAAAAAATATGCCGCCCTCATTCAAATCTGCATGAACGAAAAAAAAGGGCGAGTTAGAATAGAAAACCACCTCTTACAACCATTTGAAATCCGGGACGGACTAAAACAGGGCGATGGCCTCTCACCATGTCTCTTTAACCTTGTCCTCAGAAAGGTACAAGACGACAACATGGCCGGATCATCCTTGAACGGCGTCACACAAGTGCTCGCATATGCGGATGACATCGCTGTTTTGGGCGGTAATCTAGAAACTGTTACTAAAAAAAGTGAAATCATCGTGCAAGCGGCAGAAGAGGTGGGCCTAGAAATAAATGAAGACAAAACACCATACATGATTACGGCGAGAGCAGCTGTCAAAAAATTTAAATATCTGGGAACAATACCGACGGCCAGTAACGAAATGTTGAAGGAAATTAAAAAAAAAACACTACACTCCGGCAACGCTAGTTGGCATGCAGTCAGTAAACTACTGAAATCTGAAGTGCTATCACGTAATATAAAGCTCCGTGTCTATAGAACCATAATCATGCCGATAGCTCTATACGGATGCGAAACATGGGCTCAAGGGAAGAAAACAAATTCCGCGTATTCGAGAATAAAGTTTTAAGGGGTATCTTTGGAGGTAAATATGACGAGGAGGCAGGACAATGGAGGAAACTCCATAACCACGAATTGGAGGAGCTATATCGCAAACCTACAATAGTGAGAGTAATCAAGTCGCGAAGATTAAGATGGGCCGGACACGTGGCGCGAATATGCAACGATAGGACCGTGCATAGAATTCTTGACGGTAAGCCAACGGGAAAGAGAGCGACAGGGCGGCTGCGACGGAGATGAGAGGACAATGTTAGGTTAGACCTCGAGTAGATCGGATCAGATAGTCGAACGTGGAAGGAGAGCGCACGGGACAGGGAACAATGGCGGAGTCGAGTCGGCGAGGTCATGAACTTTCGCGTTCTTACAGGCCAATAAATAGTAATAATAGTAATAGTTTTATGTATTACAGTGCACCAAATCTATTAGTATATTTTAAATACTTATTTTTCCCCAAATACATTGTCGAAGAACAAGCTTGTTTCTATTATTTTTTCCACCACTGTATATGATAATTAATAATCTCACATGTTGATGAGATGATCCGCAAGATCTCGGATTTGTAAAACGGTTATTAACTCTTACTCAGATTAATTATGTTAGTTCGTAAGTTAGCCCGTAAGAATCTTATTGTTAGCCCTCCCTAAGCTAATATTCCGGGTGTTAGTCCCACTAAACTTAAGCTGGCATTTAAAAAAAAAAAAAAATTTTTTTTGTATCAGATTTTGAAACATACCTGACAAGGGGTTAGGAAAAAGGACGTCAGTGGCAGTAAATATATAAAAAGAGTTAGAATGGATACGTTGAATCCATATCACAGCGCCGGGATTGTCTGAAATATATACAAATGTTTAGTTGAAATTAAGAACAGCATGAATACCCAATAAGGAGATTCATTCAAATATTAGTCCCATATTTTGAAACATACCTGGTTAACAATGCACAGTGGGAAGATACGTGCACATGACAATTTATTTTATCTATTATTGTCGGTTTTTTTTTCACTTAGTATATATTCTCCAACTTTTAATATTCCATCATGTCGTTATACTTCACTTCATATTTCTTCCCTTAGTTTGGCGAGTTTCGATGCAAAGATCAACGGGCATCGTTTGAATTCCATAACACATTGTTGACATTCTTTAACTGTCATTGTCATCGATGCGATATTTTAACTTTGACAGCCGATTTGCTTTTCAACGGCATTCTCTTTGACGAACCTGCTGTTGAATTGTAATTTCACGCCTAATTTAACGACATCCAACTTTATGTTATTTAATGACGTAGCAATCATCCAGATATTACCTACTTCGCCTATTATATTTTATATACCGGCAAAGATGCCGCCAAACTAGCGATGGTAGTCGTTGAATTGACACAATTCTCTTCTTATGCACAAGAAACATCCGCTTTGAGTGGTTGACATTAAGATTTCTGAACACTTCACTTGCTGTCTATCCCTTTCCTTTGCGTACATGTGACTTGTTCATCTTACCGCTATTCAACTATTCCTTTGGGAACCCATGTGTTCATTCAATGGCTGACGATTTTGTGCAAATCTTCCGTGTGTTTTAATGGAAATTGCAGCTAATCTATGGTGTGGAAATTGTTTTTTTTTTTCGCTGTTTGTCTATCCCTCTTTCTTGCTTGCAGGGTATGGTACTTTAACCTGTTTAGCTTCTCACTATAAATTCGTTTATTCCTTTATGAATCCATGCGTTGGTCAATGATCTTTAGCGATCCTGCTCACTTTTTTTTTTGAATTGCATTGAATTTTGTGGATATTTTTCTGTTTTAAACTTGAGATTGTTTTGTGATGTTTGTTTACTACCTGAATAGAGGTAGTTTTGTACAAATCCTGTATTGCATTTTGGTGCGTTATTTGTACAGAAGTACGAGTTCGTCCTTTTGGAGTTTTCAAGTTAATGACATGAAGATCCGTTCTTTTACATATAACATCTGGACAAAAGGGATATTAATATATATTATTTTAAAAATGTATCAATAATGAGCTAACTAACACTATAAATTTGTCAATTTTTAAACAATTAAGGCGTTTTTTCTTTCAGTTTAAGGGGGGAATTTTCACAATAAAATTCTTTCACAACTTTCACTTGCACTGATAAATACGAAGGCGAACTCAAACACTTGCAGAAAAGAAAAAAAACAAATCGAGATTGCGGCTTCTTCACCTCGATTCTCCTGAAGAAATGACCATCATAGCCAGTGATCTACATATAATTGACTGCCCAAGCTAGTAGTCGGTTTTCACATTTTCAAAACGATCGTATAGATAAATGTTCGGTTCTAATAATTGTTCACCATCTGCAGATGTAACAAAAATATCCTTCAGGATGTGTGCATCTGAAGTGCGGCATTATGTTGTTTACTTTAATGTTATTTATTCCGCATGTATATTTATTTCACGGCTGGCGCAGTCTGTCTCGTAAAAGTCTTTTTGGTATAAGACATATTGAAGGCGGCACCATCAAGGAGTTTTTCTAACCTTTGTGGTTTTATTTCCTGTTTATGAATTTCAGATTTTCTGGATTGATTTAAGATAATAAGATACAGGAGAATTTATGTTCAGTCAGTGATTCTCAACCACTGGGCCGTGGCACTTTTGAGTGCCGCCAAATTTTAGGAATGTATATAGTCAACATTTCTCTTCGCGGACTGTAATTGTGGCGCTAGCCGCCCAAACGATTTATTCGATTTTCCAAATAAAAACTGTTCATATAGTTACTTGATAACTCTTTATTATTTGTTTGCACTGGTTTTTATTGAGGCCTTATGGGATACACTACAGTAAACCACATGCACCAAAACTGTTATTTAAAAAAAACAGTTAGTTATTAAAAAAAAAAAAAAAAAAAATACATATATATATATATATATATATATATATATATATATATATACATATATATATCATCACCATTGGCACTACAACCGGTATCCGGTCTTGGCCTTATTTAGCAAGTCTCGGGGCTGTTAAATTTTCCACAATAATTTATTTTTACGGGCAAGGTTATTAGCCTTGCGCCACATTCATATATATATATATATATATATATATATATATATATATATATATATATATATATATATACTGTGGCGAGCTTAGGGTTCGCTGGATTAATTATTTTTAATCAATAAGAGCCGTTAAATCGATTTTGAATTAATGTAACACTTTATTAATCCGTTAATATCAACCGCTACTTTTACCGTACACTTAACGATTTCTTGACTTATCGCTTCCGTACTTATCGCGTCTTTTACTGCTTACTTCTTACTTTTTACTTATTACTTTGATCTGTGTGCGACGTATTTATACCGTTTCCTCATTCTAATTCGGCGTCTCGTTTCCGTCCCTTCCATAGCCTTGAATGTTCTGTTCATAGTCTCCAGTTCTCCAGTACTTTCTAGAATATTCTAGTACTTTGTTTCGGACTTCTCGAACATTCTAGTAGTTTGTTCCGGACTTCTCGAACATTCTAGTACTGACTGTCATATGTGTCACACTACCCTCCGGCTAGATTAGTTCGTCCCGAACTAAGTTCACTGGTCTCCTGGGTTAACAAAAGTCGCCAGTCGGTCACGATGTACCACTTTCATCTTGGCGTTCGCTCTTCGCTGAATCCTATAGACAACATCGTTAATTCTTGTGAGAATCTTATACGGTCCTTTCCAATGTTGCTTCAACTTCGTGGTCCTGGTTTTCCTTGCGCCCAGTTCCGCACAGATGCCTTGAAATATCTGTGATTCGAAGTTTCGGCCTTGATCGGAATGCACCCACATGGAACTCCATATCTGCTGATCCAATTATTGATAAGCTGCTCAATGACGGTTGTTGCTTCTGGGTTTGGAATTGGAAGGACTTCCACCCACATGCTGAAGTAATCCATAATGACCAACATGTATTTGTTGTTGTCGTTTGTTTTTGGGAACGGTCCTGAGATATCAATCGCAATTCTCTCGAAAGGGGCACCCACGTTGTACTGCTTCATAGCGCTCCTTGGTTATACTGTTGGTCCTTTGGTCGCACTGCAAGTTGTGCACTTCCTACACCAAGAGTCGACGTCATCTCTCATGTGAAGCCAGTAGAATCGAGATCGTAATTTTGAAAGTGTCTTATTAATTCCCAAATGTCCACCGGAGGCCCCGTCGTGCATTTCTGTTAGTACATCCTTCACCTTTGATGGTGGGACTAGAATCTGCATTCGATGGGCTTTTCCGTCCGCGGCTTCCCCCTTCGCTAATAGTCGATGACAGACCAGTCACCAGTGCAATAGAGAAGGCGAATCTACTTGCTGCACATTTTGCAGCCACCTCAACGCTACCTGATACCACATCAGTTCCACCTCAACTTGAGCATAAGCAGCAAACCATGAGCCAGATTCGATTCCGAACGCGTACTGTTGCCCGCGCACTCAAAGAGCTAAACGCGCACAAATCCGCTGGTCCGGATGGCATTCCCCCAATTCTCTTGAGGAGATGTTCCTCTTCACTCGCTAAACCACTGCGGAAACGCTTCCATTTGTCTTATTCTACTGACCGTTTCCCAAATAGATGGAAGTCAATGAACATTCGGCCAATTTCCAAAAAGGGTGACTAATCATCCCTCTCTTCTTATGGACCCATAGCACTAACTTCTATTCTCTCCAAGGTAATGGAATCACTGATTAGCCGCCAAACTTCGAAATATCTGCAATAAAATGACCGCCAATATGGCCTTTGTAGCAACAGGTCCACAGGAGGTTTGATGGCATACCTTACCGAAAAGTAAAGCCATTCCATCCACTACTCCGGAGAAAGCAAGGTTGTTGCACTGGATATCTCGAAAGTCTGCGACAGAGTTTGGCATCTAGCCCTTTTACCAAAATTACATTCATATGAAGCGGAGAATTCCCTAATCCAATGGACAAGAGACTATCGTTCTGGCCGTTCAATTCAAGTGGTTCTTGATGGTGTCAAATCTGCCTCCCATCAAATTAATGCAGGTGTTCCTCAAGGTTCTGTACTCTCACCCACTATCTTCCTCATCTTTATAAATGATATCTTGTCAATTACTCGCAACCCAATCCACTCGTTTGCCGATGATAGCATATAGAGTTTCTCAAACTCTTCGAACGTCAATACCAATCAGCAGATTATGCTTAATACACTGAATTCCTTGAGGTCGGATATATCAATAGGGATCATCTAACAGAGTAGAGTTTAATGCCTTAAAAACTCAGTGCTGTCTCCTGTCGTCAAAGGCGAACTCCAAAGTAAATATAATGTCGATGAATGGCACTTCTATCAACGAAGCCAATGAACTATCAATCCTCGGTACTCGAATTAATTCGACTCTTAATTGGGACGACCACATATTTGAAGCTGGGAAAAGTGCGACCAAATGTATGGAGTTCCTAGAGAGATGCAAAAGTTACTTCATTCCATCCAATCTGGCCACTATTTACAAGGCGTATACTCGTCTCAAAATGGAGTTAAACTCCCGTATTTGGTCAGGCGCATCCAAAATTGCACTACACATGGTCGATAGGATGCAAAAACGGACAGCGAAACATATTGGCGATGTAGTGCTCTGAAAAGCCCTAGCATCTCCTTCCCCTACACATACATCCAAATCCCACAATCCTTAACAAAAATTCAAAAAGCAATCATCTAAATTGAAAATTCGCGATAAACGAATCAAATGTTCGTTTATAGCCCTTGCACCCAACTCCCCATAATCATCCAACTAATCCAGAAATACATTATCCCAATCTAGCGAAATTCCTGGTAAACGAATCAAATATTCGTTTATCATTCATATACATCAATTTCCCCAGATCCTCAAACAAAAGCAAACATGGTAAATTGAACCAAATGTTCAATTTCCATACTCACGCACATGTGTCCGATAATTCGCCTAACCGGATTCTTATCTCTAAAAACAAGCACACAACTCCAGCCAAAGGTATCTAAATCGAGATTTTGCTTTGAATTCGATCTCTTCGAGATACAAATTCTCGATTTGGTTTCATTTATAAGGGTGATGAATTGCAGTTTCGAGGATCAGTCTCGTTTGGTGTCCTAGGTGTAAGGACGCCAACAAATGTAAATTAAAATAAACTAAAATTAAATTAAAACAAATCAATTAAAATTCAAAAGACAAAATATTTGGCTTTTTAATTGGGCTTGTCCGAGTCCCGGGACCATAGTTAACGAACGGTTGCTACTCTCCCCTCAGGAGCGGCCTAAAGAGATCCCTCTTCCTTTTCAGGACAAGGAGACACGCTCCCTGAGAGAAGGGCCAGAACAAAAAAATGGTGGCAGCGGTGGGATGCTCAAAATCCCCTACCAGATGCAAACGGACTTAAAATCCAATCAACACCCGAACACGTACCTATTGGATCTCAGATATGGAGCAACTTGATGATATTTGCAGCTAGCAGGCATAACAATGCATATATGCCAGAGTCCAGGGAGTAGTGAAAATTTTAAATAACAAAAGCGTCCCCGGGGCTAAACACCGGGAAGAGTGCAAAAAAGTTAAAAGTGAAAAAGTTTTAGACAGAAAAACTGCACCGACCACGACAAGGAAGCAAGTGACACTATATGCTTTAATGTAATAAACGAAAGGCTATGCACTCTTTGCGTGCGAGGCAAGGTTAAGAACATAACCCCCGACGACGAAAAGGAAGAATTCTACGAGAACGTCGAACGAGCCCTCAATGCCTGCCCAAGATACGATGTGAAAATCGTTCTTGGTGATTTGAATGCCAAAATAGGTCGGGAGGTGGTTTTCGGGCACTACGCAGGTTCCCACAGTTTGCATGAGAACACTATTGACAATGGACTACGAATCATCGAACTGGCAGCATCAAAGAACTTGGTCATTGCGAGGACCAGGTTTCCGCGTTAAGATATCCACAAAGCCACCTGGGTATCACCTGATGGAACCACTCGCAACCAAATTGACCACGTGTTGATAGATTGCCGCCACTCCTCGAGCCTGATGACGGTACGAAGGGACCGAGGTGCCAACGCCGACTTGGATCACTATCTTGTTGGTACACTTCGAGCCCCGATTGCCTTGCGGAGACGTATTGCATCCGCGGATCAGGCTCGAACCAACACGGCTGCCTTACGCAATGAGAATACCAGTAACACCTTTGGTCACGCGCTAAGACTCGACCTCGAAGAGCTCGAGGGAGGGAGAGTAAATCTTGGGGCCAGAATGCCAGGCGTAGAAGAGAAATGCACACGCCTTAACAATACTGTCATTAGTACTGCCAACTCCATCTTAGGCAATAGTCATAGAGATCGGAGCGACTGGTTTGATGATGAGTGCAAACCAGCGACTGAACGTAAGAATGCTGCATACCGGGCAATGCAGCAGTCTCATAGGACGCGGGTACGCGAGGAGAAATACAAAGAGCTCAGAAGATCTGAAAAAAGACTTCACAGACAAAAGAAAAGTGCTGAAAAAAAAAACCTTGCCTCTGAAATAAAGAAAAGTAGAAAACGAGGCTCGCGCCAGGCGCGGAAGTTCTACCAAATAATCCGCCGCATGACGCGGTAGACACCACGCTGCAATTACTGCAAGGATAAAGGGGGTAATCTGATCACCGATCCTGAAGGCATTTTGGAGCGATGGGAAGTGCATTTCAATGAATTGCTAAATGGTTAGATCACAGAAGAATTGGAGGCTTCACCTATTCAAGATCAAAACCAAATGCTGCCGCCACCAAGCATTGAGGAAACATTAAAAGCTCAAATCAAATAAAGCCCCCAGAGCTGATGGCATACCAGCTGAGCTGATCAAACAAGGAGGGACAGCGTTACATTACGCAATATATGAGATCGTGGTGCACATATGGGAGCGAGAGGAAATGCCGGAAGATTGGCGTCGTGGTCTCATTTGCCCCATACATAAGAAGGGAGATATCACAGTGTGCAGCAACTATAGAGGTATAACATTGCTGAGTACCGGCTATAAGATACTCTCCACTATTCTACAAGATCGGATAGCCGCGTACGCTAAAGCCATCATTGGTCAATAACAGTGTGGCTTCATCCCAGGCATAACAGCGATTGAGCACATATTGACCCTTAGGCAGGCGATGGAAAAATGTCAGGAATTTAAGATTTCATTATATCATGTATTTATATACTTTAAGGCAGCCAATGATAGCATAGCCAGGGTAGAACTATATAATGCCATGAGAGAGTTCGGTATTCCAAACAAATTGATACGACTTTGTAGGTGTACCATGACCAACGTAACTAGTCAACTAAGAATAGCAGGATTGTTGTCCAAACCAATAAACATCTTTAATGGACCCCGACAAGGGGACTGTGTGGCCTGCCTTCTCTTCAACCTGCCGTTACAACTTGAGAGGTTATTGTCGCCAAGTCCAGCCAGATTCTTGCCTACGCAGATAATATCGACTTAATCAGTACATCGGATTCGGCTGTACAGGACTTCTTCACCCAGATCGAGCAGGCAGCAAAAAAACTGGGACTGCACATTAATAAGGGGAAAACTAAGTACATGGTGGCAAGTTCTGTGAAGCGAAGACCCAACGTTGATCAAACTATCAGGGTAGTGGGGCACGAATTTGAAGTAGTGCTATCCTTTAACTACTTTGGGTCAATAGTATCAGGCGATAACAATATGCAAGAAGAAATACGCGAAGGGCTGATCAAATCCAACAAAGCCTATTATGGTCTATCATCATCATCATCGGCACTACAACCGGGTTCCGGTGTTGGCCTTATTTAGCAAGGCTTGTTAAATTTTCCATAATAATTTTTTTTTCCCGGGCAAGGTTATTAGCTTTGCGCCACAATGGTCTATCAAGGCTCTTTACATCCCGAAATTTATCCAGAACATCCAAGCTGCTACTGTACAAGACCATGGTCTTAGCAGTACTCATGTATGAATCCGAGACCTGGGTGCTCAATAAAAGGCACTCTGAACTCCTAGCCGCGTTCGAGAAGGAGGTCTTAATGAGAATTGTTGGCCCCGTATGTGAAGGAGGACGATTCCGGAGACGCTACAACCATAAGCTGTACGCGATCTACCTTGAAGATAATGTTGTAAGAAAAATCAAGCTCGGAAGACTCCGGGGACCGGGACACCTAGCTTGAATGAGCGAAGAGAAGCCTGCCTGGAGAGTCCTTTGTGGCAGGATGTATGGAAGGAGATACCGCGGCACACCTTGTCTGTGATGGAGGGATGCCGTAGACCAGGACGCCAAAAGCCTGGGAGTGCCAAACTGGATGACATTGGCTCGAAATCGGGACCGGTGGAGAAATTTGTTAAATAAGGCCAAGACCGGATCCCGATTGTAGTGCCACTGATAATGATGATGATGAGACAATGACGCTAATATTGACCGCCTCGATAGACGCTACCTAGAGGTGTCTATCAAATTTATTGAAAACCTCGTAAATAATCCCAACCCCATAATAACGTCACTACTACCAACTCCTCTAGATAACAGGGCTCACTACCAGAACTCTCTTCACCTCTGGAAGATTGGTTAATGACTCCAACAAGGTAGTGTACCATAATACCGAGCTGGCACCCAATCAGTACAAATACTGTAACATACAACAATTCTCCTACATTCTACGTTTTAACGATCAACCGGAAAGTGTTACCCCACCCGAGACCACTAACTGACCATATCCCACGCCAACCTACCTCCTTAACCACCAAACCCTACATTCCCCAACTCACATTACATATTTAACTTATTATAATATTAGGTTACGCTAGATTAAGTTAGAGTTAAGTTAAGTATTAGATTAGATTAAATTAAAAAATAAAAATTCTTGTTTTCTGACCTTTTCCAGGAAAACTGTTAATATTAAAACCTATAGTACATTGAGTTATGTTTGAAAAATGTGTAATGAATACATGTAAGCAATTGTAACAGTAGAATTATAACTTAGCTGTAGTACTTAATGTAAAAATTGATTATTGGTCAAATAAACACAGTATGTTAAAAAAAATGCAAAGCAGAACAGGATTTATTTCGTAGATACTATTAAAGAGCTGGCATGTAAGTGCAATCATGCAAACAATCCATATCGTTTGTGGTATCTTAAACGCATTTTTCATTTAATGAGTGGCTGCTATTTATCCAGCTGACCCTCATTACCTAACGATGCATAGGTCGCTTTTCCCTTTGTCTTGTAATTGCCCTGAATCCATTCCTCATGACCTCGATACATAATCAAACACAAACCCATTAGCATCCCAGGAAATTCCATTTGTTTGTTTCAACGAACACACATCTCCTGGATGCACATTATACCCCTTCTTGGTGTTTCCGATACGTTATCATGGCTTCGACCCATGGAAAGAACCGACGTACACATATACATGTGTACCATGACAATCTCCTCTATGAAATCCGGTTATCACCACCGTAAAAACGAATGCACCCAAATTTCCCTTGGACAACGAATGAATATCCTTGAGTCTAGTTCCACCCGCAGACCAGCACAGTCGTTGTCGCCCCCGCTCCTCGTCGCGCGCCGAGGACGCGAAAATACCTGAAGTTGGGTCGTGAAAGGAAGTGTTTCATGGAAATTAATTTAATATCACAATAAGTTCAAGTGAAGTGTAAAAACACTAACATATTTGATAATGGCTAGGAACAAGCTAATGACAAAGGTGAAAGAAAATAAAAATTAATTAACGACAACTTGTGTTTTTACTTGCTCCTGGTGTGGACGTTGCGTCGTCGAGTTCGGTTTGTGCTTTTCTAGTTTACTTTTCCGCGTATTAACACATGTAACTTCTCTTTCAAATAATGACGGATATAACAAAATAAATGCATCAAAATACTCGGATACATACAAACCAAATAAAGTAATCATTTAATAAACAATCAACAGTGTGCTTTAATTTCTATCTGGTGGACAGTGTTTTTCTTTACTCCCGGTTGTGGACAAACGTGGCGGTGTTTTGTTCTTCTCTCGGTTTGTTTCAGCGGAGCTTATTATGATGGAGGAGGAACATGAACGGAGTACCCATGCTTGGCACAATACTTCCTCCACACAGATTCATGCGGGTGTATTTTTTGTATATTGTCGCCTTCAGCTCGCAAAAATACATACTTCTTTCATTCACCAAACGAAGGATAACGAGTCAGTGGCCGTCATCAACACCGCCCTCCAGAAACAATAGCAAACATCAGGACTATTGATTGAACAGTTATATTCACTGCTGTTGTACGTGGGTAAAAAGTATTTCGTAATTAAACGTGTTTGTGTTTCCAGATAATTGTAAACATTCCGGTAGAATGCAAACATTATAAGGTAACATACCACTAAGTATAAAAAACCAAACGAATTTTTGCTCAAAAAGTACACAGTGGCAAACGCCTGTATGCAAATAATGCAAGAATTGTTATAAACATTTATATTTCAGTTAGAAGCAACCTCCCTACAGTATCCTTCGAATTCCCTTCCGATCATGGGTCTGTCCACACCACTGTCCAAATCCCTGCCATCGAACCATGTCACTTATTCAATCCGATCCCGAATTTCTCCAGGACAAACTGGAAAAGAGTCAATAGGGACATTGCTGCCAGTTTTACAGACTACACTTTGCCAGAGACTTCAAATCTACTCCCTCCTGAAATTGATCAAGCAGCCTTAAGAATAGAGCAAATATTAAAAAATGCCCTCTTCAGCTACACACCTACATCCATCCCTCATAATCACCTAAGAAAACCTTTACCCAACATCCTTACAAAACTGTTACGCGTAAAAAAACAGCTTAGACGAAAACTACATAGCAGTTACTCCCCTTTTATTAAAAATCAAATCCAACTCTTGACTACCCTGATAAATGGACAACTAAAACAATTTGCCGACCAGGCTTCCACGTCTATACTTAAAAATATTAAACCCAATCGTGATTTATTCAAAAATATTGTGACGCATATGACAATCCGTACTAGAATATTCTAGAGAGTCCGAAACAGAGTACTAGAATCTTCTATAAAGTAATGGAAAACTGAAGACTAGGAACAGTAGAACATTCAAGGCAATGGAATGGACGGAAACGAAACGCTGAAACAGTATAAATACGCCGCACACAGAGCATAGTGAGGAGTATGAAGTAGGAAGTGAAACAAGCGATTGCTGATGAGTAAGAAGTAGAACGTGAAACAAGCGATAAGTCTCGAGCGAGAAGTAAGCAGTAAAATACGCGATAATTACGGAAGCGATAATAAAGAAAACGTTAAGTGTACGGTAAAAAGTAACGATTGTTATTAACGAACTAATAAAATGTCAGATTAATTCAGAATCGATTTAACGGCTCTTATTTATTTTAACATAATTAATCCAGCGAACCCTAAGCTCGCTACAATATCAACAGACTAACGGGTCGAAAATACAAACCTCGAATCGATTATATTATCAACCCTACTAACAATCACCCAGTCCAATCAGATATTGACATAGCAAACTGTATAGCTAATCACTTTTATAAAATCCATCAACAAAACGACTCCCTCTCAGTCTCCAATTTTCAAGATACTGTAAACGACTACATCTCACGCACAATGATCCCATCCTTCACCCCTTTCATCGCGGAATTCAATGAAACAAACAAAGCGTCTCATCCTCTGGATAATGCGACCTTCCTAACAGCAGGCGAATTATTTGAATTTATAACATCACGCAATAACAAGAAGTCTTAGATGGAATTTCAAAACCTTCTTTACAAAAGACTTCTCCCGTCAAATCTAGTCCCTATTCTCGTTCTTCTCAACCACATAATTAACGGATCACATTTCCCAGATAACTGGAAAACCACGGTTATAGTCCCTATCAGTAAGTCCAGTCCTTCCAACAACCCCAGCAACTATCGTCCGATTTCGTTATTAAACACATTAAGCAAGATATTGGAATGCAAGATATATCGAAATCTCCTTTCATTTGCTAATGACAACGCTATTATCCCAAATTCCCAGTTTGGCTTTCGCTCACAACACTCCACCTGTCATGCTCTGTTAAAACTAACGCACGATGTCACAAATAATCTTCAAAACCAAAGCCCGACGGTCTGTATCTCTCTCGACATATCTAAAGCATTCGACTGTGTTTGGATCTCAGGACTGCTTTACAAGCTGCACTACATATTTGGATTAAACACCCATACTACCAAACTTCTTACTTCCTACCTCTCTGGTAGAAAATTCATGGTCAAAATAAATTGTTCTATCTCCCAATCGTATAATATAACCGCAGGGGTTCCGCAGGGTTCAATTCTTGGACCACTATTATACCTCCTTTATACTTCAGACATACCACAGCCTCAATTACCCAATACCGTAATGTTGAATTACGCTGATGACTCCATAGTCCACTTCAGCAGCAAGTTTGTAAAAGAGGCAAGAAACCGCATTAATAACTTCCTCCCAAATCTATCAACATACTTCAATAAGTGGAAAATTCGCCTAAATCCTTATAAAACCCAGCTTATAGTGTTTAAGGGGAAAAAATGAGCACTGCACAAACAACACAAGGCGCACCCACAACAAAATTAGACTCAAACTAAATAACACCCAGATAAAACCTTCTAAAACTTTAAAATATCTGGGAATAACCTTTTCCAATGACCTTTCATTCTCCACCCACATTAAAAATAGTTTACGTAAAGCCACAATACAACTGAATCTCTGTAGAAGAGTGATGTGGAAACCAAACGGTCTCTCTCACAAAGTCAAACTGCTCATCTATAAACAAATAATCAGACCTACACTGACATATGCGTGTCCACTGTGGTATCATATAACACCAGCCCAAATGGAGAAGCTACGCACTTTCGAAAGAAAATGCTTCAGGCTGGTCACTGGCCTCAACCGACAACCCAACTCTTACAAGTATTACAATAACAGCTTGCTATACAATGCCGCTATTATTGACCGTCTCGATAGACGCTTCCTAGAGCTGTCTATCAAATTTATTGAAAACCTCCCAAATAATCCCAACCCCATAATAACTTCACTACTACCAACTCCTCTAGATAACAGGGCTCACTATCTGAATTGTCTCCACACCAGAAGTCTCTTCACCTCTGGAAGATTGGTTAATGACTCCAACGAGGTAGTGTACCATAACACCGAGCTGGCACCCAATCAGTACAAATACTGTAACATACAACCATTCTCCAACATTCCCCCTCCAACAAAAACCTGGAAACCCGTCATTCACAGGTCGACCCTGAAATGATAAGCCCCGACAGCGACTTTGATGTCTCTGCCGACGAGAATGGTCTCCATGTCCCTACTCCTAATACTTGCCGCTCCACGCCCACCTCTCTCCGCGCGGAAAAGCGGAAAACACCTCGACCCAAGCTGAACTGCGAGGGAGCTCCCTCCAGTAAACGTGTTGCCACCGGCTGTACGCCAATAATCTCCCAAGCTTCGGCTAATGAAATCGTGGCAAACCTCTCGGTACACCCCACTGCACAAAAAGTCATTCCGCTGGAAAAATCGTGCACATCGAAGGTACCATCCTCCACAACCCCGAAACCAAAGACCACTCCAACTCAAAAGGCCAACCAAACATCGGTCGGGGCAGACGTACCTGCTTTAAAAAAGAAGCAGCAACCTGGGGTCTTTGCACGAGACCTCAACCTAAAGGAGTTCGTCGGTGATATGAACCGACAAGGAATATCCAACTTTAAGGCAAAGACCTTGAGTCCAAGTCTCAACAAAATCGTTAACCTACGATCGAGAAACGTTCTCCAAGGTTAACGATACCCCGAAGGCCAAGGAGGTGAATTATTACACATTCACCCCGGCCGACAAAAAGTCGAGGACCATCCTCTTAAAACGAGTCGCTGCCTGCTGGGAAAAGGACGACATCATAACTGCCCTTGAAGCAACACTCCCCCACGTCAAATTCATTGACGTTAAAAAATTCTCTCCCCCACAACGGTTTGTGAACATCAGACCACAAAAATACAGTAAGGTGAACATATGGCAGCTTCACCTTGCCCCAGGAATCGACATAGACTCCATAATACGGACAAAGTCGCTTCCAACTCTCCATCAACAAGTTGTCTTCGAAGTATTTCATAACAATGAAATACCTCAATGCCGACGTTGCCAACGTTTCGGGCATGTCTCCCGGAACTGCAATATGGATCGCCGTTGCGTCCGTTGTGGAAAATCCAACGACATTGGCAAGTGCGAATTTCCGTCAGCAAAATACAATCCCACAACAAATGTGCAAGATGAAATTACGTTGCCAACTTGCTGCAACTGCGGTAAGAAAGGACATCCGGCCAGCTACAGGAACTGTCCCAAATATAAAGAGATAGTCCACAGAACCAAGGAGACTCGAGCTAAACAAGTAGCCAAGTCAGACTTCGGAAAACAGGCCACACAAAATTTCATCCAAAATGGATTTACATTCGCTGATAAGGTTAAAGGGAACCAAACAAAGAATATGAAAACCGCACCACCTCTCCCCCAAAAACATATTCAAGTTCCTAAGCGATCCGCTATACAGGCCAACACAATGCCACAAATCCAAGCGGCGGCACAAAAGCCTCCAAAGGGGCAACCCTCAATGCTGGAGAAACTACTTAGTCTCTCTCACGTGATTGAGGATATTCGACCCCGATATGAAAAACTAACAACTGAGGCTGAGAGGGATGCACTCCTTTTCACGGCATATGTAAGACATACGCTTCAAAATGGATCCCAAAATTAAAGTTATTCTTATAAATGTCAACTCCCTTGTTTCGCTATCAAAGCGTGCGATAGTCTCTGACTTCATAATGGATAACCGGACGGACGTGGTTCTTGTAACCGAAACTAGGTTGCATCCATGTCACCGTCCCACTTTCCCAAACTTTTCAATGATTCGAGGAGATCGAACCCTCACTGGCAACCCCACCATCAACGGAGGTGGCACCTGAATTCTAGTTAATAGCGAACTTCGCCATGAAGCTATTGACCTCCCACATTTCGAGTCCACAGAGGTCTCCGGGGTGGAACTGCATCTAGCTAATAATGGTAGAGTGAACATATACTCCGTATACCACTCTCATAAAACCAATAATGGCCCCATTAATCCCGAAGATATCGGCAAATTAATAAGGACCTCGGGGCATACACCCTTCATCATTGGCGGCGATTTCAACTCCAGGCATCCCCACTGGAACAACTCCGTCTCTTGCCTAAACGGCACAAAGTTGTTCCAATGGTACAGCGAAAACTGGCATGCCCTCAACTTCGAAATAGTTGCACCTACGGTTGGTACCCGAGGTAACTCCATCCTGGACATCTTTATTGTGTCCAAAGACTTACTTCCCCAAATCACTCCTCCCCAAGTATCGGCGGGTGTATCTGACCACAACGCTGTGACCATGTTCATCCGCGGCTATCGAGCATCCCGGGCTCATGTCAGATACATACCCGATTATGGGCGCACAAATTGGGACAACTTCAATATTACATTGAACGAAAAACTCCACCAACTCTCTCTCCTCACTGACAGGAACCTAACGACGGTTGAGATAAATAACGCTGCAACTCGACTTCACGAGATTCTAGTTGAAACTTCGGAGACTCATGTCCCGAAGTACAAACTTGAAAAGACTTATCAGATTCCCCTTGACGACCTAACTCTTCGTCTCATCCGGGAGCGTAAAAAGCTCTGCAGAATGAGATATCGTCACCGCTTTACGCAAAGGGAGCCATTATTGCGAGCCATTATTCACAATATTGGCACACTGATAAAACAAAGAATCCAAAACAATCGCACCCGACAATTGGAAGACAAACTGAAGGGTATTCAGATGGACCAGAACATTTATAAAAACGTTAAAAAGATATGTGGCACCTCTCGTATCACTGGACCAATCATGCACAACGGTCTTGTTGTCAATAATGACACCAATAAAGCAAACATCATCGGAGAGACCTTTGAAGATAATCACAAGCTCACTCTCGAGGATGGCGACCCGGAAACTAATGCAATAATTAGTTCAGAGGTTCACAACAAATTAGACAACTTTAACGAGCCAATAGTTGTCTTTAACTCAGCTAACAGTGCATACTTCGACGACACACGTGATAATAGTCACGGCTTCGTCACACCAAATACCCTACAGAACCTAGTTAAATCACGAAACCCCAAGAAGTCACTCGGTATCGACAATATGTCCTACCACTCGTTGCGAAGGCTTTCTGCTTTATTCTTTATAAAGCTGTCCATTCTGCTCAACCATGCCTACAACATGGGGTATTTTCCCCAAGCTTGGAGGCATACTGTTGTCTGCCCAATAGCAAAAGTTGGGAAACCAAATTATCACCCCTCAGGCTTTCGTCCTATTTCGCTCCTCACCTGCATCAGCAAAATATATGAACAGTTCATATACAAGAAGCTAAATAAATTTATCAGTGTCAGGAACCTAATACCTGACTTCCAATTTGGATTTAGAAGAGCGCACAGCACCACCCTGGCTCTCAATATATTTCAAAACCACGTTTGCGTGCGCCTCTTTAATAAGGAACCCACCATTGCGGTGAGCTCGGACATTGAAAAGGCTTTTGACACAACTTGAACTTGAATACTGGCCTCAGTAAAACGCTGTGTAGTATCTGACGTCTTCCTCGGGGTTCTCTAACTGTCTGCCCACACAGATATCCAGATTCCAAACTGGTATCTGTATCTACACGGAAACATTTTCCTACTTGCTCTGCTAGCAGAACTTCCGAATTTCTGTTAGCAGCATGTTATCACGTCCCAGGGGTGATTTTTCATTCCTGAAAGAAGAAACTCGCTCATCATCGAACATCATTATCACCATCCGTGGTGGTGGTCGAAATTCAGTTCGACGGTTGTCGATTGTATGCCGCCTTATTTACATAACACATCTGGCGCGAAAGCCGAAAGATATCCTGCAATTTGCATGGATGCATGGTTCATGGGTTTTGTTTGACTTTTGTCAATACACCCGAAATCCATTAGATCTTTCTAATGGGTGTGAAATACAAACAGACACCGTGGGATCGGAGTAGTTTCCTTGTAGGTTTTCAACCTCATACAATTTGAATTATCTCGTTGAGATAATTACGGTTGCCGTTTCTTTTGTTTGCCGATAGATTTGGTGGTCTTTATGGCAGCTACCCGCACGTGCATCGTTGGTCAGCTAATTTGCATTGCATAGACGTTTGAAATTGCCGATGGTATGGAATGTTCCTGGGCGCAGGCAGATTGAACGTTTCTTTTTATATCAGGTATGATGACTTACGAATGTTGAGCTTGGCATTAAAAGCTTTGGGGACGTTCAGTTACTTGCTTTTTGGTGTCGGTCTCAACGTTGGCTGCGAGTTGCATGGTGAGACTTTGGGGCACGCGTCTGTGGGCGCGTGCAACGCTCTTAGGTGAGTAAGTTCTTTGCAGGTAGGAACCTTACCTGCGCGGAATTGTGCGTTCGTAGAACGCTACAGTCTTGCATATTTTCGGCCCAAATGGAAAGACTTCGAGTTTTCGAAAGAAAACTCCTCAGAAGATGCACCAACTACTACAGAAGGCCTGACGGCCGCCACTACCCGAACTCTCACCTATACGAAGGTGCCCCCATTATCCCTATCGACGAGTACTTGCTAGAATTAGCATATAAGTACCTCGAAAGCATTCAGAACAGCGAGAACCCACTTGTACGGTAATGTTGCGTTCTTGACCCTTCTCTCTCTCAATCTCTTCGGATCAGACCACCACAATTTCTTCTTCAGTACAAAACTGAAGAAAGCACCCTTCCCAACAACATTCACCTCTATAATAGAGGATTCCTGGACCCATCTCATAGGGTCTACTGCTGAACACTACAAACACGCACGCACAGTAGAAGACAGCACAAGCACACACACACACACACACACCGACCAAAGCGCAGATTATCAGACGCCAAAGACGTGATCTGCGTTTACTACCGCACTCAAGATCTACCGGTCTTGTACGATTTCTTTCCCACCATCCCCCCATCCAAGTAGTTAGAGAACATCCGAACTAACCCTGTCCACACTATCCTTAGATACCTCCCCCCGTTTTTTCTTTTTCAGATATCTTGAGACCGAGCCCAACATCCTCACAGATGTGGGTGATTCTGGTTATCGCAAGATGACCAGAAGCCAGAGACAGATGAAGGACACATCTGTCCTTGTCTCGTCAAAGTCGGCCTTCTGCGTTTTAACGAACAACCGGAAAGTGTTACCGCACCTGAGGCCACTAACTGACCATATCCCACGCCAACCTACTTCCTTAACCATCAATCCCTATATTCCCCAATTCACATTACATTTTTTATTTTTTTTTATTTATTTATTTATTACCATGTAAGTAAATTACATAATAACTTAAATCTAATAGCGCTAGCAACTAAGGCTTTCGGCTAGTTTGGCATTAAATATTTATGTGTACATTTGTTTTTTTTTTTTTTTTTGTTAAATTACGTTTTGAAGCTTAACTAGGGTTAGTAGGTGGTAGAGCTTGGCTATGTTGGTTGCGGTTGGGTCGGAGATGATGTTTCTGATGTCGTCTTGAAGATGTCGGTGAGCGAGGGCTTTTATGCCTTCGCATTCCAAGAGGATGTGTTTGGATGACAATGTGGAGTTAGTCACATTACATATTTAACTTATTATAAAATAAATTAGGTTAAGCTAGAATAAGTTAGACTTAAATTAAGTATTAGATTAGATTAAATAAAAAAAATAAAAATCCTGGTTTTCTGACCTTTTCCAGGAAAACTGTTAATATTAAAACCTATAATACTCGAATAGTTATTCACACATTCAGTTATGTTTGAAAAATGTGTAATGTATGCATGTGAACAGTTGTATCACTAGAATTATAAGTTAGCTGTAGTACTTAATGTAGACATTGATTATTGGTCAAATAAATACACTATGTTAAAAAAAAAATCAGTTAGAAGGCAGACATTTCAAGATCATGTGCAGACAATTGTAGAAAAACCCAAGAAAAGAAAAGTGCAGACGTAGTTTAAACGAAACAGAAAGGACGCCAGGCAAGTAAACAGAGACGGCATTCGTGGAGAGATAAGTAAGCATGTGTTGTAGGGTAACCACATCATGCAATCGAAGAAAAGAGACAGAGAGTGAGCGAAGTGTTCAGAAACCTCACTCACTCAAACTATGAAACAGCTGTTTTTCGTCCGCCGAATGCAATAATTGTGTTGTACTTTACTGTTACTTTCCATCAGTAGTTTGCCGGCATTCTTATTGTAAAATTGTTTATTTAATTTGTTTGCAGTGAAATTAGTAATACTTGGATATTGTAATATCGTAAAGAAATTATGGACAATCTAGCGTGGAATTACGACTCAAGAGCAAAACCCTTCAAGGAAAATGCCGTCGAAGAACAAAGCTGCCGGCAATTTAATTAAATGGAGTTTTGGCATGATAAACGGAGATCAACAATGTGTTATCTAACTCAAACAACATACGCTGAGCAAATTACAGGGATATCAACACAAATAACATGAAATGTGCAAGAGGCATTTGGAATGGAATATTAAAAGCTAGACGGAAATTGCAAGTTGGAAAAATGTCCAGAAGTCGAAGGCAACGTAAAATGACAAGTTCATGTACCATGCCACGATGTGAAGCCACGCTTCAATGTATGTTTCAAAAATTTCAATAATTAATCTCAATGAAATTCGTAATGCTTTTAATTTTAAATATTAAACATTTGTATTTATTTCAGGTAATGCCCTCATTGGAGTATAAGAGCAACGTGTTCTGTATCCTTTTTCTGCAAGTAATATGATGTTCGCCATTCGCCATTCGCCATGCAGTGCTTATTAGGTATGTTTTATAATATGACAATAATGTTCTCGAATTTTGCAGTATTATAATTGTTGAAAAAAAACCACAATACCGTAGCAGTTAACAGTTCAAAAACAACGCATTTTCGATACTGATCAATATTGTTCAAAAGCTTAAAGAGGTTTTGCAGTTACAGTCAATTTCCACACAAAATATTGTCGGAATAGTTGTTTAACTAAAATTACTCCCTTCAATTAGTTCCCGGCAGCCAGTTAAAGCATTCTTGTTTTAATTCTCGTGCTTGTACCGCAAGTCCAGCGGTGTACTTATCATATATCGGAGACTTTCGGTACCATTGTTGTGAAATTAGTAATACATTGGGTACTTACCGCCGTTATTACTACGACTGATCGTACTGTTCGGTAGTCTTTTCAGGCTACCAGAATTTTGTTGATATGTCCTTGACTATGTTGGCCTTCAACTACGATAGTGGTTAATGCAATATAAATTAATTTCGTGCGACGAAGTTGTGGTAAAAAAGTTATTGTTCCAGAAGCAAATTACAATTAAAACTTATTTCTATGTGGAGTCCTAGTCCATCCTTGACGGCGTTTGGAGGTTTTCCGACGATCTCATTCTCGTTGGATGGAGTTGACGGCTGGTCGGTGATCTATTTATTTTATGCAGTGTCGGCGTTTGGAGATTTCCCGATAACCTCGTCTTTTCTGGATGGAGTTGATGGTTTGTAGGTGATCTGCCACTTATAGTGATTTTACAATTGTCGGTGCATGGGGTGTTAGGTCCGTTGTGTCGAACTTGGGAAATGACTGAAGAACACTTTTTGGTGATGCTGTTGTTATGCCGTTGGGTTTTTGATATTATAGCGTTTGAAATAATAGTGAAGAAGATCGTGTGATTCGAACTGACGCTATGACAGCGCGTATCACGAAAAATTTTTTACCTAAGCGTTACACATCAGGCTACTGACCGTGTTTTGAATTTGATTTCCAAACTTGACTATACGCCACTGATGTAAATTACTTTTATTTATCGCTTGGTATACGGCTCTGATGTATTTTTCTTATTCGATTTTTCGTTCGGTGTTTTTCACTATTTTTGCTTGTGAATTGTGTGTGTATCTGTTAGAATCGCTACAATATCTTCGAGTGTCGTCTTAATTTATATGTTCTTTCGGATATGATACATCGGGCTTCAATTGAGTACAGCAGATCAATGTGATTAAATCGAACTTTAGTAATACTAAAGGTTGTATTCTTCAGTTGGAGAGTGAAATGAATGGCGTTCTTCTTCGTATCTACTCGGTTCTTAACTTCAAAACACAATTTTAATCGACTTTGAACATTTTGCAGATTATATTCCGACTTTTTATTGTGTAGTATCAAATACGAGTATCTTAGGAAACAACTTCACTTTCACTATTGCTGGCAATCCTAACGGCTTTTTGTATTTATTTCTATAAGTGACCTTTCGTTATTATTATTATTCTTTTGGCTCTGAAACACTCCAAATCCGGTCGCATTTCAAGAGTTACGCAATTTTGTATAATTCTTTGTAGTACGATTACGAATTATTAATAATACAACACAAATACAAGAACTATCACATCCGACTTACTACAAGTTTGTTTTGGCGCTACATATTCCACATATCTGTTGCGCGCTCAGTCTCCTAAAAGTTGTTTCTATTTTCATTTATTTATTTATTGCTTTATAATCATGCAGGTTGGACGAATTTGCACTTGATGGGAATTTCAGTTCCTAGGATGAGGTGTTACCATACTGTAGTGTAGCTAGATCTTTGCCAAAGAGGTGTGTGTTAAATTCTGTTGCTACCAATCAGGTAGGATCATATGTTTATCGGTCAATCTGTAATTTTTTTTTGCATATTTCTTACAATAGGTGTTAGTGGCTGTGCTGTTAATTTGGGAAAACCCTTTACACGCCTCAAAATGAGTAATTTTTTTCGATTTTTTAAAGGTGATAAAATAATCGTATCATATTGGACTTTTAACACCGCTTTACTTGAACTTTGAAGAGTACAGAAACACCTTTATTTTATAAGATGGCGGCTCAGTAAAATTGTTCTTCAGGCGTCTCTGGTGCGAGGTCCAAGAGTGTCGCTCTTTTGCTATTGATCTGAATCAAAAAAATTAAATTACTTTCTATTTCTCACATATGCACGTGAGGGATAAACCTAAGAAATAATCTCTTTAATAAAATGTTCAAATTTTGTATTGTTTTTTCATTTCTCATCCCACAAAAATAGTTTATTTACATAAAATCTTTAAAACTTTAGGTACACCCTTCCGATAATGATATAGAGAAAAGTCTCACAAACTTACAGCCAAATCGATTAATCACTTTTTAAGTTACAGCACGAGCAGTTTTTGTTTTAATCGCGTCTAAAGTTTCAGTACAATAAAACGATTAGTTTTAGTGGCTTACCGATCAATCAACTATCCCAGGTGGATATAGTAGCTCTTCTGCTTCCACGAAAAGCTGGTTTTATTCAAGTTGGTGCTGTTTTGGGACTGTGCGAGTTGTTTTTGTCTCGGAAATACTCCTCTGGTTCTGTCCAATTATCCGCGCCGCATCACTATTTTCGACGAAAACTTCGGCATATGTGCCAATAATGAACTGATTCCCCATTTCCAATGGACTCTGTCCGACGATAAGTTCCACTACATCTCAAACCCCACTATTACCAAGGAGTGTCTCTTTGTAGATAGCCTCACCGACTCTAACCTTTGCCAAGTAAGCAATGTCCTAAACCATCTGGGCAGACAACTTGACCTTGTGTTCACGACAGACCCCTTTAATTCCTCAGATGCTTTTAGTCCCCACACCCTCTTATTGCGTTTGCGACGATGTGAGGAATGTGTGATTCGAACTGACGCGATGACGGTTAGAATCACTAAAAAGGGAACCAATGCTCAACACATCAGGCCACTGCCGCCTGTACGAATTCGGTTTCTAAACTCAAGTACACTCAACTGATGTGGAATTGCTATGTTATTGCTTGGTATACGACTGAAGCTTTTTCTTATTCGATTCTCGTTCGGTGATCTTCATTATTTGCTTGAGTATTGGGTGTGTATCTATTAGAAGCGCCACACTCAACTATTGACAACCACCACCCCCCGTTTCTATTATCCTTATGCCACGACTGCTCAGCTCACTCCACACCTTCTCCCTACGAATTTTCTACAACTTCCGAAAAGTCAATTTCCGACTGATAAATGAGTTCCTCAGCAATATCACACTCCGCTTAAACGATATAAGTGTAGAGGTCGCCACAGCCTCGCTCTACACAGAAATCTACAACGCCATATCCCTATATGTCCCATATACCCGACACAGGTTATCGTTCTCATCGCCAACTATCTCGGTTACTTTTATCAATTCACCGAGCTTTACAGCTCCCTCTACCACAATTACCTCACCAAAGCTCAATTTCAATCTGATCAACGACCCCAAATCTTTCTTCCACTTTATCAACTACAAACGCAAATCTGATGCCTCAACTCTCTTTTCTACGGCTCAACTACTACAACTGACTCCCTTATCATAGCCAATCTTTTCGCGTTCTTCTTCAAACTATCCTTCACAGACGACTCTCTCGAGCCTAACCCTCTTGCTTCACTGGCCTGTCTGAATTCTCCCTCGGCCCTCTCATCCCTCTACACATTCAACAACACCAAGTTATAGAAAAACTTGAACAAGTGAAAGACGATTTCAGTCCCGCCCCAGACGGACTCACTGCTATCCTCTTAAAAAAAATGTTCCTCTTTCTCTCTCCCACTCGCTTAAACCTTCAATCTATCCCTTGCACAAAGTCTATTCCCTGACATTTGGAAATCCTCTTATATAACTCACATATATAAAAAGGGACCAAAAAACAATACATCAAATTATCGATCCATTGCTAAGCTTTCGCACATTCCTAAAGTGTTCGAAGGCCTTCTATATGATGCGTCATGTTTTCACTGCAAACCCATCATCTCTCCCAACCAGCATGCTTTCTCTCCGGCAGGTCCACTACTACCAACCTTGTTGAATTCACATCCCACGCACTCCTTGCACTTGAAAACGGAGATGAAGCCGATGTAATCACTACCGATTTTAGCAAGGCCTTCGACAAAATCGCCCACAATCTGATTTTCTTTAAGTTAGCTTCCCTTGGTTTTGAACCATTGCTGCTTAAGTGGATCTCATCCTATCTCAATTATCGAACCTGCCGCGTTCGATTTAGATCTACTCTCTCCGATCCTTTTTTGTTCAGCCTCAGGTGTCCCCCAGGGCAGTCATCTCGACCCCCTCCTATTTATCCTAACCATTAACGACATAGGCTCTAGTACCCATCACTCCTCCATCTCGCTTTACGCGGATGATACCAACATTTTCAAGACAATTCGCTCTCCCCTAGACTCCTCACTTCTCCAGTCGGATCTTGACAGCTCTTGGACTTGGTGCCAAAATAACTGCCTAGAACTGAATATCGCCAAACTCCACACAATTACCTTCTCTCGGAAGCGCTCCCCCACCTAGTCACGCCCCTATCTCTTACTGAACCAACCGATAACATCGGTTGAATCGATTCGCAAACTGGGCGTCCTATGCGACAAGGAGCTCAAATTTACCGCACATATTGATGGCATAATCCTTAAGGCCAACGCCGCCCTTGGCTTTGTCAAACGCTGGTCGAAGGAATTTATAAACCCCCACGAATATGCTAGTCAGGTCTGGTCCCCGTTTCAATTGTCCCATATTCGCAGGATTGAGAGCGTTCAACGTCTTTTCTTGCGCTTTGCCCTCCGTGGACTAAACTGGGAAAATCCGCTGACTCTACCACCATACACACGCCGGCTCCCTTTATTCAATTTTAACACACTCGAAGAGCGTAGAATCCATGCTGACATCATCTTCAGTCAGGCCCAGGCCTGCTCTTCTCTATAACATTCCACATAAACCCACGTAACGTACGTAACCCTCGACTCTTTTACTTGCCCGCTCATCACACTTCTTATGGCGCTAACGAACTCATCTCGCGTATGCTACGACGGGCCAACCCTTTCCCCACCTCCTTCGATTTCAACCTCTCCACTCCCGCTCTCAAACGACGTCTCTGAAGAATTCCGACCTAACCCCGCCCCGTCCTTCCAATAACTCCCCTACGCTTCAGTCCTATCTCTCCTTTCCCGCTCTCAAACTAGTTCTCCCTCTCAACACCTTTCCAGCCCCACTAACCCCGCCCCCCTACCAGCCCTCACACATGCCGTTCACTGTCGCTGTCTCACAAAAGCCACATTTGCCACCCCCACATACCCTCACTCATTCCCAGCCTCCTAGCTCCCCTACCGCCCAGTTCTCTTCATGTTTTTTTCTTTTTTTTAATAATTTTCGAATTACAACTTTATATTTTAAGTTAGTCTGTCGGTATTATATTAATTTATGCTTGGACTAAGTCTAATAAATGAGGGTTCTGCCCTCACTAAACTATAAAAAATGACTGCTTGTAAATGACTAAAACAGTCATAAAAACAGCAACGACAAAGCCACATATATCCAAAATGGCGAGCGAATTGGATGGATTCAAGTATAGGGTGGGCCATCTTTTATGTCGGTATGCCACTGTTACTCCATATTCCAAACGACGTGACAATGTTTTTGACTCGATTGCAGCTTATACGGATGTAATGCAAATCATCCTTCAAAATGCATCGCAAGGTGGTACCACTGACGCTAAAATGCTGAGTGCCGCCACGGTACTACACATGTGGTTTCTCGGCAACGTTCTCTTTTACGGCATTAACCAGTTCATTGAAACGTTTTGGGCTTTGATGAACGTCATGTCCACGATCTCCCACTGCCCCACTCAACAAATTTCGACAGCAAACGACGAACGAGCAAATATTTGAAGCTGGGAAAAGTGCGACCAAATGGATGTGGTCCCTTAAGAGATGCAAAAGATACTTCACTCCCTCCAACCTGCCCACTAGTCACAAGACGTATATTTGTCCCAAAATGGAGTTCAACTTCCATGTCGATAGGATGCAAAAACGAGTAGTAAAACTTATTGGGAACCCAGCCGTAAGCCGTTCTATTCCGTCGTTAGAACGTAGGCGCAACGTATCATGCCTATCTCTTTTCTATAGGCATTACCACGGTCGTTGCTCAACTGAACCTGCTGAATGTGTTCCGCCCCTTCAGACATTTCTCCACGATACCTGTCAATCTGTGAATGCACATTAGTTCACGTTAAAAGTCAAATTCAGGGGCACAAATAAACATAAAGAGTTATTCTTTAGCCGAACCACACGAATATGGAATGCTCTACATTCTCATGTGTTTCCTCGTCGTTGTAATGTCCGGCATTCAAGACCAATAAACATCCATACCTCCTTTCTGTTACAGCTCCGCGAATGGCGCCTTCTCCAGCGACGTCTTAGCTTCCTCTTCAATGCATGGACTGCATTCCGGCGCCAGCCGGCCAAACGATTTATTTGGTTTACGTACCGTACCTCCAGAACCGGACTCTGGTCTTGACGAAGGGCGTTGTTGTTTTGCCCAATCCGATCGTTGTACTCTCCAAATAAAATACTGCTCCTATAATTACTTGTTCACTGTTTATTACTTGTTATGCACTGATTATTGAGCGGACTACAGTAAATCATGTGCACCGAAACTGGCACTTATCTCTTTACAACTCAGAGTTCCCGAGGCAACTTCCGCTGCTCTGCCGATGTGCCCGCCTTATATAGGCCCGCAGCCGTCCGCTCGTTCGCTCGTTTCCTGGGTGCTGTTTTACTTAGTGGCTTCCTGCAATCGGTGCGCCACTGATCATTGCTTGCCTTGCCTTTCCTCGTGTCGACGTGATGCATCGCCAACACTTTCCTTATCCACTTCCTCTCCTTCCGCGCGCGCTTTGCTCGGACATTTAACGGTACTTCAAAACCGCCTTTTGTAAGCGCGGTAGTGTAAACAGGAGATTTGATGGCGTACCTTACCGAAAAGTGGAGCCATCCCATCCACTACTTCGGGGAAAACAAGGTTGTTGCACTGGATATTTCAAAAGCATTCGAAAGAATTTGTCGTCTAGCCCTCTTGTCAAAATTACATTCCTATGGAGTGGACAATTCCCTGGCCCAATGGATAAGAGACTATCTTTCAGACCGTTCAATTCAAATGGTTCTTGACGGTGTCAAATCTGTCTCTCATCAGTTTAATGCACGTGTTCCTCGGGCTTCGGTCCACTTACAAACACTCTTCCTCATCTTTATAAATGATCTCTTGTCCATTACCCAAAACCCAATTCACTCGTTTTTGGCGCAAGGCTAATGACCTTGTCCGGAAAAACAAATTATTATGGACAATTTAATAAGTCTCGGAGATGGACTGGATACCAATGGAGAGACTTGCTAAATAAGACCAAGACCACATCCCGGTTGTAGTGCCGATGATGATGATGAATTCACTCGTTTGGTGATGATGCTTTAGTGAAAAAAAATTCTATATTTTTTAAAACCATTCTGTATTAAGCGTTATGCGTCCATTGAAAACGTCTTATTTCATCCTGGCAACACGGGTTTCTTGCTGATAGATCTACTATCACTAATTTAGTTGAATTCATTTTCCACACACTCACAGCCTTAGAGTACGCACAAGCTTATTCCCTTTAAATTATCAATCTTTCTCTTCGAATCGATATAGACCAAGAGGATTTCTTCATATCTGAATAATCGGCTCTACAGAACATGTTTCAAATCCGGTCTTTTAATTCCTTTTCTTGTTACCTCGGGGGTCCCTCAAGGTAGTGTCTTAGGTTCCCTCCCTTTTATACTAACCAAAAATGATGTGATATTCAAGCATTCGTGTTCTATTTATGCCCACAACATCAAAATTTTCAAAACCATTTGTTCCCCAATCGATTCTTCCCTTCTCCAAATAGGCACCAGAAGAATTGCGCTGGAATTTAATGTTGAAAAATCCCAAGCAATCACGTTATCACGGAAGCGCATCCTTTTCCCTCACACCCCTACTTAATACTCAACCAAACTCTGTTCTCTGTTCACTCGATTCGGTACTTGCGCTTCTTATGTGACGGGGGGTTTAATTCTAATCCTTTTGCATATTGACAATTTTGTTCTCGGATTTTTTAAATGCCCGTCTAATGATAATTTTGGCGTTCTTCTACTAGAATATGTTACACAGGTCTGGCCCCCTTATCATATGGCCCAAATTCGCAGAATTGAGAGGATTCAACGTAGATTTTTTCATTTTACGGTATTGACTGATTCGTAGTGGTGTGTGTGTGTGGTGATCTTAGCAATGTGCTAATGGATCATTGTTTGCTCATGCAACGAAGGTCGTGAGGAACGAAATCCGAAACATAGAAAGGAATTCAAACGAAGGAAAAATTGACCAAGGGCATCGTGTGTAATGAGGGGTGCAGCTGAGCAAATACGCTGCAAATCATTAGGTGCTAATGGGTTTGGGATACACAATGGAAATTGTATATCGGATCTTTGGTCAACGGGAAAATCCGAATTCTTGTTCTTCAGGTAAGCTTTAAAGAACACCCACAATCTCTCCAGCATTCCAATTGACGTCATTTGTTCTCGAAAATTGTGCACAGATTTTACGGTATCCCAATTGTTCGATAATAAAGCCAACACTTTCCTGGGATATTCCAATACTGTTTGCGATATGGTTTTGAGTGATTCGCCGACCATTTTGAATAAAATCATTAACGAGTTTGCGATGATTATCGTCTGTCGCAGTAGTCCGATGTCCGCTGCGAGTTTCATCATCAACTATGGCTTTTCTAGGCTCGTAACCACGAAATTCTCTTGCCCACCGATTTACAATAGACTTATCAACAGCATCTTCATCATAAACAGTCTTTAAATGATGACGAATTTCAGTAGGAGCCCCCTTTTCACAGTTCAAAATTTGATAACAACATTCTGTTTAAGTCGCGTTGACATAGCACTAGAACATGCCGCTATATCTCCTGTTCTTGATAGACACTGGAAAAAATACTTGATCGCGGGGGTGAGCATGTGTATTAAGAAGGAATGTCACTTCCATTTACAGCAAGGTCCGCTTCTGAAGGCCATTTCATTCGTGTTGTGCAAGCACGTGTGCACTACTTTTCAGCATACACGCCTAATTAAGCCTCAGTCACATGAGAGATCAGATCTCCTATCAGCTTTAAGAACTGAAGTGCAATTATAATAGAAAGTAATCGTTGCTCGGTATGAAATCTTTGCACTGCGTATTTTCTATTAATTTCATCTAAAATATTTTACTCCTTCCAAATTTATATAAAACATGTGTGTTTGATTTCAGACATTCAATCATCCTTCAAATGTGCATGAAATGGGAATGTAGTCCGTTGGTTTAATTGCGATCCTGTCAACATATTCGCACATGTGATCACAGCATCCTGTAAGACATTGCAATTGGCTAACCCATAAAAGAGGATCCAAATTGGTTTTTGAGATAAGATCGCTATCCGCAATATATGTATGTTATATTACAACACATCTCACTGGAGAGGACTAAGGAACAATATAATAGCTGAAGCAGAATTAAAAATACTATTAAAAAATCATCAGTATTCAAAAAAAGTTCGGGAAGCAAAAGCAGCGATGATACTGAGAAGATAAACAGCGCCTTGTTGAGAGCGGTAGTATCACAATTTATGGATATATTTGAATCTATTCAACGGCGGATTTTATATCTGTCATCAAAATATGTGTTCAACGTAATCCAGATACCAGCAAATCTACAACATTCCAGCGCCGAGAAATTGGTAAGTCACAGATGAAAAATATATTCATATTCTTGGTGTTACAATATGTTAAATTCATTATGAAGTTCACCAAAGTTATACGAGGGTTGCATTTTATATTTCGGGATTAGAGAACAAAAACAAATATTGATCATCGAAAATCACTTTATTGTTTTTCAAAATATTCCCCATGAATATCTATACACTTTTGCATGCGTTTGAACCAATTGTCGAAGCACTTTTGCCACTCTGATTGAGGTATCTCCAACACATGCATTCTGAATGCAGCAACCGCTTCTTCAGGTGTCGAAAAACGTTGACCCCTCAGTTTGTTTTTTACGTACGGGAATAAAAAGAAGTCATTCGGTGCCAAGTCAGGACTATACGGCGGATGACCCATCAAATCGATGTTTTGGGTGCTCAAAAATGCAGTTGTCGCAGCCGATGTGTGAGAGCTCGCATTGTCGTGGTGAAGAGTGATCCGTCTTCGGCGGTTGGTTTTCCTGATTTCTTGGAAGACAACTGGCAAACAAATGGTTGTGTACCACTCAGAATTGACTGTTCTGCGTTGTTCTAGTGGTACGGTTGCGACATGTCCAGTTTTTTCGAAAAAAACAGGCGACCATTTGCTTGGAAGTGCTTCGTGCGCGAACAACTTTTGTTGGATTTGGCTCATCTTGAAACACCCAGACAGTCGACTGCTGTTTACTTTCGGGCTCATACGCGTAAATCCACGATTCATCACCTGTCACGATGTCATAGACGTGTTTCGAAGCACCGCGACCGTATTTTTTGAGCATTTCTTTCGACCAATTGACACGAGACTTTTTTTGGGCGATTGACAAATTGTGTGGGATCCAACGCGAACAAATTTTTTTGACAGTCAAATGTTTATGCAATATTGAATTTATGCTGGTCCCACTAACGCCTAAGGTTGTCTCAATCTCACGATAGGTCACATGACGATCTTCTAATATCAGTTCGCGCACAGCATCAATGGTTTTCGGAACAACAACTGATTTTGGACGACCTTCACGAAATTCATCTTGGAGTGAACTACGACCACGATTGAATTCACCATACCATCGATAAACACTGGTGCTTGATGGACCTTCATCGCCAAAAATTGAATTAAGTTCATCCATGCACTGTTGCTGAGTTAATCCACGCCGAAAGTTGTAAAAAATAATCTCACGAAAATGTTGACGATTTAATTCCATTTTTGGGCCGAGATGAATCTTTTAAGTTACTGTAAACAACACAAATAGCGCTCGTATGTCAAAACGTTCTGAGTGCGTATAACCTCAAAAATGTCCAACTTTACGACAAAGCTGCCAATTGTCGGATTGCAACGCTAGGGTTGCCAAATCCCGAAACATAAGAGGCAACCCTCGTACTCGTAGGTAACAGTGGAACTCTAAATTGTTAATCAAACTCTGTTCCCTACAGAGTCATATAAGAGCTTGTAAACATTATTTTTCCACTCTTCAGAACTTTTAAGATGTGCGTCAGAAAATGACCAATTGGTTATATATTTTATAACATATCATCAACATTTATTACCTAGGATTGTAGTAATTTTAACTATAAATGTAAGAAGAATTTGATTTTTGTAGCACATATGCCCCCAGTTTTCGCTTTATTTTTTTTTAATTCTATTTAAAATCGTGAAATGCGTTAATTTGTTTACAATACGTCACACATAATCTAATTTCTCCTCTTAGACTTTTACTCGCAACTTAGAAATATGTTACCGATGGACACAGTAATTTTATTCAGATATAATTGGGACTAATGACCTTGCCCAGAAAAAATAAATCATTATGGAAAATTTAACAAGCCTCAGGACTTGCTAAATAAGGCCAAGACCGGTTCCCGGTTGTAGTGCCGATGATGATGATGATAATTGGGTTTAGAATTGAGTGCTTATAAACTAGTATATAGTATTAGTAGCAAAAGCATCTACCCATTTACTTTCTTGATACTTCTATAATGTCTATAAGGTAGACGCTGCTGCTATATGCTTACATCTTTTATTGGGTATGCTTAATATGTTCTTCACAATATCAATTTAATACTACTTTTCAGTTGTACTTAAACGATTTTAACTAAGAACGTGTACGGGTTTACAGAACCATAGTCCAGCTTCTAGAATAGCGTTCAGTAAATATTTGAATTCATTTCGTGTTGTTTAGTACGTTTTGCCTTTTTCACATCTTGGGTAATGTTTAGGAGTTTAATCGCTTGCTCGTTGGTACGATTATGGAGTTTTTCCGTATGTTTCACAGCGTTTTCTTGATCATTGGGTATCTAGATCTGCAATTCGTTGAGCTAAGTTTTGTAATTCGTATCTTCGTAATGTAAATATATATATCCTTTATTGGATATGAATAGTACAATCTTAACAATTTATTTTAATACTATATTTGAATTGTACTTAATTTAGTTGAATTAAGTAAATGTGTAAGGGTTTACTGAACCAGTGTTCAACTCCCAACTCGATTTTAGTATGTTCGACTTTAACATGTTAATTCATTCGGTTTCGTCCGTTTTAGCCGTCTTAATTCGTGGTTAATATCCAAGAACTGAATAGCTTCTACGTTGGTGTGATTATGTAGGCGTCTTTCGTGCACATATTCTTGGACAACTTCATAAATCCATTTGATGTCATCATGTATTTCCTGATGTGTCCCATAACGCTACGCATTGGTGATAATACGAAGGAATTTGTTCTGGCTTCGTTGAATTATTTCTCTATTGGATTGCTTTGTACAGCCCCTGTTGGGGTTCACTCATTGTTGTGTAGGGTTATATTTTTAAAATGCTTTTTATAGGCTTATCTCATTGGGGTATTGTTCTTCCAGTTGGTTGGTTTATGGCTTTCTGGACTTAGTGGTTGATTCTAGGCGGCTGCTAGCTCTTCCTGGTGATGTTGAGTAGTTAGTCCCTCTCACTTGTCCCTTGCATCTGCTGCAGGCTGTTAACCGCACTACTGTAACGGGAGACTCCTTTCCTGGTCGCCCTGATAACTACGCTGGGCTGTACACGCAGAGGTATATGCCACACGAGCATTGCCAATTCGCTATACACTTCACAATTCAGAAATAAAATATACTTCTTTATCTTTTGGTTTTCCATCGACACTTTTTTATTTTGCAACTGTTTTATTTTACATATCAGCCGTAGGTTCGGCCTTCAGGACTCTGTTCAACTTTACGGACTAAAGAAAACGTAATTTAAACTTCCACCACTTATTTCAAATCACCGCACAGCACAGCACTCTTTTTCTTTTTATTTTCCACCCCGAACGAAAACTTTTATCTTTCGTCCTGCGGATCGAAGGGTATCTCCTTTGTTCTGCAGGACCCCTTTTCCCGGTTGCCGCTTTCTCTCATTATCCTTTCGTCGTCGGTGCAACAGGGAAACACAAAGGGACAATCAGCCAAGGATCTTGCAAATGTGCATTAATGATCCTTTTTGTGGGTGCTGTAATAAAACGAGCGTGTAGTTCGTTTTTAATGAAATCATCATGCAAGCGGCAGAAGAAGTGGGCCTAGAAATAAATGAAGACAAAACGAAACACATGATTATGGCGAGAGCAGGTGGACCTCAGAGAACACACATAAACATCAGGGGTGTAATACATTTATTTATTGTGTTTAAATAAATAAATGTAATATGTTTGACTGTTTGATTAATGTAACGTATTTAATTAAAGGTGTAACAATTGTAAGGTAATAAAGGAGCCTGTAGTTCAATGGGTTGTGATATATATATATCATCATGGGGACTATAACCGGGAACCGGTTTGGCCTTATTTAGCAAGTCCTGAGGCTTGTTAAATTTTCCATAATGATTTGTTTTTTCCGGGCAAGGTCATTAGTCTTGCGCCAGAGGCTCCCCGACGGGGAATCGAACCCCGGTCTCCCGCATGACAGGTGGGTATACTAACCACTATACTATCGAGGAGCCTATATATACACATGCTGTTGTTATACTGCGCCAATGTAATGTGTAGAATGTGCCAATTGTAAGATAAAATGTAGGATAAAGTGTAAGATAATTTGTGTTGTCCCTTGTAATGGAGGGTACTTTGCAATGTAAAGATTTAAAGAGTTGTAATATTTAACTGTTACATATGCTGTTGGGAGCGGCAATTACGGTATGGGATTTAATTGTATATATTACATTTGAATCATGATGGAATGTTTGTATAATTGTACATTTGCAATATGTAACTGTAGGCTGCGCTACGTCTGATTCTATTGTTAAAAGTAGTATGTTTTTGTGTAGAATAACCAATGTGAATGCAGTCGCCGATGGCAAGGCGAAAACCAGGATGAGGGGGGTGCGGCTGCGCCATCCGCTGCAAGATCTCTTCTTCGATGTATAATTTGTTTAATGTAAAAAGGGTCTTGTAGTGTATAGTGTTGTAGTTTTTTGTAGTTTACTATATCCGACTGTTGCGCTTTCAACCGTTGTAGCTTCTGATTAACATACCAGCTGAATCGTAAGCAATATGTTCTTGTCTTACACTGATCGTTGTGTTATATCATCATCATCATCATCGGCACTACAAACGGGATCCGGTCTTGGCCTTATTTAACAAATCTCTTCACCGGTCCCGATTTCGAACCGATGTCATCCAGCTTGGCGCTCCCATGCTCTGGGCGTCCTGGTTTACGCCATCCCTCCATCGCAGACAAGGTCTGCCGCGCTGTCTCCTTCCATACATCCTGCCACAAATGACTTTCCGGGCAGGCTCCTCTTCGCTCATTCGAGCTAGGTGTCCCGCCCACCGGGGTCTACCGAGCTTGATTTTTCTTACAACATTAGCTTCAAGGTAGATTGCGTACAGCTCATGGTTGTAGCGTCTCCGGAATTGTCCTCCCTCACATAAGGGCCAACAATTCTCCTGTGGACCTTTCTCTCGAACGCGGCCAAGAGTTCAGAGTGCCTTTTTTAAGCATCCAGTTCTCGGATCCATACATGTGTACTGGTAAGACCATGGTCTTGTACAGCAGTAGCTTGGATGTTCTGGATAAATTTGGGGATTTAAAGAGCCTTGATAGACCATAGTAGGCTTTGTTGGATTTAATCAGCCGCTCGCGTATTTCTACTTCCATATTGTTATCGGCTGATACTATTGACCCAAGGTAGTTAAAGGATTGCAGTACTTCAAATTCGTGCTCCACTACCCTGATAGTTTGACCAACGTTAGGTCTTCTCTTCGCAGAAGTTGCCACCATGTCCACCGTGTGCCACAGCCGTGTTGATTCGAACCTGATCCGCGGATGCAATACGCCTCCGTAAGGCAATCCACGCTAGGAAAACTGTACCAACAAGCTAGTCATCCGAGTCGACGTTGGTACCTCGGTACGTTCGTGCCCTCATCAGGCTCGAGGAGTGGCGGCGATCTATCAACACGTGGTCAATTTGGTTGCGAGTGGCTCCATCAAGTGATACCCAGGTGACTTTGTGGATATCTTTACGCGGAAACCTGGTACTCGCAATGACCAAGTTTTTCGATGCTGCCAATTCGATGATTCGTAGTCCATTGTCATTAGTGTTCTCATGCAAACTATGGGAACCTGTGTAATGCCTGAAAACCGGCTCCCGACCTATTTTTGCATTCAAATCACCAAGAACGATTTTCACATCGTGTCTTGGGCAGGCATTGAGGGCCCGTTCGACGTTGTCGTAGTATTCTTCTTTTTCGTCGTCAGGGGACTGCTCTGTAGGTCCGTGAACGTTTATGAGGCTTATGTTCTTAAACTTGCCTCGCACGCGAAGAGTGCATAGCCTTTCATTTATTGCATTGAAGCCGATGATGGCAGGCTTCAATTTTTGGCTGACTAGAAAGCCTACCCCGAGCACATGGTGTTTTGCGTGACAGCTGTAATAAATGTCATACTCTTTTCTTTGAATAACACCACTCCCCGTCCATCTTATTTCTTGCAATGCTGTTATGTCAGCCTTATATTTGGACAGGGCATCGGCTAGCTGCTGTGCAGCTCGAGCTCTGTATAGTGAGCGTACGTTCCATGTAAAAATTCTTAAATCACTTAGCCATTTTCGTGGTCGTCGTCGTGTATACGGTCCATATCCGAGGCTTGTTAAATTTGCCATAATAATTCATTTTTACGGGCCTGGTTATTAGGCTTGCGCCCAGCTTTCTCAGGATGTCGCTGCATGCATTGGTTCACTACTTGGCGGGTGTCAGAGTAGCTATCCAGGGGTGTCACGTGGAGACTGCATGTCAACTTGGATTGAACAGGGACAAGGCCCGTCCTGGCCTTCGCCAGGTTGAAAGCAATCAGAGACTTTACCCTGTATGTTCGCACCCATCCCCCCATTGTTGTGTTATATAATATGCCGTAAAGTGATTCGCAGAAACATACCTGGGCACCTGGGCAGTGCCCCATAGGTACTTACGTGTGTCGCCGTCCCGGTCCAATGCACCCGACAAATCCTCGCCTCTTAGTGGATTTTAAAAAGAGGATTTAGTCGCACTGAGCAAAAATCGGTTTAATAAATCAAATAATCCTCCTGCGTATATTAAGCAGCAAATTTCGTCTTTTATTACAAAAACATGTTTAACAATTTCCCCATCTACATTGAAACTTCTTTCTCAGTTAGGTAATGTATGACTAGGTGTCACCGCGGCGCCTGTTCTCTTTTTCTTCCTTTCCCTTCTGGGCGTAAATAAATTAATTGTAGACACGGAACGAACAATGAACGAAAAAAGAAATCACGTTATCGATCACCAGGTAAAACAAAAAACGTTCCTTTTTCTTATTAGGACGCTACTTAACACTTTTTTTAACAATAGAATTAGACGTACTTCCTTACAACTGAACACGAAGACGGTACTTAACGCTCTTTTTTCTTTTAACAATACAATCAGACGTTCTTACTTACAACTGAACTCGAAGACGGTACTTGACGCTCTTTTTTCTTTTAACAATAGAATCAGACTTTCTTCCCTACAACTGAACACGAAGGCGGTACTTAACGCTCTCTCTAAACAAACCGTCACAACGGTCCGCCAAAATCTACACACTCCGTTGGCCTTCTCTCTTTTTTTTTTGTTTTTTCTTCGCCTTGCCGCCTTAACGAAGGTCTCTCCCCGACGACGGCCAACTTCGAAACTAACCGAAGCTACCACCACCGAAAAGAAACTGGGTTTATACACCCGCTGTATTCAATTCAAAACCACAACTCAGCCACATTCGATCGGCTTTCAAAACAAGCTTAATCGAAGTATAATTCAAATTCATCGATTATTTTTGCAGTGTGTTTATTTACCACACTTCAACCATTTACATTTTTTATCGTTAATGTAGCGGAGTATATGCTTTGTCCAAACCAAGGCGATGGGCGAGTTACTTACGTAACAGGGGCAAGATATTTGAAAATGTCAAAGAATTTAAATACCTGGGAACAATACTGACGGCCAGTAACGAAATGTCGAAGGAAATTAACAAAAGACCACTCCGGCAACACTAGTTGGCATGCAGTCAGTAAACTGCTCAAATCCAAACTGCTATCACGGAATATAAAGCTCCGCGTCTATAGAACCATAATCATGCCGATTGTTCTATATGGATGCGAAACATGAGCACTCACAAAACGGGAAGGAAATAAATTCCGCGTATTCGAGAATAAAGTCCTAAGGGGTGTTTTTTTTGATATAATGATTTTTCTCAACTGATTCGCAAGGGTGTGTTCGATGTAATGATTTCTCTCAAAAATGTTCGAGAGCGTGTGTTCGGTTTTATGATCTTTCTCAAATTAGAATTTTTATTTTTTTCGCCGTGTCGTTTTCATTATTTATTCGGCGCCAACGCCTTTAATTTTTATTTTTCTTGCCAAGTAGAATTTGCATAAAGTAGTTTATGCAAATTAGCTACTTCACGATATTGCAATTATATAGGTAGAGAGGGGAAATTCGTAGAGAGATTAGTGGGTGTTGGGCGAGGGCATGAATGCGAGGTCCGTAACATGTCCTCATTCTACTGGAATATGCTACTGGCCCCCTTATCATATGTCCCAAATTCGCAGAATTGAGAGTATTCAACGTCTATTTTTTACATTTTACGGTTTTGACTGATTCGCCGCTCATGTTAATCCAAATCGTTGACGAGTTTGCGATGGTTATCGTCTGTCGTAGTAGTCCGACGTCCGCTGCGAGTTTCATCATCAACTATGGCTTTTCTAGGCTCGTAACCACGAAATTCTCTTGCCCACCAATTTACAATATAATTATCAACAGCATCGTCATCATAAACAGTTTTTAAATGATGACGAATTTCAGTAGGAGTCACCTTTTCACAGTTCAAAATTTGATAACAACATTCTGTTTAAGTCGCGTTGACATAGCACTAGAACATGCCGCTATATCTCCTGTTCTCGATAGACACTGGAAAAAATACTTGATCGCGGGGGTGAGCATGTGTATTAAGAAGGAATGTCACTTTCATTTACCGCAAGGTCCGCTTCTGAAGGCCATTTCATTCGTGTTCTGCAAGCACGTGTGCACTACTTTTCGGCATACACGCCTAATTAAGCCTGAGTCACATGAGAGATCAGATCTCCTATCAGCTTTAAGAACTGAAGTGCAATTATAATAGAAAGTAATCGTTACTCGGTATGAAATCTTTGCACTGCGTATTTTCTATTAATTTCATCTAAAATATTTTACTCCTTCCATTTAGTATAATATTTATATAAAACATGTGTGTTTGATTTCAGACATTCAATCATCCTTCAAATGTGCATGAAATGGGGATGTAGTTCGTTGGTTTAATTGCGATCCTGTCAACATATTCGCACATGTGATCACAGCATCCTGTAAGACATCGCAATTGGCTAACCCATAAAAGAGGATCCAAATTGGTTTTTGAGATAAGATCGCTATCCGCAATATATGTATGTTATATTACAACACAACTCACTGGAGAGGACCAAGGAACAATATAATAGCTGAAGCAGAATTAAAAATACTATTAAAAAATCATCAGTATTCAAAAAAAGTTCGGGAAGCAAAAGCAGCGATGATACTGAGAAGATAAACAGCGCCTTGTTGAGAGCGGTAGTATCATAATTTATGGATATATTTGAATCTATTCAACGGCGGATTTTATATCTGTCATCAAAATATATGTTCAACGTAACCCAGATACCAGCAAATCTACAACATTCCAGCGCCGAGAAATTGGTAAGTCACAGATGAAAAATGTATTCATTTTCTTGGTGTTACAATATGTTAGATTCATTATAAGGTTCTTCAAAATTATACTTGTAGGTAACAATGGAACTCTAAATTGTTAAACTCTGTTTTCTACAGAGGCATATAAAAGCTTGTAAAAAACTTTTTCCACTGTTTATAGCTTTTAAGATGTGCATCAATAATTGAAATGACCAAATAGTTATATATTTTATAACATATCGTCAACATTTGTTATGTAAGTTGTAGTAATTTTAACTATAAATGTAAAAAGATTTTTATTTTTGTGGCATATGCGCCCAGTTTTCGCTTTATTTAAAAAGAAATATTCTTTAAAATCGGGAAATGCGTTAAGTTGTTTACAATACGTCGTACAGAATCTAATTATCCTATGAGACTTACTCGCAACGTTAAAATATTTTAACGATAGGCACAGTAATTTTATTTATACATAATTGGGTTTACATTTGAGTGCTCATAAACTAGTATATAGTATTAGTAGCACTAGCCAGACTACCAATCTACATTCTTGATATTTCCATAATGTCTATACGATAGACCCTGCTATTATATGTTGACATCCTTTCTTGGGTATGCTTAATATGATCGTTGCAATGTTAATTTAATATTACTTTTCAGTTGTACTTAAACCATTTTAACCAAGAACGTGTACGGGTTTACAGAACTGTTATATATTTATTTGTATACAACACTTACCTACTCCTGTGGCTTCCGGCTTGGTTAAGCCCGTGAGTAGGTGGCTTCCGACTTGTAGAGTCCGTAGTAGTTTTCCTTCGGTTGGTTTTGGTTTCTTGCTAATTTGGTTGTTAACTGAAATGCTGGTTGTAGTTTTTTAATCGCGATACGACCATTTATTTTATTTTCTCTAGTTAAAGCAGACTACCGTGATTCTAATACAGTGCACACTTGTGCTGTTGAATTCTAATTGTTGATGCACCCCATGGTGCCGTCGGATTCTAAGTGTTATGTTTTAATAAATAACAAGTCTTTGTAATTAGTTTTATATTTTTTTATATACTTTATATTTAAGGTAACTTTAAAATAGAACTATAAACTTGACCAGCGCTAGCCATGAACTCCGTCCGAATACCATAGATTGTTCACGCTAGGTGGGACTTCATGTATCATGACAGATACAATAGAATGATCACGCTAGGTGGCACTTCATGTACCATGACATTTCCCTTTTATAATAATTTTTGATTTTCAATTTGAAATACAAAAATAAAGTTTCAGCACATTTTCAGACTTAAAAACTAATTATACACTAGAACTTACAATTTATAACCTTTGAGATACGACGGTTGTTTTGAAACTCTACCAGATCTTGTTACATACTTTTGATTAGCTTGAACACTTTGATTTGAACTTGAACTTACAGTTTTGTTTGCTAAATCTGAACTCGCTTGTTCACTACTGACATGAGTTACATGTGGGATCGGTTGAGTTACATTTTGAATCGCGTTTTCTGACACATTTTTATTACAATCATATTCAGTCGTCTTTTCATATAAATGTACACGATTTCTTTCAAGTTTTCGACCGTTTAACATTTGCACTTCATATGACCTTGGTCTATCACAAATTTTTGTTACAACAGCTGGTTCTAATGGTTTACCTTCCTCTTTTCGAATATAAACATTTTCATTTAATTTCAAAGGATTCAAATTGTGACTTTCTATCATACAAGAGTTTCTGTTCACTTTGTCGCTTTAACAATTGTTGTCTAACTAACTCATTCTTTTTCCTCTCATTTCTTTTTACATTTATCGGCCAAATTCCACGCGTTTTATAACCAAATAGCGATTCATTCGGCGATTTTATTTCGTTTGAGATCGGACTGTTTCTTTACTCTAACAGTGCAAGTGTCGGAACTCTATTGCTAAGTTCTATCTTTTTAAACATACTTTTTACTGTGCCAACATGACGTTCAACCATACCATTCGATTGAGGATAATTCCGCATCGACGTTACATGTTCAACATTCCACGATTTTGCAAAGTTTTGCATGTCTCGGTTTTCAAAATGGGTATGTGGGTAGGAAGTGATGTGCCTAACACGGACACTCGGTTGACTTACTCCTCCATCATAAGTTCTTTAATGTTCCGACAAAAGTTAACCGCTCAAACGAATGAACGAAACGCTGCCACGTTTGCTCACAACCACAAAACGAACACCATGACGAAGAAGAAACCGCCGAACACCGGACAAGTGAAACACACTGCTTAAGTTTAATATAATTTTTATTGAACATAAACACTGTCATTTGTTTGTGGCGTACACAAGTATTTTATATTGATATTGATTGTTGACTTATTAATGGTACACGGTTACACTCACGACTCGGTGAATATTTTAAATTGAGATTGAATTGGCTTCTGGTGAATTCGGAACTGTTACTCGCGCGACTCGGTGGGTATTTTATTAGGCTTCTCCGCTGCCGGCTGAGAGCGGGAGTGCTGCGACCAGCGTGGTTGAAGGATGGAATAAGACTCAACGATATCTTGCTCGTTCAGAGCTCACTCGGTTACGTTATCATGGTGGTATGTGTGCCTAGAACAAAGAAAGACATAAAATGCATTCCTAGGATACGATTTCGGTAAAGCAAACAAAACCGAAATCGTCGGATGTATGTGCGTAGCAGCTAAATAAAGAGACCACGATGCGATGTGGAAATGTGCTAATTAGTTTTACCAAGGTTACTGGGAAATGGTGTTTATGGCATCGCTAGTAAGGGTACGTATTGAATACCTATTTGCATTGTTTATGCTTGGATTTCAATTGATGCCAAGGGACGCGGAATGCGTATTTGCTTTGGGTTGCACATTGTGCGAGTCAGGGAATTTTATTGCTGGGAGAAAAACGTCGCCAGCCAATGTATACATAAAGAAATTTATCGTATACATGAATGAAGGTGGGAATAGGCGACGCAATGATAATTATCCCTGGCTGGAATGGTTACATGATATGTGAACCGAGGGTTTTTCTTTTCAGGAATTTGTCTGGTTCCGACTTGGTTTAGGGTACCAGATAAGCAAAGAAAGAAATCTTACGGAAAATTGTATGGGAAGGGATGCATGAAAAAGTAAGTTTTCTTTATAGGGATTTTAAGATTATAGATGGTGATCTATATAATGCATGAAGCATTTACAGGTACTAATACTGTTGCATTAGCGAACTTAAGTAAGTTGGGTAGTAATTATAGGGGTTTTTTCATGTAAGTGGACCGTAGGGTTTGGCGGGGCCGCTACAGTACTCCTGTGGGGTAGGTGTTCTTAAGTAGTGTGTATGGCACGACACAGATTCACTTAATCCCCAACGATTGTTCACAGAGAAACTGCTCACCCACGGAGAATGAATAAATAAAAAACGCCAGAGATGTTTTGCTGATTTAATAATTGTTTATTTTTCACTTGATTGGTGGCTTTTAGAGTAGATTATTTTACAAGATCACTTTCTCACATAACATTGTTTATAAAATAAAGGTGTTATTCTATTAAGCCGATATAAACTACACACTATTCCTCGGAGGCGTACTCCTTAAGGTTATTTCTGAATATGTCACTGTATCTATCTATTTTGTTAATATTAGCCACTCCATACGAATTCCTTGTATTAATTTTACGACTTTAACGAATATGTCACTGTATCTATCTATTTTGTTAATATTAGCCACTCCATACGAATTCCTTGAATTAATTTTACGACTTTAACGCGCTTACTACGATTACTCGACTTGACTCGTTGATGGAAAAATAAACTCCGACACCCAACGTCCCCGACTGGTGTGTGCTATTCGATGGTTAATATCTGACTCCAATTGGATGACCTTATTCAGACATCCGACGAAAACCAAAAAAAAAAAAAAAAAAAAACTCAAAGATCCGCCGTCAATGGCGAAGGTCCAAACAAAAGAAAAAGAGAAAAACTCATGTAGCAGATCGAATCGGCTGCTACATGTTTGGGCAAGATAAACTGCCGCCATACGCAAGGGATAGATTCTTGATTGACGTGAGTCAATAAAACCCTTGCCGAAGGCAGAAATCTATCTTGGAAAAATGTATCGAACATTGGGCATGGCCGTTGTTAGATCATCTAGCATAAACAAATTTCGGTCGTATGATTCGCTGCATGTTATGTTAGGGATGTGTTAATCCCGTTGAAAGGCGAAAGTATCCGCTTGAATACTTTGTGTAAACTAAAATTGGTGGCCATGACCGATGCTGGTGATAGTTCCAAGAAACGGCAACGGATCATAAAATTGGTCATGCTTAGATCCAAGCAAAATATGCGCGCCTGAAAGGCCAATGTTTGATTTGATCTTCTTTACTTAAGGAAAGATAGATAGTAGACATGCCGTTGGAAATCTGGCTTGCAGCTGTGCAAGCAACCCGAAATAATGCTAGGTCAATGAATGGGTACAAAAATAACACACGGAAAGATCAGCGTGTGTTGGTGGATATGTGCCATCCATTGTTCGGTCGCGGAAGCTCGGTTGATGAATTGATGTCATGGCAAGATGATAATCTTGCCGTGAATTATGCTTTTAGGAATGACCGTGGGGAAGAGGTTTGGAAAAGCACCCAAAGAAGGTAAGCTGCCTAATATATATTTATGTCGGTTATCCTTGGGGATAACCGAATTAATTCCAGCGAATTGGTTGGCGGTTAATGCCGTAGCAAGGTTGCGTAACCTTGCTGAAGATTCGACTTCAAGGTAAGTCGCATCGCTGGGAATGGTGGGGATCGAGCGATGCATGGCTCTTCGGGCCCTGAAAAGCCCCACATCACTCCCTCTCCAGTGACATAGTCTCGAAACAGGTAAGGCAGATTAGGAGGAGGTTAGTTGGGTATGGGCGCGCGCCTGAGCGCGAGTACGGGGAGGTTGTGCTGGTGGAGTAGGAGTGGTGTCAGTAGATGGAGGTGATTCTGGAGCGGAAGCTTCCAGAAAACAGGGCTTAAGCCTTTCGACGCTGACCTTGGATCGCTTGCCTCTAATGTCGATCTCGAAGACGCGGTCACTGATGCGGCGGAAGACTTTGAATGGGCCATCATAAGGTGGGTCGAGGGGTTTTTTGACCTTATCCACCCTGACAAAGACGTGCGTGCAGCTGTGCAGTTCAGGGTGGACGAAAAGTTTTTTGGAGCAGTGTCTGGTTACAGGGGTTGCCCTAACCAATTCACGAAGTTGGTCACGCGGTGTTTCGCCATTCAGGAAAAGTTCTCCTGGAAGAAGGAGGTTGGTACCGTAGGTGAGCTCTGCTGCCGAAGCACCCAGGTCCTCCTTAATACTTGTCCTCAGGCCGAGGAGGACGGTTGGAAGGGCGTCAAACCATTGTGTGTCATTATGACACATGAGTGAGGCTTTTAAAGATCTATGCCAGCGCTCTATCATCCCATTTGATTGCGGGTGGTAGGCGGTGGTACGACTTCTTTGGCAGCCGAGAAGATTTGTTAGCTGCCTAAAAATTGTCGCCTCAAATTGTGGACCTCGGTCCGAAGTTAAGGTGGTTGGTACGCCGAAGCGTGTGACCCAAGTTGAGTAAAAGGCCTTGGCGACTGATTCGGCAGTAACTGCCCGGAGAGGTGTAGCCTCTGGCCATCGCGTGCAGCGATCCATCATAGTGAGGATATAAGAAAATCCTCTTGATGGAGTAAGCGGTCCCACTATGTCTATGTGGACATGGGCGAAGCGTGCCGTGGGAAACTTGAACTGCGCTGGCTCCAGTACATTATGTCGTGCTACTTTGCAGCGCTGGCACTGGAGACAAGCACGGGCCCAACCGGTGAGATCTTTGTTCATCCGGGGCTAAATGAATTTGCGACGGACAGCAGCGGCTATTGCTCGGCCGCTGGGGTGGGCTGGGTTGTGGTAAACCTGGAACACGCCCTTACGAAGTTTCTCGGGAATGTAAGGTCTAGCGGTTCCAGTGGAGACATCACACCAGATTTCGCCCAAAGGGTCGCGAAGGGTAATTTTCTTGAGCTCTAGTGCCGTATCGGCAGTTAGGAGGGACTTGAGCTGTTCGTCCACCTCTTGAGTTAGGGCAAGATCAGCGTTATTCAAGGCGGAACGCAAGTAAATCGTATCGATTCGAGAAAGGGCGTCCGCCGTGACATTCTGTTTACCGGAGATATGCCTGATCTCCGTAGAATATTGCCCAATGAGGTCTAATTGACGCTCTTGTCGGGGGGAGGCATTTCCCGACTTCTTCCGGAACGCATAGACCAATGGCTTGTGGTCTGTTAAGATGGAGAGTGAGCGACCTTCTATCATATGACGGAAGTACTTAACAGCGCTGTAGATCGCGAGTAATTCACGGTCGTAGGCGCTGTAACGTCGCTCAGTGGGACTCAGCTTCCTTGAAAAGAAACCAAGTGGTTCCGGTCGGCCTTCAATGTCCTGTTCAAGGACGGCTCCGATTGCGGTATCCGATGCGTCGCATTGGATAGAAAGTGCCGCTCCCTCGAGGGGGTATCGGAGTAAGATGGCATTTGCCAATTGTTCTTTGGACAGTTGGAATGCTCTATCAGAGACTTCTGTCCAATTAATGGGGCGCTTATCATTGCGCTTAGCTCCTTTCAAAAATTCATTTAAGGGAGCTTGGACTTGGGCAGCGTTCTTCAGTGTTGGACGATAGAAGTTAAGCATGCCCAGAAATCGACGAAGCTCACTTACGTTAGTAGGCCGGGGATACTTCATGAGGGCCTCCACACGGTCTGGAAGTGGCCGAGTGCCCTGGTTGTCAACGACGTAACCCAGATAGGTGATTTGCTCCTTGGCGTATTGACACTTATCTGGGTTGATGACAAGACCATATTCACGGAGGCGCTGTAGGACCTGACGTAAGTGGCGTTTATGTTCGGCATGGTCTTTGGAGGCGATGAGAATATCATCAAGATATGCATGGCAGCAATTAAGACCACGTAAAGCCGTGTCGATATAACGTTGGAATGTCTGTGCGGCATTCCTGAGGCCGAAAGTCATCACTTTGAACTCGAAGAGTCCGAAAGGTGTAATGACTGCGGTCTTGGGGATGTCTTCTGGTGCCACCGGAATTTGATGGTATGCCCTGGTGAGATCCAGGGTAGTGAAGACATTGCACCCTCGTAACTTGTACGAAAAATCGTAGAGGTGTGCAATAGGGTATCTGTCCGCGACAGTTGCTGCGTTCAACAGCCTGTAATCGCCACATGGGCGCCACTCACCAGAACGTTTCTTCACTAAGTGGAGTGGGCTTGCCCAGGGACTGTCCGACGGTTGGCAGATACCTAGTTCGATCATGTGCTCGAACTCCGCGCGCGCCGCACGTAATTTTTCAGGAGCCAGTCGACGTGGACGCTGGCTCACCGGGGGACCACGTGTTTCTATATGATGAAACACCGTGGCTTTATGTCGGCGTTGGTTAGGTAGAGGAATTGTTGTACCAACAAATTCCTGTACCATGACCTGAAACGGGTCTGTGCACTCTGTGGCCCTTGAAGTTGCCGCTGGAGATGCCGTCATGGGCAAGGGGGGTGCGGTTGGAGCCACTAGTCTGTTATGGGTCGAATCGACCAACAGATTATGTGCGCCTAATAGGTCGGAACCTATCAGGGGTTCATTTACGTCCGCAATGACGGAACGCCAAGTGATCGGACGACAAAGACCCAATTGCAGTGTCAGCTTTTTACGCCCGTACGTAAGTATCGGCGTATTATTCGCAGCTGACAATTTAAGCGCGGCAGGCACGCGGTTACGCGGAGCAAACGATCGCGGCAGGACTGAAATATCGGCGCCGGTATCGACAGTAAAAGCGATATTGAGTTTAGAATCCCGGATGGTTAGGCGACTTATCGTATGGGTGCCGGCCGATTGCGCGAGGGGGTCGGTCGGCAAAATTAGTTTAAAGGGCGCCTTTGGGTGGTGGGTGGTTGTGTCCAACCACAAGGCGCCTTGCAATTAAATGCGCGATCGCCATATCGTTGGTGATTGGCGCACCAAGGGAGGGTAACGGCATTATCAGTTATATTTGTCCTATTGGAATTGCCGTTACGGGGAGGTCGAGGCGGAGCTCGCTGGGAATTGGCCCGGTGAGGGCCATTTTGAGAGGAATTGGCCCTCTGAGGGGCATTTTGGGAGGAATTTTGCCGATTAAGAGGGCGGCTCGGCATGGCTCGATTCTGGGTGCTTCGAGGATTGCTTCTCACCTCCGCGCGAAATTTATAATATCATTATATATCGTGTTAAAATTTGCTTTATATATGAACTTCTTAACATTTAAATTGATGGGTAAGTCTTGCAATTTGGCACATTCGGCTTGAAAAACTTCTTTTTTGATAGATTAATAGCGGTGTTGTAATATTTTTGCCTAGTATGAGATCAGGACGTAGGGTATAGTGGTTATACCATAATGAATAAGCGTATTGGTTTTCTTGATCCAACAGAAAAAAAGAAAAAAAAAACAGGTTTAATATAATGGTTATATTGTTTAAAATTCTGTATCAACCTTTCTATGCGGTTGGCTTTTATGTTTGTTCACTATGCGAAATATTAAATTAATAAAGGGAATCGGAAATGCAAAAGGAAAAATTTTAAAATTTATCTATTTTTTTGATTTATTTAATGACCCTAGATCAGACAACATAATTATTTTCGAAAATATTTGATCTTTACAATCATATAATAACACTTATTATTTTTAATGTACTCTAGTTTGTATTCTTATAATTAATTGTTACACACTCCTAAGGGATTAATAAAATATTGCGCCAATTTCAACTATGCCGAACGTTAATAACCACAAACGACACAATATATCAATTCTTATTTAGTTTGTTATTTTCGGACTAGATGTACACGTAGCAGGTTTGTTAAATATATAAATCAGTACTTGAAGGAATAGCAATTTTTATTGCCCGAAAATGCAAAATGATTAAAAATTATGACATTTATGAGATTAATAGTATTTGTTTTTGTCTAAGTCTTTTTAATCTTTTAAGAAAATTTTACAATACTGGCAGGGTTGCTAATACAGTTTACAATTAACGCCAAACCAAGAAAAACAGAAAAAGGAATACTTGCTGCGGGTGCAAATGATGTTGTTGCTGATGTGGCTGTTGGTGGTCCGTGGCTGCTTCCGGTGATGTTGCTGTTGATCTCGATAAGTCGTTGTTGTTCGCCAGGCTAAAGTTGGGTCGGGGTTCTTCTCACCCTTAAAATGTCTTTAATTGTTGGCACATGTCACCGTTTTTGTATTGTGGTGTTGGTTGTATTTATAGTTCACTCACTTGTTTTGAAAAGGTTCAAAAAGGGTGGCGCGACCACACAAGAGTCAACAACATTGGGTTATATTCGAAGGTTGGTTGGAAAAGTCACCGGCACCGAGAAAGTCACTGTTTTTTTAAAAGGACGGACCGGCACAATATTCGGACGTTAAGCGGTCAAAAGTCAGGTGAAGGCGCATGTCCACTGGTCGTGGTCACCAATGTGGGGTAATTTTTTTTTTTTTTTTTTTTTTTTTTGTCCTGTTGGGAGTTTTTTATTTTCGTAAGCTCCTTGATAATTTACAGTATTAGTCGAGAATTTAACAATCTCTTTGTTTCTGAACAAACTTTACTAATATATTATTAATATTGTCGCGACCACTTTATTTTGAATTAGACTTGGCTTTAACGATGTTACTTTAGCAGGACGAATTGGGCACCGACCCTTCGACTACGTTAGTCAAGACTCCGACCGAATGAATCCGTGCGCACTCTTACGATGTGTTAATCTGGCAGCAAGAAGAAGTGCCTACCGTAAAGGTTATTATCAGTGTGGAATTGAAAAAAGAAAGCCACCAACAAGGGTAACGTCGTACAAGGCTTACCACTTCAACACAAACAAATACGGCAAACAACGCCATCACAGAAAGTATCCGCTTGAATGTTTACTTTGTGTAAACTAAAATTGGTGGCCATGACCGATGCTGGTGATAGTTCCAAGAAACGGCAACGGATCATAAAATCGGTCATGCTTAGATCCAAGCAAAATATGCGCGCCTGAAAGGCCAATGTTTGATTTGATCTTCTTTACTTAAGGAAAGATAGATCGTAGACGTGCCGTTGGAAATCTGGCTTGCAGCTGTGCAAGCAACCCGAAATAATGCTAGGTCAATGAATGGGTACAAAAATAACACACGGAAAGATCAGCGTGTGTTGGTGGATATGTGCCATCCATTGTTTGGTCGCGGAAGCTCGGTTGATGAATTGATGTCATGGCAAGATGATAATCTTGCCGTGAATTATGCTTTTAGGAATGACCGTGGGGAAGAGGTTTGGAAAAGCACCCAAAAAAAGGTAAGCTGCCTAATATATATTTATGTCGGTTATCCTTGGAGATAACCGAATTAATTCCAGCGAATTGGTTGGCGGTTAATGCCGTAGCAAGGTTGCGTAACCTTGCTGAAGATTCGACTTCAAGGTAAGTCGCATCGCTGGGAATGGTGGGGATCGAGCGATGCATGGCTCTTCGGGCCCTGAAAAGCCCCACACTACCCCCCAGGGACGTAGTCACGAAAAATAGGTAGGGCTGTAGGGGTGCTCGATTGGGTGGTGCGGTGCTGGGAGGAGGGCTTGAAAGACAAGGTGGCGCTGATACTTCGGGCGGCGCTGTAGTTAAGTTAGGGCAACTGTCGTGTTGACAAGTTCATGGGTCTTAATATGGCCTGAGTCGATAATCACGTGGGTGCAGATGGGACCGCGTTGATGCCGCAGTGGCAAGGGGGTTTGTGGCGTGTTCCGCTGGCCTGATGTGGGTCGCTTTGGTTAGGGGGTTCCTGGTGGGTGGTTGATTGTGTCCAACCCCAGAGCGCCCTAGGGTTACTAGATGCGCGCTCCGAAGTATTATACACCTGGTAAATGTGAGGCGGCGTAGAGGGGCGTGTATTGACTTTAGTTGCCGCCAAAGGTGAGCCTGGTAGCTACAGATTAGGATACCTACATGAGGTGGTCAGGTATATTGTCTCAGTTTGGTGGTATCGATTTGATTTGTCGACCGTTGTTGCTGAGACATTTGGGAGACGTTCAGAGACCTAAGGACGAGGGTCCTGAAGTTTATGTAAGGAGGTAGGGCTGGGCGTCCTACTAAATGATTGCCACGCAGGGTAGCTGGTGGATAGTAAGGAGCCGGCTTGGGCATCGGGCTGTTATAATATTTTGGGTGCACCACCGTGCTTCCGGTTTCCCGGGAAGAGTGGGCTACCGTGGTTGTCCTTCATGATGTGTCGAACTCGTCTATATTTGTTTTTCCGAACAAAATCCCGAAAGTGTTACCGCACGATTATATTTGATTCACTAGCGACGTAAACAGTGAAAACTTCCTGCTAAGCAGTCACAAAAGAAATACTTCAGTTTCTTTATAAAACTGATTTTATTCTTAGTTTAAAAATACTTATATAATAATATATAAAAACTTATATTAATTTTGAGGAAGTATTCTCAAGCGCGCTACTGACTGACTCCCTTTTCCAACTCTCCGAAAATTCAAATCCTCAAATATCTTTATCTTCTTTCGAAGGTCAAGATGCATCGCCACTTATCTTTTGATCCTTTATTGGGGTTTTTATTTGTATTAGCCATCTGGCTAATGCAAACAAGAATTTTCGTGCATTTCAAATAGGTAGCACAAGATCCGTGGAAATTGGTTGTTAGTTTAGGATCTGGGAATCCGTGTCTATGTTGTATTATTTATATTATATATTTATATAAATAGATATCTCCTCCGTCTTGGGCCGACGGTAATTGTTGTATAATTTATATTATATATTTTTTTTAAATAGATATGTCCTCCGTCTTGGGCCGACGGTAATTATTGTATAATTTATTTTAATCTTAAAATAACTTACTATTTGTCCAAGAGACGGTTTGGATCTCGTCTCTGTCTTGTCTCCACCGGTGGCTGGTGCGTATACTTTCTTGTCTAAACCAGCTTATGGTTAAGTGTCCGTAGATGGTTGGGGAGACGTCGACTTCCCTACTGTTATGCCGTATCCAACTTTAGTTATTAATTCTACTGGGTATATCCAATCGAGAAAAAGTGCACAACATCCAGGAAGATACCAAACACCTTTTGTAAGTTATTTAATACTATTTATTTTGAGTTCACCATTTATTAGTCATTTTTCTGTTTTGCATATAAAACTTCACTTAGATAAGACACAATATAAATTCGATAAGTTTAGTTTGTTATATAAACTGTTGTTATACATTTATTTTAAATCTACACGCACCAATCCCGTCTTCGCAAAGCGACTATGACTTCAAAAAATCCGCGAAACTAGCCGCACAATACCTCACAATCACGACCGTCTCGGTGTATATCTAAATGCCAACTCTCTTCCTTTTTCGATCGTTTGATCGAAGGAACACATTTTTCTTCTATACACAAGGAAACCTGTTAGGTTTCTTGGGCGATGATGGCACGCATTATCCTTTGTCTTCGGATTTCTTTTATTGCCCGCGCAACATTTGTCTGATCCCGAGGTGTTTTACCTTGGATCGACACCCGTCTGGAATCCTTAAAAGTATTGTTATTTTATTGGTGCCCAGACTTGGCAATTTATTTTTCTCTGAATATTCGGAGCCAAAGATATTTTTGTATCTTATGGGTCTGTTGTTCAGCGATTGTTTTTACGATCGCCGTCCTTTGTTCCGTATAGGAAATGTTTCCTTGAATAGGATTTTAAACGGACGGTGTCGCCGTGAATTTTATGGTTTTTTGCCAACTTTACCATTGAGTTGGCCATGTGGTCCGCAGATTTGGGTCCAGGAGAATTTCCGTGTTGAACATCTGGTTCATTTATCACGTTTTGGGTTTTTATGGAGTTCAATATGGATAAATTGCACGTGTAGTTCAATTTCTTTGATATTGAATTATTGAATTTGATATAGGCAAATGGAACGTTTAGTTCAATTTGATTGATATCAATTTTTGTATTGGCCCGTTTAGTGTATGGGGCATGCTAAGGCTTGGGGAGTGCTTCATCCTTTTAGAGGATGGTTTTTCGTGTACCGCAATTCATTGGTGGAGGGTGACTCCAAAGGAGTTTATAAAAGAGGTATATATTTATGGGTGGGTGGTTTTGGGCGTAACATCTATTAGCTAGTTATAAAACATCTGGTATACGTTTGGATGTTTATTATTGCAAGAATTGTGTGTCGGCGTATCGAATAGATAAGCCATTGTTTGGACACTTGCACTTTTAGGTTTTGGATCTTGTAGGTTTTTTAGGTGCTAATTGCTTTTAGCATACCTGAGAAAATAATGCATTATGCTGCTTGATTTTAGGAAATTGAATCGAACAAAGGCATTAAATTGAATAAATAAATGTGAATTCAATAAATGAGAATTTGAACGTTTAGTTCGATTTGGTTACAATGTTATGTTTGGAATATCAAATGGATTTTCTTATAGGTGGGAGGAAAATGTAATGTGGGAGGCAAATGTAATATGGGAGAAAAATGTAATGTGGGAGGAAATGTAATGTGAAGGAAAATGGTAGGGCTTCTTGGAGCACTACAGGGCGTTCTACTGGTCATAATGCTACGCGCAGTAGCTGTGCTTTAGTGAGGAGCCGCGGCTGTAGAAGAAGGTAAAGTAAGGACGACCATTGGCGAGTGGGGTCGTCTGTCTGTATGTTAAAGCTGCGTTGGGGCTCTACTTGCCCATTTAAATGCTTTTTTATTTAAAATGTTTTTATTGCACCAGACTGTTTTTTGAAAGAAAAAGAACTATAGCGCTGGTCACTGTCTTTAATCGTTTCAACTGGTTTTGAGATTGCGCAGGGTGTAATTGTGTAAAAACACCCAATTTCGCGGCTATGATCACAAATGTTCAAAAGGTTACGTTGAGGCGCGTGTTCGCTTGTGGCGGTCACCAATGTGGGATATTATGCTAGAGGCGTCAGCACGGACGCAGGTTGAGCACAACACCACACAACACTACTGATGCCTGCTGCCAAAATTGTCCTACGGTCACCGTTCTCCACACTCGAGTTCCTGGAGACTGCGCACTACAGGAAAATGTCAGATGAAAACACAGTAGTTGTTCCGTCGAATGTTCTTTTATTATCATTTATTGTTCCTTTGAATATATTAGTCGGCACTTACACGATCACTACAGTGTAATACAATGTTGTTTTTTTGGTACACATCTAAACGTTCGTTTTAATTAGATAACCACAGTAATCGAATCGCTTTGGACACAAGCGCTAACTTTGCATTAAAAAAATTTAACAATTATTGGACTCGCGCAAAATGGGGCGTAACACGACACTAGCTCAACATTGTTTAGTACAAGTACGAGACAAAAAAGTCACTTAACTCCGACTCACTTCCGTATATCGGTGGAAAACGAAATTGGTTACTACTACAAGCGGGTGCGACTGTCCGCTGTGGCGATAGAAATCTGACTCCAGATCAGAAGGTTGCGTGTTCAGATCACGTCGGGGTCACCAATGTGGGGAGGAAGTGATGTGCCTAACACGGACACTCGGTTGACTTCCTCCTCCATCATAAGTTCTTTAATGTTCCGACAAAAGTTAACCGCTCAAACGAATGAACGAAACGCCGCCACGTTTGTTCACAACCACAAAACGAACACCATGACGAAGAAGAAACCGTCGAACACCGAACAAGTGAAACACACTGCTTAAGTTTAATATAATTTTTATTGAACATAAACACTGTCATTTGTTTGTGGCGTACACAAGTATTTTATATTGATATTGATTGTTGACTTATTAATGGTACACGGTTACATGCACGACTCGGTGAGTATTTTAAATTGAGATTGAATGGGCTTCTGGTAAATTCGGAACTGTTACTCACGCGACTCGGTGGGTATTTTATTACGCTTCTCCGCTGTCGGCTGAGAGCGGGAGTGCTGCGACCAGCGTGGTCGAAGGATGGAATAAGACTCAACGATATCGTGCTCGTTCAGAGCTCACTCGGTCATCGTGATCATGGTGGTATGTGTGCCTAGAACAAAGAAAGACATAAAATGCATTCCTAGGATACGATTTCGGTAAAGCAAACAAAACCTAAATCGTCTGATGTATGTGCGTAGCAGCTAAATAAAGAGACCACGATGCGATGTGGAAATGTGCTAATTAGTTTTAGCAAGGTTACTGGGAAATGGTGTTTATGGCATCGCTAGTAAGGGTACGTATTGAATACCTATTTGCATTGTTTATGCTTGGATTTCAATTGATGCCAAGGGACGCGGAATGCGTATTTGCTTTGGGTTGCACATTGTGCGAGTCAGGGAATTTTATTGCTGGGAGAAAAACGTCGCCAGCCAATGCATACATAAAGAAATTTATCGTATACATGAATGAAGGTGGGAATAGGCGACGCAATGATAATTATCCCTGGCTGGAATGGTTACATGATATGTGAACCGAGGGTTTTTCTTTTCAGGAATTTGTCTGGTTCCGACTTGGTTTAGGGTACCAGATAAGCAAAGAAAGAAATCTTACGGAAAATTGTATGGGAAGGGATGCATGAAAAGGTAAGTTTTCTTTATAGGGATTTTAAGATTATAGATGGTGATCTATATAATGCGTTCCAAAATCGATGGACGTCGATTTTCAAATCTGCATGTCAAGTAACACTTTCCCAAAACTGGAATTCGACTTCCTCCATATGCTTTTGTTACGATCTAGGGCCGTGCTTCCTCGACGCGACCGAGGGAAGAGCGTGGAAAGTCTTTTTTCTAAATAGTAACAATTAAATTTAAAAACTTTGATATTTATTTCACACGAAACTTTTATTTTAACACATCAAATGTTACACTCTTATTTATTTCTTTTATTTTAAAACCAATTTCTAATTAATTCTCTTCACACAGATCAAAACGCGTCCTTCCTCGTAGGAAGTCTGATTATTTCTCTCTTTACACAAAACAAAACGCGTCCTTCCTCGTTGGAAGTACGATTATTTCTCTTTTCGTTATTTCTGATTTCGTATGAACGAAATCAATCAGTTGCCCCTAGTTACCTAATGGGGGTGATTCTTGTTAACAGAAAAACTATTGCAAACTATCGCAGCTGCTTAGGTATTTTTGGGATAACGGTAATTGGGTGAAATATTGTTATGAAATGGATAGGTTGAATGTATGTGTATGTTATGTTATGATATGCAAATTTGAGAATTAGGGATGATGACTGTATTTCTAATGTATAATTGAATTGATTAGTATGTAAATGTAGGAACTATGGAAATTGAATTGATATGCAAATGTGTTTGAAGAAAAAGGATATTAAAGGATACAGTTATTATATAAAGTGTATTAATGTATATTATGGGATTTTAGGGTTAAATGGGTAAGTAAGGATTTAGGGCAGACGGTAGGGCTGCGAGCACTACACTTGCATCAAATTTTTTAAGTTCTGGCTCATCGGTGCACACTTTATTGAGACTTTCCAGTGAAATCACATTTCGGTGTGCGCCGGTGTCCTATTTTACATTTACTTTGTACTCATTTTCAATCTGAATCGTTTCGCACCAGTCTTCATTTTGTTGTGAAAGAAAAATGTTTCCAATGAACAATGACTACTTCAAAAGTTTCATTTTGATTTTGAATTAAATGTACTTTTTGAACTTTACATGCTTGTGCGAAATGATTCATTCTACTGCACCTTGTACACTGCTTTCCCCACGCCGGACACTGGTTCATGGGATGAAACTTCTGGCAGCGATGACATGGCTTGCGAGTTGACTGATGTGCTGCCATTTGTTGGCACTGCTGCGTACTGCTTGGCTGCTTCCCCCTTTTCTGCTTCGGTTGGTTTGTCGATGCTTTTATCACATTCACTTTTGACTTGGCTTCCAATGTTTTGAGTTGTGTTTGTGACAGCTCGGCTGCTTTACAAATGTATATGCACTTTTCCGTGTTCAGATCGTCCTCTCGCAACAATCTTGTTTTCAAGTCCTGGTCAAGCACACCACAGATCACACTGTCTTTTATGAGACTGTCACGGAGATCACCGAAACCACACACACTGCTCAGCGTTCTCAAGTCAGTGATGAACGACGAAAAAGTTTCACATGGTTGCTGCTTTCGTGTGAAAAAATATGACGATCCACACTTTCTTTTGCTTTGGGCGTGCAAAAGTTTTCGAAAGCATCAATCACAGTTTGTAGCACCTCCTTCTCATCGTCCGTCAAGCCAAACGTGTCGAATCGCTCCAACGCTTCCTCTCCTATCCCATGAAGGAGAACTGCAACTTGTCGTTCTGCGGGCTTCGTATCGAGTCCGGTTGTCTTCAGGTAGAGCTTGAAACATTGTCTCCATTTGCGCCAATTTTCTTTAAGGTTACCTTCAAACGAGAGGGCGGCTGGTGGCCGCATGAACAACTCCATTGTAGCGTTTTGGTCGTCCCCGTCTTCTTCTTGAGCCTGATTTCCCGCTGGGTCGAGTTCTTGGTTTTCAACTGGAGCAGGAGGATCTTGAGGGATCTCAACTTGATTCTCTTCGTTGCGTACATCTACTATTGGCGACGTACTATCGCCGTCGGTTTCGCCACGTGCCGAGAATCTGGGCATTTCAACTGCATCCTCCTTTTTTATAACTTTTTAACCGACTGCGCCATGTTATGTTTTAATAAATAACAAGTCTTTGTAATTAGTTTTATATTTTTTATATACTTTATATTTTAAGGTAACTTTAAAATAGAACTATAAACTTGACCAACGCTAGCCATGAACTCCGTCCGAATGCCATAGATTGTTTACGCTAGGTGGCACTTCATGTATCATGACAGATACAATAGAATGTTCACGCTAGGTGGCACTTCATGTATCATGACACTAATTAAATTTTACCTCCAACGGAACTCCCTATTTATACCCAAAATCCAAATCAAGATTTTCATACTTCCCCACGGGTCATTGCTGACTTCCAGACAGCCACCCGACGCTAGTCCCAGTCGAAGGCCATGCCAACAATGATGGGAACTGCATCCTCGCAATTTTTGCCGCCAGTCATCCTAAGGTGGCAACCTTACACATTACACCCAAGGCTATGGGGAAATTTCGATTCACGGTGACGCGAATCTGATTTGCCCATAGCAAATAGCATGCATGTGCCTGGGTAAAATCACCTTGAAGGTGATGGGGTGTTAGGTGATTATAATATATCATATATTATTATAGCAGCAATCCGCATGTTAGTACTTGGGAATGGGCATGGCTGGGACGTGGGAATTGCGGAATTGCAATTTTATGTATGCGAGTGGGATTTCAAGGTGATAGGAATTGGATTTGCCTATGGCAAATGGCGTGCAACATTAGATGCGTTGCAATTTCAGGCATGTTTCAAATTGCATTGTGCAATTTGCATGGAATGCTATATGTTACATATTCGAATATGATCCATGTTATATGTGTGTAGGTATTATTGATTATTGGAATTAGGATTATTGGAATTTTATTTATTTGGATTTTGCGTACAGCATACATGCGGTATACATGTCATGTGTACGCGAATATTAAAGTCTGGGAGTTCTTGAATATTACAGTATTGAATGTTACATCAGGGTACTGGAATTCTGCGTGTAACACAACCATGTTAAAGATATTCTTAATAATAATTGTAATTTAGTGTATTTATATGATTTACCAAACTCACCCCTATTTAGTTTCTTGAAAGAAAGTTGCTGTCCGCGTTTATCTGCACGCTATTGATTCCATTCAACTTAATCACTTTTTCCTGTGTATTTCCTATGAAAACTAGTTAACTTATTTGTACCTGAAAGCTCACGGAAACTGCAGCACAAACACGATATGAATGGGGACACAAAAGAACACTGGTCACTCTTATTTTATTTTTATTTCTTTTTTTATTTCTATTGTTTTTACAATTTTATTTTCTTTTCTTTTAATTCTATTGGGTTTACAATTTTACACCTTGAATTTTTCTCCGGTTTTAAAATCACGGAGATAACAACCGCGCGCGTACACGAATTGATTCAACAATGATTATGGACGGTAGGGAGACTATGGTTAATAGAGGGAAAATGGCTATGTACAATAGGATTGAGGTTTTTAAATAGGGGTTTTACTTTATTTAAATTATTCAACTATTATGTTTGGGGATATTCTATTGTAATGGGCAACTGGTGATTTGGAGGGAAGGGAAGGATGTGGATGTGAAGAGATGTTAATTTATTAGGGGGGGGGGGGGGGGGGGGGGGGGGTGATAATTCATTGAACTTAATTATATAACAACCATAGTCCAGTTCCCAAAATAGAGTTCGGTATACATTTTAATTCAGCTCGTGTGGTTTAGTACGTTTTGGCCTTTTCACTTCTTGAGTAATGTCCAGGAATTTAATTGCTTGCTCGTTGGTAAGATTGTGGAGCTTTTTCTCTTGTTTTACAGCGTGTTCTTGATCATCGGGCATCTACATCCGGAATTTGTTGAGCTAAGTTTGGTATTTGCTCTCTTCGTTATGTAAATATGACAAACACAACATTGTGTTGGGAATATTTTTTTAATTAATTTGTTTAACAGTAAAACTATTGTTCGTAGTGGACTGTAATTTTAAATAATATACTTTAACTCCCAGTGCCAGTTGGTCAAGGATATCTGAAAAGTCAAAAAACCCACCGGGACCCAAAATGCGGAGAAGGAACGCCTTCCCTTTACACCCTTACGCTGGTTCTACCGTATGCCTCCGGCGTGATGTGCCATGGTATCTATTCAATCTGCTTTCGCTTCGCGAGGCGTCCGTTATCACCGGTTGTGGGAACACGTCTTTCGTAAACGTAAAACGAAAGGAGAAGAGGAATATGCTTCGAGCACCCCTTACCAGTGGTGGACGGAAGACCTCTGGGGTACCAATAAAATGAAAGAATCCGGTTGAACGTCTCACCAGCAACCAACATTTATAGAAGGAACGCCTTCTCTTTACGCCCTAACGCCGGTTCTACCGTGTGCCTTCGGCGCGATGTGGAATTGTTATGTATATTTCTTAAATTAAGTGTATATGTGATTGCCTTTTGGTGGGGGAAAGTCAGTCACGGTTGAAGGGCCAAGGACTCTTTTTGAATTCTCCTGGAATAATGGGACCGTTGCCGATGATGTCCTAATCGACAGGTCGGGATTGCGGCCACTTCAATAAATAGATCGCAACACGAGATCGCGTTTCAGGGTTCCATTTATTCTTTATTTGTATTGTCTTATAAATTTGGTTTATGAATATTAGATACGGTACAAACACAAAAAAAGTGATCTTTTTTTTTTATTTATTTTGATTAGTACTCTCACGGACTGTTTCCAGATTTGTCCGACCATGGTTTCTATCTCAAGTACTTGACTGTGTGATTCTTTAAAAGCAACGTCCGCAACACTACACAAATTTTCACTGTGTACCACAATTGTTCTGGCGCAACGTCGGACCGTCTCGGTCAGTACCTGAAAACCAACTTCTCGTGCTTTCCGATCGTAGGAGACTTTATGGGGTTTCTGTGGTCTTGTTGTTGGTCGAGTCTTTTAATAAGGCGCCACAAGGACACAGATTCACTAAAATACCCGAGTGTTGTTTTAGCGGAACGCCAACCCCATCTACTGACGTCCCACACTTCGTTTACGGTTCTATGGTGATACAAATGAAACGTCCAATTCACTGCTGATTAACTTTATTTGCTAAATGAAAGGTTCGTATAAGGTTTGGTCATAAATAAATAATAGTTCACACTGCGTTTAAGCCTATACGATTTAATTCCTAAACAATAAATGGTTTTAACTACAGTTGATAATATATACACAAATAATAGTTCACACTTCAATTACGTGAGTACGATTTAGTTCTTAATCAATTAATGGTTTAGAATACAGCTGATAATATATACACAAATAATAGTTCACACTTCGTTTACGTGAATACGATTTAACTCGTAATTATTTGAATGTGGCCCCCGGTTTAAAAGTAACGACTGTTTCCTTGCACGCTTTTATGCTCGACTCTGTGTTTGCACGGTACGGTGGTTAATATCTGACTCATTGATTCTTCTCAGTGGATGTGTACCATCCACTAGGGGTAGATATCCAATTCTTTACACACTCATACAAAGTCGCTCGCGTGGCAGCCAACCGGCGAGCAGATCCCCGTTGGTCGCGACCACCATTTGATCGTTGTCTCGTCGTCCTGTGTGCTTGCGTGCAGCTGTGAGTCTCTTGTGTCCAACTATAGGGCGGCATGTATCATCAGCGCTTACGATGCCCGCACGGCGATGGCTGTGCCTCGCATCGACGCTGGTGGGCATCCCGAAACTCATGAGCGCATGTCTTACAGCTTAATTTGTCTTTCGATGTATTTGCACACGATAGGCGGACAAGTTTTGTCGTTTCGACTATACTTCGATGCCTTGATGCGTATTTAGAATACGTCGGGTACTTGTGCGACAAGGCATGTATATTCGATTGCAACACCACTTGGTGTTCCTTGTTTGGTAATTGTATATTACAAAACTGTTATCCACCCAATGAATGTTCGGTGGTCTGGGATAATGAACGGCAGAATCAATGTATAGCGACACTGGTCCACGTTTGCTGTAATAATCTAATTTTGAGTGTTTAAAGTGAAATTATTACCTTTGATTGTTATTCCCAAATATTAGCCTTTTAAAGAAGTGAAGACTGGTGGGTACAATTTAGCAATAAAACATGAACTTTATTTCGATTGATTTTCAAGATTAATAAAGATTAACAAAACTGAAATCATCCAAAGCTAACGAAACCAAGAATTGAAAAGAAAGATAAAAGAATTGGTTGTCAAGTGACAACCAACAGAATTCATAAATGTCAGCTGATTGCTGACATTGTTCATTGGTGATGCCACAAATTTAAATGATGCCACAAATTTAAATATTGCGAATTCGCCGGTTATTCCGACTGCGAATCCGCAACATTCCTTGTGTATGTTGGGCATTGGTAATTTCCTATAAAGACATTCAGTGATGCAACTATAAACGAATGTTAATTTTGCTTATTGAATAGATTTCTCTTTCAGGTAGGTTTCGCAGATGCATTGGATGCATATTATAGGGGGAAGACCTGTAGTTAAGTTTTTATTATGATATCCGAAGGATACGGGTTGATAAAAACTCAACCGACGTAAGACAAATCTCTAAAACCGACGATGGGCCAACGTCAAAATTATCCGAAACCCGAAAAAAGAAAACACCAGCACCAAGAAAAACCGGAACAATTAAAACACACAGGTTTCTTTGTTTAAAGCGTCAATAGATTTGTTTATTGTTCCCTTTTATTTTCTTCTTAATTAAAACACCGATATATTATTATTTGTTTACTTACTATGAGTTTTGATTATTAATTAGCACAATATTCTATTTTACGTACTGCTGAACTAAACACAATTTTTGACTACGTAACAACATTTTTTGAAATTATACAACTTTACTCTTGTATCAGCCCGGCAATATACGTTTTAAATTTGTGGTGAAGTCTATTGTAGTTTATTGATTGTCAATAAATTAAATGACACTTTACCAATTACGCACACGGTGACATCTGGTACTGCAAAAATGAAAAGAAACACGCACACGAAACGAAACGACTGGTGACTCTCCATGCACGCTCCTCGAAGGATCAAGTCTGACTGACTTGACTCCGTAAAATTGGCCCAGCCTCCTGCGAAGACTTTCTTACCAATTGCTGGGAAGGTCAGTAGTGGCATTCACTGGAACCGCCACAACTTTTTCCACGTTTTTGCGAGGCGACGTGTTACTTCCTTTTTGCGCGGATCCCACATAGAATCCTTTGTATTAGGATCGCTTTTGTGAGCCAGCGTTCCTTTTGTTTGATCCTTCGGTAATTTACCTTAGATGGAAAATTGTCACGAAACTATTAAACACTATTTGGGATTTTCAGTAATGATAATTACCATGGCTTTCTTGAGTTGTTCTATTTTACTAAACAACGGAGCCAAAGATATTCTTGTATATCTTCATGTCATTGTTGCCTGATAAATCTATTCAAGGGCGCTGTGTTAGTACTTTATTTTCACGTACTTTATTTACCACACACACACTTTATGTGAATTGACATAAACACACTGTTTTATTTCAGCGTTCACCTTTATTAAATTTCACTTAGGACTAGTCATTTGTTACATTAATTTCTAAGTTACTACACGATAACTTCACGCTCGCTCGTTATATTTTTCATAACACAAAATCATAGCACATCCACCTTTTTAATAGTGATATTCTCGATATCTTTTATTTTTCCTTCGTTCAATTTGCTCACATAAAAACTTGGGCATAATCATCGAACCAAAGGTTCACCACAAAAACGCCCTAAGAGCCAAATGTGCAGGCCAGATGGCGTCTTTCAAACGAAACCACAGAATCATAAAAATGCGCGCCAGCAATTTTATGATCCTTTAGAAAAATGGTTACCTAAAACCATTAAAACAACTGGCTCCAAAGGGGTAAGTTTTATGGGATGGGTGGTTGTGGCAGTAACAGCTGTCCTTTGTTCTATATAAGAGATGGTTCCTTAAATATGTATTATATTTTTGGTGCACCACCGTGCTTCCGGTTCTCCGGGAAGAATATAGATCCTGACGGATGTGCCGACATGTATCTTTTATACTTCCGAACAATATTAAACACACACACGAAAAGAAAACACTATTGATAAAAATCGATTTTGTTAGGTGGGGGGAAATGACTTAATCGCGATTCGAAAAACAATGCAGCGACAAAAGAACTCTTGCCGAGCCGTAATTGAAAACACAGCCTGCTTCTTTTTAGACGACTAATGTATTTTAGCATCAACATCATTTTGGAGGATCTTCTCCTTACACACGCGAATTAATTATTTCAGTGGGTTATGAAATAAAAATATATATTTATTTTATCTTCATTAACACTGAGGCTATTCTACACATATAATTCTAACTTATGTTACTATGAATTGCAGTGCGAAAATGAGCAGTGGTTGCTTGTTGTTATTCTACTTATATACCAATCGTTATCTCTGATTGGTTTGTCAGCATTGTCGATCATCATCGGCTATTGGCAGTGTGGTGAGTCATCATGGTTATCGTTGTTATCGTCATTGGCTATTGGCGATGTGATGAGTCATTATGGTTGTGTCGTTCATTATTGTTATCGTCATTGGCTAATGGCGATGTGATGAGTCATCAGTTGTTGTCGTTATTAATAGTTTTCTAAGTTATGGATTAGTGGGGTTCTTTGGGTGTTAACTCGCGTCTCAGTGAATATATCCGCTCGACTTCTCGATTTTGTCTGCCGTCTATATCTTTTCTTATCATTGTCCTTTCGCCACTTATCACTGATCCTTTTGCGGTTTGTTTGTGTTATCCATCGGGCTAATGCAAACAAGAGTTTGCATGCACTTCATGCCCACAAAATCCGTGGGAATTGGATGAGAAATTAGGTGGGAATCTGGGTACTATTTGCAAATCATAAAACATCTGGCATATGGAGATATGCATTGTGATGTTTAGATTGCTTGAATTTTGTGTTTGCATGATAAGCGAACATTTGGCTCGTTTATCGCGTATTTGTTTTATATTTTGGGTTTTAGGAAGTGATAATTGCACATACCATACATGTGAAGATATGCGTTGTGAATTTTGAATTTTAAGGAATTGAATTCAATGTTCGAGAATTGAACGCTCGGTTCAATTTGCTTGACATTGAATTCAACGTTGATTTCGGGATATGAATGGATGATATTGTATGGGAATTTTGTAAGTGGATAATGTGTATATGGGAGGGAAATGGTAGGGCTTCTGAGAGCACTACATAGGATTAAAGGAAACGGTACCGCAATCGAGTTTTGTACTCAGACGGACTTTCGGTTTTATTCTTTAGCGACGTCGCTAAAAAATTTTTTCTTAGAGGATTGATTTATTTAATTTTAATCAACCCAAGGGGGATTCGCATTATGTGATCCAAAATTTAATGGGCCTTGGCCCGTTATGTATGTTCGTGTGGGTGCTGTTGGTACGTAACACTTTTAATTCTACTTCTCTAGGGAATCCCCATCGGTACATCTTGTTAAAATCGGAATTCAGTGAGTTGAGCATATCCTGCTGATTGATAGTGAGGTTCGAAGAGATTGGCCAGGAATTTGGAATGACTACGAGAAAGTCAACATGCTATTGTTACAGTATTAAATCATGACACACAATCACACACACACTCATTGTTTTATAAATAAAACTATACGCACACTAAACGCCTTATTGCTATTATATTTTTTTGTTGAAATCATGTATATACGTATAATGACTTTTGGCGGATTCGCTCGATGTGTTCCGCCGAACACAGCCTACCACTAAAATAAAATAAAAGGTTTTATTAATTTTTTGGTTTTTAATTTTTTACTTATTTATTATTTATTTTGCGCCGACACACCGTTTCAGACCGCCACACTCGACCTCGTTTTTTCTTATCTTGTGGATCTTTCTTCCACGAACGTTATACCTTGAATCTCTAATTAAAAACTTTCCCGTAGAAAGGAAACTCACCCGGTGGTTCGTTGTTCCCTCTTAAATTAGTCTTGCTCTGGAATCCTCTCTCTTCCAGGGGATGATCTCCTTTTCGGCAGATCGCATCCTATTTTGGCGGATTAGTGGATCACGTGGAATGTTTGATGATGACGGTGAAGTGTTCCGCCGAACACTGTTCACACGAAGACACAATGGAGCGAAGCGGTACTTTAATAAAAACATCGAAAGGTTTGTTTTATATGTTTTTACAAAAGGTATTAACTAACTAGCACTTAATTACTCGCCGACACGTTACGCTTGACACACTCGCGACCTTTGGTGATTGATTTACTCTTCGTTTTCTGTCTGCGACGACACACGAAATGACTCTCGTTGTAATGGAGGATCTGACCTCTATGAATGTTACTTGACGACTGTTCACACACGTTTAATATTTCGTCTTTTAGCACTAGTGAAAGAGTACGTAATGTTCGGTTAATTTAACGGGTTTCGCGGCGAGGACTAACCTCCTCGTTCGGATTCTCTGTGACGACTGTCTCGAAGTAGACTGCTATATTGACGACTGTCTATTGCGACGGTTGCGTTGCGCGGATCCTGCATCTCGAATGTTCTCTCTGGTTGAACTTGCACGTCTGCTAATAGATCTATTGTTTTCTCATGCAGCGAAGCTCATGTGAAATCGGAATTGAGAAAAGAGGAAGGAACAAAGGGGCATCATAGGATCATTGTGTAGCTGGTTAATAGCATGCAACGCAATTAGGACAATGGTGCTATAAGGGATTTCGGTATACAATGGTAATTGTGTCCCGTATCTTAGCTGGCGGCAAGTCTAGGATTATATTTGCACGTTTGCAGGTAACGCTAGCTAACAGGGGCGCCGATCAGGTTTTCGAATTTACGATGCCTGTCTGATGTATAGAATTATTTTTAGGAATTTAGGACGATGCGAGTTATGGGATCTGGGTATACCCCAGTAATAAAATACCCTCAGAAGTCAAAACAAGTAAACAAATCCTTTTTCACTTTTCTTTTCCTTTATTTCTTTTCTTTATTTTCTTAGAGTTATTGTTCTTCACGTTACTCTAGTACTTTATTACACAGTAATTTACACTATGTTAGATTGACCGCACTCTAACCGGTTCGTTTTTACAATATCCTTTACATATAACCTTACACAAAAATCTTATACATTCCTTTTCTTTTTATTGTCATCAGTTCTTTCTTTTTGCTCAACTACTTTCCGTTACACATTTACTATGACAATTTTCTTAAGTGCTAAACTCCGATGAGTTGTATTTGAAACATACAAATTTTATAATTTGGTTCACATCGCTTTAGTTTCTTATACATTCTTAGACACTTTCTTTTTGGTCTCTTCTCTTTTACTCAGTTATATATTTCGATGTTACACATTTATGCTTATCTTCTTATCTTCTTCCGTACAACAAAAAACTTATTATAACTTTTCAACGGTCCGGGTAAACTACTGTTACAAATTCGACTTGAAAATAACGGTTCTTCTATTTTAAGCACCTCTGATCTACACTTTTAACTTTCGATTCCCAAGGCAACTCCACTCCTTCGATAACAAAGATTTCCTCCAAGATCAACTACTCGACTGCCACTCGACTCCCTGACCAACCACCGACTACCTGCCAATTTCCTCCTCATCGTTTCACAACACATCGGGGTCAATACCTCCCGATTATGACGGTGCAATTCAGTTTTAATTGCCCTCATTTCCGCTTATTGCCCTCAGTTCGCGACCACTGTGTTTTCGCTGAACCCGTCAATACTTCCTCATTGACTTGAACTCGGGTTCAAGCTTTCCTGTTGCGAACTGACCCAATTAATTTCGTTTATGCTTTGTATGCAATCAATTGCCTTTCCGTGATTTGTTAATTGTTCCGGAATATGCAATTGATTGCTTTTGCATTAATGGGCAAACGTTTTGGCATATGCAGTTAATTGCTATGGAAAACAAAACTAATCGTTTTTACACGATTTGCCAATTGCTTTGGAATATGGACTTATGGGGTACCTCTCGGAGTTTGATTTAGTTATGTGCAACCTAGTGCACAGGTTCACTAAACCGTCCTAGTTTTCTGATCTCTGATGTCGGCGAGGAGGCTGAGCCACTATGGCTGGTTGTCACTCGAACGATTAGAGGTACTCCGCAAAAAAGATAAACTGACTCCAAATTCTTTATTTATTTCCACTTTTTATTGCAAATCTGAACTTAAAACATAAGAACACTGAATTCAATTTGGTAAGCTAGTTAATGGTTTATTCTATGTACATGCAGTAATTGTCAGGAACTTAAAACATATGAACACTGAATTCAAATTGGTTAAACTAGTTAATGATTTATTGAATGTACAAGAGGTAATTGTCAGGAACTTAAAACATATGAACACTGAATTCAAATTGAGCAACTAGTTAATGATTTATTGAATGTACAAAAGGTAAATGTCAGGAACTTAAAACATATGAACACTGAATTCAAATTGGTTAAACTAGTTAATGATTTATTTAAATGTACAAGAGGTAATTGTCAGGAACTTAAAACATAGGAACACTGAATTCAAATTGGTTAGAAACATTTAATTCAATTTGGTAAACTAGTTAATGATTTATCGAAAGTACAAAAAGTAATTGTCAGGAACTTAATACATATGAACACTGTATTCAAATTGGTTAGAAACATTTAATTCAATTTGGTAAACTAGTTAATGATTTATTGAAAGTACAAAAAGTAATTGTCAGGAACTTAATACATATGAACACTGTATTCAAATTGGTTAGAAACATTTAATTCAATTTGGTAAACTAGTTAATGATTTATTGAAACCGACTCGCGCGCGTCGCAGATGATGGTGACTCTAGGCCCGATTCTGATGGTGGTTGATTTCCGACTAACTTTTTCTCGAGGCGACAGGATACCAAAACAACCTCTCTATCGCCTCGATGACCATATTTGGTCATTTTTTCTTCCTACTTGGTTCCCCATTCGCTAAGGGTTGAACACACAGCCTGTGGTGCTCATCGTTTGTGTCGCCCAGCATGCGGACCAATACATTGGGTAAACACAAAAACAACACATTCGCAGCTGGGGCGAGTTGTTCTGTGGTTAATGTATTTGCATGATCAGCGCCTACATTGTAGCATTATTGCCGTTCGTGCGCATTGCAGCCGTTGGCATTTACACAGTCGCGCCGGCGTGCGTGTATTTACGCTGGCAAGTTCTCTATTGCCCGTGTGTGGCATTTCGGGTACGTATCAAGAGAAAATATAAACATTTCTCGTTGCATAGTCGCCGTTTCTTATGATCAATTTCTTGATCGGGAATAATGCAATGTTGGTTGCTAGATGTGCGACCAATTTGTACTTCTTATAGCGTGTTTGGGTTTTGCCATCTTTGAACAGCGCAGTTAAGTATTGCAGCTGGTGGTTAGTCGTATGGGCAGGTAGGTTGTACCTTTCCGGTCTTATTATGCCCCTGTTGGATTCTTATAAATGTTATTACAAAGTTTCTATTTAGGGGAAATGCCTGTTATTGCTGATACACTTTATGTATCAGCAGACATTGCGGTTGTTATATATGCTAGTGCAGGTAAGTACATGCTTTATTGGCGCCGAAGGCTCAAAAACGAGGGTTTACCTGGTGGTAGGCTAGCAGGTGCGTAGTGTCGTTCGCGAGAGCCGCCACAGCACTCCCCCCCCCCAGTGACTCAGTCACGATAATAATAAAAAAAAATAAGGAGGTATTACGCGTGAGGCGTGCTCTTGGGCGTTTGTGGTTATTATTCGATCGGTAGTGCTTGTCGAGTGCGCGGTCGTTTTTGACTTCGCGTAAAGGGGCCTTTATATTGATCGGGCTCGCCCGCCGAGGTCGGTGGTGTCTCTTTCGGCACTTGGGAAGTGTGAGAAGTGCACCCTTGGTCACTATCTTCTGAGAAACAAGGTTTTAACCGTTCCACGCTGATTGTGGCTGTTTTTCCGTGCCTGTCCAACTCGTAGACCCGTTCGCTGATTCTTTTAATCACTTTGAACGGGCCCTCATAAGGAGGGTCGAGTGGTTTCTTTACTTTGTCCACCCTAACGAACACGTGTGTACAGTTGTGCAACTCTGGGTGCACGAAAACTCTCTTAGTCCCGTGTCGATCCACCGGTCTTGGTCGTACTTTCCGCATCAAGTCACGTAGGTACCCCACGCTCTTCGTTTGCTCCGCTGTTGACTCGCCGTCGACGAAAAGCTCGCCGGGCAAAACGAGGCTGGTGCCGTAAGTGAGCTCGGCTGCTGAGGCTCCTAGATCCTCCTTCATGCTGGTCCTTAAACCCAGGAGGACAGTGGGCAGGGCGTCGAACCACTGCGTGTCGTTATGGCACATTAAGGAGGCCTTCAACGATCTATGCCAACGTTCTATCATTCCGTTGGCAGCAGGATGATATGCTGTCGTACGATCCCTTTTACAACCCAGCAACGCCGCAAGCTGTCCGAAAACCGTGGCCTCGAACTGTGGTCCCCTGTCCGAGGTAAGTGTTGTGGGAACGCCGAAACGTGTTACCCACGTTGAGTAGAAAGCCCGAGCCACACTCTCAGCGGTTACCGCACGTAATGGGGTAGCCTCGGGCCATCGCGTGAAGCGATCTATCATCGTGAGCAGGTACGAGAATCCTCTGGAGGGGGTTAAGGGACCGACTATGTCGATGTGAACGTGGGCGAAGCGCGCTTCGGGCAGCTTGAATTGTGCCGGTTCCAGTACGTTGTGTCGGCTTATCTTACAACGTTGACACTTGAGACACGCTCTCGCCCACTTTGTGAGGTCCTTGTTCATATGTGGCCAAACGAACTTACGCCGAATCGCGGCAGCCGTCGCGCGCCCGCTGGGATGGGCCGGGTTATGAAAAGTCTCATAAATGCCCCTGCGCAACCCAGCCGGAATGTACGGCCTGACTGTACCCGTTGAGACGTCGCACCAAATAATTTTCCCGGTGGTGTCTATCGCGAACCTTCGCAGTTCGAGTGCTGTGTCTGCCGTCACGAGAGCTTTAAGCTGGCTGTCGTTTTTTTGGGCTTGTTCCAAGTCGGCGTCGGCCAAGGCTGCGCGCAACTGAATCATGTCTATGCGAGATAGTGCGTCTGCTATTACGTTCTGGTTACCAGGAACGTACTTTATCTCGGTGACGTATTGGCCTATTAGGTCCAGATGCCGCTCCTGTCGCGGTGATGCATTTCCGGATTTCTTCCGGAAGGCGTGGCTCAATGGTTTATGGTCTGTTCTGACGATCGCCTGGCGACCCTCGACCATGTGTCGAAAGTATTTGATAGCACTGTATATGGCTAATAACTCTCGGTCATAGGTGCTGTACTTTCGTTCTGCCGTACTGAGCTTTCTAGAGAAAAAACCCAGCGGCTCCCAGTTCCCGTCGCACTCTTGCTCTAACACCGCCCCAATTGCGGTGTCAGATGCGTCGCATTGTATTGCTAACTGTGCGCCCTCTGCTGGGTAACGCAGCAGAGTGGCGTTTGAAAGTTGCGCTTTCGACTGCCGGAATGCGTTGCTTGCTGCTTCCGTCCAGACGATTGGACGTTTGTCGTTCTTCTTTGCCCCCTTTAAATATTCATTTAGAGGGGCCTGGACATGCGCGGCATTTTGTAATGTAGGCCGGTAAAAATTAAGCATGCCCAGGAAACGTCGTAATTCTCGAATGTTGGTAGGACGTGGGAATTCGCTGAGAGCTTTGACTCTGTCCGAGAGAGGGCGGATACCCTGATTGTTGATATGATACCCCAAATAGCTCACCTGCTCTTTGGCAATTTGGCATTTGTCTGGGTTAATCATGAGTCCGTATCGGCGGAGGCGTTCTAACACCTGTTTAAGATGTTGCTGGTGCTCCGCGCGGTTTTGAGATGCAATCAGAATATCGTCGATGTAGGCGTAGCAACAATCTAGCCCTCGCAGAGCTGAATCGATGTACCTTTGAAATGTTTGTGCGGCGTTTCTAAGACCAAAAGTCATTACCTTGAACTCATATAGTCCAAAAGGGGTAATGACCGCGGTTTTTGGGATGTCTTCGTGGGCCACTGGGATTTGGTGGTATGCCCTGGTGAGGTCCAGGGTCGTGAAGATTGTGCATCCGCGCAATTTGTATGAGTAATCATACAAGTGTGCGATGGGGTATCGGTCAGGAATTGTGACCGCGTTTAACATTCGGTAGTCGCCGCACGGGCGCCATTCGCCACTTCGTTTCTTAACTAAGTGCAGCGGGCTGGCCCATGGGCTGACTGAAGGTTGGCAGATTCCTTGCTCCAGCATGTAGTCGAATTCTTCGCGTGCTGCGCGCAATTTGTCCGGTGCTAGTCGTCGCGGGCGTTGGCTTACCGGTGGACCCCGTGTCTCGATGTGATGGTAAACCCCGGACTCTATGTGTTCCTGATTGGGCAATGGTACTGTCGAGTGTCTATACTCTTCCAGTAGAGCCGGAATTTCATCGCATGTGATGTCGGCCTCGTGTGGCGTCCGTGGGGCTCCCCCAGACGGATGACTTAGTGACCGTTGTTCCACTAATCTATTGTTCGCGGTGTCGACTAGCAAGTTGTGGCGCGATAGTAAGTCCGACCCTATTAATGGTTCGGAGACGTCGGCCACTATGAAGTGCCAACCTATGGGGTGCCGCAAACCTAGATCCAGTCGTAGGTACTTACGTCCGTAAGTAGTTATAGATGTGTTGTTCGCTGCTAGTAATTGGAGTCTGCTAGGCGTTTTATTTTGCGAAGCGTATGACTTAGGCAAAACTGATATGTCGGCGCCAGTGTCGACCGTAAAACTTATATCCAATTTCGCGTCTTTGATTGTTAAGCGGCTTACTTGGAGTGTGCCGACCGTTTGCGCTGTGGTTGCGGTCGGCCGTCCTAGTTTAAATTCGCGTTTGTTGTTGGTTTTACCGGCTTCCACCCGCAGGGTTGTGTGCATTTGCGGGCCTTTGCCCCAAACCGCCGATGATATGAACACCAGGCGGGTGTTAGCGCCCTTTGAGGGTTCGCCATCGGCTGTGGTGTGGGTCTACCGCGCATGCTATTGGCACCTCTCGGGGCTTCGCGTTGACCTGCTGTGGTCGGGGTTTGGGTCTGGGTCTGGGGCCTCTGATATGTCGGGCGGTTTTGGGCCGAGCGCGCGAAGTCTCGCAATTCGGCTCGTAATTGGGCAATCTCGCGTTGTAAACCTAACTCGTAACGCGAGGGTCCCGGTTGCCGGGAATGGGATTGCCTTGAGTCTCGAGTATGCGCCAAGGCTTGCGCCGAGTTTGTGGCGATTGGTTGTGACGTGTTGGTGGCCTCATTTGCGCGTGGGGTGTTATGGTGCGAAGAGTAGTATCGCGAAGACGATTCATCCTGTCGATTAATGGTCGCTACCTGAAAGGCGGGGAACTCCTCTCGTTGGTCAGCGCTTTCTACGATTGCATCTGCAATCTTAGCCAGCCAGCTCAGGCTTTGATTAGGCTGGGCGATTACGGTAGGACGCGCTTGTTGCGGAAGACCCCTTATGAAGTGGGGTCTGATGACATCATCAGAGATCCCGTTTCCCGCTATAGACCGTAAGTGTGTGAGAAAATGAGATGGCTTCATCCCCGTGAAATTGGTCTCGTTGAACAAGCGCTGGTGCCTCTTGGCAATAGACTCCTCGAGCGCGTTGAGGAGCGTCTCCCTCATATCTGTATACGGTTTGCCACCAGGAGTTCTTATAATGTGCGCCACATGCGTGCGCTGGTTTCTGTTTAACACCCGCATAACCTCAAGCGCACGTGGCCTCTCCTCGCTCACGCCTGCTGCCTCAAATATTAGTTCCGCCATGGTGAACCAGAGTTCCGATTCCCCCTCATCGAACGGAGGCAAGCGCAAGTCGCGCGAGGCAACCTGTGGTGACTGCTCTGTTTGAGTCGCACTAGCGGATACCGGGGACTCCGATCTGTGTGGGCGTGTGTCGCGGGTCTTTTCGTGTCGCGAGTCCGTGGGCTGTTCTACGCTGAGCGCGTCCACGAAGGCCGGAGAATCCGGGCGCGGCACTTCTAGCTCCCGCTGTAGCCCCGCCCGTGGCACCGTCTGTAGTTCGGTATGCGACTCCCGCAGTGATTCGGTTTGGGGCTCTTGTTGCGCCTTCTTTGACCTCGTAAACTGGGCCATTTTCTACAAAAGGTGATGGGGCCGTTCCTTGAAATGCGAGAGTCACGAGAAACGTCGGAAAAGGTTATCTGTGCTAACTTGTGTTGGTACCGGTTTTATCCTACCTATTTCAATGCCCTGAAGGGGCTTAACAAACGGATCTGCTTCCAAATATCTTTTTAGAGCCTGACGGTGAATTTTATTTGATTAGCTAAGGGAAGCAATATTTCACGTTTCGTAAACTTTTTGATTGTATAAATTAGTTGAATTACTAAAGAAATTTAATTATGAGGAAAGTGTTCCGAAATTTGTATTGCAATTACTAAGTTTTTAATAATTATTCTAAATTAATAATATTATTTACTGTAATTTTTAGAAATACTAAGAGCAATCAAAGTAACGTTTCGTATGTACAATACTTTTGGTGGCTCAGACGGAGCTCACCCAACAGGGAAAAAAAAGGAAACAATTTTACTTGACCTGTAGTCCAACGTTGGGTGTCTGCTCACAGCCGCTTCAGGTGTCGTCGTTGATGTTGTTGTAGGAATTCGTTGGGGATAGAACCCTTTGGTCGTCGGTATCCTGTTTCGACTCGTAGATAGGGGCTGTTGTCTACGCTGTGTCGTAGTTGAGGGACGTTGTGTTGTGATGGCCGCGTGGCGTAGCTTCTGACTCCAATCAACACTGCATTTACTTCTTGCCTCGCTCTCAGGCTGGGTAGCCCTTTGCAGGATGGTATTTGCAGTTGCGTTGCGTTGCGTTGCGTTGCGTTGCGTTTCCTCACTAGGTCACCAATTATGGGGTTTATCGTAGTTTCGTTTAGTTATGTGCAACCTAGTGCACAGGTTCACTAAACCGTCCTAGTTTTCTGATCTCTGATGTCGGCGAGGAGGCTGAGCCACTATGGCTGGTTGTCACTCGAACGATTAGAGGTACTCCGCAAAAAAGATAAACTGACTCCAAATTCTTTATTTATTTCCACTTTTTATTGCAAATCTGAACTTAAAACATAAGAACACTGAATTCAATTTGGTAAGCTAGTTAATGGTTTATTCTATGTACATGCAGTAATTGTCAGGAACTTAAAACATATGAACACTGAATTCAAATTGGTTAAACTAGTTAATGATTTATTGAATGTACAAGAGGTAATTGTCAGGAACTTAAAACATGTGAACACTGAATTCAAATTGAGCAACTAGTTAATGATTTATTGAATGTACAAAAGGTAAATGTCAGGAACTTAAAACATATGAACACTGAATTCAAATTGGTTAAACTAGTTAATGATTTATTTAAATGTACAAGAGGTAATTGTCAGGAACTTAAAACATAGGAACACTGAATTCAAATTGGTTAGAAACATTTAATTCAATTTGGTAAACTAGTTAATGATTTATCGAAAGTACAAAAAGTAATTGTCAGGAACTTAATACATATGAACACTGTATTCAAATTGGTTAGAAACATTTAATTCAATTTGGTAAACTAGTTAATGATTTATTGAAACCGACTCGCGCGCGTCGCAGATGATGGTGACTCTAGGCCCGATTCTGATGGTGGTTGATTTCCGACTAACTTTTTCTCGAGGCGACAGGATACCAAAACAACCTCTCTATCGCCTCGATGACCATATTTGGTCATTTTTTCTTCCTACTTGGTTCCCCATTCGCTAAGGGTTGAACACACAGCCTGTGGTGCTCATCGTTTGTGTCGCCCAGCATGCGGACCAATACATTGGGTAAACACAAAAACAACACATTCGCAGCTGGGGCGAGTTGTTCTGTGGTTAATGTATTTGCATGATCAGCGCCTACATTGTAGCATTATTGCCGTTCGTGCGCATTGCAGCCGTTGGCATTTACACAGTCGCGCCGGCGTGCGTGTATTTACGCTGGCAAGTTCTCTATTGCCCGTGTGTGGCATTTCGGGTACGTATCAAGAGAAAATATAAACATTTCTCGTTGCATAGTCGCCGTTTCTTATGATCAATTTCTTGATCGGGAATAATGCAATGTTGGTTGCTAGATGTGCGACCAATTTGTACTTCTTATAGCGTGTTTGGGTTTTGCCATCTTTGAACAGCGCAGTTAAGTATTGCAGCTGGTGGTTAGTCGTATGGGCAGGTAGGTTGTACCTTTCCGGTCTTATTATGCCCCTGTTGGATTCTTATAAATGTTATTACAAAGTTTCTATTTAGGGGAAATGCCTGTTATTGCTGATACACTTTATGTATCAGCAGACATTGCGGTTGTTATATATGCTAGTGCAGGTAAGTACATGCTTTATTGGCGCCGAAGGCTCAAAAACGAGGGTTTACCTGGTGGTAGGCTAGCAGGTGCGTAGTGTCGTTCGCGAGAGCCGCCACAGACTTACTTGCATTATCGGGGTCATCTGAGTTTGAAATCGGATGGCGTTTTTAGGTTTAGGTGTGTCAATGATCTCTTGTACATCATCTTTGACTATGATGTCATCGACACACTTAACATGCGTTAAATGTCCTTGGTAAGGCAATGTTTGCCAGTTTGTTGTGTCCTTCGATCGCCGTGCAGGCGTAGGACGATTGGTCAGCGGTGTCTGTGGGCACGCGGGCTTGTTGCCCCCCAGATGTTAGTTACCTTCGTTTCGGGGAGGTGGGGGACTTTTGAGGACACGTGTCTGTGGGCACGTGTAATTTACCTATAGGTGAGTGTGATGATGATAAGTGTGTACCTTGGTGGAACGACGACACCTCGACCAATAGTGGATTGTGTGGTTCGTAGAACCGCCACACTATCTTGTTCTACGCTTCCATGCGTAGAGATACCGTGTGGATGTATAGCGTTTGCGATGATAGTGAAGAATGTGTGATTCGAAACGACGCAATGACGGTGAGAATCACTAGAAATTGAAGCCATGCTCAACACATCATGCTAAACTCAACTGATGTGGAATTGCTATGTTATTGCTTGGTATATGGCTGATGCTTTTTCCTATTCGATTTTCTTTCGGTGTTCTTCACTATTTGCTTGTGTATTGTGTTTGTATCTGTTAGAAACGCCACACTACTCCCGCCTCAGTAACTTTGTTACGATCAAATTTGTGTGCGAACGACGAAGCGAGCGAGAGGACGTCGGACCAGGCAAGTGTGACGGTGCTCTGTGCAGAAGTCGTGCTCGAAATAGTAAAGTCTTGTTTACAATGGGAGAGTGTGTGCTGTGTGTACAGATCACATGTTGGGGTTGTAGCGTGCAGCAGCGGTAGTGAAGCGGGTGAATTGAACACACAGAGAAACAGGTGAAAAGCGAAGCATTGAAGCATCAGGCTACTGCCGCGTGTGGTGAATTTCCACGTCACCAATCCCTGCGTCTTTGTCGACCTCGCTCCGCCCAGTGTGGATTTCCGACTCCGAACCTGTTTAACTGTGTCTCCAGCTGCCGGATTCTTAAACACATACTCTCGAACTCGTCGTTCCGATGAGGTGTACATTTGTGCAACGTTGGGGGTGTTAAAGATAATTTTAACAATTATTTATTTTGTTTATAACACAAAACTTACCCCGTTCTGTGTTGAGTGTTGAAGGAAAACCGCTGGTGTGTCTTCGTATTATTATCCAGTCCGGATACGAGAACAAATTTACCTATGCAGTGGATCGAGGACAACTACTCCCTTAGAAACACATAACAAAACGAGAGTTTTCTTTAGTACTGAGTATATATTTCACTTTTTTTTTTTGATTATAACAACAAAACACAACGATATTATTCTATTTTACATTTTTATTTACAACCGACCTGTGGCAGTTCCTTTTCTGGTTTTGCCACCGAAAACTAATTAATGATTAATTTTACCTGTGATTGCCTTCTTGTCCGCAGCCTGGTGGGATTCCCAATCCCAGTCAATCGGTTATGAGCCTCTCTAGTATTCCGAGTAGTTGCCTTGACGAGTCACTCCAGTTGATGGTGCATACGATTTTGTCGACTTCCAAATAATTGGGTGCACAAATTTGCCTTAGATTTATTCCAGCTTTATTTATTAGATTTGTTCCAGCTTTATTTATTAGATTTATTCCAGCTTTATTCATTAGATTTATTCCAACTTTATTTATTAGATTTATTCCAACTTTATTTATTAGGATCTTAATTTTAACAACTCTTGTATTCTTTTCTTGTACAATTTCAGGTTTTATAAATTTTAACTTTTCTTCCTCCGCCGTGGCTGAATCTTTTTTCTACTTTTTCCTTTACTTTCTTTTTCACAAAAAACCAAAAATCAAGACCGGACAATTGCTTTTTTTTTCCTCTTCTGTTTTTTTCGTTCTTTCCGTTAACAACAACGTTTTTTTTCACCACCGTCACCAACGGGACCATAACAAAAAAAACCGAACTTTTACAACCTCCCGTCTCTCTCATTTCGCTCTCCACTCACGTCCACTTCGAAAAACAAATTCGAACTCGAAGAACTGCACGATCCACACCCGAATCAGGGTGGGTTCAAAAACTCACTTCAGGATCGTACAATTCTTCCACCACCTTACCATCGTACTATTTTAAAACAAAATTATGTTAAACACAAATTATCAAAGGATGGTGGTGGCCGACGTACGTAACACACCTCCCCCCTCCACAAGACTGCGTGGCATTCTTGGGAGAGGAATGTCACGCCGGAGAGTGGACGGCGGAGAGCAAACAAACAAACAATCAGCAGACCAATCAACAAATAAATAAATAAATAAATAAATAAATAAATTAACTAGTTTACATGCTTAAGTGCTAATGTTAGTAGGGATTATACTACTTTTATATGGGGGTTAGTACAAATAAACAAATAAATAAATAAATTAACTAGTCTATATGCTTAAGTGCTAATGTTAGTAGGGATTATACTACTTTTATATGAGGGTTAGTACAAATAAATAAATAAATAAATAAATTAACTAACACGTAGTTATTAATATAAGAGGGGGGGAACAACAGACTAGCGCTCCACAAAACCAATGACAACACAAACGACCGCGGCGGGTCCGACACTCAATCCGATGGTTCGACCAAAAGCTCGACCGCCCACACGATCCGGTTAGGACTCCCCCGCCAAGGCGAGTTGATCCCCTCTCGTTCAACCACTCCAAAATGTCACCCGGCCGGCGAAAACGTCCCGCTCTTATATATTTAATCTAATCCTCGAGCTCACGACTCCCCTACTCCCAGTAGGGCTTCAGACGGTTGTTGTGCACAACCACCGTTCTCTTGCCTTGCCTCACCGCGCTGTTGACCGCACTTTTCACCTCCACCACGTCATAAGGACCTCTCCATAGGGGCGCCAATTTTCCTTTTTTGTTTTCTTCCCGCATCAAGACTTTATCGCCCACATGGAACGTGAACGGGCGTAACTGGCGGTCATGATACCCTTTGGACCTCCTTTTCGAGATCAACAGATTGCGCCTAGCTATTTCGTACGTTTTCTGAAGCTTGTACTTCAATAGCTTATGGAAGCTCTCGTGGTTGTAAACCGGTTCCGGAGGTAATTTGATGTTCGAGGGAACCTCCGGAGTAAAACCAAAGAGACAGTCCATCGGCGTCAATCGGGTACTCTCGTGCACGCTGGTGTTGTACACAAAAGTGGCCGCCCTCAGGTACTGATCCCAGGTTTGGGGATTTGTGCCCACAATGCTGCGTAGGTATTCTACCAGCGGTCGATGGGCTCGTTCCAAGGCACCATTCGATTGTGGGTGGTACGCTGAGGTTTGCAGTTTTTTGATGCGGAGCAGCCTGCACACGCTTTTAAACAGGCTGCTCAGGAAATTGCTGCCCTGATCGGTGACCAGTTGTGTAGGTACACCATACCTTGCAACTATTTGGTCGAAAAAGACCGAAGCCACCGTCTCAGCCTCTGCATTGGGCAGGGCATAGCAATCTATATACTTCGATAAATTATCTTGGAACGTAAGTATATATAGATTGCCTTCAGGAGTACGGTCCAGGGGGCCCACGATATCTAAATAAACCTTTTCGAAAGGCCTCTTGGCAATGTCGGTGATTACCATCGGCATTCGTAAATTTGGGGAAGACTTCATGCGCTGACAAATCTTGCATACTTTAATATATTGCTTGATATCGCGCATCATATTCTTCCACCAGTAGTGCCTGCGTATCTTCTTATACGTCTTGATCACCCCTTGGTGCCCACCTAAAGGGTGATCGTGGTAATCCCGTAATAAGTGTTGGATCTCCTCGGGATTAGTTATTTCCATTCCTTTTTCCGTGCAGGAAGGAATGGCGTCCTCTTCAGAAGGTGACTCTTCGTCACTTGGACGTCCCGGGGATCCCTCGCTGTCCCGTTGGGTCTTTGCCTGGGCGCGAGTCACTACATTGCATCGCGGTGGTGAAGGGGTTTCGTCTACAGAATGGGGAATACGGCTTAGCGCATCTGCATTGGTGTTGTATTTACCGGGTTTGTACTCGATTGAGTAGTCAAACTCCGATAGTTTATGACGAAATCTGGTAAGGCGTGAGGTGGGTTCTTTCACGCCGAACACTCCCTTCAACGGTTTGTGGTCCGTGTACACGGTGAAACGTCTACCCAACAAATAGCACCGAAAATTCGTCGCCGCCCATACAATGGCCAACAACTCCTTCTCGATTGTGCTATATCTACGCTCGGCCCCATTCAGGGTGCGGCTGGCATAAGCAATAGGCTGGTCTTTGCCTATCTCACCTTGGGATAACACCGCTCCAAGTGCCTCATTACTCGCATCCGTGGTTAGATTAAAGGGTTTAGTGAAGTCGGGGTAAACCAATAGTGGTGGCGAAATTAACTTCCCCTTTATCTCTTCAAATGCCTGTTGACATTTGGACGACCACGTGAACTTCACGTCCTTCCTTAATAAGTTCGTTAAGGGGCGCACTATCCGGGAAAAATTTGGCACAAATTTCCGGTAATAGTTCGCCAACCCTATGAATGATTGGACGTGACGTACCGTCTTTGGAATGGGGAAATCTCTGACACTAGCTGTCGTGTCAGGATTTGGCGAAGCCCCTTTTTCTGAACAAACATGTCCCAGGTAGACCACTTCCCTTTGCAGGAATCTACACTTTTCCGGCTGAAGTTTGAGGTTGTGGTATCTCAACCGGTCGAACACCCTCCGGAGCTTGTCATTATGGTCAGCCAGGTTCTTACCATATATGACGATGTCATCCAGATACACAAAGCATTCGACCCCTTGCAGACCAGTAAGGACATGGTTCATTAGTCTCTGAAACGTAGCCGGGGCTCCTTTTAACCCGAACGGCATACGTCGAAACTCATAATGCCCATAGTTGGTGCTAAAGGCGGTTTTATTCCGATCGTTTAGATCTACCAAAACTTGGTGATAGCCACTGGCCAAATCGAGCGTGGAGAAGTAACGCGAGCGACCGAGCTGGTCTAGAATGTCCTCTATACGGGGAATAGGATACGCGTCCCCGATGGTTTTTTCGTTTAGTTTGCGAAAGTCCACCACAACTCTCCATCGGGCTTCTCCGTCGGGGCCCGCTTTCTTGGGAACCACTAGAAGGGGGGAATTCCACGGGCTTTTGCTTGGTTGGATAATGTCGTTATCCAACATTTCCCGAATTTGCTCGTTTATAACCTGCCTTTTGCTTTCGGGCAATCGGTACATTCTTTGGTTAATGGGTGCCTGATCCCGTACCAAAGGTATTTCGTGCGAGATTGCACTGGTGTACGTCAGGTAGTCGCCCTGTAAATGAAATATGTCGTTGAACTCGCGACATAACTCCGTTATCGATTGGCACTCGGGTGTGTTCAGGGTATCCCCTAAACGAAGTTCCCCGTGCAATTGTGCCAACCTGGAGCTCAAATCGGGTTCATCAGGCGACTGACCATCCGAGAACAGGTGTCGAATGAAGTGGAGGGATCGTCCCTCCGAAGATTGGTTCTCGGGCACGGGCCTGCTTGACTCGTCGTCAGAGTCAGTTCCCGGCGACGTATCTTTACGCTTGACCAAGGGGATGGTGTTATAGTCCTTGGTAGGGTATACCTTCACCGTAAGCTGTTCGATCCTTTGAGGGCCACTCTGGGTATTAAGTGCCAATAACCTGGCACTCCTTGCCCTACCAGTAACGCAGTGCGAGAATAAAATGTTTCCTCGCGCGTCCTGCGGCACCAGAATGGCCTTTTCCCGGATGTCAATGGGGATAGCCACCTCCATCTGGGAGCGAGCCGGCACTTCCACCGGCCTACTCAGGGCTACTTCGATCCTCGGCGGCTCACGTTCATCCATCCACGATGTTTCCTCTCGCTGGGGTGACCTGGCTGAGCATTTTTTCGTATCCCTTCCCCGTGTGGGTGGGGTCTCCGGTGAAGTGTGGACCTCGGTATCGACCCTGACAGGTCCCCGTGTCCCAACTCCCCGTTTGGTTACCTTATGCTTCAGCCCCTTTGTCCCACCATTAACAAAACCAACGGAGAAGAATTCGGGGTTTATGGTTGTTCGGGGAAATTCCAAACATCCACCCGGTCCGTTGATGTTGCAATGTCTGGACAGGAAGTCATTACCCAACAAGCCATCTGCTTCCAACCCCGGCATGGAGTCTACTACGTGGAAACTGCAGGGAATCTCATGGTGCAACTTGAGAGTCCCATGGCAGGACCCACTCGACTTGCCGTTGCCAAATATGGTTTGCAATGGTGTGGATTGCCGAACGTCCACCGCCTGGCCCCGGTGAAGGGCCCTTCGCTTCAAAAGACTGACCTCAGCGCCAGTGTCCACCAGGAGACGCGTAGTTTTCCTACGGCCAATGTCCAAAGGAAGCTGGACCATGGGGACCTCTACTGGCAAAAGCTGAGGACAGTATTGGCCAAACAACGTGTTCAGTGCGGTCGGGTTACGGTCTCCCGACCCGACCTCCGGGAGTTTTCCGACCTCTGATTAGATGTCTCCCGCCGACGCACCGTCGCCGCATAAGTGCGTCGGCTGCAAGATTCGCACCGTGCCTTGTCCTTCCGTTCAGGACTATCCCGCTTGGAAGTCTCAATAGACTCCGAACCAGCGGGACTAGACTGGCCTTGGCCCAACCTGGGCCCACGGTGCTGAGGTCGCTCCCTCCTATTTCTTTTATCCCTTGGTGAGGTGCCACGCCTCGCACCCGCTTCTGAGGACTCCGAGTCCACGGAGTCGGCTCGTCTCTCGTCATCGACCGACGCGGGCGATCGTCGCCCACCAACTCCATCCACTTTCCGGTAAACCACACTCTCCGCGCGACTATTACCGGCCTTCCGATTTCGCCGACGCAGTCTGCGTCTATTACTCGCGCCTGCCCTACTCTCCACACGGGTGTCCTGCTCTTGACTCGCAGCAGGTGCTGTTCCGGCGTGCCGCTTGTGGGGAGAACCCTGGGAACCCTGTTGTTGTTCCCACCTTTGCCTGTATTCGCACCCGCGCAAGCTATGACCTTGTCGGCCACAAAACTCGCAACAGCACCGGACGCTGAATACTCTTGGGCCTGATGTCGCCGGCCCACCGCCCGTAGACGGGGGCTGCGGCTCTGGTAGGGCTCTCCGCTGAGCCTGCGGCCGCTGATGTTGTGGCCCATGCCGCGCGGTTCCGCTCTGCTGACCACCACCCCTGTATGGAGCCTGGGCTTGGCGCGTCTGTCTCGGACGATCCGGGCAGTCCACTATGTCGTGGCCATACCGCCAGCACTCGCGACAGAAAGGAGTGTTCCTTCTCCTCAGGCACTCGTCGTACACGTGACCCCTCACTTTGCAGAAACTGCATGTTGTCTGGGATTCCAGGGGGCGAGCCGATCGACCAACCGAATCCCGGACCGGATTGTCCCGACCCGATCGATCTCCCGGCACATACGCCCCTCGAGCCAAACCCTGCGACCCTTCACTCCGACTCGAGGAAGGCACGGTATTTGACCACGCTCCCTCGCCAGAGGAGGCCGGAGCATAGGCACCAGCATCCCGTCTATAATTGAGAGGCCCGCACGACTGCTCCCGAACGAAATCATCCTCTCCCCGTCGACGACTATCAGGCTCTTCGGCCGCAACACGAATGACACCGCCCGGGGATCCAAATTCGATAACACCGGCGCCGGCGCCGCGGTACAATCCCTAAAAGTGGAGGATGAATTTTCCAAAAGGGTCGAGCAACTTCCCGGTCCCAACTCTCGTGTTTCCGACGCTCGCTCGGCGATTCCGTGCCGCGCATCCACAAACAGGTCGTCCTGCCTCAGCATTTCCCTTCGAGCTCGCTCGAATCCGGTTAGGTGGTCCACCAGGCTACGAAAAGGGACATTACCCAACGTGAGGAGGAAGTGCTTTAGTCCTTCCTCCCTCAGACCCCTTACCAACACCGGTTTGGCCATGCCCTCAAGCTGGCTGGCGAAGACGGACCTACCCTGGCGACCATAAAAGCGCTCAGCTGCCTCCTCGCACCGTACCACGGCCCGCTTCACTCGGGAAACAAAGCCGGTGGCATCCTCGGAAGGAAGTTGTCGCATTTTGGAAAGTTGTGCACACAACTCCTCATACGACACCCGGGGTTCGTAGGCCTCTCTAAGACGCTGTTCCGCTTCAAGGAATGTCGTGGGTGGTCTCTCCTCGAACATCCGATAGGCCTCGCCGCTCAGCCTAGAGGGCAGCCACCGGAGGAAGGTATGTTCCTCCTCCACCGCCAGCCCATCCAGGGTCCTTCTACAGCCCTTGAGAAACGAAGAGAGTCTCTCGGCCGTATCCGGGCCCTCCTGTCCCGAAAACATGGGGACCGCCTTCGACACAAGGTCGAAAACCCTATCTGTGCCCAGCATGGTCCGTACAGGACATGGTTGTGGGCCCAGTTTAAAATACGAGGGCATCGGCGTGTCCTCCATGCTCCCGACAGGCTGTTTACCGACGGTGGGAGGGGGGCACGTTGGCGATCGTTCGTCCACGAACTCGTCCCGCGAATCGTGGAATGCCTCCGGATCCACCTCGTCAACCGGCGGCTCGGGAAATGCCTCGGGTCGTGCCCGGGCAGGGGTGCCCTCTCGGACATCTCTTTGACGCTGCCTAGTCTGCATTTATAGGACCCTTTTCCAAACCTAAGGTCACCTACACCAAAGTTAATCCCGGATACCCCGCGGAGAAAAGAAAAAAAAACAACCTCGTCGCCGACAGTATCCACCAACGGAAAGGGTGCGAAAAACAAAAACAAGCACGCTCCCAATACACAACAAGACGCCGGCCGACGAACCTTCCTCCCTCACAATCACTATAGGGGCCCGATGCGTAACAGGGAAACCCGGAACACCAGAGGAGGTCAGCCCGTAATCAAAAATTCACTAATGTTTGGGACTGAAAAACGGTGCACTAATCGACAAAACAAACGGTCGTGCAATGAGAAAAAGAAACACACACTACACCCGTCGGTCACAATAAACAAACAAAAACACCATTCTACCAACAAACGCAGTTCTCAGCGGGCGAGAATTGGAGAGAGAGAAAGGGGTAAGCGAATATAATGACCACTTTTTGGTCAATTTTGTAACACAACAACGAAAAAAAAAAAAAAAATATTTAAACTAAAACCAAACGCGCAGCCGAAAAGGAAGAAAAGCAGAATCACATTCAAAAATTTCAAAGATCGATTAATCTGAAAATTATTCAATAAATAAATAAATCAAAAGCAAAATCTTAACATTAATATCAAACAATCCTACAATAATTGATGTACAAGTTTTCCATTCACAATAAGAATAAATAAATAAAAAAAATAACAAAATCGTTCAATCAATAACAAAAAGAGAAGAAAAAAAAAAAACAAAAATTTCCGCTTTCCGTCCCTGGTCCATGCAGGCCTCTCCGCTTACGAGTATTAGTTGCGTGATGTATCACAATAGATTTTACAGTCAATATCCATAATCCGCAAACCTGTCCTGGGAAGGTTTGTCCGCAGCGCCAGTTGTGGCAGTTCCTTTTCTGGTTTTGCCACCGAAAACTAATTAATGATTAATTTTACCTGTGATTGCCTTCTTGTCCGCAGCCTGGTGGGATTCCCAATCCCAGTCAATCGGTTATGAGCCTCTCTAGTATTCCGAGTAGTTGCCTTGACGAGTCACTCCAGTTGATGGTGCATACGATTTTGTCGACTTCCAAATAATTGGGTGCACAAATTTGCCTTAGATTTATTCCAGCTTTATTTATTAGATTTGTTCCAGCTTTATTTATTAGATTTATTCCAGCTTTATTCATTAGATTTATTCCAACTTTATTTATTAGATTTATTCCAACTTTATTTATTAGGATCTTAATTTTAACAACTCTTGTATTCTTTTCTTGTACAATTTCAGGTTTTATAAATTTTAACTTTTCTTCCTCCGCCGTGGCTGAATCTTTTTTCTACTTTTTCCTTTACTTTCTTTTTCACAAAAAACCAAAAATCAAGACCGGACAATTGCTTTTTTTTTCCTCTTCTGTTTTTTTCGTTCTTTCCGTTAACAACAACGTTTTTTTTCACCACCGTCACCAACGGGACCATAACAAAAAAAACCGAACTTTTACAACCTCCCGTCTCTCTCATTTCGCTCTCCACTCACGTCCACTTCGAAAAACAAATTCGAACTCGAAGAACTGCACGATCCACACCCGAATCAGGGTGGGTTCAAAAACTCACTTCAGGATCGTACAATTCTTCCACCACCTTACCATCGTACTATTTTAAAACAAAATTATGTTAAACACAAATTATCAAAGGATGGTGGTGGCCGACGTACGTAACACACCTGTCCGCAGCGCCAGTTGTGGCAGTTCCTTTTCTGGTTTTGCCACCGAAAACTAATTAATGATTAATTTTACCTGTGATTGCCTTCTTGTCCGCAGCCTGGTGGGATTCCCAATCCCAGTCAATCGGTTATGAGCCTCTCTAGTATTCCGAGTAGTTGCCTTGACGAGTCACTCCAGTTGATGGTGCATACGATTTTGTCGACTTCCAAATAATTGGGTGCACAAATTTGCCTTAGATTTATTCCAGCTTTATTTATTAGATTTGTTCCAGCTTTATTTATTAGATTTATTCCAGCTTTATTCATTAGATTTATTCCAACTTTATTTATTAGATTTATTCCAACTTTATTTATTAGGATCTTAATTTTAACAACTCTTGTATTCTTTTCTTGTACAATTTCAGGTTTTATAAATTTTAACTTTTCTTCCTCCGCCGTGGCTGAATCTTTTTTCTACTTTTTCCTTTACTTTCTTTTTCACAAAAAACCAAAAATCAAGACCGGACAATTGCTTTTTTTTTCCTCTTCTGTTTTTTTCGTTCTTTCCGTTAACAACAACGTTTTTTTTCACCACCGTCACCAACGGGACCATAACAAAAAAAACCGAACTTTTACAACCTCCCGTCTCTCTCATTTCGCTCTCCACTCACGTCCACTTCGAAAAACAAATTCGAACTCGAAGAACTGCACGATCCACACCCGAATCAGGGTGGGTTCAAAAACTCACTTCAGGATCGTACAATTCTTCCACCACCTTACCATCGTACTATTTTAAAACAAAATTATGTTAAACACAAATTATCAAAGGATGGTGGTGGCCGACGTACGTAACAGACCGAACCCGCACACACTCGTTGATGCCACAATCCATACGAGCCAATTTAAATATTGGTTGAGCGACAAACAACTACCTTTGCTCACCGCGTACGTAACAACAATTTAAATATTGGTTGAGCGACAAACACATTCCCCCTTCGAATAATTAACATCTCGTGTCTTCTCATACATATCCTTTTCGTTCCGCTTCCACGATGGTTATTTCTAGGAAGCGGCGGAATTGGCTAATAGGGGACGACTATGGCTAATAACAAGAATATTTCTATTGCAATGTGAGTGAGGTTTTAAAGGGGAATTTTACTTTTATTTAAATTATCTACTATTGTATTTGGGGATATTCTATTGTAAAGGGAAATTTGTGATTTGGAGGGAAGGGAAGGATATGTATGAGAAGACGCGAGATGTTAATTATTCGAAGGGGGAGTGATAATTAATTGACTTTAATTATATAACAGATTTCTGTTTCAGGGAGCGCGTCTCCATGTCCTGAAGAGGATGAGGGATCTCTTATAGACCGCTCCTAAAACAACGTACTACAAAGGGGTCATCGCCGTGCTTCCTCAGATCCTGAGGGAAGAGCAACGTCCTTAGTTTGGCCTCAGTGCTCGTCTCCGTTGGTTTCCGTGGAGGCCAGGTGATACTCCTGTAGGTATTGTCGGCCTCGGTAGTGTGTCCGTCCGACACTGGTTCACCGATGACGTCCCACCGCGGTTCTATCTGGGTGTATTGTTGGTGTATTCAATATAAACCACTGTTATATTCTTAAGGCTATTTTCTTTATTAAAGCAGTGCGCTTACTAACATTTAAAATCTAAATACAAACGATACTTAATATGTTTTAATAAATTGAATCTTAGTACAATATGTATTTAATATGTATTTTATATGTATTTAATATATTGGAATTACGTACTATATGTATTTTGTATATATTTAATACATTGGAATTAAGTACAATATGTATTTGTATGTATTTAATATATTGGAATTACGTACTATATGTATTTTGTATATATTTGATATATTGGAATTAAGTACAATATGTATTTGTATGTATTGGTATATTGGAATTACGTACAATATGTATTTTGTATATATTTGATATATTGGAATTAAGTACAATATGTATTTGTATGTATTTAATATATTGGAATTACGTACAATATGTATTTTGTATATATTTGATATATTGGAATTAAGTACAATATGTATTTGTATGTATTTAATATATTGGAATTACGTATAATATGTATTTGTATGTATTTAATATATTGGAATTACGTACTATATGTATTTTGTATATATTTAATATATTGGAATTAAGTACAATATGTATTTGTATGTATTTAATATATTGGAATTACGTACAATATGTATTTCGTATGTATTTTTTTTCAACTGTAAACAAATGTTTTCCACGATCGCGAGTGCATTGTACAGTTTCAACAGCAAACAAATGTTTTCCACAATCGCGGGTGCACTGTGTTACAATATATAAGATTTATAATGTGATTAGCGCGCGTTGACAGTTCGATCACTACTGCAAACAAAATGTTTTCACAATTGCGAGTGCACTGTGTTACAATTATATAAGATTTATAATGTGATTAGCGCGCGTTGACAGTTCGATCACTACTGCAAACAAAATGTTTTCACTATTGCGAGTGCGCTGTGTTACAATTATAAGATTTATAATGTGATTAGCGCGCGTTGACAGTTCGATCACTACTGCAAACAAAATGTTTTCACTATTGCGAGTGCGCTGTGTTACAATTATAAGATTTATAATGTGATTAGCGCGCGTTGACAGTTCGATCACTACTGCAAACAAAATGTTTTCACAATTGCGAGAGCACTGTGTTACAATTATAAGATAAAATATTGAATTGTAGCGCGCTAGGGCTTTATACCTTACTTTTAGCATTCACGGTGCACTAGTCCACTCGGGTCAATTGCCTCTTTTCAATTGTGTCTCTCCCTAGGGTTGACTCGCGCCACCACCAGCACATCAACATACATTGGTGGTGCTCACCACATCGCACCCCTGCGTGTTGGTGCTTTTATTCATTATGTGCACAGTGGTGGGCGCCATGGCGTGTGTTTAGCTCGTTGTACGTAATTACATGGAGGGTCGCTCGTATTGTTCATACGTGCTATGTGATGCAGCTACATGGGCATGCGTTGTATCTCTCGTATTTGTATTGGTTGAGATGTGTCCTTTTAAGGGCATGCGTTGTAGGTTTCATCTGTTTGCGCGCCTGCTTGGTAATTCCAGGAATTAGTCGCAGGCTTGCGCAACCGCATCATGTTTTGCATGGTTGTTCTGCTACATCAGATCGTTGGTTGATGTTTTTACCAGATCGATGTGCAGATGTCCCATGCTTGCCTATGCCATGTAGTTTCATACCATTGCAACTACGTTGCGCTTGGTCTTCATGTCATGATTTTCGTGTTTTACGCATTTCTACTTTTAGGAAGATGCCTGTTATTGCTCATACACTTGTATCAGCGGACATTGTGGTTATTTTACATGCTAATGCAGGTAAGTATTCGATTTACTGGCGCCGAAGGCTTGCGAAAAAAAGGGTTACCTGGTGGTAAGTAGGCAGGTGAGTAGTGGCGTTCGCACGATCCGCCACACTCCTAATCTACAAGCGTGTCTTTTGTGGAGGTACATGAGGTGTGGGCTTTACTTACCAGGTGTTAGTTAAAATGAAAAGTTCGTTTTGTTTCCTTTGGTATAAGTGTTTTATTTTCTTTACTCAAGTTAATCAAGGATTTTCCTCGGGTACTTCCTTCAGACACAGTGTACATCCATTTACTGCGGTTTGGCTCCTGGGGTACTTCCTTCCGGGACAAATAATAAGATTAAACTGCGACCCGGAGATGACTTTACTATTCCTTTATAAAGGAAACCAAATCGAGATTTGTATCTCAAAAATGCACAATTTCTTACACGAATCTCGATTTTTGTATCCTGAGTGAGATACTCAGTGTTTACTTAAGATAAGAATTCAGTTTCTTGAATTCTTACGAAACTATTGTGCAGATGTGGATATGTAATTTAACCTAATTTATTGAAAACGGCAACTATTGGAATATAATTTCTTACAACACTCACGTTCCTTGGCTTTCTCGACACTAATCAAAAATGAACGTAATGAAAAAATAAGGCTATGACAGGCTTATCCTTGCCTGTCACAATGCTAATAAAAAATGGACGCAATGAAAAAATAAGGCTACTATAACTTCACAAAATACTTTTGAGTAAAATAACACAAACACAAATACATAATACCTTGCTTACGTTATGATCTATAGTTCAATTATAATTCGAGTAATTAAATTGTAACACCTAATTTATTGAAAACGGTAACTATTGGAATATAATTTCTTACAACACTCTCGTTCCTTGGCTTTCTCGACACTAATAAAAAATGAACGTAATGAAAAAATAAGGCTATGACAGGCTAATCCTTGCCTGTCACAATGCAAATAAAAAATGGACGCAATGAAAAAATAAGGCTACTATAACTTCACAAAATACTTTTGAGTAAAATAACACAAACACAAATACATAATACCTTGCTTACGTTATGATCTATAGTTCAATTATAATTCGAGTAATTAAATTGTAACACCTAATTTATTGAAAACGGTAACTATTGGAATATAATTTCTTACAACACTCACGTTCCTTGGCTTTCTCGACACTAATAAAAAATGAACGTAATGAAAAAATAAGGCTATGACAGGCTAATCCTTGCCTGTCACAATGCAAATAAAAAATGGACGCAATGAAAAAATAAGGCTACTATAACTTCACAAAATACTTTTGAGTAAAATAACACAAACACAAATACATAATACCTTGCTTACGTTATGATCTATAGTTCAATTATAATTCGAGTAATTAAATTGTAACACCTAATTTATTGAAAACGGTAACTATTGGAATATAATTTCTTACAACACTCTCGTTCCTTGGCTTTCTCGACACTAATAAAAAATGAACGTAATGAAAAAATAAGGCTATGACAGGCTAATCCTTGCCTGTCACAATGCAAATAAAAAATGGACGCAATGAAAAAATAAGGCTACTATAACTTCACAAAATACTTTTGAGTAAAATAACACAAACACAAATACATAATACCTTGCTTACGTTATGATCTATAGTTCAATTATAATTCGAGTAATTAAATTGTAACACCTAATTTATTGAAAACGGTAACTATTGGAATATAATTTCTTACAACACTCACGTTCCTTGGCTTTCTCGACACTAATAAAAAATGAACGTAATGAAAAAATAAGGCTATGACAGGCTAATCCTTGCCTGTCACAATGCAAATAAAAAATGGACGCAATGAAAAAATAAGGCTACTATAACTTCACAAAATACTTTTGAGTAAAATAACACAAACACAAATACATCATACCTTTGTTGGATTTTATTAATCAATAAAATAAAGGAGTGGATAGTTACAATACTAATAGGTGTCAGCAGTAGAGTTGAATCGAAGTGTAGAATCGATTCGCCGGGGATGGCACGTGGCTGGACGTCCGTACTCCGTGGCGGCTGGTCGAAGAAAGAGACTGATGACGTGCACGTGCGTCTTCAGGAAAGCTATTTCAACTTGACGAAATACAAGATGGTGGATGTTCGTTGAGTTCGACCAACTTCGTTCTCGCCGGTGTGCGCATCGGATGTACACTCATGAAGAACATTTGATGCCCAATACTTCCCCTCGATGAGCGCAACGGTGCCAAAAAAAACTCACATCAGGTTTAGGAGGTCGAGACACCTCTCGTGCTTCGGTTTGGATAGGGCCTTAGTGAGAACGTCTGCAGGCATTTGTTCCGTGGGCATGTATTCGACCGAGCGTGTTCCGCTGTCCAGTGCTTCGCGGATGAAGTGATGTCGGACGTCGATATGTTTGCTCCGGTAGTGGAACACGGGGTTCTCGGCCAGCTTCCGAGCGCCGTTGTTGTCGTTGAATCGTGTCAGCTTGTCTGGTAAGGCGAATCCCAGTTGACTGATCAGTCTTCGGAGATGTATGGCCTCTTTTGCCGCGTCGGATATGGCCATGTACTCAGCTTCTGTGGATGATAGGGCGGTGGTCCTTTGCTTCTTGGATTCCCAAGAGACCGCTGTGCCGTAGAGTGAAAAGACGTAGCCGGTGTATGATTTCCTGGGTCCTCGGAACCGGGAGTAAACGGTGTGTCCGAATTCACGAAAATAGCCGGCGTTAGGCACGTTTCCGTTCCATACTTCGTGTGGGGTTTGTGGGTAGCTTGTATTTGGGCATCAACAAGGACGCGGATTCAATACAAACACCACGTACGACACGCTGCGAAAAAGAAAAAAAGTTCACCCGAGAAACACATTGAGTTTGTTTTAATGTTACTGTTTTTTATTTATTTCAGCAAGGTTGATTAATTTTATAAGATGTATAATATATTTTATTATTGTTCACACTGTTTTAATGTTAATGTTTTTTATTTATTTCAGCAAAGTTGATTAATTTTATAAGATGTATAATATATTTTATTATTGTTCACACGTACACGACCAAAGTTTAATTTGTTTTTTTAATTTTCGTTCAGTAGATTAACATACTGGCGCGGAATTTTTTACTCGGCAAGTAACGTCCCCGGTACGTGTACTTGTTTCTCATTCACAACTCCACGACTGCGGCACAATCTGACTACAGCATTCGACTCCGACTACTGATGTGTGCGACGAGTTTGGTGTATAATATCTGACTGACTTTCATTCGCTGCCGACAGAAAGACATCGCAAAGAAAACCGTAAAAGGGGAGGAGCTGCACGATCAACTCTAGGCAGTCAATCGTGATTGGACCGGGGAATATGGCATACATTTCGCATGTATGTGTATGCATCGCATACGATCGTCCGGTGATCGAGGATGGATGCCAGCGTCGCAACTGCATCTCCTGCGTATACAAACAATGCATGGCCTGCGGCTGTGTACACAATTGATTGTGTAATACTTGCCGGCAACCGAACCATCTGGGGTAAAAGCAACACGAGCCGAAGATCTGGTCACCCTAGGAGAGGCCATAAATCAACATTTGGGTTGATGGATGTGAAATTTCCCAGGTCCGCCGACGGTTGGCGGCCGTTAATAGGGAATTGGATATACCATAAACAATCTGTGGTGCAAATGCTATGTTTTGGTATTGCAACGAATATAGGGTGCAGCCATTGCCAGATGTTAAAAGTAAACACTTGATGGCTGCATCCAATTCGTTGCTTGTTTGCGGTCCCTGATCGGTGGAGACCGATAACAGGAAACCAGCTATTGCTGGTAATTAGTGAAATGTTTGCTTTGCATCAGCCGAAACCTTGTCGGCGGTGGCAACTGATGGGACCTGGTAGCCGCATGCTAGGGGTGCCATGGACAAACAAAAAAAAAACGAGTAATCAAGGAACTCCGTGTTGATTTTGTTTCCATGGCATAAGGCAATGGGAACGAGATGCACTGGGTGCAATGCATGCCCGAGGGTAAAGTGGAGAGAAAAAAAGAAAGGGTTTGGAGAAAACCCCCCGAGAAAGGTAAGCTGCCTAAAGGGTATTCATGTCAGTTATCCTTTGGGGTAACTGAATTAATTCCAGCAATCTGGCTGGCGGTTAATGCCGTAGCAAGGTTACGTAACCTTGCTGAAGGTTCGACTTCGAGGTAAGTCGCATCGCTTGGAATAGTGGGGATCGAGCGATGTATGGCTCTTCGGCCCCTGAAAAGCCCCACAGGTTTTGCCATTTAAAGTACTGGTGGGGCATTGGTTCCTGATGTGGTTGGCCGTATTGATGGCTTCACCCCAAAATCGTGAGTCCATGTCGGCTTGAATGAGGGAACATCTGGCCATTTCCACTAGGGTTCGGTTCTTCCTCTCCGCTACTCCATTTTGTTGGGGGGTATGAGTGACGGACAATCGATATTTGATTCCGTTCTCCCGCAGGTACGAGGTGAACTCCTTGTTTGTATACTCGGTGCCGTTGTCGGACTGTATACACTTGATCTTTCGGCCGGTTTGCTTTTCGGCGAAGGCTCTGAAGTCTCTGAAGGCGTTTAAGACTTCTCTTTTGCTTTTGAGCATGCGAACGTTGCACCACCTGGAGCAGTCGTCGATGAACGTGACGAAGTAGACGGATCCTCCTAGGGACTCGGTGTTCATCGGTCCGTATAAGTCGGAGTGGATTAAGTCCAGGATGCCTGTCTTTCTGTCGGATGATTTTGGGAATGGCAGTCTCGTTGTCTTCCCGAGGGCGCATATGTCGCACATCGGATCCTGGATCGGATGCTCCATGGACATTTCCCGTATGCGGCCGTTTTTGTGGCTCGCAACCAAATCCTTAATGTTTAAGTGTCCCATTCTGCGGTGCCATTTTTCCAGCTCGGGGGTACGGGAATGTCCAGAGTCGGCAGCGGCAGCGGTGAGTGTTGGTGGCCTCTGAATCGCCGGAATGAAGTAAAGGTCATTTGTTCGTATGGCCTCGAGGATAGTGTGTCCCTTTTCGTTCGTGACCTTGGCGCCTCCCTTGTCGAAAGTGACTTTGAACCCCTTGTCGGCAGTTTGCTGACCGACATCAGGTTCATCCTTAAGTCTGGCACGTGTAAGGCGTTCGTCACGGTGATGTTTCGTCTGCCTCCGCTGGAGACGGTGGCCATATTGATGTCGCCACGACCGGTGATGTTGGTTGAGGTGCAGTTGGCCAGGTTTAGCGTCGTGGGATGCGTTTCATGGTATTTTTCGAAGGCGTGTTTGTCGCTCGACATGTGCGATGAGCTACCGCTGTCCAAACACCAGCCGCCGTCGATAGTTGATTTGAGGGAGTGCATCTCGTGCTGTGTTGAGCTTGTGAGAGCTAGGACGCTGAAGCCGTTGTTCAGCAGCCTCCCCTCCTTTCCTAGCTTCTTGGATGTGGAGGAATCTTCCCTGATCCGGGATTGACATTCGGCTGCCTTGTTTCCGATCTTACCGCAATTGTAGCATTTGAAGGACGGTTTTTTTCGACTTCTGTTATTGCCTTGGTCCTTTCCTCTTTAGGTCCTTACGACGTTGTGCTTGGCGGCCATCGCGCCTTGCGTTTCGAGGTGCTCATTCGTGTGTCTGGTATCACTTTCTTCAATGATTTTGATGCGAAGTGCCTCCGGAGATGGAAGTTCGTCCCGAGATTCAATGGCGCACCTGAAGTTTTCGAATTTCGGAGAGAGACTGTAAAGGAGCATGATGCAAAGCATGTCCTTATTAATCACGATCTCCATGTCAAGGAGTTTGTCGACCGTATCGAAAAAGCTTCTCAAGTGTTCTCGCACGTCGTCGCGGTCACCCATGCGGTGCCGCGCGAGTCTCTTCAATAGGCTTTCCTTGCTGGTCCTTTGGATTCGTATATGGAAGTCAGTTTCTCCCATACGTCGCGCGAGGTTTCGCATCCATAACATGTTGGATTTTATCAATCAATAAAATAAAGGAGTGAATAGTTACAATACTAATAGGTGTCAGCAGTAGAGTTGAATCGAAGTGTAGAATCGATTCGCCGGGGATGGCACGTAGCTGGACTTCTGTACTCCGTGGCGGCTGGTCGAAGAAAGAGACTGATGATGTGCACGTGCATCATCAGGAAAGCTATTTCAACTTGACGAAATACAAGATGGTGGATGTTCGTTGAGTTCGACCAACTTCGTTGTCGCCGGTGTGCGCATCGGATGTACACTCATGAAGAACATTTGATGTCCAATAACCTTGCTTACGTTATGATCTATAGTTCAATTATAATTCAAGTAATTAAATTGTAACACCTAATTTATTGAAAACGGTAACTATTGGAATATAATTTCTTACAAGACTCACGTTCCTTGGCTTTCTCGACACTAATAAAAAATGAACGTAATGAAAAAATAAGGCTATGACAGGCTAATCCTTGCCTGTCACAATGCAAATAAAAAATGGACGCAATGAAAAAATATAGCTACTATAACTTCACAAAATACAAAATAAAAATAACGCAACCACAAATACATAATGCCTTGCTGATTCGTTTTCTTCCACGAAGGCTACTATTGCAGACCGTTTGCGGTCAACATCGCATTCCTTTATCTTCGTGTAAGGGGGTGGCCAAATACTTTGATTACAATGCAAGAATGGTGGCCCGTAGAACCAAGATTGCTGGTTCCTATGTTTTCCGGCGTAGCTCTGTGGGGTAGGACGTATGTGTGCCGACTTTGGCACTGGTTAACTCATACTCCACGGATTGCTCCACCGAATTTGATGCAATAAAACACATTAATAATAATGCTATACATTAATTCAATTTTTAATGGCAGCGACACAGGACACACGCTTCACAATTAAACGAGTCTAGACTTGTGTTTACTTAACTTTTAAATTTCGAATATCAAACAGTTCATTACTCATATATTGTTTGTTGCTTGTCTTTTATTTTTTGGTATTATTTATTTATTGATTTTTACTAAACTATAGAACACGCAAACACACTCGACGTCACTCGCGCAGGCGAACTCCACCGTATCTCGAACTCGACTTTTTGGGCGCACTCCACTTAGGTTGAGACTCGACTCATTTACAACACTTTCATCGACTAAACTACTTTTGTGCGCGGATCACCTTGTTGGCTCGTGATGCAAGCTCATGGGTGGTCGAACCGTGTGAATGAAAAAGCATCTTTGGGATAAGTATTTGCAGTTGTCCAAATACTACGTTAGGGATTAGGATGCATTTGGGATAATTACACAATGATGGTTGTGTTTACTGATAATCGAGTGCGACACTAACTCCAAATACGTGCCTCGGCAGTTGAAGTCCCTCTAATTGTGTTAGGTTGTTTCGAAAATACAACCACCTTGATTGGAATTCCATGGGGAGCGTTGCGTCCCAATCTTGTTTGAGTTGCCATAACTCTTGCAAAAATCTTTTTGCTATCACTATCACTGGAGTAAATAGTCCTAGTGGATCAAATAGGCGTGCTATGTCTGAAGCGACGGTCCGTTTGGAAGTCTTGGTTCTCGTGGGGATATTTATTTTTAGACAGAAGTGGTCTGTTTTTGGAAGCCAAATCAGTCCTAACGTCTTGATGATGAATCTTCCTTGTTGCAGATGTTTAATTGTATCTCCTGATCGCTGGGTGGTATGACTCTCAATAGTTTGGGGTAATTGGCGCACCACTTCCGTAATGTGAACCCGCCTTTGTTCAACACTGATATCAGCTGGGCTTGCATGTCTACTGCTGTTACTAGGCTATACCAACCGGTCATGACATCATCTACATAGAAATTGTGGTCTATGATATTTTTGGCGCACGCAGATGTGGCCGCCTCTTGTTCTCTGAGGCGTCGCAGACATTTGATTGCCAGGTAGGGAGCTGCCGTTGTTCTATATGTAACCTTTTTCATTGGTAACACTTCATGCGCTGGGACGGATCATTCCGCCACCCAATGAGCTGGTATTGTCTATCATCTTCTCTTACCCGACTTTGCCTGTACATTTCCCCGATGTCTGCAGTGAAAACGAATCGAGGTAGTCGGAATCTCAGGAGTACTTTGGCGGATTTTCTCGTAAAGTCACTGCTGAATGATGTTGGAGTGTTCCGCCAAACACTGCTTACCGTGGAGGAAAGATACACCAGCGGAGCGAACACAACAAAACACGGAAATCGCCTTTGAATTTAACTTTATTTTTTTTTCAACAAGTCGTTTCTATTGTCTTACACTACGACGAATCCTCGACACACGCTAAAACGTTCTAAGTTAACGCAGTTAATTAATGTTAACGCGACTCGAGCTCCTCCTCGAGAGTTCTACATCGACGTGTACCCTCGCTCAAGAGTCTAACTTCTCTCCTGCTGTTCGAAAAAGACTGACCGGACCTACCCTACAAATACTCGTATCCCCTTTGCATTAATCAGCCCGCATTTGGAAAGGAAAATTTCCCCATCCAATCCCCTCGTATCTGTTAACAGCATAACATTTCCCTTTGTATCTTAAAGGAGAATTTCCCATACGATCTGGAAAAGAGAACTCTTACCTACTTATCGTCATTATCATCATTCGATGTCGGTGGTCGGAATCATGTTTCTTTTGTTTCAGGATCGGATGCCGCCGCTGTTCTCCGATCTTTCAGTAGTTTATTTGCTCTGCACATCTGGCATGCGGCAAAGGTCGCCTGTATTTCGAATGTGTACGCGGACTATGGGACGTACGGCTTTGTTTGCCTTTCCCATCACAAACCTCTATCTGGGATAGTGTTGATTTTTCATAGCCACCAGAATAGGCATCCGTTGTTCGGTTTATTATTCCTAGCGATCCCTTTTTGGCCACCATAATTATCCACGGGTAGGATAATTATATTTGCTTTACCCTATGGGAACAGCGTTTTAATCGATTGCTGTTTCTCTGCAATGGCTTTGTTTGGGCACGTGCGTTTGTCGTTTTTGGGATCTTGCACGGAATTTAGAGGTGCTAATTGCCTTTAGCTACCCGAGTATGCCTCCCTGGTTCGGTTAATTTATCGAAGATGTAATTCCTTGGAAACATCGGGCAGATGTTTAGGATGGGAGATCTGTATGCGATGCTTTCTGCATTTGACGCATTGCTTAGATGAGATGCTTTAGCTTCCCTTTTGAATTGGGTAGAATACCATGTATGGATGCCTTGAACTCGATCTTGGAAGCTTTTGAACGTTAAGTTCCTTGGTTTTTGCTATCGGGTTCAACGTTGTTGCAATCTCATATAGCCTTTATTACAGGTATTGTAATGACTATTGGCCGCGTGTCTGTGGGCACGTGTGCTGCGAAAGGTGAGTAGAGTTCCTTGGCGGAAAGGATAACTCACCTGTAAGGAGTTGTATGGTTCGTAGAACCGCTACAGTACTGCCCAGAGCTCTTCCTGTAGCGTGGGTCCCGGGTGAAGAATCTCGTTCAGTCATCTACCCGAAGCGGTTTTTGTTGATGCATCGAACACTACTCGAAGTTTTGTGGTACTGCTGTCTGGTTTTAAAACATGGTGGTGGGAAAGGAAATAGTGTGTTGAAGGTAGAGCGTTTGGGTTTATTTGTTTCATATGCCCTAGACTCTCATAGTCGTCCATGAACATGGTGTAAATTTCCCGTAGATCAGGATTTCTCGCCAAATGTCGTTCTTGTGATAAAAACCGACGTAACGCCATATCTTTTGACTCTCCCAATGATTTCGGGTCTTCAGAGAAAGGTAGGCTTACCACAAATCGCCCTGCAGGGTCTCTTTTGTAGTTTTGCTCAAAAATGGTTTCGCAGCGTCTTTCCTTCACTGTGGGATGGTTCTCACACATGTCCATTCCGTCCTCTATTTCCCAAAACTTCTTTATGGTGTCCTGGATGTCTTCTGCTTCGATGGTGTACATGCAGCATGAAAGAGTTGATGTTGTTGGTTGTGGTGTTTTCCCTGCTATTATCCACCCGAACGTGGTGTTTTGTAACGTTGGTAGGTTCGGTCCTAATTTGATCTGCCCAATGGAGCGGAGATGGAAGAAATGTTCTGCTCCTAATAACACGTCTATGTGTTCTGGCTGGTTAAACTTTGGATCTGCCAGCCTTATGTTGTCAGGTATCTTGCATGATGAGACATCAATCTCCTGGCTGGGTTGAGGAGAACTGATCTTGCTCAGAACGAACACTTCTAGATGGGTCAAGAATTCATTTATTGTGGAGGTAAGTAGCACGTTTACCCCCCGTTGACTCTCTTGCATGCTGTGTCCAATACTCTGAATTTGCATATTTGTTCGACCTGGCCTCAGTGCTAGTCTTCTTACCACTCTCTCGCTTATTAAATTGACCTGAGAACTACAGTCCAAAAGAGCCGTGCACTCGATCTGTCTTCCGTTGTTTCCCGACAACTTGACTGTATCTGTGCCGAGTATGGTGAATGTCTTTACTGGACGTGTTAAAGTTTTCGTCAATGACACTGATGAGCTATTTGACATTGTTTCAGCTGGAGTCATGCCCTCCGAACATTGCTTTACCAGATATTGTTTCTCGTTCTTCGTCTGGTCACGATTCTGGTCATTATGCAGAAGAGTGTTGTGTTTTAGACTGCATTCCTTGCATCCTCGTGATTGACACCTGGAGCTAAAGTGTTCCGTTTTCAAACAATACTTGCATACCTTATTTCGTATTATTAAGCTGTTGCGATAGATGATGTTCATTTCTAGAAACCGTTGACAATGGTGGAGTGAATGCATGACGCCATATGCTATGCATTTTGACCTATCTTGACGTTGTTGATTTGTGGGGGTGATAGATAGATGATGTTAGTGATGAGCGGGTTTTTATCTCCTCTATTTTGCTCGATCTGTTCCCGATGGTTTTTAGGGATTGGAACCGTGCTTCCAAGAACCTCTGAAACTCCTCCACTACTGGCACTTCCTTTGGGTTGACCAGACTTTGCTCGTATAGTGCATGCGTTGAGCGGTGTAGCCTCTTTATCAAGATGCACATCAAGAGTGCATCCCAATCTGCTGTGTTGACACCCAGATTTTTCAAACCGAGAAGGCATTCGAGAGTGGTATCATGAAATGCGTTCACGTGGCTGCTTGTAGATGAGTTGTTTGACTGAGCTGGTTGGCCGATCAGTTTGTTTACTAAAGCTCCGACCAATAACCTCTTATTTTCGTATCGGTCCTGTAGCATACTCCATGCTGCATCGTATTGGTCGTCGGACGTCGTGAAATGTCTCACCAATCTCTCTGGTTCCCCAATCAGGTTCGTCTTAAGGTACCACACTTTTTGGCAGTTGCTTAGTGTCTGAGTGTGTACCATTTGCGTAAATAGGTCGGCGAACTGCCCCCATTTTGCATAGTCACCATCAAATTTAGGGATTGTTATCTTGGGCAACTGAACTGTCGGCACTGGCGCTAGTTGTGCCTGCGGCTTATTCTCGATTCCCTTAATGTGCAAATCTAGCATTGTCTGTTGTACAATTGCTTCCAGATCGATATGTTTGCTTGTATCATATCCGTTTACCGAAGGGTCATCGCTTAGTTCTCCAATGGCTTGGTGAATTTCCTCCAGTTGAGCCCAATAGCTGCGAATGGTTTCAGGGTTGAGGTTATAGAAAGCGGTGGGTTGAGTAATCTTACTCATGGTACTCCATCTGTTGATCGCACGAGTAAGCGACTGCCCAATAATCTTGTGCTGGCGAATCAGCTTCGTAATTTTAGCCTGATTCGTTGCATCTTCTGAGGTTATACCTGTGGTAGGTTTAGGTCTATGCATCAAGCAGGGATGTGGATTCAGTAAACTACCCACTGACTATTTCCGGAAACTGTTCGCCAACGATGAACGAGATAAATAAAACTATAGAGTTGTGGCTTGAGCTCTTAACAGCACTGATATTTATTACTGGAACAAACAATCCAAATTTCGTGTTTACACATTTAAAAGGTATAACATTAATTACAGGACAAATGTTTTAAATTATGTCTATTCACATTTACAAGCACTGACATTGATTACCGGAACAAACAATCCAAATTCCGAGTTTACACATTTAAAATGTATGACATTAATTACCGGACAAATGTTTTACATGACTCGATTCGTCTCCAGACTCGCGCGCATTCTCCAGGTGATGAAATCTGACTCCCTTCACTTATACGCAACTGCAGCGACAGTTTTTCTTGGTGCTTAATTACCCAGGGTATTTTACCTGGCCGCGGTCATTATTTTCGGCTACGATACTTACAGGTAATTGTTTCTACAGCAGGGTAGATGTTAAAAATAATTGCCGTATTTGAGCCTGTACCTACGGTGTCTTTTCGCGATGGAAAAACCGAATTGCGGCTGGCTCCAGGGGAGATTACCAGTATTGTCCAATACTTGGCCGCGTGGCGTTAGTTACGTTAATATATAACAATTAATTGTTTGTTTTTATTCTTAACCAAACTTACCCCTGTTCCTCTATGGTGCAATTGGTAACACGGCGTAGTTGAAGTCCACTGGTAGTCCGAAGAAAAAGGGTTGGTGCCTCGATTATAAGTGTATTTCGGGGTGGAATAATTTCGAGTTTTGAAAATTTTATTTATTATAAATGAAACTATCACTTATTTGTTGGTTTTTCTTTTCTTTTAAACTTCTTGTCTTTTTTCTTTGTTTATGGAGTTATTTGTTTTCTTAAAACTTATTAAACATGTTCGTATAAACTAATTTTTTTTTTGTTTCAAATAGACTATTGCATAGATAATCAAATGGTTAATGAAATTTAATTTATAGTTAATTGTTTGTCCTTTTTTAATTTTTTCTCTTTTTCATTAAACACTTTTGTATTGGCAATCGTTCGGCCAACATGCAGTTTGATCTCCGACCGAGGAATGTCGTCGTGGAAGATTTCTCTAATGTTTCAAAGCACAATGTATTGGCACTTGTTCGGCCAATACGTAAACTCCTGCGTACTGCAATTTGCGTTTTCTACAAACACGCACTCAACTTACACCAACAACTGCGTCTTGTGGTGGGGATCATCAGGACCAATGGTGTCTCCTAGCGTGTAGTGATGTTGATTGTTACTCTGAAATAATGTAATGTTTGAAATGGGAAAAGAATACCTAAATTTGCGTGCAGCAGTCCTATAAATACTCCTTCTCCAGAATGCAATAATCAAAACAGCTTGGATTATTATCTTAAATATTTCCTTTATTTACTCGATTCTTTGGATTTTCAACTGATTATAAAATTGCGATCTGTGTCGTCCGAATGTTTAACAAAGAGAGAGAAATTGTTTTTGATTGATTGACAACCAAATTCGATTATGTCAGCTGGTTGCTGACATTTGTTATTGTGTTGTCAAGGGCAGCATTCAGTTGCGAATTCGCTGGTTGTGTCCAGTGCGAATCCGCAACAACTTTCGCATTATGTGTTTTCTATAATGAACAATTCTAGATTAATAATGTACGTTAGTTTGTGGGTAAGTTTAGTCAGTGCGCCAGCATGGGCGCTGGGTTCGCTAAACTTCCATAATTCCATAACTGACGTTCACTGAAAATTGTTCATAACCGAGGCCAAACCCCAAGCGAAGAGATAAATATAGAAAACGTTCGAATCTTCGTTTCACAATTTTATTACATAATATTTGATACAACTTGGCAGACGCGTACACTGAAATGAATTTGAGAGTCCAGATTTATTGTATAAACGTATAATATTAAATACGACTTAACGTACGTGCACACCGAATTGTATTTGTTAGTCCAGATTTATTGTATAAACATATGATATGAAATACGTCTTAATAGCCGTGTGCACTGAATTGAGTTTGATAGTCCAGATTCATTGTATAAACATGTAATATTAAATACGACTTAACACAACGTGTATTCTCACTACTCCGACACGCAACGACCTCGACACGTCTGCCTAATTGGGCGGATAAGATTTGACTCCCCGGCTGTTGCACGGAACGTCCAGCCAGTTACGACTGGGGTGGATTTCCACCGATGTGGTCAGAAGCGAATTAAATCTTTCTTTGGCTCGGCGACCAATGAAAAATCGATTTGTGTCTCATTGGAAAGATTCCCATGGTGATCGTACAGATCATTTTGTATGTCCATGCACTGGAAGGCAGGACAAACGAAATTGCATGCAACAACAAATGTTAATGCAATAGAGACTAAAGGCATTGTTACCGTTTACAATAGGGAATATTGCCGGGCGGCCGAAATAGTTTATTGTGTTTATATGTTATGTCAACAGTAAATTCGTTTTCGATGGCAAGCGCGAGAATGATGAGTGTTTGTTGATTAAGAAAACGAACATAGGACGTGACCATTGCTATGGTTGTTTATATAAACAAATTATGTGTCGTGCCCAATTCGATGATCGTTTATCGGTTAGGCAACCGATCATGGGTAATTTGGCTTGCAGCTGTGCAAGCAGGCAACTTGCCAAGGCTTGGTCGTAGGACCAACAGTTGGTTGGGAATATGCATACACAGGGAGATTACTGTGTACGTAATCGGCATGGCTGCCGGCAAGAGGAACCGATCAGATTCCCAAATGGTTCGTGAAGGATGAACCGAAATGCTTTGAGATGAAATTGGTGTTGCCCGATGCCATGGGGAGATAATGATCTTGCCATGGGTTATGTTACATGTGCGAAATGGTTTGAAAGAGAGCTTTATGCTGCTCGTGTGCAGGTGAGCGAAATGTCGTTTATTGCACGTTGGGAATGGGGAGTTGAATTAAGGGAAATGGGTGGTTCTTCGGCTATGCTTAAAGAACCCCCACAAGTCGCCTAGAGGGGGGGTGATAATTAACTAATATTAATTAGATCACACGTTTTAGTAATTTTTGCCGCGTTCGTTAATGAATTTTTCAGCTAATGCATTTCCAACGAATTCGGCACAGAAAAATGTGATTTTTCTGTCGCCGTGTAGGCACAATGAGTTTTGTTACGTGATGGCTTCCCCTACTGCCAGTGTAACGTTAAGTGCCATTTGCAAGGTTAAAGTGTAACGTTATTTTATTATTTGATTACCGCTTCTAGATTAGTTATCCGCAGCGTGCTGCATATTTTTTGTAACGTTAAGTGTACTGTAAAATTTGATGGTCATATTGTCCATGTAGTGTACTTGCAAAATTCTTGATATTTAACAGGCCAGTTTGTGATATTTAACAGGTTCTTTCTGGATTCTGAATTTGTAATATTTTTCCGATAATCACATGTTGTAGTTGTGCACTTGTAAAATTTCTTCATATAACTTCGCATGTTCTTTCAGGATTCGGGCTTTTCGAGCGCTTACGAGTTTTCAACCTCAGGCTTCCTCGAATCCTGTCCGCAGCGCCAGTTTGTGGTATAATATTATTAGGGGCGTCGCCAGTTTGTAGTGTTTATTTTTCGTTTTCTTTTATAATATATATATATTAGTCTTTAGTAAGTGTGTGGGGGTACGAAGTAGTGTGTGCCGGCGTACGGCACAGGGTTCACTCCGGTGCCCATCTCTCTGCCACCATACTGTTAATACCGAAGAGAATAAAGGGTGGGGTCAAACATCCAGATAAAACACACAGTCAGTCACAAATTGTTTGGCTTTATTGTCAACAATAACCGGTGGCTGCTCAAGGGAATCTTTAATTTCATTAATACCCAGGATTACCCGCTATTGACGGTGGCAAGTGTCTGAACCATCACATGAGTTATACATTCCACTGACAAGCACTCAACCGACACGATTGTACCGAATACCGGTTTTTGAATAAAATTAGGAGACGTGATAGGCTTGACTATATACTCAGGGGTTTGCACCCCCGAGTGCACGTTACGAGGGGCCGATGTGCGCGAGTAAATCAACTAATGTTTGATTTCTATTTATATGTTTTTATTGTTTTAATATTAACTTATTATTTTAACATTAACTTATGCTTTTCCTAGGGAGAGAGGGCCGCTACTGATGGGTTCTTCATAGTATTTATACCCCTTTTAATATGTTAATTATATATATGTTATTTTATTTTCCGTTTAAACGCATGGAACAGCCAACAAAAATGTTCCGTTTAAACTTTTCACAATATCATTTTTTAATATGCAAATTATATATATGTTATCTTATTTTCCGTTTAAACACGAACCAACAAAAATGTTCCGTTAAAACACGTGGAACAACCAACAAACATTTTCCTACGCAACATTAATTTTTCACTACCGCACGCCATACGCATACAACTCACAAAGAAAACTAATTTTAATATTTTTTCTTCGGCGCGACGACCACAAGCTTTCAACGCACGTTTAAGAAGGGACTCCAATCTCGTGTCTCTCCACACATATCCTTTTTCATTCCGCTTCCACGATAGTTATTTCTAGGAAGCGGACGGAATTGGCTAATAGAGGGCGACTATGGCAAATAAAAAGAAGATGACTATTGCAATGTGAGTGGGGTTTTAAATGGGTGTTTTAATTTTTGATTTAAATTATCTACTATTGTATTTGGGGATATTCTATTGTAAATGGAAATTAGTGATTTGGAGGGAAGGGATCTGAAGGGAAGGATATGTATGTGAAGACACGAGATGTTAATAATTCAAAGGGGGAGTGATAATAAATGAACTTAATTATATAACAGAATTCAGTAGAGGGTTGACAGAAGCAATTTTGGGAAAATTAATGCGGGGATGATTAGAATATATTCTGTTGGGAGTTTGGAAAATGTTTTTTTATTGCAGATTGGGAGATGTATGCTATTGTGGATTTGTTTTTGCATGTTTACAGGTTAGGATTGTGTGTTGGTTCTCCATGTGGTATAGAGAACCCCCACAAGTGTAAATTTTCCAGAACCGTAATCTGTGACCACTGGTAACGGGATCACTTCTCCCCGTCTAATAACTGCTTCCTGTATGGAATGGTGTCGAGCGTATACGGTACCGTCCAGGTTCGGTTACCGAACGGGTTATAACACAAACAGGGTACCTGAAATCCTAATTGATTCTTTCACAAATCTTACCCTCTAATCCAACTCCAGAAATCTCTCGAACGCCAGGCCTGTCAACACCATACTTTTCGTCCCATGTGGCACGTGTAAACGTAACACAGATTTTTCATGTTCAACAATTGAAATGATTTTAATTTCATTTTAGGAATTAAATACAATTAGTGCACTTTGTTACACATTTAATTATTAATAAAAACAGAACATTCCTTCTTGGAATTTTAACTTAAAAAATTAACTTCAAATACAAGAGAACAAAAAACGTCCTTCTTGGACGGGTGTATATTACAACAAAAAACTAAAAGAACAAAAAAATGTCCATCTCGGACGGAGGTTTCTTTACAACTCTCGCTTTTACTTACTTCTCCCTATCTGTCTAAAAGACACCCTCTCTCTCTCTCTCTCTCTCTCATCATCTAACCGCTTCTTCGAAAAGAAACTTTCAAAAATACCACCACTCAACGACACAGGTTTGTGCACCTGCTCGCAACTAATCAAACATTGTGGAACGTGTTCATTCACGATATATTTATATTATATAACTTGATGTATTTCATATGTAATACAAAAATGTTTACATTTAAATTATGCTCCCTCTCGGTGGGCCACTGGCAGTAGGGGAGGTCATCACGTAACAGTTTGGTGAAACATGCAACCCATGTGTAAGAAAGCACGTGCGGTTGAGAACGAAAGTATGCCTGGGCGAACTGAGGGATTTACCTTACAGTGTTTTGTGGGGTTCGTAGAACCGCCACAAGTTCCTTGGACATGCTTCGTCTAATTGTAATGTGTAATCTGTCTTCTAAACATGTTGGCTTTTCTTTTTATACTGAAATTCTATGAGGGATAATTAACTAATGTCAATTATATAACACAGTTTAGTTGCTATATTGTTTTCTTTACCTACAAACGAATTAAAAATCAGGGAGCTCCCACGACTAGCTTAAAACAAACAATTAAATAGGATAAATAGCACAACAATTTTCGACACTAGACAGTGAAACGACCCATATCCGCTCTCTTTACAATCTAAAATTCAACTCCTCTTCTTTTGCGATCGTTCGATCGGAGGAAAACCTTTTTCCACGTTAACCAAAGGCAACGTGTTATTTTCCTTTTTTCGCTGACCTCACATAAAATCCTTTGTAGTCGGATGTCTATTGGGAGCCAGCGTATCTTTGGTTTGATCCTTAAGTAATTTACCTTGGATCGACAATTGTCCTGAAACCCTTAAACATTACTTGGGATTTCCAGTAATGTTTAGACTTGGTAATTACCATGGGTTTCTATTCTATTACACTAGACAACGGAGCCAAAGATATTTTAGTATATGTTCATGGCATTGTTCAGCGAATCTATTCAAGGGCGCTGTCCTTTGTTCCGTTTAGGAGATGTTTCCTTAAATAGGATTAAAGGAAACGGTGGCGACATTGAGTTCCATCAATTCAAAGGGGATTCGCATTATGTGATCCAAATTTAATTGGCTCTTGTGGCACCGCGCGCTGTGTTTCCTCGTGAATTGAGGGAAGAGTCGCGTTTACCAAGTTTCGTTAAAAAAAAGGTTTTAAATTCTCTTCTAAGATTTTTATATTTAAAACTGCCCTTAAAAACTATCGAAAAGAAAAATGAAACCTCGGTGCATCATCCTTTTTCTTATTGGATTTTGTTGGGTTGAGGTGATAAAACAAAACATGGGAAAAGGTTATTTTTTTACCTGCCAGGAAACAATATTTTTATGTAGGTTTTTGGGAATTATGTTTGATGAAATTGAATCAATGTGGGGCAATTGAACGTTTGGTTCAATTTGTTTGACATTGGAATCAATTTGAGGATATAGATGGATGATATGGGTCAAAAGGAAATGTGGGAGGAAAATGGTAGGAAAGAAAAAGTGCTCAATGTATGGGAGAGGTAAATGGTAGGGCTTCGTGGAGCACTACAAGGGCTTGGCCCGGTGTGTATGTTCGTGTGGGTGTTGTTGATACGTAACACTTCAAATTATATTTCAATAGAGGTTTAAACGCCGTGCTTTTTCGTGACCTGGGGAACAGCGTTGAACGCGGAGTTTCGGCAAAGGGAACGAAAAAGGGAAACTAAAAACGCATATATAAAATTTAAATAACATTTATTTTGTTCGCTTGTTCGTACATTCTTCGCTGATTTTACTTAAAACTCTAGATACATTTTCTTACCTATCCAGCCAATAGGAATGGCCATTTTGATATTTTGGTTATGGGCCATTTTGTTCGTTTATCGCGTATTTGTTTTACCTTTAGGATTTTGGCAATTGCGTGTATGCGCACCAAATGAACACGTGTTTGGTTTGATTGGGATTTTGGGAATTGAATCAATGTGCGACAATCGAACATTTGGTTCAATCTGCCTAACATTGGATTCAATAATAAACTGGGGATTGAAAAGCATGACATTTTAAGTGGATGTGTATTTGGATATTAATAAATGGATAATGTGGGGGAGGGAATAGTAGGGCTTGAAAAACAGTACATTGGGATAATGGAAGGAAACATGAACAAAGATCTAACATGCGCTACGGCGAGAAACAACAGGATAAGTGTTTGCGTAGACAAATTCTTGAATAGGGTCTGGAAATGTGCATTTAATGGCCCAGAGCCCGCGACGTGCGGGATGGCGCAGATGAGGACTGTGAAATTGTTTGGAGAATTCATCGAGTGTAGGCTAGCCGATCGTGTTAAGGAGCAGAGAACCCTTCTGATTTGTGCATCAGTCACTACTGGTCTAATATTTTACCTTGCCTGAGATCACGCCGGTGGCGGAGTAATAGTCGCAGCGATGGCGCACGAGCGCGCCTCCCGTTCCAGAAGTTTCCTTAAGCGGATGCCCAATGAATAGTTCGTGATTGAATCAAGCAAATTGTTTAGGCTGAGTGGCATATATTTATTTATTCTAAAGCTAAACAACATTAAATTTAATTTTAATTTAATTTAGTGAGGACGAAGCCCTCATATATTTAGCTTTGTACAAGCGGAAAAAAGAAATATTTATTATTATTATTATTTTTTATTAACAAAATTATTACAGAAATAATTACAATGCTAATCTTAATTAAAGAGCACAAGCAGCAGGGACTAACGGCTCTAATATTAATTGAATATTTAGATAAAATAATAATATGTATTTATATATATTTCTTCTATATGAATATATGTAATTAATATAGGAATATTATACAGTTTTACAAATTCGTTAATTATTAATATATTTTCTGTTTTGGAGCTTTTAAAATTGATAAAGCAGAGTTATTTATAAAAATATCGTTCATAACCGAACTGGGCAGTGAACATTGACCTAAGCCCAAAATATGTTTTATGTCGATGACTGCGTTGCATGTTGTGCAAATCGGAGGATCTTCTTTGCGTAGTTGATGTTGATGAGTGACGGATGTATGGCCTAAGCGAAGTCTTACAAAATTTGTGTTTGCGGCTTTTGTTGTGGATGTGGGATATATTGGCTTGTCGCGTTCTGGATTAATAGTGGCGTAGTGGTGTACATATGATTTCCATATGTCTTGTTCCATTTTTGAGTGAATATTTTGAATTGCGTTGGAAAGGTCTGTGGGGGTGAAGTTAATACGCCGGGACACGGACACTGTTTCACTTACTCCCCGACGATATTTCGGCACAAGGAATAGTTCACCAAGGAGAAAGAGGATCAATCAAAACGCGGATAATGTTTAACCTCTTTTATTCATGAAAGATTGCGCACAACATTGATCTACAAGGTAGTTTGATTTTCTATTTAATAGTTACGTATTCCAGATGAATGTACATTAAATTGTTCTACTATTGAGTTTGACCTTTTATCCAACTATTAGATATTCCGGTTAAATGCACGATAAATGGTTATACACCGAGATTTAACTTTTTTTTTTCTTGTGAATGACTGCACAAAAAATTGTTCTATAAGGTAGATTGATTTAATATTTAATGGTATGTATTCCGGATGAATGTACATTAAAATGTTCTACACCGAGATTTAACTTTTACTCACGACTTTACTCGACCCCATTAAAAGATTGGTGTTGACTTAAATCTCGACTTGGGTTGTGATTCTCACACTTAGGCGCACTCCCGCGGTTAAAATTGACTAGAACGTGTGTACCCTTCGGATGATGATTATCGACTGCTGAAAAGGGCAAGAATCCATTCATGGCGCCGTGGCAGTGGAGTCATCGCCAAGTAAAACTCACTGCGACTTACTAAGAACTTGAAAGGGTTGCTATGTGTGCATAGAGGGTTTAGTTACAGAGAATTACTGCGGTACAGGCTGAATTGGATTCCTCTGTCGCTATGTATACGGAGAAATCGGTTTCGATGACATAACCAAGTATGGGCATGAATTGTCGGTTAGACAAAGGGACATGGGTCTCGGTCGTTGCGATGGTTATTTCGTGTAAATGCAACGCATCGTGCTGGTGGCTTCCCAGTAAGGAAAACTGGTATTATTCCAGATGGTTTAGGTAGGACGGGGCCCGAAATGGTTTTCGGCGAAACTAAATGTTGCTTGGTTGCAAGCGAGGGAAATGGATTAAGCAGGAAGTGAGCCGGAATGGCTTTCAGGGGAAATTAATGCTGCTTCGTTGCAAGCGCGAAATATAGTTTAAGTAAGAAATTAACCGAAGTGGGTTTTTTGGGAAAATGTATGCGGTTTGATGTAGATGGGGGAGATGATTTATAATCTGTTGTGGGTTGAGAAATGGATTCTGGACATATTGGGAAGTGTATTCTTTGCATGTTTGCGAATGTGTGCTATTGCAGGTTTGGGTTATGGTGACGCGCTGTTAGCGGTCGAAGTTAGGTAGGAATCGTGGGTTGGTTCTCCGTGTGATAAAGACAACCCCCACTGGTCTTTTATAGTGAACGTATCAACAAAATGGTGTGGCGTTTTGTGAGCCATGGCTGCAGCTTTGTCCGCATGTTCGTTTCCTTGTATTCCTATGTGACCGGGAGTCCACATTATTTTAAGTTTTTTAGGTGAACGAATGAGGATGTCTCTAATTTTGTTTATAACATGGACATTATATCTATCATTACGGACAGCATTATAACTGATATACTATCAGTTGAAATAATGCATTTACCGCAAGTTTTTGATGCAAATTTAGTTGCTCCCAGAACAGCATGTGCTTCTGCAGTGAAGATTGATGCTTGTTCACACGGTAGACCCGTGCTAATAATTGACCCATCTTCATGAACAACTGCAAATGAAACGCTTTCACATATTTTGGAGCCGTCGGTGAAAAGTAGCGTCCATCCTTTTGTTCTGAATTCGGTCGAGAAGAGAGCACGGAAGGATTTGTTTTCGGTATTGCTTTTTCGATTCGAATTTAGGTCAAGAATGAAAGACGACTCTTTGATTGTCTAAGGGCAGATATTTGGTAAAATGTGTTACAAATTTATTTAATAATTAATATTTGTTTTGTTTATGTGTTACAAAACTCACCCCGAATCTTCTTTATTTGACTTGATTGTTGGATGTGGCTGGTTTCGGCTTCTATTGCAGGCTACTTTTAAAACTATTCCTTGATTTCCTCTCTACCGGGATTGATCCTGGTCTGGTATGGAGGTGTTGAATGTAGTTTCCAACAAATTAAAATTGCGTCTTAATGTTTATTTACACCAAACATTTATTTAATAACTTTCAATAACCTGTTTTTCCACACCAAACATTTAGTTAATAACTTAATTAATTGGTACTCTTCCAATAAACTGTTCTTCCACACCAAACATTTATTTAATAACTTTCAATAAACTAAAATCGAAACTGCGTCAATATTTATTTAATAAACTGTTTTTCCCCACCAAACATTTATTTAATAACTTTCAATAAACTGAAATCAAAATTGCGTCAGTATTTATTCAATAAAATAATTGAGCGACCACCGCACGCCCACACAATCCTTTTTCAACTCTTTGGTTTTTTTTTCTTTCTATATTAATTCGCTACAGAGAACGACCCGTACACGTCAACTGTTCAAACCACGGTTAATTTCACAAGCCGAATATTTAAATTTGGTCGAAGCGCACAACCACTCGCTATCACGATTCAATGAACAAGGACCAAATCTCGTGTCCTTCGTTTTCCATATTCTTTTTTGTTCCGCTTCCACCATTGTTATTTCTAGGATGCGGAATTGGCAAATAGGGGGAGACTATGGCTAATAGAAAGAAAATGGCTATGTACAATAGGATTGAGGTTTTAAAATAGGGGTTTTACTTTATTTAAATTATTCAACTATTGTGTTTGGGGATATTCTTTTGTAATGGGAAATTGGTGATTTGGAGGGAAGGGAAAGCTATCCACATGAAGACACGAGATGATAATTATTCATGGGTGGGGGGGGGGGGGGGGGGGGGAGATAATTAATTGAACTTAATTATACAACAAATGCCTCAATGGAAGATTAATTTCAATTGCAATTGCAACCATGTTAGAGATTGCGGGTGGTATTCTCTTTGGCGTAGGTCGGCGTATTGCGGACTTGAAGTATTTTTCAGTAATGGATCTAGATGAAAATGACGATTTAGTATAACATTCTCCTCTTGTTGTTACAATTTGCTCTTCGATTGTTGGGAGACCTACTTCTGCCAGTATGTTTTTGATTGGAGTGGTGGGAAAGGCGTTAATACTCCTTCTGGCTGCATGATGGTAGGCGGGTTTGATGATTTTTAACGTTGACTTAGGACAACTGCCGTATATAGATAAACCGTAATCAATTTTACCAAGTAAAAGTGCCTGGACTACGTTACATAATGTGTTTATATGTGCACTACTTTTCTTACATGCTAACTAATAACATTGGCTCTGTCAGCTAGGCTCTTTTTTAATTCTGTGATGTGATAATTCCATTTATATTTTCTATTAAATGAAAGTCCTAGGATACTTAATTTATCAACCGAGTTAATGGTAATATTTCCTATATTTAGTGTTAGTCATTGCGTTTGTTCAGGATGTTAAGTATATTTTTCTTTAACAATTATTTTATATATTTATTTGTCACCGAACTCACCCCCGTGGTCTCTACTTTTTATTTAAAATAAAGGCGCCTAGTTTATGTTTATTTTATATTTCACAAGAGTTTGACTATGGTCAATTTATTTTATATTACACAAGAGTTTGACTATTTTCTTTTTCTTTTTTATTTTACGGCGACCGAACCGCCTTGCACCACAGCTAATTTTTTTCTTTCTCGATTGACGATTCCCGGAACAAGAGCTTAACACTCGTTTAAATATTTGCCGAACTGACCGCACTCAATATTAGTTTTAGACTTAACATCGATGGAACAATAATCATCACTTCTTTCCCACAACACCAGATATTAATTAGCAAAACTCAAGTTCGTTCTTAGTTCTTCAACCAATTTATGTATTTTTAGTATTATATCGACTTTTCTCACTGACAATGGTTCATTATTTATTCTTTATTTTTACATCTATTAGTTCTAGTATTCTTAATCTATAATCCACTGTTTAGTTTATATTTAACACAAACGTTCCAATATTTCGTTTCTAACATTTTTCTTTTACATTTCTTATTTTCAGCTTATTGCAGTTCTAACTACAATTTAGTTAATTTCCCATGTCTTTCAACACTTCATTACATTATATTCCTTCTTTATGTTTCTTAGTTTTCATATATGTTTAGTTTACAGTTCACTATGTATCTTATTTCCACTATTTAACTTAATATCTCTAGTGTTCATCAGGTTATCTCATGCAACCTTTCTTTACATTTCTTCATTCTTGCATATCGATCCTTTGAACTACGATTTAATCTATTTACACTTTTGGCGTATTACTTTGGCGTAATGGTTGTTGTTACCTTGGTGGGTTGTTTTACCTTTTCCGCCAAACACTGTCCGAAGTGAAACAAATCAAATGAAACCAGAGTCAACACTGTCGCCAATTAAACACAGAGATATTAGTTTTCGAATCACAATTTTTCTTTATTCACACAATCGTTTGTAGGTTCATAAGGTTACAATTTATGATGTTTATAATTTAGCACTATCGATAGTCGGTGACAATATAACGTTTACTTGCTAGTTGCTCGTGGCAAGACAAATCACATTTTCTAGTTGCGACCGCTCGATTACACGTTGACGTTACTTTCCTTTTATGAATCTAATTCGCGGACCGACTTCCTCGTTTGGTTCTCGATGCTTCGCTAGCACCTCCTCGGTGGGGTGCTCGCTGTTCGTTATCCGATATCGACTCTTGCCGCTTTGACGATTCAACTTAGATTGTTTCTATCTCAATCAAAAATAACCTGATATAGATCGTATCTATATCTGCACAGAGAAATTCCCTATTCGCTCTGCTAACAGAATTTCCGAATCTCTGTTAGCAGCATGTTATTATGTCCCAGGGGTAATTTTGGATTCCTGAAAAGGAGAAAGTCAATCGACGCATAGATTCTTATCACCATCCGTGGTGGTGATCGAACTCATCTCCCAGGCCTTGTGTTTGCACGGCACATCTGGCGCGCTGACCGGAGATATTCAATGGTTGTTTGAACGTACAGTCAGTGGGTCTTGTTTGACTTTTGTCAATACACCCGAAATCCATTAGATCTTTCTAAGGGTGTGAAATTCAAAAGGGACCGTAGGATCGGAATAGTTCCGTTTGTAGGGTTTTAACCTCATAAATTTTCTGAATTATCTCGTTGAAATAATTACGGTTGCCTACAATTGGTAGCGGATAGGCGATATGCTTTATTGCATGAGGTGGCCGTTTCTTTTGTTTGCCGATGGATTTGATGGTCTTTGTGGCAGACCACCCGCACGAATTATGTTTTCTTAAACTCCACTTGAGTGAAATGAAGGAAAACACTTCTAAATAAAATTTGTATTTTATTCAATTTTGAGTTTACGAAACGGCACTCTGAAGAGCAGACGTTTCTTAAATAAGAAGGTACCACTAATTAAAACCAAAAGACATGAAACTAACTTATTTTCTAACAGTGTATGAATTTATAAATGTACAATGTATGAATTTATGAATATAAATGTACAATGTATGAATTTATGAATATAAATCTAATATTTAAAATAAGTGTTGCTCACTTTTACTTCCTCCTTTGTAGTGGTGTTCTTGGTGTTGTACGGCTTGCAATTAGAGATGAGGTGTGGTTCTTCTTACCCTTGTTGTTCACGAATTCTTTTTTGTTGTTGTTGTTGTTTGGGTGTTCGTCACCTTTTAATTGTCTCTTTTTTTTTTATTTACACCAAAACTTTATTTACTAATTTTCTATAAACTGTTACTATTTCCAAAATTCCGTCACTTTTACTTAATAATTTAGTTAAATGTTACTGTTTATTTAATAATTTTCAATAATTGTTTTGTCTTTTGATTAAACACCAAAACTGTATTTAATAATTTTCTATAACTGTTTCTCTTTTGATTAAATACCACGCGAATTATGTTTTCTTATTTATTTTATCTTTATAAGAATAAGACACCTTTAATTTTAACTTTAAGTCTTCTACTTTGAATATTGTTCATTTAATTCCTCACGGTACACTTTTTTTTTATTTTAATGGTTAACCGGAAAAGTTGTTAATTTCGTTCGATTTGAAGCACTTTTAAATTTCAGCTAGTTTTTTTTTTATTTCACTGCTTCACTGTTTAACTGTTTGTTATTCCTTTCGTTTAGTATGTTCATTAATTTTTGTTTCTATTATCTTTTAACATTAGTTGATTTGATTACATTTTTTTTTATTTATTTAACAAAATAATTCACTGTACTTATCGCGTAAGTTATATGTTCGATTTATCATCTTCGGATGATAAGTTAACCGACTGCGCCAATTATGTTTTCTTAAACTCCACTTGAGTGAAATGAAGGAAAACACTTCTAAATAAAATTTATATTTTATTCAATTTTGAGTTTACAAAACGGCACTCTGAAGAGCAGACGTTTCTTAAATAAGAAGGTTTAAGAAAACATAATTCGCGTGCATCCGTTGGTCGGCTAATTTGCTGGTGCTAGCGATTCTTTGCATTGATACTCGGAATTGCCGATTATGCAGGGCTGGAATGTGATGTATTTCAATCTTTGGGAATTGTTCTTGCGAACCGGATGAATGTATGGTTTTACCTTTGTTTCAGGTATGCTACAATCGACTTGTTGAGCTTGATATTGAAAGCTTTGGAACGTTCAGTTCCTTGCTTTTTCGTGTCGGGTTCAACGTTGGCCAAATGTTTCAGGGACCTAGCGGACTTAGTGGCACGCGTCTGTGGGCGCGTGTAACGTCTTCAGGGTAGGTATGTTCCTTGAAGGGTAGGAACCTTACCTGGGTGGAATTGTGCGTTCGTAGAACGCTACACACTCTTTAATTTATTTTCACTAATGTTCAATATAACAATTCGTTTGATCTTCCTTTATATTTCTTCACCTCGTATCGATCGTTTTAACTACGATTTAATCTATTTACACTCTTTAATTTATTTTCACTAATGTTCAATATAACAACTCGTTTGATCTTCCTTTATATTTCTTCACCTCGTATCCACTTGCAATCGAATATCACTAAACTCTTCAAAAACAGATTTTATTTTTTCTCTTGGACCTTCTTGCCTCACTAATCATTCACTTCTTTTAACCACCGTCGACTTTCAAGACTAACCACTGACTTTCAAGACAAACCACCGACTACTTGACCAACCACTTACTCATTACCTCCGGGGTCAACACTTTTCGATTCCCTCCGGGGTTAACACCTTTCGATTACAACCATGCAATTTAATTTCAATTGACCCAATTTCCGATTCTTAACATCAACTCGCGATCGCTTCGTATCGCTGAGCCAGTCAGTATTCCTCCATTGACTTGAACCCCGGTTAAACCTTTGCGATCGCGAATTGCCCAATTAATTCTATTTTTGCAGTTTGTGCTGGAAAATGCAGTTAATCGCTTTTGCAATTTACTTGTTCCAGCCTATGCAAACAATTATGGTTGGTTAATTGGTTTGGATAATGAAATTAATCGTTTTTATTTGATTTGCCCATTACTTTGAAATATTGACTTAATTGCACTATTGTTCTGTGGGATCATCCGAGTTTAGAATTTGGTGGCGCTTTTTTGTTTAAGTTGTGGGGGTAGTTGTGGTACCAACGTATGGTAGAGGATTCACTTGATCCCCAACGATGATCCGTAGCAAATTATTCGCAGTAAATCCAAAGTTAATAAGAGTTAAAATGCCCAGGCGTTTCTTGATGTTGTTTTTGTTTTATTTTTATTACTTTTGGTACAACAGGTTAAATACTTTACACAATAAGAAGTATTATAATTCATTAAACTATCTTCTAGGACACATGTGGTTATGAAAATGGATTTCAACAAATTTAGTATTAGCACTTGACTTTAAGTGCGCGAGTTATGGTCTAACTACGTGGGAGCGACAAAAAAACAAAACGGTATTTAGTTTAAACTTTATATTTTATATCTTGGTGTTTATGTGGAGTGTTATGTTTTTGAATCTTTCGATCATTTGGGAATTCAGAAAATGTTCAGTCCCTAGTGAACGTGTTAGGTCGGTAATGTTTGCAGAACCTAATCCGTTGATTATGCCACGCTTATTCCTTTTCTTGAATGGGTACAGGGTTTGGAGCTTGATTTGAAGTTCTTCTAGTTTTAGTTTGGTTATATGAAGTGAGTTAGTGTCAGTTTTTTGTCTTTCGAAAGTGTAAAGTGAGTTAGTAATGTTTTGTATGTTGTTGTTATAGTCCTCGAGGTTAATAATGTGTATTAGGTTTTGGAAGCCAGTGATGTGTCTTGATGGACCTAGGCGTGGAGGCAGTAGGCTGTGCTCTTTTGGGATGTTAAAGACTTCTAGTCTTTGGGTGTTAGTGGGTGATAGGATGCACCCGATGATAGTGATGATCAGCATGGTCCTTTGTCCTTTTCTTGGTTCTACAGTGATGATGGATTGGAATCCCCCGATGGTGCCTTTCACTATTGTCTTTCACAGTTAGTTTAGTTATCTAGATTAACTTAAATTAAACTAGCGGCCACACTTGTCTTTCATAGTTAGTTTAATTATCTAGATTTGATTTAAATTACACTCGCGGCTTTATTTATAAAGGAACCACCGGTCACTGTTCCGTACGACTGCGCCAGTTATGGTCTAACTACGTGGGAGCGACAAAAAAACAAAACGGTATTTAGTTTAAACTTTATATTTTATATCTTCTATTAAATTGCTACAAGCAAGTTATCTTTACAACTGTTGAGTGAAGACTGAAGCTATCTGTGCAACTCTACGGATCAAAAAGAATATGACACTGAAGGTGTCTTACAATGTGTTTTTGCCTTGTGGGAAAATGTCCCGTTGCTATTTTCGGTGGATTGTGTGGGATGGCCAGGTTACCCATTGCCAGGGTGTTTGGTTGCCATGAACATCCGGAGATGTCTCTGCTCCAGACGTTGATGTTGCAGTAACCTGAAGAGGTGTTGAGTTACTATGGAAAACTGTTGATGGATGTACTTCATGTTAAGATGGGCTGAGTGTCAGGTTGGTGTCGTAACGCGCTCACGTTATTCAAAAACTCGACTCTCCAACACCGTTTTGGTGGATATTAAGCGACTCAAATAATTAATTACGAATTGATTTGTGCCTCAACGTGGTGACCTGCAGCATCAGTGGTTGAGATGTGACTGACTAACTCGAATCAGGGGTGAAATTCGTATTTCATTTCACACACAGCACAACCAAAAGAGACCACGCCTCCGCTCTCTCAACCTCACGCTCGTCGAAGTGTGGGTAACTTCTGTTAATGGGTAATTGGCGGACATGGAGAATGAGAGAACAGAAACACGATGTGCTGTGATCTCGAGGTAGCTTTGGTTGTGTGTGTTGGTATCAAATGCAGCTACTGACATGACCTACTGAACCAGTGTTACGGCTGTGGTGTAGTCAGAACGCATTGAATCATGTAAAGACAGAACTGCGAAGGAGAGGAGAACCTAGCTGGTGATATTCCCTTGCAAAAAGAGATCGTTGACCCCAAGCGAATGGCTGATCTGGGAAAAGTCAACACGACGCCGAATCGGCTAGGGAAATAATACCATGGGAAAAACTATGGAATGTTGGTAAATACCCAAGCCAATGGATGATGCTGCAACCGCGTCGCTTGGTTTGACTTGGTTGTTGCTAACCAATACGAATGGAATTTCCGGTAGAAATCCCATGGTTAGAGCAATAGTGTTGCCGTATGGCGAAGATAGTAGCTAAACTCAATTATGCATTATCTGCATAGGATAATGAGTTTAGCTATACGTCCTTGGGGAAAACATGTATTTCAGGTGAAAAGCATATAAGGGAAATGGGTATGTATGACGCGCTGAAAGCGGTCGAAATAAGGTGGAAATTGTGGGTTGGTTCTCATGTAGAATAGAGCAACCCCACAGAGTGTGTCAATGATCTCCTGTATGTTATCTTTAGGTATGACATCATCGACACACTTAACACACGCGTCGACTACACAATTAATTATAATTAACTGATATTAATTATATAACAAGGACATAAAGATCGTCAGCATAAATGCAATGATCTAGAAGTTTGTGCCTGGCTAAAATGTTTGAAATTTTTTCAAAAGCTATTAAAAATAGAAGCACTGACAGAGGAGATCCTTGTGGAATTCCATTGTATAGTGGATATGTTGAAGATAAAGCGTTTGTTGTGTAATTGTTTATATGTAGAAGTGCATCAATACAACCCTTTTCTGGTTTGAAACCTACTTGGTTAGGGCTAATTCGATTTTTTCTTTGTGTAAACCATTGGAGACGCTTTGCGATTATTTTTTCCATTATTTTGGAAATACAAGGAAGAAGAGAAATTTGGCGGTAGCCACTAATTGAACCTATATCTTTTTTAGGTTTTGGAATTGGAATGACGCAAGCAATTTTCCAACTGAGAGGTATAACTCCAGTTGAAAAAACATTGTTATATAACTTCAAGAGCCTATGCTTTATTTCACGAGGTATATTTTTAAGCATCGGGTAAGAAACTTTATCTCTACTTGGGGTTTTGCCTTTGAGTTTCGTCAGGCAGCTTTCGAGTTCTTGAAGTTCTATGGGGTCTTCTATATGTAGAGCTGAAGTATCAGTTGTAGTTGTTTGTATGCTGTTGTTAAGACAGTCGTTTTTTTCTATACAGTAATTTAAAGGGAAATTACTGTCACTTGAGTCTTCAGACCAAATCTTCGCAAAGTAATTACAAATGTCAGGTGGGTTAGAGATAGGACCTTGGGGCGAAACAATACAATTGATTATTTTAGGGGAGGAGTTCCCTGTTAGACAACGGATGCTGTTCCATATTTTTGCGGTGGTTGAATTTCTATTTATAGATAAGGTAATTGCATCGAGACTTTCAGCTTTACTTATTTTAACTTGACGCCGAAAAACGGCATTTGATTTTTTATAATTTATTAAGTTTATTTCGTTCTGGTTTTTTAAAAACTTTTTCCCCGCAGTTACCTTAATCGATCTAAGGTTTGCTAAATCAGGGGTCCACCACGGTACTACTCGTTTTTTCATCTTAGGATTAGATTGTGGTATTAATATGTTAGCAGAATAACGAATTGCTTTGATCAATAATGCTGCTTCTTTATTTGTGTCTGATTGAATCGGTTTGTTTGACATATATTGTTTGATATTAAAGCCGAACTTAGCCCAGTTCGCCAAATCAGTTTTGAATATGGATGACTTCATAGGTTGTACATTAAATGATCCTAAATTAATAATTGTAATTAAGGGAAAGTGGTCACTGTTGTGAAGGTCGTCTAAGGTGTGAGAAGTGGTTTTTGGTAGCAAAGAGTCAGAACAGCAGCTGGTATCAATATGAGACAAAGTATTGTGAGTTGATAAATGCGTGGGCGAGCCATCATTTAAAACTGAGAGATTGGAGCTTAGAATGAAGTCCTCTATAATAGAACCACTTGCGTTGGTTTTGGGGGATCCCCATAGCACATTCCAACCATTTACATCACCGATTAGTAAGATAGGGGTGTTTATATGACTCAAAATATCAAGTAGATCATTTTTGTTCAAGTTTTGATCAGGTAGAATGTATATAAAAACGATTGTGATTTTAATAGCGGCTTGTATTTCTATAGCGAGGACCAGTAAATTAGAGTTGATTTGTAATTGTCTATGGGGAATATTGTTTTTTATTAAAACAGCAACATCTTGTTTATTTGTTACGTTTGTTTGATAATTGAAAAAGTATCCAGTATAAGATTTTGGCACAATGTGAGTAGATTGAACGGAGCAGTGAGTTTCTTGTACAGAAATAAAGCAAGGTGAATGGTCCTTTATAAGGATGTTTAGGTCGTCATAGTTATTTAGGTATCCTTTCAAGTTCCCCTGCAGAACTTTCAGTAAATTTTTTTTTTTTAACAGGAGTGTCGACTGTGTTTTTCTGTTGTGATAGAAAAGTAGTTGATAGTTGTATGTTGGTGTAAGTACTTCGGCCCCGCTGCCCGGAAGTCGAGGTGATTGGACCATCGTGGTCCAAGCATCTCGACGAACGATCAGCGGGGGGCTCATTCGCGGTTAGTTGATTATAAGTCAGGTACTTTTTCATAGTGTTCATTTGAAGGTAAAAAATAGGTATTTTGTTGTAAGAGAGAGTGAGTAATAGAAGATATTGGTGAAGAGATGGTCACGTCATTTGTTAGATCTGTGGGTAACGAGGTCGTTGTGCCGGCGTACGACACGGGGTTCTACCTCGTCTCCATCAGTTCTAAAAGGTCCTCCTTAAATAACTGTTCGCAAGGAAAACGACACAAAACAAAACTTCACAACACAGGAAATAAGTTAAATGCAACACCACTGATACATATAGAAATTGATCTTTATTTTTACTTATAATAGTTTTTCCACAGAAATAGTTTTGATTAATACACTTTTAAGCCGAGACACGAAAGTCGATATTTTTATTCAGCACTTGGCGCCTGAGAAACGACGCCAAATTTACACTTTATTTTTTATTTTCTTCTTTACCTATTAGGTGTTACAGAATTTCCGAGGTAATATTTGTTATTTTTTGTTAACGATATCGTAAACTGAGATTTATACATCCCCTGCGCACCGGGGGGCGGGAGCGGCACGACCTGCGTGGTCGGCGGATGTAATTGGACTCCCCGAGGATAGAACTCTGACTTGAATTCCATCCTCGGTTAAGGTTAAGGAACGGAAGAGAGAGAAAATTTTTCTCTTAAGGGTGTGGCCTCCAAGGAAATGCGATCGAATCGAATCGATGCATTTCATCGCGGATAAACAAAACCTACAGCGAGGGAAAAAGAACAAAGGAGAAGCTACCTAATGCATCGGTCTGTGATTATGGTCAGCTAAATAAATAAGCTGGAACTCATTAAATGAGAAATGCATTTGGGATACCACGAACGATGTGGATTGTTTATGGTATCACCAGAAAGCCTTTGAAGGACAGCGTTGTTTTGTTTGCACATGGTGCGAGTTAGGGAATTAGTCTCAACGTCTATTGCGCTAATTACATGCAGCTGCGTTGGACCGTTTATCGTTGGGTAAAATGTGTTACGAGTGTTTAACAATTTTTATAATATATCTGGTTATTATAATTTAATATAATTTTAAGTAAGAAGAGGGGAGACTTACTTGAATTTGGACCGCTTGTGGTCTATGATTGTTGTTACTGGATGCGACCGGTTGCAGGGGGCGTTGATTGTTTGCTCCCCTCTTCAGTTTCTTGTCCGTTGTTGATAATTGTAGTTCCGGATATGAGTTTGTATAATTTCGCCACTTGTCACTGGTTTATCGTCAGACTCGTTTTTCCGTATGGTATTCCTTTTGTTCCTTATTAGTGTCGTCGAATTACTATCCCTTTTTTGCTGATACACTGCGGCTTGGAGACGTTCCTGGAGAATTATTTACGGTAGGCGATATATACGGCGAGTTACTAAGTTTAGTGGACTTGTTTGAGCGATTGTTTGGGGTGGAGAATTGTTTTTCTGATCCAATGTTCTTCGTAATTTTACTTTGAATTGCTAATGAACTGCTCGGTTCAATCGTTTTACGTCGAATGAAAATTAATTTTTGTTTGCCGTTGACGTTATTTTTATTATTTGACGCCAACGTCGGGTTTTATTGATTTCTCTGCCAAGTAGAATTTACATAAAGTAGTTTATGCAAATTAGCTACTTGGCGAGTTGTTCTCCTTTTACAGGTGAAGAGGGGAAACGAAGGGGGATTAGTGGATTCTAAGGGGGGACCTGGACTCAAGGTCGGTTCGTAACAAAGGGTCGCCATCCGATGTGTATGTAGGTAGTTTTTATTGTACACATGTTGAGGCTGGGATTAGCCAACTCAAGGGTAAGATTCCCTGATTATGCGGTTGTATGATATGTGCACCGATGAATTCTCTTTCAGGGAATTTATGATAAGTTTGGAGAGAATTCTTATAGGGGATTTTAAATGCGAAGTTATGCATGCAGGTAAGAATTCTCTTGTAGGGGCTTTTAGCTAAATAAACTTGATCAATTTGATGCGTGAAGCATTTGCAGGTGATTAATGCGACTGCATTAGCAGAAACTTAAGGAAGTTGGGTAGCAGTTATGGGGGTTTTTCGGGTAGGTAGTAGTGGGGTTTGGCGGAACCGCCACAGATCTATTTCAGGGTCTGAGACGTGCATATTTTCAGGTTCGTTGTTTTTTTTTTGCGTGTGAGTTATTGAAGAGGATGATTGAACGATTTGTTTGTTTTGTAGATCTTTGTGGGAAGTTGAATGAGTTAAATGCGTATCATATGTTTTGTATTGCAGAATAGTTATCTTGTGCTATTAAATTTGATATGTTGGATAAGAGAGAGGAAGCTGGTTTGTTAGAGTGTGAAATATTATTTTTGGGGTTTTGGGTACTGTTTGAAAGGTTATTTTTTTACTGTTGTTGATAGATTTAAGTTTATTTCTCTCTTTTCACGGGAAGCGGCATAATCGGAGGAAAGATTGTTACCTGTCTTTTCTAGTGTAAGATACGGCGTTGAAGCTGGAGTGATGTGTGAAAAGGTTGTGTAATGTTTTTCCTCAGCACCACCCACTTTGCACACCACACACACACAGTTTGGAAATAAAACACTGTTTTGTTAATTTTGTTCCCTTGGGGTCACACACTTTTCATGTTACAAATATTTAATAATCCTTATGCTTGCTGGTAGCAAATACTGATTGAACTATTTTATATTAACATGTAGTAGACATAATCCTTGATGGCAGTCAATAATAATTGAACACTATACTATTTTATATTAACATGTCCTTGATGGCAGCAAATAATAATTTAACACTGTACTATTTTATATTACCATGTAGTAGACTTTATACTCTCTTGGTTTATTGTGATCACAGCCCAATACTTATTGGTTATTTTACACAACTCATTCCGTTTTGAAATTTAAAAACAAAATGCTTATAGTTTAGTTTTAAATTAATTCAAAAACCTATTAAATTTATCTATACTCTGTATAAAGTCGAAAACCTGTAGGGCGGAAGAAGTATTGTGCCAGACACGGACACACAGTTCACTTCTTCCCCATCACATCCACTAAAAGTTCCACAAATGTTCCCCCAAGCACTAGAGGAAACTGTTCACCCGGAAGATACGAAAATGGACCACTAGGATATGCAGCACAGAAAAGAAACACACTGCTGGCACCGAAGCGAAAGTTAAAGAAACGCCCGCTTCACTGTTCGAATGTTCTTTATTTTATTTGTATTGAAAGTTATTTTGGACACAAGAAAAATTTCTTTAATTAAATATATTTATTATCTGCTTAGTCTGACACAACACTACGATAACGTCTCCGGGTATTTACGCATGTAATTGTTTACGCGTCTCCGCTGCCGGCGGAGAGCGGGAGTGAAGCGTGACCATTCTGGTCCGCGGATGTAAAAGGACTCGGCGGTCATCATCTCATGCGGAGATGATTTCGCTAAAATGGGAAATTTAAGGAAAAAGGAAGAGAGAGAAAAACTTTTCTGTTAAGGGTGTGAATATATTCTTGCCAAGGATATGTTTTATCTACCACGAGTGTAACGTAGAGTCTCTCTTGTGGGAACAAGAAAACCGGATCTCGTAGTTGAGATCGTGGTTGTGTGTGTGGACGTTCAGATCCGATGTTGTTGCACGTGTTCGAAAGCAGTGAAACAACGAGAACAAAGGAAAAGGCGACCAAATGGTTCGCTCCGTAATGAGGGTCATGCTTATGCAACGTCGCTATGACGGACGTTGGTAAAAAGGTGTTAATGGGATACGATACTTTATACAATGGAAATTGTATATCGTATCTTGGGTTAATTGCCGAAACGTATCCCTTGCTTGCATTTTTAGGTATGCCAAGCAATTCGTGGTGGCGACGAAAGAAATGCATGATTGTTTGTCTATTGAATCGCTACTGTTGCAGCTGTAAAAACAAGCTGACCGACATAGTATTTTAACTCAGACAAAGGGTGCCGAATGTTTGGTATTTATGGTGCATATGCACATTAAGGAAGAATTTTAGGAATTTCAGATAATGCTTGAAAGCATTACATGTCCTTGGAAAATGAAATGTTTTCTGGGGCAAATGCAAATGCATTGGCGGGAAACAATGGGAGTTATGGAATTCCTAAAAAGGTCATGAAGAATTCTTACAGAAAATTGTATGCGAAGAGATGCATGTTTTCTTAACAGGGAATTTAAGATCATGGGTTTGATCTCTTAAATGCCTGCAGCGTTTTTGTGCGCCGAATGCGATTGCAGTGGCGAAATTATATGGGAACATGGGTGTTATGGGGGTTTTTAAGAAAAACGTACCGTGGGGTTTGGCGGAACCGCCACAAACCCACCTTCACATTTGCATGGCCAATGCCAACTCTATTATCTGACCGTCTCCGTGTTGTGGCGTCTCTTGATCCGAGTGGTAAGTAAATATATATATGTAGATTTGTTGGGATATTATATGAATGTTAGTGCTGTTATAGGCTGTTATCCTTTGTCTTGCCAAGTTGCTGCATGCAGTCTATGGCTTCCCGCCTTGGAGCGCCAGTTATTGTCCATAGTAGCAGAGCGCAAACTTCTTCTCGGGCAGTGATGTGTACCGCAGCAGCGGGAAGTCTTACGGGGACAAACTGTACAGCCCGTAACCGGTTACCCACCTCCTCTGGTTGTAAGAATCTATTTAACGACTGTTGTAGCACGATGCGTTTACCGTGCAGATTCGATCAGCGAAACAAATTAAGACAATGTTTATTTTATATAATTTCCTTTTATTGGATAGCTTGCTTTAAACGAATATAAAGATATCTTGAAATACAAGAATCGTTTTCAAAGTTAATTACGAACGAACTGCTTTCACAAATAACATTTATTGAGTATAACCGAATCGAAACAAAAAACTAATCGATAACGAACGACAGACGATTTTACAACGAACTCGACTGTATCCTTGCGAGCGAACGACGAAGTGAAAGAGTTGAAAAGATCTTCACCGACAAGAATCCTTAATGGCCGCCACCTTGATCCTTTGATGAGCGGAAGTGGGCGGGGCTATGCCTTCCAGAACGATAACTGGACGAAACTGGACGAATGTTGTGGCGTACTATTGACAGTTAAGGTGTCAATACAATGTTGATGATATTGTCTGGTCGAATTTTGTCGGCAGTCAATTGTTGCAGCCCAGCGCCGTGCTTCCTCTTTCGAGGGAAGAGCGGGGACCTTTTAATTTTACCTTTACTTCTTTTGCGGTTCTTGTACGCGCAACAGTATGTATCAACTCAAAATTCTTAACTCACAATTCATACTAAACTCAATACTTCTACTTCAATTGCTAAACTCAAACTGTTTCTGTTCTCTATTCCAACTCAACTGATTTTACTATTAAAATTTCTCTCTACTTATGGAACATTGTGTTCTAATTTACTGTAAATTATAATATGAACAAAACAAATTTTCTCAAAGTATTCCTTTAGTTTCTGTGACTTTTAAATTGAATAAAATTTGAACGAAAATCAAAGTGCTCTGTTTTGAAATAAAAAGGGGCAAGTTATTAAAAAGGGGCATTTTATGAAATGTACTGTAACTGTAACTGGCTTGATAGAATATTGTGTAGGTTTATTTATGGTATGTATTAAATGAGATGTTAGATATGTAAGGAGATTCAGTGTTAAAGCTAATAGGGGTAGTATTCTGGAATACTACATCCCACCCTTCTTCGAGAAAGAAAATTATCCTTGAAGAGAATAATATTCTGGTAACTATAGGTTAGATTAAGATTAATTAAAGGTTTGGCTTTTCGTTCAATTACAATGGTTTTCAGAATTAATCAAAGGTTACAATATTTAAATTTCAAAAAGTTCTTAACACTATTGTCTATTTACATTATATATTAACTAAATTTAAATCAAAGGTTACAATATTTAAATTTCAAAAAGTTCTTAACACTATGTCTATTTACATTATATATTAACTAAATTTAAATATTTCTCCTTGGAACGTTTTCTTTTCTTATCCAAAAATTATTATTACTTATTATATTAATTATATAATATTAATATTATGTTTCAAAATTCTCTTTTCCGTTCGAACTTATATTTCAATTTCGAATATATATATATTAACTCAAAAGTTTCTAATATATATATTAACTCAAAAATTTCCAATATATATATTAACTTTAAAATTTTCTTTCTTTCGTCCCCCTCTTTAACTTTTTTTTTTTTCATTTCCGTAATTTCCTACAATTGTTAGATTATTTCATATATATTGAATAATAAAACAAAGGCCATTTGTTATGTGTGTATCTTTTCCTTAAATTTATGGAAAATTTTCCAAAACCTTTTTGGGTCTATTACTATGATGATTGAATAAAGATGATTATTACCAAAAATCTTCTTGAAAAATGATCTTAAATAATTTAAATGACGGTGTAACTTTTTATTTTTTTGTATTTTGTATTCGAATAAAATTTTTATTGTTGTAAAAAAAAATTTGTAATGTATTTATATAGTTATTCTTTACAATACCTATTTTAGTTAAATTATTATTTTCATTTTTTATTATTTCGTGTTTGAGTAAGTGTTTGTGTTCAGTATCGTTGTTTGAAATATTTAGTGTTTTCGGCTTAATGTCGTCATTTTCCATAGCTTTAACTGCTGTCGGAACATATACCTTTTCAGTCTTACTCACTGCTGATGGATCATTTAGTTTCTCAGTCTCATTTACTGATTCGTGTAGTTCTTCAGACTTATTAGCTGTTAGAACATCTTGGTTCCCAGTCCTATTTGCTGTTTGAACTATTTCTTCAGTTTTATCTGCTGTAGAAACATTCAATCCTTCAGTCTTTGCTGCTGAAAAGATTTGTTCATCAGTGTTAGCTGCTGAACTGACTTGGGTTTCGATTTTAATTGCAACTTTTGGATCTTCAGTCTTTAACACTGCTGAATTTTCAGTCTTTGTTGCTGAAGTGTCGGGGTTGTCAATTGGGATAGTCGAACTATTAGGGATTTCTGTTTGTATAATTTCTGAAAATTCCGAATTTTCAGTCTTAAATATTGCTGAGTTTTCAGTCTTTGTTGCTGAATTATTTTCCAGAATTGTGGTCTGAATCGGAGTCAATATATGAGGGTTTGGTTTATCTTCGTTTATATGTATAGCTTTATGGGAATATGCGGGCTCACGGTAAATTTGGCTAGGAGCTTCATTAAAATGGTCGGTATCTATTTCCAAAGATCTAATGCTGTAAATAGAAAAATTTTGTCTGTCTTCCATAAATTTTGGTTGGCGTCAGGCCTCGTTTTCCGACTCTTGCACCCGAGAAAAGTGAACATTTTGTCTATCGTTTTGTCTATTTGTGGTCCTAGAATTTTCACCAAAACGATTTTCAGAGTTTGTAGGATTATTTCGGAATGGGTTACGCGTTGTTGTACCTTGTTGGTAATTTGTTAAAGACGATCCATTCCTAGATATCTTGTATCTACACTCGTTCTCTGTGTGATTATTCCTTCCACAGAAATTGCATAAAATGTTATATTCTCTTTTTATGGGTTGTCTAAAAGTGGACTGCATGTTTCGATAACACGTGTCCTGTGTGTGCCCTGGCTTACCACAGGTTTGGCAGACTATACGATTAAATCTAAGATTTTCATTATATTGATATGACCTGGGAGAGTTGTCCATTCGAGCAGCAGGCGCTACTACATGGGCAATAGCGGAGCATTCGCAACTCTATCGCCATATTCCCGGACGGTTCTCTGTAGTGTTGTTTCAGAGAAATTAACTCATTGTGTGCCGTCGACCGAGATTGCTGCTCTTTATATTCTGATTCTAGTTTTTCTTTTAAATCTTCCCACTTAGCGATTTTGCTATACCTAATAAGATCGTATGCAGCACCCTCTAGTCTATTTTTGACTAGCTCTAAAAATGTTTCGTATATATCCGGGTCTGCCTTTTTTATTGATCTAAATAAAACATCTCCCCCGGAAATAAATTTATCTAAGTCGCAGGGTTTCCCGTCAAAGGTAGGGACGATTCTGAAAACATCAGAAATACCAACAGAAAGAGCCATTTCAGGGGGTTTAATGTATATCTGTTGTGAGTGGATTTGTTCTTCCCCCTGCCTAGCCGCCTGTCTCGTATAGTAAGGACTCGTAATAGTGAAAATATGAAATAATGTATGGCGAAAATTTGTTATCAATTCTTAAAATATGGTTATGAAAAAAAATGGCCTTTATGTTATCATTCAATATATATATGGAAAAGATATGGCTTGGACCCAAAACTGAAAAGAAAGAAAATTTTCGACGAGAAAAAAAGGAAACGGAAATGTCGAAAAAAAAATGAAAAGAGAATTTTCAAAATTTTCTATCGAGAAAACACTTTTTTTTTTGGAAAAGGAAAAATTCCAAGAAAAATATTCCTACAAAAAAAAAAAGGAAGAGAGAAAAATCAAAATATTGAAAAAATTTCTTACTACTACTCTAGATGTTGATAGAAGTCTTGTTGAGTTTCTTATTGTTGTCCTTTTTTTTCTTCTTTGTTGTGTCGTAGAGTTCTCCAAAAAAATTTTTTTTTCTTTCACTTTTTTTTTGTTGTGTCGTTGAGTTCTTCTTTGTGTTCCTTTCTTTATTTTATTTTATTTTGTTATTCTTGCCAGGCAGACTTCGCGCCCTAGAAGTTGAATATCCTGGTCTTTTGCTGGATTTTTTTTCGTTGTTTTGTTTTTTTTTTGTTGTGATTTTATGTTTTTTTTTCGTAGTTTTATGTCTGGGTTTTTTTTTTCTTGAGAAAAACATTTTTTTTGTTTGTTAAAGTTTTTGGGTTGTTTTTTTTTGTTTCTTCTTATTTTATTTTTATTTCTTCAATCCTTTGGTTGGATCATCCCACCGCTGCCACCAGTGTTGCAGTCCGGCGCCGTGCTTCCTCTTTCGAGGGAAGAGCGGAGACCTTTTAATTTTTCCTTTACTTCTTTTGCGGTTCCTGTACGCGCAACAGTATATATCAACTCAAAACTTCTACTTCAATTGCTAAACTCAAACTGTTTCTGTTCTCTATTCCAACTCAACTGATTTTACTATTAAAATTTCTCTCTACTTATGGAACATTGTGTTCTAATTTACTGTAAATTATAATATGAACAAAACAAATTTTCTCAAAGTATTCCTTTAGTTTCTGTGACTTTTAAATTGAATAAAATTTGAACGAAAATCAAAGTGCTCTGTTTTGAAATAAAAAGGGGCAAGTTATTAAAAAGGGGCATTTTATGAAATGTACTGTAACTGTAACTGGATTGATATAATATTGTGTAGGTTTATTTATGGTATGTATTAAATGAGATGTTAGATATGCAAGGCGATTCGGTGTTAAAGCTAATAGGGGTAGTATTCTGGAATACTACACAATGTTGTCTACGCTAATTTGTGGAGCGAGATGCGACAACGACCTTAAGTGGGCTTACCCGTACTCTCCACTATGTTTATTGCTGGATTCCCTCCAGTTCCTGGTCACAAGCAAGTTCCCTTTATGTCCGCCTGGGCAGCCAGTTTTCTTGGTGTCAGTAGCCTCAGTTGTTCGCCACTGTCTCCTGCCGACTCAAATTAAATTGTCAGACAACAACTTTACATCAGTCCTTCATGGACGACTTTTAACTTTATTAATTATTAACTTAACACACTTAATCTAGTTCAACAATTTTAATATATATGTCCTCTATGGACGGGTTCTTTTCTTCTTACTTTTTTACTGACTCGGCAAAGGAACTCCGAAAAACAACAGAGAGATTCTAATAAAGACTACTACTCTTTTTCTCTCTCTCTATCGCTCGCCATTTCGCCACTACTCCGAAAGGAAACTCTACCTAACCGACCCAACACGATGCCGGTTCGTGCCTCAGCTCGCATTTACTTGTGGACCATAAAAAAGAGGTCCAAGAATATATTTAATTATTAGTATAGAGTTTTAAGTTAATGTGGAGCATCAAATAAAAGCTAATCTAACACTAAACCTACCAGCATTGCATGTATAACTATTCCTACGGTGACCGGTCAAATGACCGGTTTTTAAATTATTTATATCCCTTAATATAAAATGAAGAAAATAATTATTTAATAATTAAAAATATAGTTTCTTTTATTTACAAATAAATTATCTACATTTTATTCCTTATTACAAAATTTTTTACAAATTATGGGTTTCTCAATCGCACATTTGCCGCATACGTACTTTTTACATTTTAGACAGATTTTGTTAGTCTTATTGTCTTTGCAATATCTTATCTGATATGTTTTCCGATCACTTGTTCGTGCACTAATATTTCTGGCTGCTTTTGCTGGCTCTTCTTCCTTGACTGGCTGTTGCTCTTTTTGATATTCATTTATAAGTTCTCCCAATTTAAATAAAAAGTTTTGCCTTGATATTAGACTTCCCGTTGTTTCTTTATATAAAACCCATGCATTTATCCCGGCTAGGTCTAGGATATTGAAAAATACTTGTAGTGGCCATCTCCGAGATTTAGATTTTACAGAGTATTTTCTTTCCATTTGGTCTGTAACATCTACACCGAATTTGGTGCTATTATATAATCTAATTGTCTCTGGTATACAGGCATCATTTTTTTTTTTCAATTTTCACCGATTTATGCATTGAGCTAAGAATCAATACCTTTTTATTTTGTTTAGCCTTGTAAACTGTCAGAGTACAATTATTTGTCCGATATAATTTTGTTGAGAAACGTGTCATTTTGTCTTTTTTCTGTTTCGCCAATTTTGGCAGCTCTCTTTTATTTGCTCGAACTGTTCCAACAATCGTAGTTTTTTTTCTAAAAAGTTTAGTCGCTATCGAAATGCTTGTAAAAAAAATTGTTCATGGTTATATTTCTTCCCCGACCTGTATACGGTTCTACTAATTTCAGAGCGACAAACTCCCCAAGGGGAACTGAAGGATCTCTGTTTTCATCTTTTCTCAAATAAGGAAAGCCGTTTATTATATATTTGCTATTTACATCGGACGCTACCCAGAATTTGATGCCAAATTTGAGTAAATCTGCATCTTGACTTTGTTGGAAACAATTGTTCATCTATATGTTCCTGGTTTATATCAGTTTTGTCTATTCTCTACGAAATTGTTCCAAACTTTAGAAAACAAAGCGAATTTATCGGTTTGTAAGCGATGACTTCTTTGATTTCTTTGATCAAACCGAATAAACCTAATAATTTCCGTAAATGCATTTCTGCTCATAGTTTCTGAGAAAAATGCTGGTCCCCATTTTTTGTTCCATAGGAGTGAAATATCTAAATTTCTTGCTTCATGTGCACCACGTGCATACAATAATCCGATAATTGCATATAATTTTGCAGTAGATAGATCCCATTTAGTTCCCAACACTCGAAATGCTTTGGCTTCCGTGCAGTTTCTTATATGTTCGATTGTATTATGATCAACAATAAGAGAAAATGCTGTCATAAATTTATCTTTCATAATATTTCGTTTAGTATGCCCGGTTGGGCCTGATGTTTCCCCAAAAATAATATGCATCTCTGTTCTTCCAGGATTAGACCCTTCTTTTATTTCTTGCCATTCAGTTCCGTCTATAGCAGTTTCGGTTAGCTCTTCTTCATTCTCACTTTCGGAACTAATTACAAATATCCTTTTCTTTTGTCTTCTATGTATGTTCAAAATGTTTTCTTGATCACTATCGTTGTCAGAGTCGTTGCTAAATAAATCATAATCATTTTCCTCTTTGTCATCTTCAATATCAGAAAATTCCCGGTCATCTTCCGAACACTCTTCGTCACTATTATTTATATTCTCTAATAATTTGATATTTATCGAATGCCTTGACACTTTTAGGCTGATATAGGCACACGAATAATGAAATAAAAACTGAAAAAATGTGGTTCGTTGAAAGAGTAATTTATAACACTAAATTTATAAAATATAATAGGCCTCAACTGCTTGTTCAAGATACAAAATTGTACTGAAGTCGGCTCTGCGATCAGTTCTAGATACGTCATAGTAGATGTGCCGATAAAAGAGACCGAAATAAATACATTTTCATTTTTCTTTTGTATTATCTTTTATTTGTAACTATTTTATAATTTCAGATTTGAGTTTTCGAGAGTATTCTATTACAAAAACTTGCACACAACTGGATGTAAACAAGGTAACGAATGATCGCAAAGGGTTTCTGCTGTGCCAGTCGTATAAAGGAATGTCGGATGCATTTATGCTGATCATAAGTCCCTCGTTATCAATTGATGCCGCAAATTCGCTGGTGTGTGACGTTGTTTTGCCACATAAAATTTAGTATATTTAAAATTGGTTACCTGGTTAGTCCAGCATGGAGAGTCTATTTGCTCGTCCTCCAGGAATGGGGAAATTTCCTCCTCTGAAGCTTCCTCGGGTTCCTCCCGTCTACTCTGCTAGGGCGGCCAACGTCAAAATGATGATTTTGGTGAAGAAGTTAAATATGCTTTTCTGCGACTTCCAGAGATAATTTTCCCTTTTTGCTTCCGTCTTTGACGGATTAAAACATCACTTTTGCCTCTTGCTTTTCCAAACTTTATTTGCTATTTGGTTCTTACTTTACTTTTAATTGTGGACTTTACTTTTAAACCTTTAAGGATTAGGACCGGGCTTTTTTCCTTTCTTTCACTCTCGAATCAACTTTTTTTCTCAGATCAATCCAAAACGGAACCTTGAAACAAAAACAACAGTATTCAACTGCTCAAGAAAAATCAACTACTGCAATTCCAAAACCGTATTCACATCAATCGTCTATTTCCGAATCAACCGTATTGAGAAACAAAAACAAAACAAACGGAATTTAAAACATCTTGCCGCCTCTCTCTCGCTCTCCCTCAACATCCACTCTGTAAATAGAATTCGTATTCGCCCACGATCTACACTCGAACTGGGGCGTGTTCGAACACTCACATGTGGATCGTGCATTTCTTCCACCACCTTACCATCAAACTATATTAGAACAGAATTATACCAAAAACAATCCAATGATGGGGATTGAAAATTAAAGTAAATATCTTATACCAAAAACAATACAATGATGGGGGTGGCGGAAACCGCACGTAACAGGTGCTACGCTTGTTTGGTTTTCTTGGGGTAGCTGGGCATACTTTCCACGAGAACGATGGATGTTAATACTTCTTCTACTGCTTCTCCTATGTAGGCAAGCATGTTATTACTTGCCTGTAGATTGGTTTTGCAACCGAAATGCTTGCTTGTCATTAGATGATAAAAGGACGCAATTTGCATGTGCGTGACTGTACTGGATCGAAGATATTCATGTCCGACATATCTCGACTGAATCCGTTGGTTAAAGATGCGACCGTTTCCTCCACTCGAGAAGAGGATGCATGTCGACGGCAATCAAAGTTGGAATATTTCCGTTGGCCATTGGCGCCGGTTGAATTTCCTTGGTGTGCGCTGCATGTAGGACAATTTCTCTCGAGAATTCATGTCATGCAACGCACAGACAAACGATTCGTCGTTACAGGAACATTTTGCTCTTGTCCTAATGAAATATGATGCCAGGTTTCTGATTGTTTCCGCCCCCATGGCGATGGGATGAAAACCGCGTTCCAAGGTACATCAACTGCACGCCCGATGAACTCAGACAATGCACCGTTACCTGGGTTATGCTTCTCCTTTGGGGAGTTTGTGGGATAAATCTTCGTATTGGTGCCGGCGTTGGCACAGGTTGTACGAAGATTCTCCATCATGAGTTCGCTGGACACAAAACACTGAGCAACGCAGCAAACCGTTCACCAAGAAGAACAGAAATGATAAAACAATGTTTTATTTTCATAACCGAGCGGACACAGAACCACCGAAATAAATACACAGGATATTGTTTTTATTTTATTGTTTGTCGATTACGCCTTTTATTATTCTTCTTTATTTTTATAGTACACTAATTACACAGGTTACACATAACTAAACAATGTTGTCAGATCAGGTTCTTACTACGTGGCATTTGTACACTCGAGAATTCAACAGAAGTTACATCCAGTTTATTCCTCAATAAGACGCGATTTATAAGAATGTGGTTAAATGTACGAAGGGAAATACCGATTACCACTCGGCTTGCTTTTCATGCGCACGGGCCGTACGTACTCCCGTGCGCACACTACTTAAGGTAAAACACGATGCGCGCTCGTTGGAGGTTGGGATACGACTCAGTGATTCAATCCTCGTTTGGGGGTGAGTTTGGTGGTGTGGTGAAAAGGAAATGAAATTTCCTTTGACCAGTGACCAATGGAAAGCGATCTCAGGGACGCGGTGGTGTATGTGTGTGTTTGTACACATCACCGTGTTCATCGGCGCGTTTAGGCAAGGATAAACAGAACCTAAAACGAGGAAAAAAAGAACAATGGTGAAACGACCTACGACATCTTTCGGTAATGAGGGTCGGCTGTCTAAATAGCAGCCACTCATTAGATGCTAAAAGGGATTGCGATAATTCATACAATAGAGATCGTATATCGTGGTGTCGGTGATTGTTTGAAAATTCAAACAAAGAAATATTTTCGCGAGAAGTGCTTGCAACTGAATCAATAGTTGCAAGTCTTCGGAAAGTAATTTAGATGGATACACAATGACGATTGTGTATACCATCTGTGTCAATTATGCATGGCATCTATGGCGACGGCTGGATCGAATTATAGTGTGAATATCTACACTAATTGGAAATTCGGTTTTTGGGTCGCTAATGCAGAGATGCATTGGTAATGTATGAATGCCCTTGTAGACGCAATTCTTTTTAGGAATTCTATGTAATGCCTGTATGCATTAATCTCCTTGGAAAAGGAAATATTTTCAGGTGCCAATGCGATTGCATTGGCGGGAGACAATGGGAGTTGAGTTGCGGATATGGGGGGTTTTCAGGTAAGTGGGCCGTTGGTTTTGATGGAACCGCCACAAGTTACTAATCAATAGGTGAAACGGGGCAGTGGCGTTAGAAGAAACCGCCACATATCTATTTTTGAAATTATGGGGTTTAGTGCTTGATTTATTCTATCATGAAACTCCAGTAGTGTCATGTTCCTTTGTTCAATTGATGTCATTTCATTTTCCAATATATATAGTGGTCACTGATCAGCGTAGGTTGCGTCTAATCGGTCGATGATCGCGTAGAAATTGTGTTTGGTGTTGTTGTTGGTCAACACGTCAAATGCAGCGTCCGTTATTTTAGTTCTCACTATGGTTCGGGCGTGTGCATACGTGTGGTGGGCTTCGAAGCTGTTTATGCTTTCCATGGCTTACCATACCTGCTTCCTCCATGATCTGTATTTCTTATTGTCGCCGTTAAAGGTAGGCAGAGCATCAAAAGGTCGTAAATCAATGTCATTAGCCGTGGTATACACTGGGATTAAGTCTACATATTCTCTTGGCACATTCACTTTGTTACACTGATTAGCTTTTTGTAGTACAGTTACTTGATTTTTTAGAATTTTATTCTCATTCACTTGCACTTGCATAAAATTAAAACTTGCGCTAATCGCGCCTTTAGAGTAGCAATCTCACCTTCCATTCTATTGTCCTCGGTTTCGGGATCTGTTGGGATGTTTCTCCTTAGGTCGTTTACTTCTTGTCTATTTCTCTTAGACATTCGGTGAAGCTCCGATTCGGTAGTTGAAATCCGGTCGATTGGAACGTCACTGGTTTTCACTACTAGTCTGGAGTTGGAATCCTTGGTCCTTGATACGTCGAATGTTTTATCCTCGTACTCTCTTGACTTTTACTGGAATCCTTTCTTGGCTGTGGATACGTATATCTTAGACACGCATCCCGGTTGAGCCCCCAATTAATGAACTAAATGTTAATTTATTTAAAAAAATATATATATTTTAATTCAAATCTTATTCTCGTGGAGTCAAACTTATTCTAGTTGAGTCCTAATATCAAACTGCCTGTCTCGTCCTCTTGTCTCTTTGATGAAATCTCGGTTCTTCTCTTATCTATATCATAGTTCATAGATGTTGATTATGGTTGGGCTATTGCTTTTCTGGTTGTCGTTGCATGAGTCATAATGTTGTATGAAGATTAGGATTGTTGGGATGGATGTTGATTGCAGTTATGCTGTTGTTTTCCTGGTTATCGTAGGATGCGTCGCTATGTTGTATTGTGTTTGAAGATTGGGATTGTTGGGATGTTATCACTTATTATGATTCATCTTCTGGTTGGTGTATGGTGATGGACTTTCGTCATGTTATATGGGACTTGGAGATTAGACTTCTTTGGGATTAGATGATTCATCTTATGGTTGGTGTATGGTGATGGAACCTTAACTATGGTGATGGGACTTGGTGCCTTAACTCCCGTGCAGTTTTTGTATATTGTCGCCTTCAGCTCGGAAAAATACATACTTATTTCATTCACCAAACCAAAGATAACGAGCCGATGGCCGTATTATATTGTCTTACCCAACGGTCGGGCTTCCTCGTTAAAGTATATGTCTAGAATTTTCCCCTTTGGTGAATTTAAAAATAAATTTTGGAAGAATTTTATTAGTTTTGAGGTTTCTAGTTGTCCTCTTTGTGATATAAATTTTAATTTATATTGAAGGACTCTCTTTGTCCCTTTAAGAGAATTTGTTAATAACAAAAAAAAAAAAAGTGTATAAATACCTGAGATCTCTTTTTGTTGTTTTGTCTGCTATCGTTGCAGGTTTCGTTGAGGAGTATTTCACTATTGCTTCGTTGGCCTGCTGAAGTCATCGTTATGATTGCTGATCTTGGCCTGTTTCCGAACTCATTATTGATGATGATGTTGGAAATACTTGTTCATGTTACGGATGCTGTTGGTGAAATATGTTTTGTTGCTGATGCTGTTGTCTCTGTTGATGCACCTCAATGATTTGAGTGCCCTGGTTTTAGTGGCGTTTGTCTGATTCTGTGGATATTGTCGTTCGACCAGACTGGCGGAGGACGTCTCTTTCGTTCCACTTTATTTTGTTATGTCTGCCAAGCGAGATACGATGCTCGTCACTTGATTTTACCTGTGGATCTCGGGGCTGTTCGGAGTTGGTTGAAAATGTGTTTGCGGATTGAATTTAAGTGCGTTTGGGTGTTGCCGACGGTTCTCTGTAACCTTATTTGCTACTACTGTACCAGGCGTTGATGTCATTCCTTTTTCTTTTCTTTTTTTAATTAGTAGGGGATGTAATGGCCATCCCACAGCAGCTGCTGGTTTTCCGCATTGATATCAGAATCGTCACTTTTAGCATTTACTATGTTTGCTTGGTAACGATTCTGGAATCGTTATATTGGACAACCGTTATTGCAGCTGCTATGAAGATAAGATGACGATTTTTGGAATCGTCATATTGGGGTTGTGGGATGATGGATGGGATATGTATATTGGGAGGTGGGATATTGGGTGTGTAATGTATATAGAAATGGGATGATGGGTCATGTATATTGGGGTTGTGGGAGGATGGTAGGGCTTCGGGAGCACTACAGCCGCCTTCAACACCGTACTCCACAAACAATAGCAAACATCAAGAGTATTGATTGAACGTCGTTATCATCACTGCTGTTGTACTACTAAATTAAACGTGCCTGTTTCCAGATAATTGTAAACATTCGGGTAGAATGCGAGCATTATAAGGTAACACGCCAGTAAATATAAGAAAAAAACGAATATGTGCTCAAAAAGTACACAGTGGCAAACGCATACCTGATGCAAATAAAGCAAGTATTGTTACAAACATTTATATTTCAGGTAGGAGGCATACATTTCGAGATCATGTGCAGATAATTGTAGAAAAACCCGAAAAAAGAAAAGTCCAGACGTAATTTAAACGAAACAAAAAGGACGCCAGGCAAGTAAACAGAGACGGCATTCGTGGAGAGATAAGCTAGCATGCAGTTGTAAGGTAACCAGATGAAAGTACAACAGCATGTAATCGAAGAAAGGGGCAGAGAATGAGTGAAGTGTTCAGAAACCTCACTCACTCAAACTATGAAACAGCTGTTTTTCGTCCGCCGAATGCAATAAATTGTGATGTACTCTACTGTTATCTTCCATCAGTAGTTTGCCGGCATTCTTATTGTAAAATTGTTTATGACGGCACGATGCTTTTTTTTTATATAACGCTGACTTTATTGACCATTATAAGTTTAGTTACATAAGTTTACAGCTAACTTAACTAAGTTGTGACAATTTTACTTACAATGTCTAGAACATTTTTTCAAGTAGTATTTAATTTGAGGTCTTACGTCTAAAGAGATTTATTCCAGATGCAATTTACTAGTAGGACTCCTGGAAAGGTCATGAAAACCAGGATGGATTACCTATGTTTAGAATAAATATTCTTAAAAAACTACTTACCTCTACTTAAATCTAGCTTATATCTAAGGTAGTTAAATAAATTCACATTTAGCCATGTAGAACAATTTAGCCTAGTCTTAAGCTTAAGTCGAGATTTCATACTTTGCATAACCTAAGGAGGGAAGGGAGCGGCAGAGGGAGGTCTCTCCACCGACTGCTCGTTAAAGGAAAGAACCCGGGAAAAGGGTTGAATGTTTGAGTATTTGAAGTGGTTAAGATCTGTTACCCTGTTATGGTAGATGATTTCGTTCGCATCATTTACTAATCTTTTTGCGTAGAAGAGAGCTTTTAGATGGAGTGCACGAAGATAGGGATTTGATGCATTGTGGCTGGGGAGGCTAAGGGAATTGATGAGAGGGTTTGGATTGGCTGTCAGGTTTTCCAAGAATCTTATTGATAACTCCAGGAACCTTCTGTCCAGTCTCTCTAGGCTGACGGAATGGTATAGCGTGAGGCTGCTGATATATTTGTAGGAGTCGCGCTGTCTGAATAGCCCTGTGATTAATCTGAAGCACTTCCTTTCGAATATGCGAAGTTTTTCCATTTGCGAGGGGGAGATATGAAACCAAATAGGGCAAGCATAGGTAACTGTGGGCCTGATAATTTGTTTGTATAACAGAAGTTTGACATGATGAGAGAGCCCCTCAGGTTTCCACATTACCTGCCGACAAAGGTTCAGCTGGATCCCAGCTTTGCGGATGACATTATTTATGTGGGTCGCGAAAGAGAGATTGTTTTCAAAAGTAACTCCCAAATATTTTAGTGATTTGGATGGTTTAATGAGGGCATTGCAGAGCTTCACTTGGAGTTTTGAATGGTTACGTAGTGTATTGTTGGTACAGTGAATGTTTCTTCCTTTAAATACAATCAACTGGGACCTTCCATTTAAGGAAGTAGGAAGAAAGAGTTTCGAGAAATTCATTTATGCAGTTCCTGGCGGTTAATACGAACCTGCTGCAGGAGAAAACAAGAGTATCATCTGCATAATTGAGGATATGAGTGTTCTGCGAGAGAGGTTGGGGAATATCCGCAGTGTATAGTAGGTACAGGAGGGAACCCAGAATAGATCCTTGGGGAACTCCTGCTGTTATTGAGTACGTCTGGGAGAAGGTGGAGTGTATCTTGACCTTGAATTTTCTGTTCGATAAATACGAGTAGAGAAACTTGGAAGTGTGATTGTTGAGACGATACGTGGAATGTAGTTTGTACAGAAGACCCGCGGCCCACACGCAGTCGAAAGCCTTGGATATGTCAAGGGAGATACACACAGTGGGGCACTGGTCGTTAAGAGCCATAGTGATGTCGTGAGTAAACTTGAGGAGAGCGTGACATGTTGAGTGTTGAGCACGAAAACCGAATTGGAAATCAGGGAGTAATGAGTTAGTTTCCGAGAAGGAGAGTAGGTAGTGGTGAATTTTCAATTCATGTAATTTGCTTAAATTATTAAGTAGTGAGATGGGTCGAAAATTGGCCGCCATCAGGGATGAGCCTGATTTTTTTTAATGGGGATGACTATGGCAGTTTTCCAAGACTCCGGTATGTGACCAGCATTTATTATGTGGTTTAGCAGGGTCATGATGTAAAGTCGATTAGAAGGGTTGAGGTTTTTGAAAAGCACATGTGGAATTTTGTCCAAGCCGGTTGAGTTTTTATTGCTACGAGAAAATATCATTTGGTTAAATTCCTGCGGTTGTAAAAAGAAGTTTGTATCGGTGGGTTGAGATGCTCTATTGTCATTATTAAATTCAGTTATGAAGGGAGTGAATGAAGAAATTAGTTCATGGGATGTATAGCGGTTGACCACTTCCTCAAACTCGGAGTTGCCTAGGCTATCATTTTGCCTATGCACTTGGGAGAAGTGTTCCGCTAAATAGTTTGCTATTTCAGAATCAGAGTACAGAGTATTATTTCGAGGACCAATTAGTCTGTCTATTGAGGTTTGTATTTTTCGTCCTGTAAGGCGATTGATGTTTTTATAAAGATTACGATCGGGTCTGATACTATTTAAAGTGGAGATTTAGTTCTGATCAACGAAAGCATTTAACTGCTGGTTAATGAGGGTAGACAATAATTGAACCTGTACTTTCAGGAGGGGACAAAATCTTCGAAATAGTTTTCGGCGGAGCTTTTTTTTTAATGAGATGAGCTTGAGGGTGAGATATGGAAGTGGTTTACCTACGAAGGAGTGTGCCATCCTTGTAGGGGTATTAGAATACAGGGCTTGCTGTAAGATCCCTTCCATCTTGCTAGCTGCTTCTTCAATTTCGTTAGGGTCCAAGTTATTAGTATCTGTGATGGGAAGCGTTTGAAACATATCGCCAACGGTTTTGTTGACCTTTCTCCAGTTAGTTCTGGAGAAATTATGGACTGGGTTGACAGATTGAAGCGGATATACGAAGCCAAGGTCAATTACCGAGTGGATGGAGGCATGATCGGAGGGGAAGAAGTGCGACACAGTAGGGGGAGATACAGAGCATAGGATCGCAGATTTTAAGAAGAAGTCTATAGTTGATTGAGTAGAGCTGGAGCAATGAGTAGGTTCCGTAGGGGAGTCGATATAGACGTAGGGGTGGAGAGGTAGGAAAGCAAGCAATTGTTTGCCAAATTTATTGCAAGCGGTGTCGTTGAAGGCGGTATGACGGGCATTCCAGTCGCCTCCGATGATGAATGAGTGGGGGTGGGATTGACGGAATATTTCATCGAAGTCTGAAGATGGGAAGTTAGGGTACCTCTTGGGTTGTAAATAGATAGCTACTAGAACCAAGACTTTATTGTTGTCACAAAGCAGTTTGACAGCAGTGTATTCGACACAGGAGATGTTGCTAAATTTGACTTCACTGAATTGGAATCTTTTATGAATAAGGATACCGCTACCTCCTTTTGCTCCGTCAATTCGAGGAGTTGAAACAAGTTGGTAATTAGGAATAGAAATGAGAGAGTTGGGTTTGAGCCAAGTTTCACAAAGAAGGAGGACGTCTGGAGAAAACTCCTTCACTAGCAGTCGGAGGTGATGCCTCCGTATGTTTGACGAAATGGAATCTACATTGAGGGCAACTACACTTAACTTAGACATTTTGGTATAACATATGTGAGGTTATAAGAGAAAGTATCTGACCTTTTTGTTCGAAGTTACTTAATCCATTTAGCGTCGGTAAGCCTCTATGCCAATTTTATGAGTGAAGAGGTATTTAATTTTTTTCAGATTACTAATGTCTTCGCCTGGTGCCAGTTGGATGATCCGTAGGTTGAAAATGTTGTTGGATCTCATGTGCGGCGTTTGATAATAGTCGACTTTGGATGTTTTCAGGTTGGGACTTAATCTGGACAATTCCGCGCTTAATTCTTCGTTAGTCCAAGCAGGGTCGATGTGGCGTATTATGAATGTTTTCGGCTTGAGATCTGACCTTAGGAAGGTGAAGAAGTCCAGCTTATTCAGAATAAGCACTTTTTCGGCAAGAGCGTGGTCTTTGAGAGAAGAAAGTGATACGGAAACGTTGCCACCCCTAGATCTGGTGGTAAAATTCCGGTGCCCCAAAGCGTTCTCCAGAAGCTGGATAACTTTTTTGATATTGTTGTTTTTATGTTGATTGGCGGGGGCCTCTCGCTCTTCGGAGCTCCTCCTTTGAAAGTGCCACCATTCGTTTGAGTTTTCGGCTCATGGGTTGTTTTGAAGCTAGAGATTGTTGGTGTTGCCTTGGCAGCTGGTGTTGGTAGCTGAGCAGGTTGATCTTCCATGTCAGACTCATCTGGTAAATCAGTAATGTTTGAGTTGTTTTCCAGTTCGTCGATCTTTCTGGTTAGGTCGTTGATGAGCTTCTCCTGGGCCTTGATGTGATCCAGGGCCTGCTGCAGTCTTTGATCAGGTGAAATTGACGTCATATTTGCGGGGATAGAACGATCGAATTCCTTTTAGGGGGGTTGCGAAGAAGGTCGATAGCCTTTCTTTTCCGCTCCGTTAAAAATTCGTGCGCTGATGCATTACTGCACAGCATGTAATATGGGAAGAGTAAATATGTGACTTACCCTTATTACGGAGATGACACTGATTTGAAAATGTTTGTGGCTTCCTGATTCTCACTTTTTTAATAATCACTTTGACTTTCACTCGCGTCTTTTTAATTCTCACGAATTGAGTCGATGTTCACACGATGATAACAGTTCTGTGTCTCGCTCGTCCAAGTGCATGTGGTGTGTGATGATTGAGATGAACTAGGCTGGTGAGTTTCTTTTATCTCTGCAACTTAACGAAGAGTCCTTTGATGAACGGAAGTAGGCGGGGTCATCATGGCCACGTGGCTGCATAATAGAAATTGCAGAACAATAACTGGACGAACTGGACGATGATGTGACGTACGACTTATGACAGTTAGGGTGTTAATGCAATGTTCGATAGTCGTCGTCTTTCAATTGATGTTGGCAGTCAATGTTGGCTATGCGATTTTATTAAGCAAGATGCGACAGCTCTTAAAAACTATCGAGAAGAAAAATGAAACTTCGGTGCACCATCTTTTTCTTTATTGTATTTTGTTGGATTGAGATAATAAAAGGAAACATGGAAAAAAGTTTTTTACATGCACTACGGCAGCAAACAATAGAATAAGAATTTAGTGTAGACAAAATTCTCAAGAGAGGATCTGTAAATGGATGACGCGAAATATAGAGATGCAATAAAACGAACATTAGTTGGAAATTGAGAAAAAGAGGTTTTAATGCACGGGTCTGTGTTGGGAAGAATTTGTGTAAAGGAAATTCTTCGAGAACCATACAATTGCAGACATGATTGGTGGTCTGTATAAATGGTGAGATCCGATACTCCTGTGGGGTTAGATGTTGATGTGCCTAACGCGGACACTGGTTTTCACCTATCCCCAACGAATATTTGTTTACACCGTTCATAACCATTAGAAAATAATAACGAACACTGGACGATTTTTGTTTAATAGTTTTCTTTATTGATGCTATGACAATTGTTCACAATTTTTACTTTGTTTCCGCAGTTCGGCTAAGAGATTAGTTAAGGAACGAATAATAACACTTGTCAACAGTTTTCAAATATAAATTGCGATATAGTTTTCTTTATTGATGCTATGGAAGAAGAGAAAAAAAATTAACAACTTGCGGTTTATCCGTGGAAATTGCTGCTGATAGAAGTCCGGGATGCTGAGGCGGCATCTGTCGAGTGATGTCCGCAGGTGACTACAGGTGAGGTGGGGCTCTACTTACCCATTTACTGTTTTTTTTTAATGTATTGTTGGGTTTACTCGTACGCCTGCATGGGCGTGGGTTCAGCAAAACACCCACCGATGAAAAGACAAAACACCAATCGCACAAGAGAAGATAGGAGAATTAAAACACGTTATTAAGTTCTTTTCTTTTCTTTACGTTATAAAGGTTCTTTTATTCGTAATGTTTTGATATTAATAGTGCACTTCAATTACAAGTTCATCTCATTTGTAGGTTTAACAATGTCTATCGATTTAATTAATATCAGCCACTTCCCAGGGATTCCGTATCGCACCTCCAATGATTGTTCTTTTGCTTGGTTTCGTTATCACTTTTGCACGAGTTTCCGGAAAGAGAGAAAACTGCGTTCTAAGTTATTCTTATTATCGCGAATCAAAATCCAATGGAATCACTTGTATAAATATCAGAGAAACAAATATTTCATAATCAGACTGCACACGACTTTAATACGCTCACGGCAATTACTTCGCTCTCTCTGGTGTAAACTCCACGAGGGATGAAACTAGACTCCTCGTTGCACTGCCCGATGTAGAGCCAACTCGCCAATGGGGTGAGTTTCCTCTGGTGTGGAAAGAAGGACATGGAATTTTCCTTTCAACCAGTGACCAATGGGAGACCAGAGAGACATCTCGCTGGAAAGGTTCTGATGGTTGATCGTACAGATCACGTTGTCTATCCGTGCAGTGGAACGAGGGATAGACTAAATTGCATCGGTGATCAGGTACAAAGGAAAGAAATCTAACAAGTACATCATGCAGCTGAGCAAATGCACTGCAACTCATTAGGTATTTCAATGGGTATAGTAGAAATTTGGTTATGACATCTCTGCCAAGCGGACCGAAACGGTTTCTTCTGTTTACATGTTGTGTATACAGAAGAATTCGATTTTCGGCGGCGTTATCGCTGTGGATAAAGCAAATTTGAATCCACCGGTCGTGGTTTATTGTAGTTTCGCCTTATATACTGGTTCCGCTGGTTTCCCATCCTTAACGAGACAGCTTTCACAAAATGCAAAAATTAAATGAAAAAGCAACTAATACCTTTAGTGAGAAACAATCCAGGATATAAAGGAATTCTCAACAGAATTGTCCCTCCCCAACTGAAGTTATGGGTGGTTCTTCAGGTAAGCTTTAAAGAACCCCCACACCCCCTGTATGTCAAGTCTAAGTTTGTTCAAGGCGAATATAATTGCCAACAATTCTTTTTCATTTGTCGTGTAATTATGCTCGGTTCTGCATAGAGCTCGCGATACAAATGTTATTGGTTTTTTGTTTTGTGAAAATACGGCGCCAATTGCCATGTTTGAAGCGTCTGTTGTCAACTCGAATGGTTTTGAATAATCTGGTTGTGCTAGTTCCAGATATTCTTCTAAATGTTTCTCCAATTTTTCGAACGTTTGTTTTTCCTCTTTATTGAGTTCAATTTTATGATTTGAACTTTTATTTTCTGAGTACCGTTTTTGAGTACCGTCCTCATTTATACCCTTTTTTGGTACTATCCATATTGGTGAACAATAAGGTGATCTTGACGGGCGAATTATTCTGTTCCCTAGTAGCTCTTCTATCTCTCTACGAACTTTTGGCGGATTTATTCAATATGTTCCGCCGAACATAGTCCACACCGAAACGAAATAAGGACGTTTGTACTCGTGTTCGATTTTTTTTTTCCGATACGATATTTTTAACCGATATTAATTATATAACATATTTCCATGGGTTGTTTTGGTGCAGATTGTTTTGATGATAGGGATGTTCTGGCCTAGATCTTAGATCTAGGTTCTCTCTACAATAATTGTGGGATGCCCCCGAGTCTATTAGATGCTATACTTTTTATAATTTTCTTTGTTTTTTAATGTTAGAATTGGCACTCCATTACTTAGACTCGTGGGAATGGGTTACTTGTACGCCAGCACGGACGTGGGTTCAGTAACACCTCCACGGAGTACTGGTGTGAAACGTTCCACAAAAGAAGGAAAAAAAATAAAACAAGGGATGTTTTCATTTTCTGGTTAGAGTTGCATCTTTATTTGGCTTATTGTGATACACTTTAAATTCCGATACACGTTTAATATTGTCTGAAGAATGAACTTGGTATGTACTAGTACGTACACTTAATCAAATCTTACACCATGCTTAAACTGTCTGGAGCATGGACTTATTATTTGCTTGTACGTATACTTAAGAAAACTTTACACAATATTTAGACTGTCTAAAGAATGAACTTAAAGTTGGCTGGTAAGTGCACTTAATCCAATCTTACACAATATTTAAAATGTCTGAAGAGTGAACTTAGAATTTGGTCGTATGCGCACTTATTCGAATTTAACACAATGTTCAACTGTCCAAAGAATGAACTTAGAATTAGCTTTTAGAACTCTACTCCGACACATTGACAACTCGGAACGCGTGTATGCCCGACCGGGGGTGCAATCTGACTCTATGAACGTTGCACTCAACATCCATCGGATGCCAACCTGATGGATTTCCCTCGATCTGGGAGGAGCCGAAAACGATCTTTTCTTTGGTGCCGACCAATGAACGATCGATTTGGTGTTTTATGGAAGAATTTCCCATGTGGCCGTACAGGTCTGGTACTATGGCCATTCGCTGGAAGTGCGAACAGCGAACAATCCCGCAGCTGTTCAAACAAAAGAACAAGCATTAGAGGCTGCGGGCATCGTTGTTGCAAACGATAGTGCCGATCGCCGGAGAAAGAAATAGGTTTCTGCATGTTATGTAAATAGAAACGCTATTTCGGGGGTCAAACGCTGAGATTCGCATTTGTTTGGTTTAACCAATGCTACAAAGGAACATCGGTTGTTTACTTGATCACCCAAAATCATGCCGTTGCAGGCGATAATTTTTTCTGTGACGATGAGCAAGCAGAAGATTTGTTCACCATGGCAATGGCTAGGGTGGCTATTGATTGGTTAAGAAAACTGTACGTGGGACACGATCGTTGTGGCGATTGTTTGAATAGCAATCATGATCGTGTCCGATTCGATGGGTGTTTATCGCTTATGCCAGCGGTAAGAGCCAGTGTGGAGGTTGTTTAGTTTTCAGAAAAATCTATCATAGGGCATGATCATTAAAATGATTGTTTGAAAACAATCGCGGTCATATCCTATTCGATGAGCGGGTGTTGCTTGGGCGATCGATTGTCGGAAATGTGGCTGCAGCTGTGTAAACAAATAAGCCGCCTGACGTGTATCCTTGGACCAGCGGAAAGATTGGCGTGTGTTTAAAGATCATGATTGCAGACAAGCTGAGCCGATCGGGTTCCTATATGGGTCATGTAATATGACCAAAATGATTTGGTTGATATGCAAGCTATTGAAGAGGGTTTACCTTTCAGGTGAAAGATATTGAAGGGTGGCTTAACGCTGCTCGATTGCAGGTAAGTGTAATGGCTTTGTTGAGTGAGGGGAAGGCAGGTTGATATAAAGGAAATGGGTGGTTCTTTGGGAATGCTTAAAGAACCCCCACAGACTAAAAAAAGATTCCTTAATACTATTCTGGCGGATTTGTTCATTGGCCTATAATCGGTGATGCAGTGTTCCGCCGAACACTGTTCGCAGGAAAACAAAACGAAACCAGACCGAATAATAGCGACGATTAAAACACTGGGATTCCTTGTTCTTATTCAGTGGTTTTTTATTTATTGTTTGAATGTTCGTCTTTTAGTTGCACAATTATTTTTTTCTTTACTTTTATTTAATAATAGATCACTTAACGTCTAAATACATAAACTAGGATACTGTTCGGATATTCTTTTGAGTCGAGTAACTACACTTGATTCTCGTTACGGGACACGTTACTTCCCGACAACGTTAAACTCGGCACACGTTAACTAGGCACACATTAAAATAGACACACGTTAAATCAACTCCTCGACGGAGTTCTCTGGGACGAATCTCGATTCTCTAAGTCCACTCTTGTCGCGTTGACGATCACCATTAGCCTCCTTGGATGCTCGAAATGGACTTCGCGATATGGCTGTTCGATATAGCCAGTCGTCTCGTCGACGATCAAAATTAGACTGCCCGTCTGCCCACACAGACATCCAGATTCAAAACTGATATCTGTATTTATACGGAAAAATTTCCCTATTTGCTCTGCTAACAGAATTTCCGAATCTCTGTTAGCAGCATGTTAAGTCCCAGGGATAATTTCGGTGCCTGAAAAGGAAAAAGTCAATCGACGCATACATCCTTAAACGTCGTTATCACCATCCGTGGTGGTGATCGAAATTGGTTCGACGGCTGTCGATTTTGTGCCGCCTTTATTTGCACAAAACATCTGGCGCGCAGAACGGAGATGATTGTTCAGGCGTACAGTCCGTGGTTGTTTGCCTTTTGTGAACATAACCGAAATCCATTAGATCCTTCTAATGGGTGTGCAATTCTACAAAGGAATCGTGGGACTGGAGTATTTCCTTTGTTGGCTTTACTCTCGTAAATATTCCGAATTATCTTGTTGAGATAATTACGGTTGTTTACAATTTGGCAGCGGATGGGCGATATGCTTTATTGCATGAAGTTGCCGTTTCTTTGTTTGCCGATGAATTTGATGGTCTTTGTGGCAGACCACCCGCACGTGCATCCGTTGGTCGGCTAATTTACCGACGATAGCGATTCCTTGTAACGTCGTGTAGATGTTCAGGATTTCAGATTGTGCAGTGCTGGAATGCGGCGCATTTCAATCTTTAGGGATGAGATGAATGGATGCTTTTACATTTGGTTCAGGTATGCTTAGGAGCTTTGGGACACGTGTCTGTGGGCACGTGTAATGATAAGATAAGTATGTTCCTTGAAGGGTAGGAACCTTATCTGGGCGAAATTGTGCGTTCGTAGAACGCTACACTATCGCTTTCACTTACGTTATTTCTCATGGATATTGTGCCCTCGCTAGGGCCCAAATAGGTCATGTCTTGTGGATCCGGATATTGTTGGTTGTACTCGATGTCATGTTTTTGATGTCCAAAGGGGTTATTCTGTCTTGCTCTGCTTTCTGTTGATTTGTCCACGTCCATTGGTTGCTGTTGTGACTGTTGTCATGGGCGTCTTCGTTGAAAATTGTTGATTTTAGGATTATTCATGTTTTGGTGTCGTCTATATCCTCTGGAACTGTCCAGTTCCATAGGCTCTATGTTGGGTGTTGGCTGATTTTTCTGCTTGAATTGGTAGTTTTGGGGGGCATTATTTTGCTGCTGGTACTGCCGTTGCTCTGGCCTTTGCTGTCCTTGATATCGATTATTTTCGTTTTTTATCCTGAAGCCGGGTGTGTTGGTTCTTTATTTTCACTCACTTTGCACACCACACATACACACTTTATACACATTTGAAAATAACATACTTAGCAATTGGAACGAATAATAAAGATTGCATATCCGTAGCATGAAATAGCTTTTATCGTTTGAACCTCCACAAATCGTTTTGACCAATCCGATGATGACGGAGAAAGAGATAATTAAACAAAACCGATTTTACAATTCATATAATTATTTATTTGTTATTTAAATAAACTTTTAATTTCACATCGGTTATAAAGTCGAAAATGAATTAATGTTATCAACCGACTCCTCGTACACGAACTCAACACACTGTAGTGCTCCGCAGCCCTACCGTCTTCCCAAAATCCTTACCTCAATCCTAACATATCCATTTAACCATAAAATCCCATAATATACATTTATACACTTAATATAGTAAATATATCCTTTAATAATCCTTTTTCTTCAAACTCATTTGCATATCTATTCAATTTCCATAGTTCAAACATTTACATACTAATCAAATCAATTTTCATTGTTCTTACATTTGCATACTAATCAATTCAATTTCCATTACATCAGAAATACAATACTTCATACATTAGAAATACATTCCTCATCCCTAATTCTCTCAAATTTGCATAACATAACATAACATACACATACCAAATACATTTCATAACAACAGTTAATACAATTTCCGTTATCCCAAGCAGCTGCATAGTTTGCAATAGTTTCGGTTAACGAAAAACAATGAATCACTCCCATTAAGTAACTAGGGACAACTGAATGAGTTCGGTCATACGAAATCAAAAATAACAAGGAGACGTAATTAGACTTCCAACAAGGAAGGTAGTGTTTGAAATTAAAGAAAGAAAAAATATAGCATAAACACTGACGTGTGTTCGGTATAAAAAGAACAGTTTGGTTTTTATTTAATTTAGTTGTTTAAAATAAATTCCACGCTCTTCCCTCGGTCGCGTCGAGGAAGCACGGTATGGAATACGACAACACCCTCCCTGACCGTCTCAGTCAATTTTCAGAAACCAGCTCCCCTGGCCGTCTCGGTCAAATCTCTCGAATCCACCCGTCTCTAGTTTTTTTCATTTTTATTTTCCCATCGGAAAGAGATCCCTTGTTTCCTTCTGCAGGTAAAAGGATCTCTCCTTTTCTCCGCCTCTTGTTTTCTTTAGCCGGATGGGCAAGAATCTCTTCCGTGTGAAATCGATACAAAGGAAAGATCAAATAGAGAATTGTGCTAATGTACATTTATGATTCTCTATGTTATTTATGCCGAATGGGCAAGGATCTCTTCTGTGGGGAATCGATAGGAAACACAATGAAAAATCAATAGCGTCTAGGCGAACGTGTAGTTCGTTTTATTGCCTGTTGTTTGTTTTAACTTGATTTGGTGAAAACGGAAACCGACGCTGGTTGTGTTAATGGTTTTAGGTAACCATTTTTCTAAGGAATCATAAAATTGCTGACGTGCATTTTATGATTCTCAACGATTTCGTTTGAAGAAAGGCATCTGGTCCGCACATTTGGCTCTTAGGGGATTTTTGTGATGAACCTTTGGTTGATTATTGTATGTTCAACAAGCGTTGAACACACCTTCCACGAACAATGGTTCTTATTTTGTTGTGGGCCTGGCGCCAGGAACAGTGATGTCTCCTGACGTGCACTTTGGTTGGGCAGGGGCGACACGTGTTTGGGTTTCGCCGACCGATGAATGTCGTTGGGGAATCTCCAGATGCGGTCACAAACACGAGGCTGGATGTGCCAAAGCAATGGCGTCCACAACAATGCTGCCTGAAACTAATTGAATTGTTAAAAAGGAAAAAGTGAACCGAATACCTCGATTGTAGCAGCAACTCTCCTTAAATAATCCACAGTCAAAAAGAAGAAATAACACGGGTTGGTTTGAGGTTATCAACAATTGGTTTATTCAATCTGATTAACTTGATTTCCACGGATTAGAATTAATGCGAACCGTATCGCTTGAAATGGTTAACGAAGAAGACAGCTGTCAACAATGACAGCAGACAAATTAAATATACATCTCAGCTGGTTGCTGACAGTTGTTATTGGGAATGGCTGCCTTCCATTACGAATTCGCTGGTTGCATCCAATGAATCCGCAACAATTATCCTGTCTAAGTTTTTTTAATGTCAGCAAATTGAACATTTAGTCCATGTTTTGAGAATCTCGATCCTGATGAGGAATGTCGTCAGCCGAGATCCTATATGTTGACGTTCCGCCGAACGAGGAATGTCGTTCGGGGAACTGCGACGGTGGATTACGTCGCCAAAAGAGGATTGACGCAATGGCGTCCGAAACCAACGATGCCTGAAACTAAATCTGTATTGAGATGAAGGGCACGGCAATACCTTTTTGCAACTCCTGCAGAAATTCTTGTCCCTCCGTCAAAGTTCGTGTTTGCGTTTGTAAGTTCACGAACGAAAAGAATGTACACCAGACAACGCTCGAATAGAAAAGTTCGACTTCATTTATTGCACACTAGAAAATTCGTATAAATTTAACTGCCACATGGTGGCGTGTGACAAATCAATTAAAAGTATTGTTAAAATGCAAAAGCCATATGGTGGCGCGCGAGAGCAAAATTCAATCAGTAATTATTGTTGAACACCAAAACACCGCACCTGACAGTAATTCAATTTCTGCACCAACAACAGTAAACAAACATGAGATGATAGTTTCTCCACTGTCATCGTATTGTTGGCATGTGTGGTGAATATGTGTCGGGGAGAGTACTAGACGATGGAATAGATTCTCCCCGAGCATATAATCATGAATCCGAAACAGTCCAATTTGTATGAAATTGAATTGATTAGCCCAAATTGGACGTTTAATTCGATTTGTTTGGTATCAATTTATGTGGGACCATTTGATGTATGGGGTAATGCTCTGGCTTGGGTACTGTCTCATCCTTTAGGTGGATGCTTTTGGCATTTATTGCCATTAGTGGTGGAGACTGGCTCCAAAGGGGTAAGTTTTATGGGATGGGTGGGTGTGGCCGTAACAGGTGCAATGTTATTTTGTGTATCATGCTAGATTGTGAGTGCGATTCCATATGCTTCTGCCAGTGAAGTGCTTTTGTGTGCATATAATGTTTGTCTAGCTGTATGGTTGTTTAATCTATTGGCGAATATTCTTGCAGCTTCCTGCATTCATTTACGAATGCTTTCCTTATTTCTTCGTGCTTATATTCTGGATCTGGATTTTTGCGATAATCAGGTTTAGTGATCTGTTGACTTCGTCGTAGTATTTTTCCAGAATATTCTGTCCTTGTTCGATGCGTGAGTTAATGTTCGAGTTTGAATTTAAAATAAAAAAATTTTCTATTCTTTTTTGGGAGTCTAGCTCCTTTATTTTCTTTAAATACTAGCTTAGCCTAGGATAAAACCGAAAAATACCGCCTTACATTTTTACGACTGTCTTACAATTCTCTCATAACTCTCTTACAACTAAAACATCACAGTTTATTTATATCGCTCTAGGCGATTATGTCTGGTTGTCGTGTTATCTTCTTATTTCTAGAGATTGTTCCTTTTTTGATAACACTGTTTGTATCAGGCTTTTTTTGACCTGATATTTTTGTTGCTGTTGGTTTGATGCTCTTGAAGTACCTAACTTTAAAAAAAAAATACCCTACTGTACACTAGAGTGCAACACCCTTAGTGTGATAATTTATATGGTGATATTCGGGCGCAACGCCACTAAATATCGCATAGCATAAAAATTAGCTGAAAGTCAAGAAAAGTGAGACTACGTCCGGGGTTACGGTCGGATGAGTTCTGATTTTATTTTACTCCTCAAGGTCTATATATACAAAAATATCTACACTAATATTATTACACTTAACGAATACAAAATTCCTGCTCACAATAGAGCATTACCAATACATATGTGGAAGTGTTTTGCCTGGTGCACCTACACGGGCGCGGTTTCCGTAAAACACCCACCGAGGGGAAGACAAATCGCCAACAAACAAGATAAATAGTTCAATAAAACACACTGAGATCGATGAGTTGTTCTTTTATTGTCACGTTTTTATAGGATCCTTAATGAAATAATTACAATGACTTTAACGAGATTACACGATTGTTCACACTTGATTTTTCATTCCAACTACCGGCTGCGGCTCAATTGTTCACACTTGATTTGTCATTCCAACTACCGACTGCGGCACGATCAAACTAACGGAAATTTCTACGACTACTCATCTGGTGTGTACGCACTCCACGGGGGGATAAACTCTGACTGGTTCCATTGGAACTCATTAAGAAAAAGGGAACCTCAAAAGAAACTGAAAAGGAGGCGGAGTTACACGATTAACTCGAGGTAGTTAATCGTGATTGGACCGGACGGAATAGGCATACATTACGCATGTGTGCGTATGCCATGCATACGATCGTTCGGCGACCGTGGATGGAGGGTAACATCGCTAGTGCATTTTCCAAGAATGCAAACGCTAGCATCTGGGGTGTGAAAGACCCAAACCGAAGATTTGGTCATCCTAATGGGAGGCCATAAATCATCATTTCGGTTGCCGATGATTAAACATTGCAACGAACATAGGGTGCAGCCATTGCCAGATGTTGAAAGTAAACATTTTCTGGCTGCATCATGTTCGTTGCTTGGTTGCGATCCCTGAACGTGGGGACCGATAATTGGAAGCCAGCGATTGCTGGTAATCAGGGAAATGTTTGGTTTGCGTCAGCAGAAACCTTGTCGGCGGTAGCAAACCAATAGGAGCAAATAGCCGCACGCAAGAAGTGCCATGGGCAAACAAAAAAACCGAGTCAACAAGGAACTCTTTGTTGATGTTGTTTCCATAGCATAAGGCTATGGAAACAAGCTGCCCTGGCAGAACGTATGCCTAAAGATAGGATTTCAAATGCCACGGCAATGTAATGATTTTGCCGTGGACTTATGCTTTTTTTAGGAAATAACGTATGCCCGAGGGTGAGTTTTCGATGCCACGGCAAGGTGATAAGCTTTGCCGTGGACTTAATGTCTTTTAGGAAATAATGTATGCCCGGGGGTGGATTTTCGATGCCACGGCAAGGTGATAAGCTTTGCCGTGGATTTAATGTCTTTCAGAGGTGGTGTTGGAGAAAAAGGGGTTTGGAAGGAAAAACCCCCCACAGAATAGGTAAGCTGCCTAACAGAAATTCAAAACAGTTATCCGATTGGGTAACCGTATTAATTCCAGCGATTTGGCTGGGGGTAAATGCCGTAGCAAGGTTACGCAACCTTGCTGAAGTTCGACCGAGAGGTAAGTCGTTCGCCTGGAATAGTGGGGATCGAGCGATGCATGGCTCTTCGGGCCCTGAAAAGCCCCACACATACATTACAAGAAGAAATTAACAAAGATTGAATATTATCTGCTCTTAACAGAGCGTTATCCATTGTAACTTAAACACAAAGCATTACAAGATACAAAGGTATCATCTACAAATTGAACAAGATAATAGGCATTGAGATTCTCAATTAATACAAAAGATACCGAAATCATAAGGAACGCACATTCCTGTAGTGCAGCGGATTCGCGCCGTGGGTTTATGACGGTCAATTAAATTGGCGACAGATGCAATTATATCAGCTCTGGTGACGAGAGTATATGTGGATGGTGGATTGGAATTTCCGGTTGCAGAAAAAGATCTTGTTATTTTGAATCTGGTGGTGATGACGGCATGATGTGGAAATCTGTGTTATTGCCCAGTCATAAATTATGGCTGGGACGGCATTCAAATGATTGGAAATGGCGGCAAATGGCTCAGCATGCTCTCATAATCGTAAATATGGCAGGGCCGTGGCATTGAGATGCATGGATGAAAGGACGGCACCGCACAAATGGCTCTGCATGTTCTCATAAACAAACAGCATGTTCCTTTGTTATATATATTTTTTTTTAACAAACGCCAAATTGTTATATCTATTTTTTTTAACAATTTGTTTTATATCTTTTGTTAACAACTGTTAAATATCTTTGGTTGCGATCAACAAACGTTGAACGCAACTTCCACGAACAAATAATGGAGATTGTTCTGGGCAAAATTTGTGTGTTCAACACGCGTTGAACACTTCGCAAGATTGAGGTTTTTAATCGAACTGATTTGGGCACCACACACGTGATCTCGATTGTCCAAAAGCAACGGTGACCGCAGCGCTGCTACCTAAAACCACTAATAGTTATTGAAAAAGGGAAAATGGACCGAATACCTGTGATGAATTCCAGAATAAATCCCCTAAACGTATCCTCCTTACAAAACTCGGTTGACTTTTTGTTTAAATAGTAACTTTATTAAATGGATCGCTAAGATTTTTTCTGATTATAACAGAAGGTGAACTGTTCTGATAGAAAGTTTTACGAAGAAGAAGGAAAAAAGCAATGACATCAGACGATTTAAATATAATGTCAGCCGATTGATGACATCTGTGAGGTTGGTGCCACGGGTAGCATTCAATTGCGAATTCGCTGGTTGTGTCCAGGGCGAATCCGCAACAATTTTTTTTCTTAATTCACTCACCTGTTCTTTTTTCTTACTTACATGGTGAAATTTCCGTCGAAAATATTTTTTATGATAATCAATTTTATGATTAGAAATAGTATACTGCACTGAATTTTTTCATTTAATTTTTATTCAAATATTTGTTTTTTTTGCACATATGTCTGAATTAAATTACAGGTTAAACTGGTCACCAGAAAATATCCTCAATCAAAGAAGGGAATTGAAACAACTTAATCTTAAGCAACTTGCCTCGTCGACTTTCAATTTTTTGTCTCTCTGCCTGGAGTCGACCTTTTTTTTCGCTCTCACCAATCCACAATCCTTTTTGTTTCCCTTCAATTTCAAATTCACCGTTAACCAACCCTCTGCACTAGCTGTAAGGGGTCGCAATTATCTTTACCCCAGTACAAAGGGTCGATGAAAACGGTGAATCCACGAAGCAAACTTTTTGGGGGAAGTGTTGTCGTTTCTACGTGTAAATAATATTTTGGGCCAATCGTACAGACTCGGTAAATGCCTATTCAGGTAGGAATTTGAATAATTTGCGATAGAGCGCGGGAAATGAAAAGTTCTTGTATGCTATTGCAACGGACATGTGGCCAACAAAATATTAAGTTATTGGGATAGGGACTATGTATTTCTAGGGATGAACAATTTATTAAAATGTGTCTATTGTATGGTGGGAATACGCTATTGACAGGAATGTGGTGCTTGATTGAATATACATCATTGTGGGATTTGTGTTGACTGTGATATGTTTTCCTTGAGTTACCGGCTGTGCCGAGTGTGATATGGTTTGTTATATGGATTGTAATATGTGCCAATTGTGATATAGTTTACTATCGCCAGTTTATGATATTATTGTAAGATATAATTTGCCATAATATAATGTAATTGGTAATACATTGATGTGCCCTGACGAAAAGACTGCTTTAAATGTTATATAATTTGTTGTAATGACCCATAATTGCGGTGTTGGGGAGCACACTGTCCAATTGTTATTGATCCTCAAATGGCAGAATTGTTATAATATATTTGTGGCAAATGTAATATGAAATTAGATGCATGCTATATACAAAGGTAATATTTAGTGCTGTGTCAAATGATGAGTATCTTCTATTTTATGGATGTACTGTTATTCAATCTTGTTGGATGAACCGCATGGGTGACATAATTTTGATCCGAAGTGTAATTCCTCGAACTATTGCTTGACATGGGGATGATGTACAAAGAAAAGGCTGCGCCAGGTGTTGGGGAAAAATCCGTACAACACTAAAAGTTTTCTGGGATTCATTCAACGGTATCAGTGTGGCAAAGTGAAAAATGCTAATGGTTACCCGAATGCACACACAGTTATCTCCCACGGTGGCGGCTATTCGATCAACACTGTATATCGGTTTTCTACTATAGTCCGTTGCCCGCATGTCCAGGGCACTAGAATGCAGCGTAACACAAAAACACAGCGGGATATTCCTCCAACCAAATTGTCTTTCATAGACTTATTTATTAAACCATTTAACCGCAGTAGTAATAAGTTAGACTTTACTTTACATTACTTTTACTGAATAAACTTTACACAAACTCAATACATCCTTTTTACAAAAAGCAATCAAAGGAATTAAAAACTATTCGCTTCATGCTATCAAACTTAACACTTTTACCTCCTTCCTGGAGGCGATCTCAATTTATATTACCTTTCTTAGGTTCACTCTCTCTCTCCATTCCTCGTTTTTCGTTAACTTTCGAACCTTCTTCGTTAGTATTGTGCGTCCGACGATTTGCAACCCAACACTGCAGGTGCGTGTCTTTGCTAACAATAAGTGCAAGTTCACAATGGAATGTTAGTTCTTATACCTGTAATCTCTATTTTAATGCCATACCTTTAGTGTCTAGCTGTGTGGTTTATTATGCAACATGACTCGTTTGTACATATGCATGATTATAGGATATATGTTGCCTCGTTTGTGAGTCATATGTCGTTATGTTGACTTGTTCCATGTCTGTCCGTAGTACGTACACCGGTCGATTGTCGCGTATGTGAAGTCAAATCAGTCCATTATTGCATCCAGGTTGAATTTTTTATTGTTGTTCACTAGTACCAATGATGCGTCTCCAATTATCTTGTTCCTCACGATGGTCAGGGCTTCGCAATATTTGACGTGAGTTTTGTGTCTCACAGGCTCCCATTGTGTTTATAACTGTTTTCCCCCATGTGGTATATTCCTTTTGGTTTCCGTTGAAGGTTGGCAGAGGCTTGAAGGTTTCTAGGTTTGTATCCTCTGGTATTTCATATTTGTATTGTGGGTCTTTGATTACGTTATTCGTATACCCGGTCTTCTACTTATGTGCCGCAAGGGAACAGGTTCACTATATTTCCTAGCTTAATAGTCCTGGATCATGTGTGCATAAAACGAAACCTGTGGTTGGTCCCTGAACATCACTCGTAGAATAAAAACAACTCTCTTTTCCTTATATTTTATTCCAGTGTAGTATTAGGCTGTTGTATTTAGACTCCCTTTTCGTTTGTTTAACGTGGAGGCCCGACTTGCCTCCACGGAATCTGATATTAGACTGATTAAGTCACCGAAAACGACCGCACAGCAAATTTTATTCATCGCTTCGGTGCTCGACAAGGGATGATTTCCCAAGCATTTGGTCCCATCACAAAGGGCGCGAAACATAAATGATGTTTGCCTCTGTTGCTCATGGTGTGTGTGTCCACAAGTATGCGGACCGTGGATCAACCAAATCCATAAGGGGAACACCATGAGCAATGATCTGCAGCTAGCCCAGTCATCCTGAAAGGGCACCAGCATGTTTACATTAAGTAACACAGCGTACAGCATTTATGCCGTTTCGCTGTGCATGTCCGCAGATAGGCCATACATCAGGAACCAGCAATCACCACCGAAAGGGTTGCGGCAGAGCAATATGGTGCATAGGGGAACGTTGGATGTTTATGCGATTGTACATCTTTAGTCAGCATCTCGTTGGTGCTGCATTTGGTTGATTTCGTTTAGCATCCAGTGGAAAGGTATGCTAATGCGGATCGTACGATCGACCGATGGCTCCGAGAATGTAACTTGTCATGCACGTGTGTGGAAAAATTCTTTCTCCTTGGGTGCATGGACAAGTCCGAGGATTTATGTCGGCTACGTAATGTCGCAACTAACGTCGAATTGGATTTTAGGCACATGCTGAGTTGTATTGCAGGCATGGCCTTAGGCGAAATGCTTATAAGATGCCAGTGCTTGTAGGAAAAAGGAAAAGAAGCAATATCTCCTGCATGTGTGCGGCGGAATTCGTTCGGAACATGTGTAATGAAATGGTTCGGGTCATGTTGGTTGCTTGGTGGTGCAACCAAATTGCTTATAAGGAACATGTCTGTTTGGTGCTGATGGATTTTGCATCAGCGAACATTATGGATTTACAGCATTTCATGTATTTGTAGTACAAACTATGGCAAGGTAAGTACATGCTTTCCAGGCTTTTGGTGTGTAGTGTATACAACCACAAACATTTTGATATTTAACATAAAGTTACAGTGGTTACCTGATTCCTCCCTCGTGGTGACTAGCTCATGTATCTTGTTGTGTTCGGCTCAGGTCAGTGCAGCAGCCCTCTCATTCCTCGATCATCAATTCCTTGGATTATACAGTGGTTGGGCCATCGTTCCCGTGCCTTGTTGCGTTCTCGCTCCCAGTTAAGTACCCAGACACAATCCTGTCTGTGGTGTCCCCGTCTGCCGGTATTCCGTTTGGCGCCAGTTCAATTTGCAAAAGGAAGAACTTTTTACTTTGAGAAATTATTCCCTGGTGCAGCACTGTATTCGACTAACACCATACGAACACGACGGTCAAAAGACTTTTTATAGCACTTTATTGTTACATTAGAAACACATTTCTCTTCTTTGAAAAAATGACTTTTTACTTTTTTCCGGCTTTAATATCCTTTTCTTTTACATTTAATTTGTTTTCTGACAAAACCAAAAATTATCACGGGACAAAAAATTTCTTTGTTCTTTCTTGCTTCTGCCGCTAACCAACCGTTCTCTGATCATTCTCCAAAAAAAAACCGTCAACAACGGAACCATAACAAACCGAATTTTAACATCCTCCTGTCTCTCTCATTTCGCTCTCCATTCACGTCCACTTCGAAAACCGAATTCGAACTCGAAGAACTGCACGATCCACACCCGAATCGGGGCGTGTTCGAAAACTCACTTCTGGATCGTGCAACTCCTCCACCACCTTACCATCATACCACCTTAAAACAAATTACATTAAAATTACAAAATGATTAATTGATGGGGTGGCGGACGCACGTAACAGGTGCTCCAGGGAGCAGTTTATTGAGTAATTGGTAGGAATGCAAGTAGTGGCGTTCAAAGGATCCGCCACAGTATCCCAGATCCTGATGCTTCTCCAATTTTATTGCGAACTTGGGCTTGAGTTTTTTCAGCTCCTGTGACTGTTGAGTGACTGTATTGACCAGCGCCTGTAGTTGCACTTTTGCGTTGAGAGCCTCCATTTCTGCGTTTATGTCCTGGTTTTCTTCGTCACTTTCTTCTGTTGAACTGTCGGGTTTTTAGCGGATTTTTATCGTTGTCCAAGTGTTCTGCTGAACACTGTACACCGCAGAGGAGAGAAAACCACCCACGGAGTGCATACACTACAAAATATAAACTCAGAAAGGGTTGGTTTGATTGAACTTTTATTTTTATTTATTAAACTTGACTGTTTATAAGCCGTGAAATGTGAAACTAATTCTCTGTTCTTTACTAGCGCGTTGGAACGCTTACAAAAATGAGTTACTCTACTATCTTAACGCAATTTCAACAATTTAACTCGGAACACTAAAATAGTTGTCGCACAAAACGGATCGATCCTTAAACACACGATAATATTAAGAGTCGATGAAATTCCTTACACACTCGATAATGTTTAGACGTTAATGAAATCGCAGGCTGACTTCCTCCTCGACATTAACTTAACTTTCTTGTCCTACTTCTACAATACTCTATTCTCCCCGTTCCTGTAGACCTTGGTCGCTTTGACTATCCAAATCCGACTATACTCCACTGGTGTGAATTATTTTTGTTATCGCTTGGTATACGGTTCTGATGTATTTTTCTTTTACAATGTCTCAAGTTTCCGGTGTGTACGCGAAGTCAGTTGACTAGAGATGGAAACAGCTAAGCCAGCGCCAGCTCCTGCTAAACGACCAAAGGTACCAGAGGCCGATAAGGTCGTGGAAAAGAATGAGAAACACGTCCCTCAGTTAAAACGTGATGGGCGGCTTTTTGCGAAAGCCGTCTTCACAGGATATAAACGCGGTTTACGAAATCAACACGAAAACCAAGTCATTCTGAAGGTTGAGGGATGTCGCAGGAAGGAACGCGGACGTTTTTATATTGGCAAACGATGTATGTACGTCTACAAAGCCCAGACAAGGAAGTGCGTTCCACAACATCCCGAGAGGAGGAGTCTACTTCGAGCAGGAGTTCGAGAACCCCTACGAGGAGGTTCGATCCGCGCGTTGTAATCCGAGAAAGAAAGGATAAGAGTGATTAAATCGCGATTGTTAGAGGTCGAAAAGTTGTGACGGTCGAGTGTGCATGGAGTAAATCGCGCGAGTTAATATTTAGTTATTTTATTAGATACTAAGACAATGTATTTATTTTCCAACGACCTACGGTCCTTTATTGGATGATATATCTTGACTTATCTATCCTATATTGTAAACTACCCTGTTAACTGAATTTCATTCATATTTACACTTGATGCTAAGTTCGTCACATCTCGATACTCCCACAGTTGCTTGTGCGGCTTATCTTTGATGTTCCCATGGTTCATGCTTGTGCGGCTTATCGCGATGTTCCCATGGTTATCTGCAAGTGTAGATATTTCCTTATCTTGGGGTTTGTGTGAAGGTCGAGTATCACCTAAGCAAAATTAATGTTAAATCCTTACAGTGCTTTACGATTTACAAAAATGGAAACAATAAATAAGGATTCGAAATCCACTTCTCCGTGTATCATTTATGACTGTGTTCGCTCCGCTGGTGTATTTTTCCTCCACGGTAAGCACTGTTCGGCGGAACACTCCGACATCATTCAGCAGTGACTTTACGAAAAAATCCGCTAAAGGTTTGTTCTTTAGTATGTTGATGGTAGCAATATAGTACGATTCGCTTCGGTGCTTCTTGATCAACGAGGAAGAGAAGCGAACGATGGAGCCTTGTAAGTCCCTCGACGTGATCGGTATAAATTTTGTTGTATATTGACATTTAAACTGTTAAAAACTATCAATCAGATGTGCCCGAAACTAGCGCGGTGACCAAGGAACTCTCACAGCCGTAGCCGTAGAAAAACCAGACTGATTATTTTTTGAAGTTTAATACACTTTATTTTTGGATCTTTACACCACTCGCGCTACACAGTAACTACTTTCTAATCTACTTTTCTTCTTCCTTGAAGTCTCGGACACATTGCCCCTTATCGTATATCTTTTTTGAGGTTTTTTGTTATCCATCAGCGTGTCTGGCTAATGCAAACAATAGATTATATTGGACTTTAATTGGAGTCAGAGTCCATGGGAAATGGGTGAGAATGTGGATGGGAATTTTTGTCTGTTTGTGCATGTCATAAAACATCTGGTTACAATGCGTCCGCATTGAGATGTTTAGACTGCCGGAATTGTGTGTCGGCGTATCCAATGGACATGGGTTTGTTTGGTCTCGTGTTTGATTGTACATACAATGCATGTGAAAAATGTGCATTGTGATGTTCGGATATTTGGAATTGAATTCAATGTTCGACAATTGAACGTTTGGTTCAATATGCTTGACATTGAATTCAATGTTAATTTGGGGATATGAATGGGATTTTTGTAGGTGGGTAGATATGCATGTAGGAGGAAAATGTTAGGGCTTCTTGGAGCACCACAGCAAAGCTGGATGGCTTTTTCCTCAGCGTTTTGATTTTCATAGATTTATACACTGAATTGAGTTATCCTTATTATTGGTGCACGAATGTTTTTTTTTTTTTTCACTGAATTAGCATTTTTCCTCAGCGTTTTGATATTTTTATTCACTGAATTGAGTTATCCTCAGCATTTTGATTTTTATTAATTTATTTACTGAATTGAGTTATCCTTTCTGTTTTTCCTCCTTAAATGCACTAGTGGTTATACTCACTGAATTGATTTATCGTCTCTTCGATTGATTTCTCTACAACTTTTTTATTCACTGAATATAATTTCTCTACATTGGTGAACATTTTTAAAACGTAATTATTCTTACCGCCTCCTTAGCTAGGCATTGTCCCGTTTGATGATGATCTGTACAGCTTTATCGAGTGCCAGGACTGGTGAAAAATATCCAATGATTTGCTTGTGTTGTTCTGCCTATGTATATCAGCAATTCCACTTTCTCTGCTCTGAATGATGTTCTGGTGATGAGGAGTTTTTTTATTGCACTCCTGCAATGTTTCTTGTTTTTTATTTAATCGCAGTCTGCGATTTGTATCGTTTATATTGGTCGACACCAATGCTGTTTTAAGGCTTGACAACGTAGAAGACCTTTACCTTAAACGCTTCCCAGCGTTGGTCCTCTCGTAAAGGGAATATTAAAAAATAAACCGAGTGGCAGGATCAGCAGTTAAAAGACTTTTTCCTTTCTTTCGACTTATAGTCGGTTTTTTTATTTCCTTACGAACAGTTTATTGAAGTTACACTATATGTGTAACTATATTCAGAGCGTCGATGGGTACATCACCCATTAGCAATAAGAATTGCCGATGGTATGGTTTGATCAATCCTTTTTTGTAGATGTCCTTCGCAAAATCATCTAGTTGTGACTTTACGACTACCGACTCTTCGAATTCGCATTTTTGTTCTGCGGCATTCTTGCATTCCAATAATGGTTTCTTCAATCGCAATTGGAACAGGATAACCGCCTCTGTTGGATTCTGTCGGATGGTTAACAACTTATGTACCAGATCTTGGTACTTTTCCACTGGCAGGTGGATTTTTCTCAGTAATCCCTCGGCCTCCTGGAAAGATGAAAACGCAGTGAACGCGAACCACGTAGAAGCTTCCTCACGTAACCTAGTGGGAAGGAGTTGTAAAAAAAATTGGATGTTCTTCTGTTTGGAGACATCTCAACGTCCTTTTGCAACAATCTATAAACGTTTCCAATTCCGCGCCTATGTGTGGGTGTCGTTCCCCAGAGAAGATGGGAATTAGTTGCGCTGACAACTTCACCACCTTGGTATAGTCGACCGACATGATTTCGAATTTTAACTCGTGCGTTCGTGAATTCGTTATAGCTTGCTGTTCCGCGGGGGGTTACGGATTTGTTCCATGAGAGTTGTAAGGGTTGAGTCAAGGTCGTTAAAATCCAATTTCCTCCTACTTACCTTGTCTATTTTCCCTAGTCGTTCGGTTCCGCTTCAGAGTCGCCTTGGCGAGTTAGGTGAGACGTATTTAGAATTTGGAATTCTCCGCCTTCCATAAACGGCAGGGGTGGGGTTGGGATTATAAATGGTGAAAAGGGGTTAAGGATATTCTGTTGGAAAATTATTTAGGTGTTTGCAAATTTTAATAGTTTTATTAATTTTTAATTCAACTTTTTTGGTGGGCTTATTACATTTATATATAGGCGGAAATACGTCCCAATAATAATTATATTTTGTTTAGTTGTAAGACCGCAGGATATGGAGAAATGTAGTGATATGGACGCTGAAAATTACAATCGGTGGCAAACTTTGATTTTTGAACTCTGTCTCTAACAAACTAATTAGTTTATATCCCTTAGGGATCTTTGAACTATTTTTATTTTAATAATTTTTTGTTTTTTTGTCCAATTTTTGTAACAATTTAATTATTTTCTAGAAATTTACATTAGCTTAGGTAAATGAACAATTGTACAAAGCTTCTTCTTTTTAATAAAATGGAAAATAATATATTCAAAAATAAAACAAAAGAAAGAAAACATACCCAAATTACAAAAGTTTAAATTGATGTCCTCTTTGTGGTCCAATCCTGATGGCGTTGTTAATGGTTTCCTTCTGATGTTGATTCGCTGCTTCTCTCTATTTGTTGTTTTGTTGGTTTTTTATGTTATTATTTTTATATGTTTTTTTGTTGATGTTGTTTTTTGATTGTGTGTGTCGCTTATTATGACGTTTTATTTGTGGGTAGTGTTTTTATTTTGATTAGTCTATTGCAAATGCTTGTTTTTTGTATGGGAGCTCTGTCGTTCTTTTCGACACAAGGTTTTTCAAGTTCTTACGAGATATCGTTCTCGGGCTTCCTTGGGCTCACCGGCTGCGCCAATGTAATGATCTTTATCCACACCACCCGCTTTATACACCACACACACACAGATTGGAAATAAAACCCCTTTTTCTTTTCTGTAACTTAGTTTTATTCCTTTCACTTTATACTTTGCGTGACACATACAAGTCTTCCTCTTCGCCAACGTACACGTGGAAATCAAACACTAATTTAACTTAGTTTTAATCCATTAACTTTATTCTTTGTGTGACACACACAAGTCTTTCTGTTCACCAACGTACACGTGGAAATCAAACACTTTATTTAACTTAGTTTTAATCCTTTAACTTTGTTGTGGGCTGGTTACTAGCGTCAGGAACACGATGGTGTTGTGGGGTTTTAGTTAAGGGGATAGGTTGCAGAACGCCAACCCAGTCCGGCTACTGTCAGTAAGTTTTCAGCGCAGAACAATAACGCTTATTTACTTTGGTAACGCAAAAGGTTCTTTATTTCAAATAGTCAGAAAAATAATACAAAAACGAAACTTTGTGGTATTCAGAATAATTTGAATTTACACACACGCTTACTTATGTTATATCTTTAGACTAAATTGTTTTACCAACACTCACAATTCAGTTCATCAATTTATAATAATTTTGTGTTACAATCACGCTTACTTAGTTTAATTGTTTTAACAAACACGCACGATTTAGTTCATAAATTTAGAGTAAGTTAGTTTTACATTCACGCTTAGTTATTTTATATAACATATTTAGGTAAATTTGTTATTACAAACACGTACAATTTAGTTCATAAACTTAGAGTAAGTTGGTTTTACATTCACACTTAGTTATTTTATATATTTAGGTAAATTTGTTTTACAAACACGCACAAATTGATTCATAAATTTAGAGTAATTGGGTTACAAACACGTACAATTTAGTTCACAAATTTAGAGTAATTCGGTTACAAACACGTACAATTTAGTTCATAAATTTAGAGTAATTGGGTTACAAACACGTACAATTTAGTTCATAAATTTAGAGTAATTTGGTTACAAACACGCACAATTTAGATCGATCCCTTGGGACATCTCACGAGAGATTTTCCTTACTTTGTTTGGCACACGACCAGTCCACTCTATATCCACCGATATTCTGATCTAGACTCCGTATTATTTGGTTTATTTAACGTGGAGGCCCGACTTGCCTCCACGGAATCCGAAGCGCGATTGAGTATCGCCACCGAAGCGACAGAATACCAAAATTCTATCCATCGCCTCGATGACCATATTTGGTAATTTACCTTTTCGAATTGGTGTACCACCAAAGAAGGGTTGAAACGCACACACACGATGATCCCCTTTGGTTGCTCATCGCGTGTGTCGCCCAGCATGCGAACCATGAACATGAAGTTAAATGAAAATAAACAATTTTCGCAGCTGGGGCAAGTCATCCTGAAAAGGGTTGGATGTGCTTACACGATCAGCGACTACGTGTAGCATGATTGCTGATCGTGCGCATGTTGTTGTTGGTCGAACCGCCGTGTGTGTATCTACACTGGCGAGTTTTCGATGCCTTTTTGCTGCCAGGTGTGAGTTTCCATTTCGTGTGGCTTGATCTAGCGACCGATGTGGGCTTGCATGAAAGAACCAAAAGGAAGAAATATCTCTTGTGGCATTGTAGTCGACTTCTTAGGAGACATTTCGTTGGTAGTGTTGTATACTTAATATGTTATATATATTTCTCCGTCGTGGGCCGACGGTTTTGTTTGCGTTAATAAATATAAATATAAATGTGACTTATTGTTTGTCCCGTTGCGATGGCGTTGGAGGTGTTCCTTGGTATACTTCCTTTTTGTTTTGTTCTCCGTCCTGACTCGTTCTAGGCGTAAGTGGTCGTGTTGTCTTTACTTCCGTCAATGCTCCAACGGGCCAGGGTCCTGGCTGTTCCGGAAACAATAAAAATTCACCGTTTCTCCATTTTAACTATTGGTTTTATTGTCTGTTCTTTTTGTCACTCTCTTTAACAATGTCAGTTAACTTAAACAGTATTATTATAATGTTAACAATGTAAATTAACTTAAACAGTATTATTATAATGTTAACAATGTCAATTAACTTAAACAGTATTATTAATTAATGTTAATGCCACTTCACTTCCTCGAATATAAATTTCTTATTTGTGTCAACACCAATTCAACACCACTTTTGCTGACCGGCTTCACTTTCTCGCATATAAATTTCTTATTTGTGTCAACACCAACTCTTTTCAAAATCTCTATGTCCGTTCTGGACTACATAACACCCACTACTTTCCTTTTTCGGTCGTTTGATCGCAGGAACCTTTTTTCTTTTTTTTTCTTGCTAACACAAGCCAACGTGTTAGGTTCTTTGTGCGATGATCGCACTCGAGGTCCTTTGTATTAGGATTTCTTTTATTGCCCGCGCATCATTTGTCTGATCCCGAGGTGTTTTACCTTGGATCGACAACCGTCTGGAATCCTTAAAAGTATTGTTATTTTATTGGTGCCCAGACTTGGCAATTTATTTTTCTCTGAACATTCGGAGCCAAAGACATGTTTGTATTTTATGAGTCTGTTGTTCAGCGATTGTTTTTACGATCGCCGTCCTTGGTTCCGTATAGGAAATGTTTCCTTGAATAGGATTTTAAACGGACGGTGTCGCCGTGAATTTTATGGTTTTTTGCCAACTTTACTTATGAGTTGGCCATGTGGTCCGCAGATTTGGGTCCAGAAATCAAAATTTAGGGGGTTTTCTTGATCCCCATGTGAAAAGAAAATTTTTATTTCGAATTACGGAAAAGTATTTAAAAAGAAAGACAAATAACAAAATTTAACAAATTTTCAAAATTAAAAGGAATTTATTTTGGGGAGCCAATCACTATCACCGGAATCGTATGATTTAATTTTTTTCACTTTTCACTTTACTATAATAAAATTTCGTACCTGTGATTTCTAGCTGCAGGTTTGTTGGGTGTCCTGTTGTTTGTCGTCACTAGCTGCTTGGGCCTGGTGTTGCCGCTGCATCAGGAATCCCGGTCTATCCTTGGCTGCTCGTTGTTATTTTTGCTTTTCACACTGTTACCTCTCCTCGGTGTATGCCCCAGAGGAACGCTTTTACCACTTTAGAAAATTTAAAATTTACTATTTTTTAACTATTGCCGTTGTTTAGCCCCGGGCACGCTGTTTTTATCGGAATTAATTATTATTTTCCACTGAACGCTTTTTGTATTGGAAGGGGATGTTGGGAATCAGTCCGATTCACTGCTCTCACCAAAATTTTGCTCGTTGTGATACTCCTTCTTTTGTTGGTAGGGGATTATGGCAATTCACCCGCTGCCACCATAATTTTTTGTTGTACTTTTTGTTTCAGGAAGCGTGTTTCTTAATCCTTAAAAGGACTAAGAGATCTCTTACAATAGTTCCTGAAACCTGTTGCACAACAGGGTTCATTGCCCTGCTTCCTCTGAGTCCAAAGGGAAGAGCAACGTCCTTAGATTTGGCCTTTTGCCCTTGGTCTTCTCTTGGTCTTCCAGGCCAGGTGATACTTAGCAAAAATGAAAATCCGGGTTGTCTTCGTTTTCAAATTAAAGAGTTTTATTTTTTCAGTTAGTTCTTCCACTGGGGTATTTCCTCCAGGGACACAAGACGAATTTAAACTGCGGCCCGGAGATCACTAAACCATTCCTTTATAAAGGAAAAGGAATCGAAAATTGTATCTCAAAGATACACATTTTCGTGCAACAATCTCGATCTTTTGGATATTTCGAGCGAGATGTTGTGTTTACACAAGATAAGAAATCAATTTCTTGAATTCTTACGAAACCATTACGCAGATGTGTGAATGTATCTGCTTTGTTTGTTTAACTCAATGGAATTTTTAGGATAGAGATAACGATCTCTGAATTTTGGATTTGGGTGATGATGTGGAGCAAATATAGAACAATAAACGAATATTAGATTCGTTTATTGTGAATTTTAATTTTAATTTTGATTTTGGATTTTATTATGCCGTGGGGGCAAATGCTATGCGATAAACGAATGTTTGATTCGTTTATTGCGAATTTTGGATAATGTTTGGGTTTTTTCAGGTTTTGATAGGATTTTGGGTTTTAGGGTAATATTGCTGGGATTTTGGATTAGGAATGGCGGAAAAAGATGGTAGGGCTTTTTGGAGCACTACACAGCATTTAACTGTGATCTTATTGTTCGTAATGGATCCATCAGCGTTTACGGTTTGTATTGTTTCAGGTTCCAGGCCTTGTGGATTTACCTTGCATTCGTCGAGCTCGTGTTCCTCTGCGCATCTGCCGCAACGTCTTTGCTGGTGGCATGAGATCGCCAAGTGTCCTGATTCTTGGCATCGCTTACAATGAAGAATTTCTTGTTTGTGGGGCTCTTCGATTGAGATTTTTTGGGTAAACAAATATTTAATTTGTTTAAGTTGCTTGATGTCCCGATGAGGTGGCATTTGTATGATCCGGAGGTTTTTTACTTTGTTTGTCCTCATGTACGGTGTTTGGAAGGAGTCCAGCTTATTGATTTTTATTTGTGGACATATCCTAGCGATTTCCAGTCCCACTTCTTCGTTGGTCCATTCGGGATCGATGTGCCTTATAATAAAGGTAGCTGGTTTGCTGTTCGGATGCTGGAAGGTGAAGAACTGATACTGTTCCTCTAACAGTTTTTTAACTGCCCTGTCATGATCGACTAATGATCTGACTGTTATGGAAGTCCTCGATCCTTTTGCATTGGTGCTAAAATTGCGGTGACCCAAGGCATTTTGCAGGGTTTGAATTAGTGCTTTGGTGCTGGTCGGGTTTCTGATGTAGATTGGCGGTGATCTTTCGTTTTTCGTGGTTGATTTCGTTGTTTCTACTCTGGTTGGAGCAGGTATCTGGTTTGATGAGGGCTTTGTTAGTGTGCGAAGTTTGGTTGGTAGTTCGCATTGGCTGTTGCTCGAATTGCGGGTTTGCCGGGACGTTTCTTCCATATGGATGTCATCGGTGTTATAGATGGAATCTCTTTTATAAATTTGTTCCTGTAGTTGTTTCATTTTTTATGTTAGCTGGTTTATTGTTTCCGGGGCTTCCTCGAGTTTTCGTTTATAATCGTCGGGGCTCCTTGATCTCTCCATGTTTGTGGACTTTTTTGGTGCGTTCCGTAAGATGTCTAGAGCTTTCCTTTTTCGCTCTTGTATGTACTCCAGTGCCTGGCCTGGGTCATCGCCTTTCATCGGTTTTGTTAGTAAGTAACGGCTTACCTGCTGTTAAGATTTTTTTTTTCTGGTGTTTAAACTACACAAATTGATAATTTAGTAATACACTTTTTACGTGTAAGGACGTTTGCGTACTGCGTACTGTAATTCTCGTCCGCACTGCACGAGATCTGTGTATCGAATGAGTGCCAGGGAAGATGCATAATCATTTTTAGAGTTTTGTTTTGACAAATTTGAAGTTTTTTCAGGTGACGTTCAGCACATTTATACCAACAAGGTGAAGCATATACTAATGAAGGTAGTATGACGACTTTATAAAGAAGAAGCTTATTATCTTTGCTTAAATAAGAATTTTTATTTAAAAGTGGAAATAGAATTTTTATTAAAACATTTACTTTTTTGATAGAGGTAGTAATATGGTTTGAAAATGTTAGCGTCTTATCGAGAGTGATGCCAAGGTATTTAAGTGTTGTTGTCCATTCAATTGGAGTGTTGCAGATCGACAGATTATATTGAGGCAGATTTGAGGCTTTTCTCTTTCGTGAGAAAAATATTGCTTGAGATTTCGATGGGTTTATTTTGATTTTCCACCTGTGAAAAAGCTTTTCGATATTAAATAAAGCATTTTGTAAATCCATTAATATGCTTTGACAGTCGTTAGAACTACAGAATATAGCTGTATCGTCAGCAAAGAAGGCGTTTTCACAGTGTAAATCTCTTGGAAAATCAGCAATATATAAGTTATATAAAAGGGGCGATCGGGTTGAACCTTGTGGAATGCCTGCTTTTATGGGGAACAGAGGTGATGAATCTGACAAAATTTTGACATAAACAAGCCTATCTGTAAGAAAGCTTTGAATAATTTTAAGAATGTAAGTAGGAAAATTTTGAGTAAATAGTTTATGAAGCAGGCCGTCGTGCCAAACACTATCAAATGCCTTTTAAATGTCAAACGAAACCATACTTATGGATTTTTTGTTTGAAAGTGATTCTTTTACTATACTTGTGATTCTTTTTAGTTGGTGGGTCGTCGAGTGTTCCCTCCTAAAACCAAACTGTTCGATAGGAACAAGACTGTTTGATTCTACAATTTCATTCGTCTTAAAAAACATAATTTTTTTCAAAAAGTTTGCCTAAACAGCTGAGTAAACTTATTGGGCGATAACTAGATGTCTGTGTCAATGGTTAAGTAGGTTTAGCTATGGGAATTATCTCAGCAATCTTCCATCTTCTTGGAAAATATCCGTGTCGAAGACAACTTTCAAATAGGGATGTTAAATACTGAACGGCATTTTTTGGTATGTTTTTAATGACCCTGTTTGAAATTTTATCATTACCAGCTGCTTTTTTTATGCGAATAGAAGAAATGGTGTCTTTAGCAAGAGATATTGGTATATGGATATTATTTAATTCTATTGAAGATAGATTAATAGAGTTAATACTGTTTTGTACTATTTGTTTGGTTTGAATGTCACTAAAGCCATCTGTTATTGAGTGACTAGACAGAAAACATTTACCGAATTCAGTAGCCTTCTCTTCATTTGTATGAAGAATTTGGCCATTACATTCGAGGTATGGGATTCTATTTTTTTTTTCTTAAAAATCTTCGAAAGTTTCCATATTTTTTGGTCACGTTTGTCAATTTGGGATATCATTCGATTCTAGTCTTTATTACGAATTTCCTGCATTTTTTAATAACTAGTTTGTTAAGCAAATTCAATTGAAATTTCAGAAATAAGTCTCTTGACCTTTGATAACGTCTACGAATTAAGTTCCTAAATGTCATCGTCCTTCGTACGTCATTTGTTAGCAATGAAATTTCGCTGTTGTTTTTATAGGAGGCAGAGAGCAAAGGGACAATCGCCTTAACCCCCTCTTTAATGGAACATTCAAATGCATTAGCTTTATCATCAATTTCCTCTAACGTAAAGGTAGAGGGTTGAGAAAAGTCAGAAAGTGAATCGTTTACGTGACGTTTAAATTTTTTCCAATTAGCCCGCTTGAAATTATAATTTTCAGCTGGAGCTGCAGTGGTGAATGATTCATTAAGAAAGAAAACAACAGGTTTGTGGTCAGATGAAAGATCGTTTATAACAATTGGGAGAGAAATATTGTTAATTGTATTTGAAAGTAACAGATCTAAGGTTGAGGGATGACCTCTTACATTGGAAGGATAGTAAGTTGGCTCAGATGGAAAAGCAATATCGAAATCTTCGAAGACCTTGAGGTCTGACAAAATTGTTCCCCAGGCGTTTGCGCGAACACAACCTCATGACGAATGACGACAGTTAAAGTCTCCGCATAAGAGAACATTTTCGTTTGTTCTTATAAACTTCAAGATGTCAGACTTAAATTTTTGTTTTTTTTCATTAGTTACTGCACTACCACCGGGAAAATAGGCAGCCATAATTTTGAATACTTTTGTGGGGCTACATTCAACTTCAATTGATAGTGTTTCTATCAAATAAGTTTTAGTAATTGGAATTAATTTATGTTTCACAGACTTGTTTACGGAAATGCATACACCTCCCTCCTTTTCTGTTAATCTGTCCAATCTGTAACAATAGTAATTTCTGTTATATATACTGATATTTGGCTTAAGCCAGGTTTCGGTAATCACTGCGATATCGATTTTGTTTTCAATTAGAAAATTAAAGTATTCTATTTCTTTGTTTTTTAAACTTTTAGCATTCCACAAAAGCATTTTTAAGTTATTGGCCATTGTTAGTATAAAGATATTTAATGCTAAGATCAGCTATGACGTTAAATTGATCTTGTCTACTTTTACAAAAGGATAATTTACTTAACATTTCATTTTTAAGAGAAATAAGTTCATCAAAACTAAATAAATTGTTGTTTTGGTTTGGCGGTCGTGGTGCTGTTGTCATCTGTAAACTGCTACTGGTGAGTGTTGTTGGAAGGCTTCGCGGTGCAGACACGGGACGAGTGTTGTTTGAATGTTGTTGTTTTTTCTGAACTAAGCGAGGAAAGTCAGAGGTGTTGAGGTTAAAGCTGGTGAGTTTGCTTGGAAGTGGATCATGAATGACATGTTCTGATCCAAATCGTCTTCTCCGGTTCTTGGCTTTGAGTCTATTTTGTATTTCAATGAATTCTATCCTCTTTCTACATGTGGCGTCGGTTGCTGTGTGTTGTTCACCACAGTTAACACATTTAGGTGGTTTTTCTCTGTTAGTGCATTCTTGTGAGTTATGTGATTCAGAGCAGTGGGAGTATGCTTTTTTTACATTACAAAAAGAAGAGCCATGCCCAAACATTAAACATTGATAACACTGAGGCACGAAGTGTGGGTTCTTTCGATAAAAGTCCCAATATACTGAAACGTGGTTAACAAACTTAGCTTGTCTTCTTAGTTCATTCATTTTAATGCTTTTATTGTTAAGGTAAACTAAATAATTGCACTGTTCTTTGTATTTGGGATTTTTAATGTTTATTAAAAAAATTTGGAGAACTTCTAATTTAAGATTAGTAGACAATTCAGTTTTAAGGTCATCAGTATTCATTTTATGTAATCCATATAACACTACTTTAAATGGTTTCAGGTTTTTAACATTATGTGTGAAAAATTGGAGTTCTTTTTCGCGAAGGGCAGATTTAATTTTATTTACTTCAGATTCAGTGTAGAGATTAAAGCGGCAACCAATTGAAGTGTTTTTGCAATCGAATTTGTCTATGCCGTTATCAGTCATGCATTGAGTCACAAAGACGCTATTTTTTCCTATCAAGTGAATCGGAAGTAGTTCAATTTTCGTGGTTACTTCATGTACAGGCTGTACATGCTCAGTCATTAATTCTTCATTATCGGATAAATCAGAAAGATCACTGAAGCGATTAAAAGAAGATAAATTATTTTGGGAGCTACCCGGATTATTTGTCACTTTTTTACGTCGGCTCATTTTTACAGATGGGGGATTCTCATCAGAAGATGATGAGTCCCGTAACCGTTTGCGATTTAGTAAAATAATCAAGCGCAGTTAGGAATAACACAAGAGAAAATATCTCGGGCAAGTATAACGATGTGCGCTGCTTGACGTTTCAAACTGTACTGCACCTCTATTCAATACAATGTAGTACATTACAATGTTAACTTCTATATAATTACAATTATATTATAAATTTTATATAAAACACAATCTTACTTTGTAGTAAATTACAATTTTGACTTTTATACAATTACACTTATATTATATTGTTCCGCCAGCTGGGAACCGCAACTCCGATGTTGCCGATGGTTCGCTAACTGGGAAACAGCAAAATGTGTCCTCGTGGGAGAACAGCAAATAATGTTTGGCGTAGAAAGCCCAGCATAAAATGTGGCGTTATAGCTCAGCAAAAACATGCAAAAATTACACATTCTTTTTACTACATTAAAATTCACTTTATTCCACGAATTAATTTACCACACAAAAAAACCACAGGTGCTGTAAGCACCGTACAAAAATTTCAATTTATAACGTTAAACAACATACTGGTGCTGCAAACACCGTATACAAAACAAATCAAAACTGTGTGAGAACCGTACAGTAGTAAAAGATCACACTTCTTTTTTCTCCTTCATGTTCTTTTACTGATAACGGGCTCGTTATCAGTCCGATGAATCTGCTGGTTGTCATTGGCAGCGTTCAGTGCCAATGGTGTTTTTTCCGTAATGGTATAATACATGTTGCGGAACTGCAACATATATATTTTATATAAAACACAATCTTACTTTGTAGTAAATTACAATTTTGACTTTGTCCGAACTTGATTTATTGATTTGTTTCAACACTTGTCTCTACTAAGTTTATTTCAAAACTCTTTCAAATTCATTTCAAAAATTCTCTCTTCAAAATCTATTTAAACTCAATTTAACATCTGTTTAAATTCATTTCAAAACTTGTTCTTCACAATCTGTGTAAACTCAATTTAACACTTGTTTAAATTTATTTCAAAACTTGTTCTTCAAAATCTGTGTAAACTCAATTTAAATTTTATAATTCTTTTTCTTCACCGTCCGGACTGGAGACGATCCATTCTACTTCTGCTTTTGCTTCTGAATTTTTTATCTACACTATTCCTCGCTTGCCTCGCCAGAGTTAAGTAATCTGACTGTTTCAATAATATATATTTTATTTAATTAAATATTAAAGTCTAAGATTACAAATTTTTTTTATAGTTCTATTTCGAACTCTGGTAATTATTAACTAAACATTAATTTTACATAAAAAATATATTTGTTTTAATTAATAGTACTAATAAATTGCAGAATTGTTAATTAAGATACATGCTCACTCGATCAGCTTCACCAGGAAAAGAGGAAGTGGAATCGTTCTATCACTATTATCTGACTGTCGATTCGTTAAGTTTATCTGAGGCCACATCTAGCAGTTTGGATGGTGGTGTACTTTTGTTATGTTGTATGGAATTAGACGATTTATCTTTTGGGTGTCAATAAATGATTACTGTTTGGGTGATTCCTATTTTTATATAATTCTATATATTCTATAGTCTTATAAGGATATGAATAATTGGGGCCTTAACTCCGGCCGCCCATGATCGCGTTACTTTTGTCGACCAAGCAAAAATCGTTCGTTCGTGGCCCCCACGGAGTTTGGACCTCGGAATAGGTTACTTGCAGATCTACAAAATTTTTTTGTTAGTGGTTTCTACGGGGTTTGGGTTTCTGAATAGGTTATTTGCAATTTAGGCAAAATTGTTTCTTATGAATCATGTAACTATGGGACTTCGAATATTTTGTGGATTAAGCAAAATGTCTGTTAGTGGTTTCGGTGGGGTTTGTGTTACTAGTAGTGTTATTTTGGAATTTAAGCAAAAATGTTTCTTTATGGATATAGGGTTGGGATTTCAAATAGGTTGTTCTCCGATGGATTCGCAGCATCCATAGCATCCGATGGATCCGGGGCATCCATAACAATATATATATATATATATATATATATATATATATATATATATATATATATATATATATATATTTTTTTTTTTTTTTGGTTTTTTGTTTTTGTTTTATTTCCACTGGTGGGCCTCTTATCGGTCTTATCTGGATGTTGTCTTCTTTTATAATTTTGGTTTGGTAGGTTGATTTCTTTTGTTTTTATACTTCCTCTTCTTTTTTGTAAGATATATTTGTTTTATTTATGTTTTTAATTTTTCTCTTCTTTTCTTTTGAACAATTTTATTTTTACAATTTTTTGATTAATTCTGCTGTTTTATTTTTTGATTTTTGAAATTTTTGTTGTATTTTTGAAAAAAATATTTTTTGTTAGTTTTTGAAACTTTTTGTTTGATTTAATTTTATTGAATTTTTTGATTTTGTAAATTTTATTTATTTTTAATTTTGTCTTTTGAAAATGTTTAAATTGTTACAGAACCACAAGCAAATCTAAGTTTACGTTTTTTTGCTGTGGGAATGTAGGTGCGTAAAGAGCCTCAGGGCTCTTTCCACCAATGGTCGTGTACCTCCGAGCTTTATATGCTCCAGGATTTAAGGCCGATTTTTCCATCACCAGTACAGAGCCAACTAGCGGGCACCGGTTGCGCCAAATTGTTATGTTTTTTGTTAACAATTGATATTTCTTCACAAAACTCACCCCTTTTTTGTGGAACGTCTCATCCCAGTACTTGATGAAGTTTTTCCTTAGGCGAGGAGCAGTGTGAATCGCCGAAATGAAGAGTAGTTCAAAAACGGCACTTGCTTATTATTTTTTCTTTTAGTTTAATTTTATTTGGTAAGTAGTGTTCGGCACGGTGCCTTTACCGTGCAATACGAATATAAGATACGAAAAGTTTATTTTTGCAAGCGACACTTTTATTAACGATAAAACAAACGAACGACTCGATGCAAAAACGAAAAATCTAATAACATATAACATACGATAACAAAAAACGCAAGTGCTGCCAAACATGCAAATTAATTATGAATAAATTATAAATTATAACAACAAGAAATAACTAACAAATAAGTTATAACAAGAAGAAATAACTTACAATATGAATAAATATAATTATACTAATTAACAATATAATAACAATAAAAACCAAAACAACTATGATGATCTGACTGCTTTGTTCGCGCCAGACGCGACAAGTAGTACAACTTATTAATGTTCATCAAATAATATATAATTCATTAATGTTCACTACGAATTGTAAAATTAATTAATGCTCAAAATAATCCGTTTCAAATTTATTGATGTTCATCACTAACAATAATATATACGCCATTAATTGAATGATTATTAACAGATGTAGTTTATGAATTAAATAATAGCTGAACACATTTCTTGAATGATTATTAACAGATGTAGTTTTTGAATTATGGGAAAGCCAACCGCGCGCTTCCACACCTGGGTTTTAATTCTTTTTCTTTTTCTTTATAATTTTTTTTTTTTTTTTTTTTTATTTTAATTCGCGACTAAAAACAAACCGTTCGCGTCGAACACTCAAATCAGAAGGTCTCAATTTTCTATTGTGCGGATCGACGGACCACACTCACTCAACGCACACAGAACAAGAGGTCGAATCCTGTCTTATGTCTATTCATATCCTTTTTTGTTTCGTTCCCTTTCAATGCAGGAACTGTTGTCATTGTGAGGAAACGAAATTAGTGGAACTATTGCTGCGTTCAGTGTATAATATTTGGGACTCTTAGGTCGAACTAAATATTATCTACTGGGATAGGGATCTGGTATTTTTAGGGGTGTTAATTTATTTTAAATATTTGGCTATTGCATGGTGGGAATATTCTATTGTACTTTTAATGTGATGTTTTGTTTTTGGGAATGGATATGCATTAACCAGGATTTTAGGGGAAGGGTGGGGGGGGGGGGGGGGGGGGGGGGTGATAATTAAATATTTTATATATTATATAATTAAATATTAATTATATAACACTTCTTCCTATCCGGGAGTAGTTTTTTACCCAAAGGACATTCCTCAATATTATGGAATATATATCATAGACTGGATATTGCAGTTCGGTGCAACATGCCCAAATCGTTGACAGCGCATGCACTGCAAGACACGATCTGATTTTCTTATTTTCTCCCAACTTTTAGTTTGGTGAAGGAGAATTTTAATGTATCGAAGGCTGTCCACTTTACTGTTGGGGCTTAGGGATACAATTAAAAAAATGTAATTGGCGATTATGTTAGATATTGTTTCATTGGTAAATATTTAATTTAATTGTATCTGTTAGTAATAATATCAATGTTAATCCTGGCAGGGTCGCCAATTGTTAAATATTTTTTAGGTGTTAAATATGTTTGTTATAACAATTATAATAACAATAATTTTTATTCTTGGCAATTGCCAATGGGTAAATGTCTTATTTTATTCATATTTCAACACATTCTATTTAATATGTTTAATTGCAAAGTTGTAGTTAATGCCTGGGCCAATTGTTTAGTTTAAATTTTTTAAGTTGCTGTATTTTATATTTGTCAAAATCAAATTGCTAGTTTTATTGCCAAAAGTTAAAAATCTTCCTTTTGTGTCTTCTATTGTCTCTCAAATGCTTAAATTTAACTGTTAAGTTTATCAAGCTACCAATGGTAGAATTTACTGGTTGCCGTTTAGCCAAATGTTGAGTTTACTGACAGGTAGTATTTAGGTGGTTCTACTATTTAACGGTTAATGTTTAATTTTCTGGGCCTTTTACATGTAGAGAATCCCTTGCCAGTTGCGAGGTTTTATGTTTTTACAGTCGCCTGCACAGGACAGGGAACAATGGCGGCGTCGAGTCAGTGAGGTCATGAACTTCCGGGTTCCCACAGGCCAATAAATAGTAAGCGTAAATAGTATAGTACAGTCGTTTAAAGGTAATCTTTCACTTGGTAAAATAAATATAAGGGGTCGTAGGGGGGTACTCACGTTGCTCAGGTGGGGCCTATCTGGGACTAGCGGTGAACCTGCTGAGGAGACTTCTTCTGTTGCCCCTGGTGACGGTCATCGGACCGCGGATGGTTTGGTTGATATCCGTCTGCAAAGGGAGCTTCGTATATCTTCCTGAGTATCCTCAATCGAGTGAGCGCATGGGCTAACTTTAAAGGAAGCTATGAACAATTTTGTATGAAAAGTTTTACCTAATTGGAGTTCCGTAAGTCCTCCAAATGGTGCGGCGGTCGGTCGGTATCCTCCTCCGGTGCGCAGTCTTTGTGGCAACCATCGTCTGCCTATCCACCGACTGACAGGAAATATTCCGATACTTTAAAATTTCTTTCTTAGGCAAAGGTCAAATGAGTCACCGCGGCTTTTCTTTAGCACATACACGTTATTAACATCCTTAAATTTTATTTTTTATACAAAAGTTCATTTATTACGTAATAACATTTTAAGATTCTACATCTGTACAACCGTAAACGAATTGTCGTGGCCGTTTTCCTCCGACCTTTTCTTCTTTTTTTTGAAAAATAACATAATCTCTACCAAAAAAAAAAAAAAAAAAATCGCACATCAACCGGAACAAAAGAGGAAATGATATCACTCACTAGAGACCAAAACAAAGACTGTTCGCGGTATCTCAACCCCCGGTACCTCTTTGTCCTCTTAGCAGAATCCATGCCGACACCATCTTTGTCCATCGCCTTCTGTCTGGCTCAATCAATTGCCCAAGCTTGCTCTCCACTTTAACATTTCATACAAACCCACGTAACGTACGTAACCCTCGACTGTTTTACGTACCCGCTCATCACACTTCTTACGGCGCTAACGAATCCATCTGGCGTATGCTACGACAGGCCAACTCTTTCCCCACCTCCTTCGATTTTAACCTCTCCACTCCCGCTCTCAAACGACGTCTCAGAAGAAACCCGTCCTAACTCCGCCTGCTTCCTTCAATAACCCCTCTACCCTGCAATCCTACCTCTCCTCTCCTTCCCTCAAACTAGTTCTCTCCTACACCCTTTCAACCCCTCCCACAATTTCAACCTCTCCCCGCCCGCTCACTAACCCCGCCCCTATATCTTAACGTACACATGCCCTCCACTGCCATGCCATGCCGCATTTACCACCCCCTATCTCCCTTATCGCCCAGTCATCTTCAACTTCCTGTTTTTTTCTCTCCTTTTTTTCGATTTAATAATGTCTTAATTACTACTCTAGGTTTTAAGATAGTCTGTAAGGTTGTATGTTAATTTAATTTAAGCTTGCATTAAGCCAAATAAATGGGGGTTCTGCCCTCACTAAACTAAACACTCGTCGAAGATTCTTGGCCATGACTGTCCCGAAACTAATCGGAAACGTCATGACCATATTTCAACGTATGCGGGTTTGCGCACCCGCTGTTTCAGTTTTCTATATTTGTTTATACTCGTACCAATTGTGTATTTAAAATTTGTAATTTACATTCTTAATTGGATGTGTTTAGTTTATGTATTCAATCACAATGTACGAGGGTAGACTGAAAAGTTTTCGACCTAACAAAGATACAAGACATTTTTTCTTAAAATGCATTTTTATTTTTCTACATAGTCTCCTTGTAACTCTGCATACTTCTCCCAGCGATGCTGCCATATCTCTAATCCGTCCAAATTGTACTCGACGTTTTTCTCTGCAAAATAACTGTTCACGAAGGTGATTGTCTCCTCAGTTGCCGAACTGTCCTCCGAGCGCAATTTATAGATTAGCGAACAAAAAGAAATCGCTTGGGGCTAGATTTGGTGAGTAAGGCGGATGGCCAAACAGTTCAAACCGTAATTCGTGGATATTCGCCATGGCCACCACTGAGGTGTGAGACGGCGCGTTGTCTTGGTGAAACAGGATTTTCCTTTTCGGCAAATGTGGCCGTTTTTCCGCAATTTCTGCCTTCAGTTGGTCAAATAATGATGCGTAGTATGTTCCTGTAATGGTTTTCCCTTTTTGAAGATAATCGATTAAGATAACTCTATGACTATCCCAAAAAACAGTCGCCATCATTTTCCCATCCCAAAAAAACAGTTTTGGATTTTTTTGGAGCCGATTCCCCCACTGCAGTCCACTGTTTTGACTGTATTTTTGTTTCGGGCGTATAATGGTTTGGCGGATTATTGTCTTATTGTCGAAAGAAGTATTCCGCCGAACACTGTCCAATACTTACACGGAGCGGATACAACACACAAGTAAAACACGGACATATGGATTTTGCCATTGACAAGTAAGAACATTTATTTTTCACGTTTAAATGTACACACTTTAGGTTAGCACCAGCTAACCCTTAGACATTACTCGGGATTTCCAGTAATGTTTAAACTTGGTAATTACCATGGGTCTCTTAAGGTAATTATATTTTACTGGAGAACGGTGGCAAAGATATTTTTGTATATCTTCATGGCATTGTAATGCACTTGTTGAATATAACGCGAAAAACGCCGTGCTTCCTCGCGACCGAGGGAAGAGCTTTGAATGCGTAGTTTTGAAAAATATTAAACACGAAACACAAGATTTTAAAATATAGAATTTGTTTTTAAATTTATTTATTTCGTCCTCTCGTCGGGATGTTCTTCTAACAACCTATCTTAAAACCATGGGTAGAATCTTTAACCTTTCCGGTCAATAAAATTGACTAATTTCGGTCATTAAAAAAATATTAGAGAAAAAGGTATCTGTAATGAAATATGATGCCTGCCAAGGTCTATTGAAAATGTAATTGTAAAGCAATTAAGGTGCAATGTTTCTCGAGCCTTAATTGTTTTGTTTCCTAACTATCCTTTGTTTAGGATTTGGAAATAAGGACACTGCGTCGAAATTATAAACCAAAATTATGGTGATGCACGTCTTATTCGTGGCGGCTTAGACGAAAGATGCGTAGATTGCTTTTGTAGATAGGACAAAAGGCTACCAAGGCCATGGATAAACCAGGAAAATGTGCTGTGCATGTGTGCGTGGAACGCTGGCTACAGTGGCACCGATAAGGTTTTCGAATTTACGATGCCTGTATAATGTAAAGAATTCTTTTCAGGAATTTAGGAGGATGCGTTGAATCCATGATTGTTAGAGAATTCTTTACAGGGAATTTGGGTGATGCATTAAATGTCCTCGGTAAGGCAATGTTTTTTTTTTTTGTTAGTTGGTATTTAAACCACATATATATATATATGAAATAAGTCATATATTAGAGGGACTCCTCGTTTACATCTATATGTATACATTATTATTACAATTCTTTTTTTTTTTTTTTTTTTTTTTAATTATAACAAACAAAAACTTCAAAACAAAACGAATAAAACATAAAATAAGAAATAAAAAATAAAATAAAAATAAAAGTAATGCGGAAAGGAGGACGGGGGGGGGGGGGGGGGGGGGCAAGAGGAAGGAGAGCGTTGCTCTTGAGAGGCATACTATATCTGAGGAAGTGAAGTCCTCTCCTCGTTGAGAAGCCACCACAATTTGGGAGATGTTCGATCTTACGCTGATTTATCTCTTTCACTGATCGCCGTGCTAAAACGCATGCGGTCTGGGGCATTGGAGATATCACTATCATGGAGAATTCGTTTCTCCCTGGCACCACGGAAAGCGTGGTAAATAATCGGGACTCCATGCACGTCTTGGATAAGGTCTTTTTGAGCCAAGAAAGGGAACGCTTCTGGGGGAATAAACCCATTCTGGAGGGTATTCTCTAGATACATATCATTGGGATAGAATGCTCCCGCGATAAGATTATTGTCACTGCACATTGCCCTTGCTGTGTGACCACGAATAATTTTAATTATGAAATTGTCTATCCTATTTAACCCTGATTTGTTATACAGGATTTTGTTGGGATAGAATTTTTTGTATTGCGACTCTGGTGTTCTATAAAGTCCGAGGCAGGAACGCAAACACTGCCGTTCGAATACACGAAACTTCTCCATATAAAGTGGAGATATATTATACCATACTGGACAGCCATAAATCAAAACTGGTCGGATGAATGCCGAGTACGAAATTATTTTGACTCTGGGGTCAAGAAGACTACTCCGGAATAGACTTCTTGTCATAGAATATGCGCTTTTAGCTGCGGAGAGGGACGCTGCTACGTGCTTGTCAAAATATAAATACTGGTCTAGCCAGATACCAAGGTATCTAACTACAGTTTTCACATGCAGTGGAAGGTTATTGTTACCTACAATAGAAAAGTGTTTCCAGTTGTATTTTGTATCCCTCGAGGCCCTGGATAGGGGCGTTCTGAAAATAGTCTCGGTTTTCTGGAAATTAATTTTTAATTTCCAGTCGTCGCAAAATTGTTTTATTTTGTTGAAGTCATCTTGAAGGTGCCTATTGATGTCGTCTATTTTTCGTCCTGTTCTGTACACCACTATGTCATCGGCGTACGCAATGGCGTTTTCGAGAGAACTCACTAGATCACTAGTGTAAATATTGAATAGAATGGGAGAATTCACAGCTCCCTGCTGTAAGCCATTTTTAATTTGGAAGGTCTTGTTGGAGAGTATGTCCCCGCATTTCACCACAAAATGTTTGTCCATTATCATATCATAAATAATGTATAGCAGATATTGCGGCATACCCAGGTTTGTTAACTTATAGACAAGTCCTTCTAACCATACGGTGTCGAAAGCCTTTTCAAAGGCAACCAAGCAGGCGTCTGTACATTGTCGCTTTGCCTTGTTCCACTGTATATCGGAAACAAGTTTCGTCGCTGCATGAACTGTATCATGTCGCGCTAATTAATAAAAAGCAATTGAGTTCTTATTAAATATCAAAAACTTATTTTATTTTATTTTGACTTTTCTCAAAGATTTCAAAGATTATCCTTCCTCGGATTTCTAATCGAGACTGCCTGCTCAATTCGCCTCCAGTCCCCTTTTTAACCTTTCTTCGCTTCCATGTTGTCCTTATCATATGCCAGCAGATCTTCGTTGTGAGGACTGTGGGAACTTTTGCTTATTTTGAAGTAGTGTTGAATGTATTACCTACAGCATGTGTGCTGAGGACTGTGGGAACTTTTGCAGATATTGTTGTTTGCAGCTAATGTTGGATGCATTAACTTCCATGTGTGCTGAGGACTGTGGGAACTTTTCCTTATATTGAAGTAGTGTTGAATGTATTACCTACAGCATGTGTGCTGAGGACTGTGGGAACTTTTCCTTATTTTGAAGTAGTGTTGAATGTATTACCTACAGCATGTGTGCTGAGGGCTGTGGGAACTTTTGCAGATATTGTTGTTTGCAGCTAATGTTGGATGCATTAACTCGCTCGAAAGCCAAACTGGTTGTTGGGGATGATATCGTTTTCATCACACCAACCACCTATCAGTGCTTTGTTTATAATTTTTTCGAAGACCTTGCTGATGTTGGGAAGCAGGCTGATCGAGCGCAGATTAGCTGGATTGCTCTTCTCCTTACCATTTTTGGGGATAGGGTGGACTACTGCAGTCTTCCAATGGATTGGATAGTGTGCATTGTTTAGAGCGTTGTTAAACAAAGTAGTGTATATGTTCACTGCTTCGCAAGGCAAATGCCTTAGAACCACATTTGGAATGCTATCTATTCCAGATGGTTTCGTATTTCTTATTGACCTAAGTATGTTTCTAAGTTCATCCTTGCGCACAAACATATTTGTATTTTCATTTCTGACGGGAGAATCCGCCCTATTATTTTCGCCGAATGTGATGAAACTATGGTTTTCGGATCGCCAGTTGTGAAGTTGATTGCGCAGCGAGCACTGTCCTTGACGGGCATTGCTTTCAATTTCAGTGTTAGCATGAACTGATTCGTTAACTCTGTACACTGCTTCGAAACAGGCTCCAATTGAATTCGCTTTCTTTTGCGGTTCTTCGACTACTATTACTTCATCATTGGAGTTGATGTGCTCTAAGGTGAGTCCTGCGTTCAACATTATCTGACAATTCTCGGGAGTCCGTGGAATTCGGAGACAGGGAATGTCATTGTGATCTTTTCTTCGACATATTTTCTTGATTTGTGAAAACATGTTCGGTCCGTTTGCTTGGACAGCTCGAATTCTGTTGCTCCACTCCTCATTTATTACTGCTCGGTAATTATCCCGGATCAGTTTTTGAAGATTTTTAATCAAGGACTTGATAGTTTTGATTTCATTGCTATTTGGGTCACTGAACTGCCTATAGCACAATTTCAGCTTTGAGAGCAGGGTGCTCTTTTGCCTATACAAAGCATCGATAGTTGCATTTCTGTATCGGTGGGTATAGCCATCCATATGAGCTACTTTGGGGATGGAACGATTCATTGTGTTAGTAACAATATCGTTCATAGTTAGGAGGTAATGATCGATTCCATCATTACGAAGGTTTCTATTAGTCGGTGGGTCTATGCCAATGTTGCGTATTTCTCTTTTTAATATGCGATCGAAACGCGACCAATGTGCTTTTCGGAAATCGAAAGAATGTACCTGGTCGTACTGCTCAAATAGATGGTACTCGTTTGGCACGTGTATTACGGCTCCAAGTCCGTAATGATCACTATATACTCAATTGTGCGAAGACAATTTCGAGTAGTTACCTCGGTATCTGGTAACTGTCATAAGTAAATCCAGGAAGGAGTTACCTCTTGGGTAAGACGGTGTACTTGTAGCGTACAATTCTAGTTTATGCTCGATCGCATTTGTTTGCCACCAATCAAACAAGGCATTGCCTCTGGTGTTCGAGGTCAGATTGCCCCAGGCACTGTGCTTGGCGTTAAAATCACCTGTCATTAAAAAGTAATTATTTTCCAAACCGAACTTGAGACTTCGGAAAAGCGTATCGATTTCACTGATAAATTGGGTACCTTGAACAGATTCAGGAGCGTAAGCAGCGACTATATATAGATGCCTTTGACTTTTTAGCGGAATGTCTATAATGCATGCCTCTAGCACCTGGAATTTGTGTACTTCCGTGTTGTAAACGACCTTATGGTGAAGACCTTTCTTAACTAAGATAGCGACCCCACCCCCTCGAGTAGAGTGTGGTCGATCTCGTCTAATTATGTTATAATTTTTGTAGCCCATTTTGTGCCTTTGGTTTAGCTTAGTTTCGCTAGCCAAGAGCACATCTGGGCATTCGGCTTGGAGCAGATTGCTTAAATTATCCCTTCTTTCGATGTGGATTAGTGAATTTACATTCACAGCTATAATTTTTAGGTTAAGTTCAGACGGAGGGTTGAAGATTTTGATGTGGACAGTTATTTGAGAACAGGGTTGAAGAGAGAGTATCTATTCGTGCTCTTTGCTCAGTCAGTGTTCTTTGAAATTCGGCAAATTGTCCTTGCATGGTTAATAACATTGTTATTATTTCTGAATGTGCCTCTGGTGCAGGCATTTTCCCATTACTATATGTATGTTCCATGGATGCTGGTTGCTTAGGAGCACCGGCCATTTGTGCATATGACACACAAGGAGCCACGAAATTGTTGTAAGAACGAGTTTTCATTTTTTTCTCTTCTTCAACTTTTTCTTTTGGAATTCCAATTTTAATTTCATTTGTTGAAATTTAGGACATCCTCTAAAATTAGCAGTGTGACCTGTATTTTTACAGAGGACACAGGACAGTGTTTTCCTATCTGGAAACTGTTCCTTGCCCAAGGGGCATTCACCAATGGTATGGTCGGAGAGGCACTTTACGCACCTTAATTGCATGTGGCAGTTTGATGCCGCGTGCCCGAAGCGTTGACAACGCATACACTGCAATACGCGATCGATTTTTCTAATTTTTTCCCAACTTATTGTTTGGTGGTTGAGGTGTTTAATGTATCGGAGAGCATCAGCTTTACTGTTGGGACTCAGTGATACAATAAAGAAAGGCAATTTGCAATTGCGTTTTCTGGAGTTGGCGGTAGAGAAGGGTTTCACACCTGTAAATTTTAAATTCTCGGTTTCGACATTTTTTTAATTCCTCTAATACCTCCTCAGGGGAAAAACATGGATCAAGGCCTTTTAGGAGCATGGAGATTTTTTTCTCCGATTTCGGGGTGTACGTGTAGTACTCGCTTTTTGTCCTACCCAAAGCAGTCATCACTTTGCGATAACCTTCAATATCATCGCACATTAATTTTATTTTAGAATTATTAATTTTTTTTGTTTTGAAATTTTTGCAAGTTAACTCACCTAATTTTATAACGTCCTTTGTTTCCATGGACGTAAGTATTATAGGCGGCGCCTTTTCCTTTTTGTTGGTTACGATGTGCTGGTTTGTTTGCTGCTTCTGCATCTCCTTTGTTTGCTGCCTTTTGTTTGCTTCCTGATGTTGTTCCTGATTTTTCCGTTGTGCTGTTGTATTTTCTTGGCTTTGTTGTTGCTGCACTAGGTCTTTTAATTTGAGGATTGCTTCTCTTTGTTTATTGAGTTCCTCTTTTTTTGTGTGTAAGGCAATGTTTGTCGGTTTGTTGTGTTTTCGATCGCCGTGCAGGCGTAGGACTATTGGTCGGACTTGTGACCCACGTATCTGTGGATACGTGGGGTTGTTGCCTCCCAGATTTATGTTACCCTTGTTTCGGGTACAAAGGAGGACTTTTGAGGACACGTATCTGTGGGCACGTGTAATTTATCTATAGGTGAGTGTGTTTCTTGGTGGAACGACGACATCTCGACCAATAGTGGTTTGTGTGGTTCGTAGTAATTAACTTCTGTTAGTTATATAACCCTTTCACCGTATTCCAGCTGCGACTGTGGCAGGCAAATCTCGCCTCGACATGGCACGGCGCTAGGTGCTTCCTAGCTCGTATCCGTGGCCAGATTTAGGAGGTTTGGTATGGTTTTTTCTGTCTCAAATGCATGTCAGCATTTCTCTGACCACGTGCATTTGTGAAGATATTCCCTGCGAGCCAGCATTGGTGTACGTTAGATAGTCGCCTTCAAAATGTGTAAATTCATCCGCCGACTTACCTTCCGAGAACAGAGGTTTAATGTGTTGTAGGTGTGGGGTACGAAGTAGGTGTGCCAGGACAGGGGCACGGATTCACTTTTAACCCACCGGGGAAAGGACAACACACAGTTCGCACAAGACAAAAAAAATCCTTCGTTTGATTGGTAATTCGTTTTTATTGTTCTTTGATTTCGTATATACACAAGCGACCGAGAAGCGATGCCAAATTTACACTTTGACTTTAGTTCCTTTATTTATCCTTCAACGATTCGACTGTGTGGTTAATGAATAGCGACTTCTCTCCATGAGTGTTTTGTAATTGAATCTATGCGTGAACGCTCGATGCAGCATGCCCACACGACGGTGGATATTTAACGACTGGTGCAGCGTAGCGTGTATACGCTATTGTGGTTGGATAATGACTGATTGGTATTTGGGGTGGAAATTGGGATTTCTGCTTTTACACAACGATCAGCCAATGCTAATCGTGTCTCTTGTGCATCCTTCAATTCCCCACGCTCATCGAGGTGAATAAGTACTTGCGTATTCGTTCGACGTCGATGGGCGTAAACAGGATGAAGAAATCAAAAGGAAAGCACAATAACCTGGGGTTGATCTGGCTTAGTGTGTGTGTATTAATGCAGCGTCTGAGACTGATCCACTGACCTAGTGTGGTGATTGTGGTGATCTCAGAGTGCATCGAACTATAGAAAGACAGAATTGTGGAGGAGAGGAAAATGTAGTTTGCGCTATTCACCTGTAAAATGAGATCGTTGATCCCAAGCGAATGGATGATCTGAAGAAAAGCCGAAGTGACGCCAAATTGGCTAGGGTAATTTATCATGAAAACCAAACTCGAATAATTTGGAATTACCCCAGCCGTTGTTTGGTTATGCAACAGCATCGTTTGATTTGACGTGTTGTTGCTAACCGACATGATGTGATTTCCGGTGGAAATCTCATGGGCTAGCAAAATGGAGTTGCCGTATGGCAAAAGGGTAGCTAAACTCAATTATGTTATGGGGTATATGTCTTTATCTTAGCTATGTGCAGGCAGGTGCACTGGTTCTCTAAGGTCCCCTTTAAATAGTCGCAGTTCCAAACTTCCGAAAATTAAACACTGTAGTAGCTTATGCCATGTTTACTAGAATATATTTATTTTTACACGACAAGCAAATTGATTGAATTAACTGTAGTATAACTTATTCTATACCAAACGTAACTAATTGAGTTCACTGTGACTATATTCAACTTTATACAAACATAAACTATCGAGACACTGTGATTATAGTTTATTTAACACTAAACGTAACTAATTGAGTCCACTGTGATTATATTCAATTTAATACAAACATAAACTATCGAGACACTGTGATTATAGTTTATTTAACACTAAACATAACTAATTGAGTCCACTGTGACTATATTCAATTTTATACAAACATAAACTATCGAGACACCGTGATTATAGTTTATTTAACACCAAACATAACTAATTGAGTCCACTGTGACTATATTCAATTTTATACAAACATAAACTATCGAGACACCGTGATTATAGTTTACTTAACACCAAACATAACTAATTGATTCCATTGTGACTATATTCAATTTTATACAAACATACAGGTGAGACTAAGTCTTTAATTATTCACAAGCAACGATAGATTTCAGGGTAAGCAACAGAAAACGAACGCTTTGTGCACAACTTAAAACGAGACCGACTCCAACTCCTAAGATATTCAGACTTGCATCTCTTGGGCCGTCCCACGAGAGATGTGTATTTTTAATGTGAGGGCACGACCTACCCTCGCGGAATCTAATTCGCGATTACCAAGTTTATCGAAGCGACGGAATACCACACATTCAATCATCGCTTCGATGACCATATATGGTAAGATATCCTTTTTGCGTTTTGTTCGACACAAAAAGGGGTTGAATTGCACACACGATGATTGCTTTTACAGTTCATCATGTGTGTCCGCAAGTACACAGACACAGCACAGATCCCATTCAAAGCTCGCAGCAGGTGCGAGTATCTCTGTTACAAAAGGGGTTGAAGTGTTTGCATGATCAACGTGTGTGCGTAATGCATTATTGCCGATCGTGTACTTTCCATTTCCATAAATGGATGTGTTCCTTCGACATCATTGTGTGGAACTTCACGCTGCTTGGGAGCACTCTGCCGGCGTCCCCTGGTATAAATCGCCATGCGCGTGTGTGCGAAAATGCTTTTATCTTATGCGCATGGATAATGTCAGGGAATCATATCGAGCATGTGATGTTGTATCGAACCGTATTTCAAGGGCATTTGGCTGGTGCCAACAATTTCGCTTGTCGATCGCTGTGAGCATAGACGACCACAAAAAGGAAGAAATATCTCCTGTGGTATGTGGTAGACAAATTAGGAGGTATTTCTCTGATACTTGTTGGGCAATGGTGATTGCTCCTTGTGCAACCGGATTTGCCTTTTGGCGAACATGGTGCGTTTCGCACGACTATGCCCTTGTAGGGAATGTCTGTTGTTGCTGATATATTTTTCATATCAGCAGACATTATGTTTCACAGGTTTTTCTGTGGTTGTTGGTATGACCAAGGCAGGTAAGTACACGCTTTCTATAGAATAGGACGCGCGTGGAAATGGTTAGCAGGTAAGTAGTGGCGTTCGAAAGAACCGCCACAATGTATTATCTGCATAGGATAATGAATTTAGCTATGCGTCCTTTGGGAAATCAATGATTCTCAGGTGAATACCGAGCGGTGGGATATGGGTTAGTATGACACGCTGAAAGCGATCGAAATAAGGCGGAAATTGTGGTTGGAATTGTGGGTTGGTTCTCCATGTAATATAGAGAACCCCCACAGAGGTGTTTCCTCCGACGGTTGGTTCACGGATACGGGATCACTCGATTCGTTATCGGAGGTGAGTCCCATTGACGTGTTCACTCGCAACCCCAAGGGAGTTACGGAATATTCCCTGGGTCTGGCAACTCCACTGCCGTATCATCCCTCATGAGCGCCCAGGTTTGCCTATAGAGTTTGCGCTTATAGTCCTGGGCCCGGCTTTAACAAATGTTCATTTAAACTCATAAAATAGCTTCTTTCGACGAAAATCCTTAATAAAAGGCGAAGAGTTATTCGGAGAGAAGCCCTAGTGATCGGTCTGCTCAGAAGGAATTCGAGCTTCGAATGGTTTGTTTATGAGCCTTGTATCAAGGCTTCCCATTCCTTGACGGCTTTTGAGCTTTTGGGGTGCGGTCTTGCTGATATAACGAGGTTGAACATTTTTTCGCAGCCCTCCCCTGTGTAGGTAGGGTCTCCGGGGGAGTACCGACCGCGGTATTGACCTCATCAGGCACGGTTCCCCGTTCGGCTGCCTTATGCTCAACCTTTCCCGTTTTAATGGAAACTTGGCGCTCCAAGGAAGCACGTGCTTGATTCAAGCACGATATAACGTGCGTTCAACTCACAATGGAGCTTGTGTATATTGACAACTTGGGTGAGTGTGGAGCTTTCATACTCAATGTCCTTGGCAATATCTTCCTAATCAGCATGGGTAAGATAATACCGAGGTTTCTCATAATCTTCCGCATATTCCTCAATATTCGCCTTAAAAACCTGTATGAGTGTCGTTAAGTTATCCTCCCGTACACTATGCTTTAGACAGGCAACTTTTCGTTCGGTTGCTTCACCAAATTTAACTCGACACATTCTAGTTTGCGGTTGGTTTTTAAAAGTCTCAGCAGCTTGTAATGTTTTCCGAATTTTAAATAGTTTTTGGATAAATTCCTCGTTATTGCTTTGCCAAATTGTTCATGTCACTTGTGGACGTTTCCTCATCGTGTCCACTGTCATCATTAAGATATGATTAATATGCATGCTTCTGCTTATGGTTATTGTCCATAATGACCACTTTCATGCAGATCGTTATTATTCTGTAGTGTTATATATTTGGTATTTACATCCACACATTTGTGACACATTTGTTAACAAAACCCACACTTTGTTTTTTAGAATTTTATTAATTAATTTTTAATGTTATATATTCGAACAGCACGACACACATTTAAAACAAACACCCTTTGTTTTTTTTTTTTTTTTTTTTTAATTAGAGCTAATCTTTGTTAATACAGAGGACAATTTACAATTCCTCGAACAGGGAGATGGATTGAATTCTTTTAAAAAGGATTAAATTCAAATCAAAAACCGACTTTGGAAAATTTCATACTTAACCCGACACCTCGGCGTACGAGTTATTCTTCTTGCCGCCAAGGAGAGGAAAAAAATAATTTTGTTTTGTTGTCGAGTAGAGATTGACTTCTAGCTTGACGGTACTTTATTTTTCACCTAAATGACTATTTACAAGATGAGTATTTCCTACAATGTGCGAACCTTATGGTCGTAGCTTAGAGTGCTTATTCCTTAACAGAACATTTGCGTTTTTATACATTTTGTATTGTGTAGATAAGGATGCTAGTGAATATGTTGTAGATAAGGAATGCTAGTGAATATTTTATAGATAAAAGATGCTAGTGAGTCATCGAACTGGTGGTGATGCTTCATTGTCCGGATTATGTAGATTGTGGATTATGAGTCATTGTAGATAAGAAGGGTTTTGGTTGTTAACTTACGCCAACTCACACCTGACCGTCTCGGTCAATAGCTAGCACCAACTCAACTTCAATCCGCCGATTGAAGGAAAATCTTCTCTTGTTTTTTCCAAGCAAGGTGCGGTGAAGGTGGAACCGTTTGTCTGTCCATATGAAAGCTCCGCCGCCTCCCGGCAACGCACAATGGCCCGTTTGACACGAGAAACAACGCTTGCGGTGTCCTTTGGCGGTTATCGGATAAGCGTTTACTGCCGTACACTGTTCAAAAGAAAAGTAACTTTTTTTACTGAATTTGATTTTATCATTTGTTTTTTGTTTCCTTTGTTGAGGTCCGGCGCCGTGCTTCCTCGGTTAAGGGAAGAGCGGGGACCTTTTGTTTTTCTTTTAGTTATTATTCCTTTTATTTTTCCTTTTATTTATTATTCCGCTCCGATAGAAAGTACGTTTGAGCGGAAATTTGTTGCAATTGATAATTAATTAATTAAGAAAAAAACTAATTCCGTCTCCTTAATATTGTTTATTTTGTGTATCATCTTCTTCACTCAAGGAAAACTTATTCTCAACTCAATACATAAATTTACTTGAGACTGTAAGCAATTCAACTTAATCCGAACGAACTTTATGAACTGCATTTTTTTTCTATTTCTGTTTTTTCTTGTGTGACTTTTCACATCAATCAATTTGGACGAAAATCCAAGTTGCTATGTTTTAAATAAATAAAAAGGTGCAGGTTATTAAGTGTGCTGTAACTGGTAATATTGTGAATGTTTATGAATGGTATGTATTAAGTGAGAATGTAATATATGTTAAGTGAAGTTTTTAAGGATGTGTTAGGAGATTCAGTGTTAAATTTAATAAGGGTAGTATTCTGGAATACAACACCTTTTTTTTTCTTTTTTTATTTCTCCTTTTATTTTTGCGCAACACTCGCAATTTGTACGACACTCTTTACCGTGTTCGCGATAGCAGATCCTTTCCCCGTGAACGTTACTGGTAGACTAAAACTTTCCTGTATAAAGGAAAGTCACCAGGTTGTTCTCCGTTTTCTCTTAAATTCACCTTCCTCTGGAATCCTCTCTGCTCCAGGGGATGTCTCTTTATCAGGAGCAGGAGATCGCATCCTATCTTGTTCTGTGCTTCCATTCGTAGAGATACTGTGTCGATACATCCGCACACACAGACGCGGACGTTGTTGTCCCTGTAGTCAGAGACACGCCGAGGATCGTTAGGCTTTTCACACATCTGCGGTATCACTTTGTGTAATTTATCCGCATGTGGTTTATGGCCTTGGCGAATTCCTCGGCCGAAGTAGTTACCTTCGGCTGCGATATTTTTACAAGGCTTGATTCTTCTTGTAGGAACAGTGTTGGTTCGTTTATTGTTTGCCTCCTGTTCCCATGGTCCTATCGATAAGCGAAAATCAAATTGCGGTGGGCTCAAGAGAAGATCATATATATTGTTTATTCCTTGGCTATATTTTTATCGTATGGGATTTTTGATGGCTGTCGGCGTCTGGCGCTGCCGTGCGGGCCTCTTGTGTTTACCCAGCTAATGGGTTGCCAAACGAATTCGTTTTTAGTGTAGTGTGTTTCAATAACCATGCAGACATGAGGGATTTGTAGTGGAATTGGCCCACGTGTATGTGGATACGTGCGGACAACGGTATGTATGGCTCCTTTAGCTGGGCGGAAAGGTATTTAACCCCACAGTGATTTGTGAGGCTAGCAGGATCGCCACCGTCCTTCGATAAATACACAGACTCCACTTCAACGTGACACACCATTGAACAAATACATAGGTCACGACGCACACACTCCACTCTTCGTTTAGAAGCCACTCACTTTTAAAAAGATGACCGACTCAACGCGCACAGTTCAACTCCGTAACTCTCGCTGATCATTCGATCGAAAGAAACCTTTTCACGTTTTGATCCCCAAATCGTCGTTGGAGTCGAATGGCTCCCAACGCTGGAATCCACCGTTGGCCGATGTTGGGCTTCTTAGTGTTGTGTGTTCTCGGCGGCGAGTGATTACCAAATCGTTGACGAGTGTGCGATCATTATTGTCTGTGGCAGTGATTGGACGTCCGCTGCGCGTTCCATCAACAATCCTGGCTTTTTCGGGCTCGTAACTAAGATATTCTCTTGCCTACCGATTTACAGTAGACTTATCAACAGCATTGTCACCATAAAAATCCTTCACACGATGACGAATTTCAGTAGGAGTCACCTTTTCAGCAGTTAGAAAATCAAATTTGATAACAGCATGCTATTGAAGTCACGTAGATATAGCACTAGAACATGCCGCTATATTTCCTGTTCTCGAAAGAAACTGGATAAACGCTTGGTCGCGGGCCTCCACATGCGTATTGAGAAGGAATATTACTTCCATTTGTCGCAAGGTGGTCTTCTGAAAGCCATTTTATTCACATACTGCAAGCACGTGTGCACTACTTTTCAGTCTGCCCACCTAGTTAAATATGAGCACCATCAGAGATCAGATCTTCTATCAGCTTTAAGAACTGAAGTCCAAATAGAAAGTAATCGTTGGTCGTTATACCTATGATGTATATTTTTGAGATGTCTGCTCTCCCTTCGGCAGATATACTTAGGACGTTATATACTTTTAGAAAAGGCTTCTCTTACTTCGGTGGGTATACTTAGGATGTTGTATATTTTTAGAAAGGTTGCATCTCACTTCGATAGGTATTTGGGGTTTTGATCCCCAAATCGTCGTTGGCGTGGAATGGCAATCAACGCTATAATCCGGCGGCGGGTGATGTTGAGTTTCTTAGTAATGTGTGTGCTTGGCGGCGAGTGATTTCCAAGTAATTCATTCCCGCCAATTGTGCTCGCATGTTGTGCACGATGTCATAAGAAATTAACGGGAAAAGTTCGGCGTTGGTTCCCGTTCTACGTAGGAAGCGAGACCCACGTAGTGCTGCGTTGACTCCACGCCAATTCAGTCGTTACTTCAACTATGTGTGAGGGCGACCGAGGGTGCGCTTGGCTTAAGTGGTCGAAAAGAGTTCTCGGTATGAGCTGTTGCCTACAGCGACAGCGTGAATGTTGTGATTTACTTAGAAAGTTGCTTAGATCAATGCCGTTTTGATCAATCAATGAGTTATCAGATAACCTGTCTGGTCTAGACATCAACGGCCATTCTTCCGTTGATGTTAGCAAAAAGTCCATTGACTCTTGGTATCCAACAGCCATTCCCGTTAAATGATTAGGTTTTTAATTTGTTTGTTCCTTATAGGACAATAATTTAAGGTCTGGGGTTCCTGTTCCGCAAATCTTTGATCCTAGCCGCCATCGGGCTAGTATCAATGATTGCCGGGTCGCTGTGCTGGCGGTCCTCGGGTCGATTCCGAACCCGGTGGGCAGCTTGCCCTGACTCGGCGGTTGATCTCTGTTATTGATTTTCACAATTTATGATAATAAAGTAATATATTTAAATATATTTAAGGGTATGTAAAGGGGACTTACTTGGTCGAGCCTGGAGCGATCGCTGTAGTTGAGTCCTGGTGACAGGATGCAGGGGGCGTTGAGTCTTATGCTACCCTGTTCAGCTGGCTGTTGGTTGTTGATTTGGGTATCGTTGGTGCATTCCGCACACTTAACCCGATTGCATTGCGCCTTAATTGAAAGCTATTGCTTAATGAATCTACATGCATCCACGGACGACACTTTTTCTGTGAACTTTTTAGGAACTGATTCCTACCTAAGTTTAACGGCGAATGCCTTCTCGCACTTTCTTGATTTGAATGTTATTTAATTGCTTAATAAATCTCCGGTGGGGGGGGGGGGGGGGGGGGGTGTTCTTGTTTGTTCCGGTTGTATTTAGTTCGTTTGGCTTGTGCCCCTTTCTTTTAGTCGAGTGGCGGCACGGGAACGGGTTGACTAAAAGCCCCATTGAGTTCGTACTTGGGACTACGATTGATCCTCAACACGGAGCGGATATGCCACCAATAACAAACACATTGATAGTATGACAATAATTCTTTTATTTAATTCTATTGACTCTAAAACTAAAAATACAGACTTGTGGAAAAGCGATTAATTTTGTTGATTTCTGTAACTCTGAACTTGTCTTTTCTTTGTTGTTTGTTATTACACTGAATGATAGACACTGTTAATACAAGTGGTGAGTGTTCGATATAACTTTCATAACAGGTGCTTCCCCAGGCAATTGAAGGACAGTTTTCCTTGATTCGCATCTGATTTTCGTTGATCCGGGCCCGTAGGATCCCTGTAGAAAGATACACACACACTGTTGAAGAGTCAATTCAATGCAAGGTTGTTTTATTAAAACAAAGCAGTATACACTTCTCACATACGATTTAATAAAATACACAAAAATAATTCCACCTTTTTCTTTTATTCACGTAACGTATGAGTTTTACTTGGACACATTTGCAATAATATTGTTTAAGTTTAGTTCTTTATTATTAGGTGTACCAATGAGTTTCCGCTGTTTTCTATAAAAAATTAGGAATTTATTGTGAAAGAACGGTACATTACGTTTTATTCAAAGCATTGTCCATTACTAGACACTACTTTTTCCCATCTTTCTGGCAGCATCCGGATACCACGTCGAAAGAACTCTTTACCTTTTGAGGATATCCACGAATCGACCCATTTTTCGGTATCTTCATATGTTGTAAAGTGCTACTCGTACAGACCATGTGCCATGGATCGAAATAAGTGATAATCAGAAGGGGCAATGTCTGGTGAATATGGCGGTGTTATGTTATTATGTTAATGTTATCTAATATTATTTACTTTTACCCTGCTGGGATTGGGTCCACCACTCTCAAGTATGATAACAGGATTCTCAGCTACTTTGCGATACGAGGACGAAGGCTCGGAGTCCAGGGAGATACACAAACGCTTTTGTTTCTTTAGTCTCAAATTCCCTTTATTATCACTTCACCATTTAAGTTCAGCAGAGACACTTTACTTCCACTTATTGTTATTAGATACACAAACGTTATTAATTTACAAATATAAATAAATTTCTCATTGCTTTTTAAAACACACACTTCAACTTTTTCTAGTGATCTATTTTAGATATTTCTTATTGGATACTTTTATTACACACTCGTGGCCGTCTTGGCTCGTGAAACACAACCAAATTCCCGCGGACGACCGTCTTGGTCAACAACTGAACCCCAACTCCCATAATGAAGACTTCCATTCTGCAGATCGAAGGATCTGTCCTTTTCTCTGCTTGGCCCTTTTGCCAGCCGCTATTTCCTTTCTTTATTTTTCCCGGCTTGGGAAAAGAGGAAACACAAAGCAAAAATCAACAGAGGATCGTGCTAATGCACATTTATGATCCTGTTGGGTCCTGAGGCGGCGGTGTCGTTAACGTGCCTTGCCTCTTTATAGGAAATCCCCCGATGCCAAGTTAACCTGAGAAACTTCAATGTTTTCGATGGCCTCAATGGGCCGTCGGTTCTTCGGTTCTTTTCGTGCCTTTGGTACCTTCGGTGTCTTCAATGTCTTCAATGTTCGTCGAACCAAACCCGAAGCCAAGTTAACCTGAGAAACTTCCATGTTTTCGATGGCCTCAATGGGCCGTCGGTTCTTCGGTTCTTTTCGTGCCTTTGGTACCTTCGGTGGCTTCGCTGCTTTTCGTGCCTTTCGCTGTCTTCAATGTCTTCAATGTTGGTCGAACCGTAATAGAAAAGAAAGACTAAATTGTTTCTACTGGTCTTTATTTTTAAGATTTAATTTGTCAGAGGTCGGTTTATAAAAGTTTCCTTTTGTCGCGGATTACTGGCTGGCCGTGGATTCGGTCTCCTGGATTTCGACTGATGCGAAATTGAAAATTACTGCCCTTTTATAGTTTTCTTAGTTGAGAATTGTCAACTATTTTATTGTCAAAATTCCCAGAAGCACACACAAGACTTTGTGCGCTTCAATTGGAGTTGTGTTCTGGGAATTTGTTAGAGGTTTGGTTGGATTGGTTCTGGGAAGGGGAATCATGAAATGCGTTTTGAATTAAGCATTTCATGATGTCAGAATTTTGGGAATTGAGTTAATGTACGATGAATTAACTTTTGGTTTAATTCGTTGTTCATGTGACTCAATATGGAATTTGGATGTATTATGTGGAATTGAATCAATGTGCGACAAATTAACTTTTGGTTTAATTTATCGCTCATATGATTTAATATGAAATTGGGATTTGCGTTATGGGAGGTATTGGGTATTTGGATGGGATTATTTGGTAATATTGAGGATTTGGATAGGAGTAGCGATTTAGGATCGCTACAATCCTCTATGTTGGTGGGCGCTAAAACGAACATAGCGCAAGTTGTTTGTTTGAGGAGAATGGGGCAACATGTTTCCTGTGGGAAATGGTAAGAAAACACTAAGGAAAAATCAACAGAGGATCGTGCTAATGCACATTTATGATCCTTTATGTTGGTGGGCGCTAAAATGAATGTGTGGTTCGTTTTATGGCGCAAGTTATTTGTTTTAGGGGAATGGACAAGGATGTTCCCTGTGGGAAATGGTTTGCGTAAACAAACCTTTAAAGGATCATAAAATTGCAGTCGTGCATTTTATGATTCTCAACAACTTTACTTGAAAGTTGGTCATCTGGTCCACAAATTTGGATCCAGGGGATTTTGCGTGTTGAACATATGGTTCGTTCTTTAACGTCTTGGATTCAAGTTAAATTCAATATGGGCAAATTGAACGTGTAGTTCAATTTGTTTGATATTGAATTGATATCACAATATTTAATGTATGCGCGATTAATGATAGTGCTTAGCTCTAAAGAGGTAGGAATTCACGGGTGGAGGGTTTTGTGCGTAACAGCATGTTGGGGTAGGACTTCCCAATGAAGTGTCTGCAAATAGTTTTTCACCGGCACCGCAACATGCGGATGAGCATTAACACGGAGAAGAATAATTTTGTCATGTCTGGAGTAGTGATGGGCTCGTTTTTCCTTGAGTGTTCGGCTCAATCTCATTATTTGTGTTCGGTAGAGAACTCCAGTGATGGTTTCACTCGGTTTCAGCAATTCATAATACACGACGCCAATCTGATCCCACCAAATACACAGCATGGGTTTTTTCCCATGAATATTCGGTTTTGCTGTCGATGTGGAACCATGGGCAGGTGGTTCCCATGATTTTCTCGTCTTTGGGTTATCGTAGTCGATCCATTTTTCATCCCCAGTAACTATACGATGCAAAAAACTTTTTTTTTTGCCTGGCAAGCAGTATTTCACTTATGCAAAGTCGGCGTTCAACATCTCTCGGCTGCAGTTCTTATGGAACTCAATTTCCTTGTTTTTGAATCATCCCTAACGAGTTTAAGCGATGTGAATTTGCTTGTTTTGAGTTACATGTAATGTACGTTCAAGTTCTTTTTCCGTTTGGGATGGAACTTCCTCCAATATTGCTTCCAAATCCTTGTCTACGTACACTTTCGGTCTTCCAGTTCGTTTGTCTTCCACGTCAAACTCACCGTTTTTAAACTTTTGAAACCACTCACGACAACTTCTCTCACCCAAAGCAGCCTCACCATATACTTAATTTGTAATTTTTTGATTTTTTATATCATCTTTTATTTCTTCCTCTTATTTTTATTTACTTACGCGAGTTCATTAAAACAAACATTGTATTTTTAAAACTATTTATTATTTAAAAAGTGAACGTGTGTGCTCGTTCACGGCTGGGAAATCAATCACACTGGTTCTTCGTCGGTGGCGGTATTTATGCCTCGAATTGTGATAAGGCTGTGTGTGAAGTTCGGTCTATTTGTTGATGTGTCCGTTGTGGGAATTCGTTGATTGTTTGTCTTAAGATGGATTGGATTGAGTTGCTGTACTTGGCCATGTGTTGATTATTTGTCTTACGATTAGGGTTGTCTTGGCAACATCGATTGACTTTATTACCGTCGGTATCCTTTGACTATGTTTTGATAATGAGAATTCGGGTGAGAATGGTATTTGTACAATATTTATGCAGTATTTGGTTTACAATGTGGAAACGATTAAATTGGATTATATGTATAATGGTATCATAACGTAACTGTACAAAGGTTGGTAAAGATATTTGGGGTTTAAAATACAAGGGTTATTATGTACAGAGATTTGTTTGGGGTTTGAACTACAGTAATACATAAGTATGTCTAAAACATTATGTGGGAAGTGTTAACTCGCGCTAGACGAAAATGATTAAACTCTAGCTTATGTTATCTTATTTCCTAACTTACTGGTCCCTTGCAGACTCTCTAAGTTACATGCATACGCTTAAAGCGTGAAAATTTGTCTTTCGACATTGTTGCAATATTTGCTCACAAATAATATATTTATTAATATTATGAAACAGTACTTACGTTCAGTATGACAAGATAACGCTTTAAGTGGTTCTTAGAAGGTGAAGTTGGTGTTTTTGCGTCACGTAATGGATCTAGTCATTTGATTCCTGGCATTCGAATTTTATTGATCCTAACACGGGCGGTTTGAGATATTTCCAACTGAACACTGTAAGTGGATTATACATTGAAAAAGGTTGTGTTTTTCATTGTTTTAATCAAAGTTTTTATATTCTTTATTTTGGATACACCAAACTGAAACTTTTAAATTTAAACAACAGTGATTGTTTTTAGGAGCGACTCGTTTCCTTTTCAATATATTCGTTCATTTCTTACTTTTCTAACTTAGTATTTTTCATATAAAACAACCACTAACCCGCAACCACGAACACAATACCAACACTCCACTCTCAATGACCGTCTTGGTCAACACCTGAACACCAACTCCCTGTTTTTCCGGTCGTTCGATCGCAGGAAAACCTTTTTCCACGTTAACCAGCAGGTAACGTGGTACTTTCCTTTTGCGCTGATCTCACTTAAGGTATTAGGATTTTTTTTTTGTGACCCAGCGCATCCTTTGTCTGATCCTTAGGTAATTTACCTTGGATCGGTAACCAATTACCTGGGATTTCCAGGAGTGTCCAGACTTGCTACTTATATTTTACTGGGCAACGGTGCCAAATATATTTTTGTATCTTTGTGGTATTGTTGTCCACCGAAAGTATTTATGGTCGCCGTCCCTTGTTCCGTTTAGGAATTGCTTCCTTGAGTAGGATTAAAGGAAATTGTGCCTTCATAGGGTACGCCTGTACTCGATGGTTTTGTTTTTTAATGATGCTGTGGCGGTTCTTTAATACATTCCCAAAGAACCGCCCATCTTCTTAAATTAACCACCTTCCAAACCCATAATACTTACCTGCAATTAGGGGCAGCATCACACCGGAAAGTTAAACCTCATCAAGGCATGCATCACATTGAATTATTATATGAACCGTACCATATCTCCATTGGCTCGGCTTGTCGGCAATTATAATAGATAAATACTTGCTGGCCAGCGTAATTGTTGACACAGTCGTAGCCGATGGGTTTTGCTGCTGTTCATAACCATTTATTGCCCCAGTTCTGAGGTTCGCAACACTTGCGACCATTTTCCTTTATCGGCTAACAGCCGATCATGAATTTGGGCATGTGTATGAACATTGTTTAGGTAACCTTACCCATGCCATGCCTATGATGACCTGCCTGAAAACCTAAAGTAAACATACAGTATCTCACTGTGTGCGTTTGACTTACTCGCATATTAATCAAACATACAGCCATCCAGCCTGACCCTTTGCCGCCGTCGACGAAATTTTTGCTGACTTATTTCAACAAAATAATTTGCCTCCTTGTGCACCGGAGCCATACGGCTAGATTGAATATTGCCTGCATCGGTGTTTCCAAGGAATCTTAGGCAAATACCACGACAACCCCATTGTATCATAGGCGCATCATATGCATCATGTGTGCCACCATTTGATCTGTGAAATAGAGTTTTTGTTTACTTTGAAACAAAAATCTATTTCGATCTCTGGCATACATCGCCCCCTGATGATCGTACGTCTGTTTAATCAGATGTCCTCCGATCATCGTTTTCATCGCAGGGCATTGTACTTGTCCTATACGGACACATATACAATCCTCCCCTATTGAGGCAATTCGCGGCCATCGAATCTGATGGATGTGAATGGCATCGAGGAGTCAGATAGCAGCCCCCGTCGGGTATACGTCGAAGTGCGTTTACATACGCATCATTTCTTGTAATACGACTGTCTGTAATTTCTGTTAGTTTACGACACACGTTGTGTGGCGCGTTGTGTCTTCGCGGTTAGTTTGTTTACGTGTCCTTTAATATCAGTATTTATTGTTTAAATATCGGAAACAACTTTTATCCGACATCCAGTTAGCATAACAAATGACTATAGTGTAATCGACTTCCGAGGAACAAAGAATTCATGACAATGTCTGAATTACCTTCATTAACGCAAAATTAATGAACACATTGTGATCCGGACCTGTGTCTGTGAAATAAACAATTAACGATACACCGATGTTACCTTCTGTAATCTAGAATTAAGCGTTCTGAACGAGTGCTGCTGCAATAAAAATGTTACTAGACAAAAACTACCAGGTGTGTTTTATTTTCTTCGTAATTGTCGTGAAGAGTTCACTCAGTATTCGTTGGGGGCAGGAGAAAACCAGCGTCCATGTACGGCCCATCATTTCCTTCCCCACAATGCCATTAAGGAATTTTTGTGTTTTGGGTTTTAATGAATTTAAGGGGATTCACATTGTGTGATCAAAATTTGAATGGGGCTTGGCCCGGTATGCATATTTAGACGGGGGGTTTTGTACGTAACACTCCCCTTTTCTTTTTTTTTTCAGTTTTATATGGAAACAGGTTTTTAATTGCCACTCAGCCACCAAAATCGTTGGTGTTGCTTATTTGTGTCTTTTCGGTCTTTTTGTACTACTGCCTTACTGACCTGCAGGCGGTCTTCATCTGTGTACGTAACCTCTCGATTATAACACATTTGTTTGTCTATGCCCGACCGACGCACGTGATAAATCATCGGTATAGCGGATTCATTTGGAATGATGCCTTTTGTTGTGTGTTCAACCAAGCGCTGAACACACCTTCCAGTCACAAAGAGTTGTTGACTTGTTGTGCTGGACGCTAGCGTCAGGGACACGATGGTGTCTCCTGGCGTTGGTAATGATGTTTCTAAAAAACCTGTAATTAGTACGTAAAAGTAACAAAAGAATACCTCATGGGGATATCCTAAATTGTGATGGCCAATTTCCAATAATAAAAATCGTATTTAAGACAAGTCCTGAGGCATTGTCTCTCAAAAATCCGAATCTTTTCCATTAAGCTAGGTCCCACATTAAACCACACATCCATATATAATCATCGGTCTGATGATAGCCATGTAGCATATAACTTTAACTTTGCTGTCAAGTTGACTACTATGAAACAGTCGTCTTGTAATAGCATAAGCTTATTTTGCCCTGGCAAGCGCACCCTCCACATGTTTGTTAAAATAGAGATACTAATTTAGCCAGATAGCTAGCTTTCGCCAGCTTTTCCTGGTGTCTCAGGTAGCTTTAGCCAGTTGTGTTTTGGCGGAAGGTTTTTTGGTCTTTGATGGTTAATCTCTGAAGCATGTGGGGGTGTTCCGCCGAACACTGTCCGCACATACGGAAGACACACTGGAGCGAAAACGGCAGAAATTAAACACGGAAAGAATACAGCCACATAATAAAACACTGTTTAATTGTTTTGTCTTTTTTTTTTGTTAACTCTTCGTTTTATATTTTTGCACCGTAAACAAAAGGATGGTGAACTAAAAATGGCACACGTTTGAATTCCGCGAAAGTTTCACGATGAGAAACCGTGTCAATCTCCGTATTGACTGTCCGTACTTGGTTTAAACGTTTTTGAGAACACTGTAATTAACAGTCAGCGAAATTCGATATCCTCGCTGAGGACCACAAACCGGTGCGCTTCAGATGGGTAATAAAGGATTCGTGGAAATTGGGTGTCGGTTTCTAGATTGGTGCATTTACAAGTCATAAAACATCTGGCATGTGAAGATATGCATTAGGATGTTTATGATTGCGAGAATCGTGTTGGCGGATCGAATAGATATTCCTTTGTTTGTACACGTGCACTTTTTGGGTTTTGGATCTTGTAGGAGATTTGGGAGTGTTAATTGCTTACAGCATACATAAGAAGATATGCATTAGCTGTTTGCTTTTAGGGAATTGAATTGAATTCAATGTTAGAGAATTTGAACGTTTAGTTCGATTGGATTTGACCATTGAATTCAATGTTGCGTTGGGGATATGCAATGGATTATGCTATAGGTAATTTGTGTGGTTCGTAGAACCGCCACAGTGTTCTAAAGAGGATGGTTAAACACTTCTGGATATTGATTTTGAGTTTCCAGTTGTCGCAGTATCGGTGAACATCATTGAAATCCCCTTCTAATAGTCCGTTTATTGATTTCAATTTTTGGTGCTGTTCTATATATTATCAGATCGTCTGCCTACGCAATAGCCTGATAAAGAGACCCTATCAAGTCACTAGAGTAAATATTAAAAAGCATCGGAGAGCCTCTGGCATAAGACTAATGACCTTGCCCAGAAAAAACAAATCATTATGGAAAATTTAACAAGCCTCAGGACTTGCTAAATAAGGCCAAGACCGTTTTCCGGTTGTAGTGCCGATGATGATGATGATCGGAGATAACACCGCTCCCTGTCGCAGACCGTTTTTTATTTTGTAAGTAATGTCGGAGATCATATTGCCACTTTTGACGATGAATTTGCTTTCATTCAACATGTCGTATAGTATATACAGTAGTGGTTTATGTATACCTAGTCTCATTAGCTTGTAGTACAGCCCTTCTGGCCAAATGGTGTCGAAGGCCCTCTCCAAGTCAATCAAACAGGCACCTGTGCACTGTTTCAGATTTTTATTCCACTGAATGTCTGAAACCAGTTTAGCTGCGGCATGTGTGGTTTCAAGACCAGCTTTAAAACCAAACTGGTTATTTGGAATAATATTATTGTCCTCAACCCATTTAAGTAGAGCCTTGTTTAGAACCTTTTCGAATACTTTACTGATACTCGGTAACAAACTGATCGATCGCAGATTTTTTGGGTTTGTTCTATCTTTTCCTTTTTTTGGTAACGATTGGATGATGGTCGTTTTCCAACGTACTGGATAGTGTGCGTTGTTCAGAGCGTTGTTAAACAATACTGCATATATGTCCATTGCGATTGGAGGAAGATGTTTTAGTACGATATTGGGTACTCCATCGATTCCAACTGATTTTTTGTTTCTTAATGATGCAAAGACGCCATGGATGTCTTCACTAGTGATCAAAAGACTGTTGGCGCTTTCGACAGTAATCTCGGCGTTTGCCGTATTTTCATTACTGAATTCGTTAAAACCATGGTTTTCTGATCGCCACTGTGAAATGTCATTTCGAAGATGACGATAATTTAGTAGAGCTTTATCCTCCAAGTCATGGTTGCGGCGAATTACTTCATTTGCCTTGTGCAGTTCTTGAAAGACGGCCCCTACAACATTCACTTTTGTTAAAGATTTTTCTTTAACAATTAATTATTTATGTATTATGGATTTTACACCAAACTTACCCCACGACGATATTGAGGACAGCGAGTCTCGATGTAGGCAGCTTCAATTTCGACGATGCAAATGGACATGCACACAAGAGAAATTGTACACCAACACAAACGAATATACGGAATATAGTTTTCATTTAAATTAATGTTGCTTTTATTTTCACAATTTCATTTCCATTCACAAACGAATATACGGAATATAGTTTTCATTTAAATTAATGTTGCTTTTATTTTCACAATTTCAGTATTTACTTAAATTTTTCATCCAATCACAAGGACACCCGTACGCGGCGACTGCTCAACCAAGAAGGAGGTCTATCTCGTGGCTTCACGGCACATATCCTTTTTCATCCCGCTTCGGCGGAATTGGCAATTGGCTAATAGGGGACGACTATGGCTAATACAAAGAAGATGAATATGGCAATGGGAATGGGGTTTTAAATGGGTTTTACTTTTATTTAAATTAGATTCTATTGTAAAGGTAATATTCTATTGTAAAGGGACTAGGCAATTAGTATGTGCGTGATGGCACGAGACGTTAATGACGGGAAATCAATGATTCAAAGGGGGAGGGATAATTAATTGAAGTTTAATTATATAACACTTTTTCCAAACACAAAAAGTTCATCATTTAGGATGGCGTTGTATGTGTCTGTGGAATTTGTATAACTGTCGTTGTAGCAATGTGCCACCTTGCACGGGTTCGCTACTAGGGGCCCCTAACGACGGCCCCACTCCTATAGCACTTACTCACGCAACAAAAGGTCTCGTCCGATGAAAGGACTTGGCTACCTGCCCCTTGATGAAAAGTACGAGACGTTAATTAACTCAAATAGGTTATTTCCTTTATTCAGTAGTACTAATACATAAATCAACCTTTCCACTGTATACTAGATTGTCAATGCACTTGGTGTCGATTAATAATTTGAAACAAATTTATATTCTATTTACAATATAGTCAGTGCACTTGGTTCTAATTAATAAGAAACATAATTTAACACAATTCATCCACTGAATATTCGATAGTCAATGCACTTCGTGTGGGTTAATAATTTGAAACAAATTTATATACGGTTACACAATAGTCTAAGGCAAAACTGATTAATTATTTGGAATAACGTAGCTCTTGTCCCGTTTGCACTCGCAGGCTGTTAACAGAAGACTCCCTAAGATCGCCATCGAAGCAACCGAACCCGAAACATTCCTTTACTGCCCCGATGACCATATAAGGAAATTTCATCTTTTTCCCTCTGTTTGGAAACGACAGAATACAAATTTCTATCGCTTGCACACCAATAAGGGATGATTCCCCCATCGGTCGCAGGAAATGTGCGCGAACACACACACGGTGATCCCTTTTTGGTCATGTCGTGTGTGCGTGGCCAAACGAACCGTGGATTGAGCAAATCCACAAGGGGGAACATGAGCCGGCATGTCTGCAGCTGGTGCAGCACACACCGTCAAAACATATTTTAATGTTTATATGATCAGCGACTACCTATAGCAATTTTGCTGATCATGTACACACTGGCGGCAACTTCCAGCAATCGGAATCTTGTTGGGAAATTTCCATTTAACGAACCCGAACGCTTGGGTTGACCGCCGTATGCTACGATATATCTGCGGTTCATGCGACCAACCGTTGTCGCATGGTTTAGAAACCAATGTACGAAATATCTGTGGGGGTAGAAGTTGGTGTGTCTGGCACGACACGGCTTCCACTTTATCCCCAGCGATGTTCCGCCGAAAGAAAATTGTTTAACTGAGAAGAATATTAATAAATAAAACTCACTTGGTTTGGTGGTGTATGTTTTCTCCCTTTTTTATTCATTAATTTTAGAGTTCCTATTGTGGTAAATTAAAATTAACTATCACTATATTTACATGTGGGGTATTATATTAGAATTTGTTTTATATTAAAATTAACTATCACTATATTTACATGTGGCGGATTATATTAGATTTTATACTCTAGGGTATCACGACATGATAAAACGATAATAATAGTACAATTAGACCAATTATACAAAAGGAACTAGAAACCTTTTTAAGCTACTGTGGTGAGTAAGTTGGATGACTTCTCAAGACTATTAGCGGCAGCGCGACTATCCGTTGTGAGGATTTAGAACTGACTGTGGTTTTTCGAAATATTAAATTCAAGTTTAGCGCGAACGACGACGTGGCTGCATGTGACAGTGGTTGGATTGTGACTCAAGGAATTTAGGGCGGAAATCGTGATTTCTGCTTTTACACATCGATCCGCCAATGGTAATCACGCTCTCTTGTGCGTTCCACAACTCACCACACTCACCGAGGTCGAAACGTAATTGTGTATTCGTTCGACGTCGATGGGCGTAGCCAGAATGGAGAAATCAAACGATAAAACGCAATAACCCAGGGTTGATCTGGCTTAGTGTATGTGCGTCAGTGCCGTGTATGCGGCTGGTCTACTGACCTAGTGATGATCTCTTAGGTCATCGCACTATAGCAAGACAGAAATACGAGAGAGAGGAAAACCTAGCTAAGGTTATTCACCAGCAAAAAGAGATCATTGATCCCAACCGAATGGGTGATCTGGGAAAAGTCAATAGGACGCTGCGTCGGCTGGGGATATAATACCATAGGGGAAACTCTGTGGAATGTTCGGTAAATACACAAGCCTATGGACTATGATGCAACCGCGTCGCTTGGTTTGACTTGGTTGTTGCTAACCAATACGAATGGAATTTCCGGTGGAAATCCCATGGTTAGCGCAATAGTGTTGCCGTATGGCAAAGATTGTAGCTAAACTCAATTATGCATTATCTGCATAGAATAATGAGTTTAGCTATGCGTCCCTTTGACATGTTTTACAGGTTAATAACTTATCAAGGAAATGGGTAGGTATTGTGGTTGGAATTGTGGGTTGTTTCTCCTATAGGATAGAAAAAACCCTACATACCTCCTAAGGCGTTGTAGCCTCCTTCTTTAGGAGTTACCTGGTTGGTAGAAACCAGTGTAATGTTGGTTGCTAGATGTGCGACCAGTTTGCCCTTTCAATAGAAACGCTTGTGTTGCTGATGGTGTTTTACCTCAGCGCGGTTAAGCATTTCAGCGATGGTTGGTCGTTATGCGCAGGTAAGTCTTTCTTTTCAGGCCTCCGCACGTCCCAAGTGGGAGTTTTAAATGAGGCAATGGGGAGGTGATAGGTGGCGTTCAAGGAAACCGCCACTTGTCTATGCCTATATTTGTCAGCATTCGTTGGTTTTCGTCAGTTCGTGGTATTTGGAGACACTGAATCTCGTTTTCATTACTCCGTCTAAATATTTTATTAATTTGCGGGCACATACTAGGGTTGTTGGATTTTACCGCCCGTACTTTGTTGTTCCAATACAAATTTGCTGATAACTTTGAAACGCGTCCATCGCATACCTCCATAGTTATAGCGTTGCGGTATCATACATTCACCGAGTTCCACAACTTCGCTTGGTGCTTTTATCACGATTGTAATGAAGTTTTTATCTATCTCTTCACTATACACTTGTGTACACTAAATTATTGTCAATCAAAACACACTTTTTTCTTTATTTAAACTATTTATTTAAACTCAACTAATGTAATTGTTATCGTGGTTACATACTGTATTACGAGGATACACTTAGTACTCGTTCACTTCACTCGCTTAACCAAATCCTTCTTCCAGATCTATTTTAACTTACACGGAAAATATTCTCGTCACTTTTAAATTTAACACGAGAAGACAAGCAAGAACGCACTGCACCACTTTACTCAAAAAGAACCCTGACCGTCTCACCCAAAATCAAAAAACCAACTCGAAAAAGTCTCGCCGTCTCCGCCAAAAACTCGAAAAACCACCGTGTTTAGTTTTTTCTCCTTTTTCATTTCTTTTTTCGAAATCTGGTTCCTTGCGCCAGATCAAAGGATACTTCCTTTTTCCCGCCTGAACCTTTTTTCGGTATTAACACAAAGAAAAATCAATAGTGTGTTTATTGCGCCTGTTGTTATCTTTAACCGAATGGGCAAAGATTTTTCCGTGGGAAATCGATTGAAAGAAAAGATCACTAGCGCCCAGGCGAACGTTCATTATGTGTTATTGCCTGTTGTTTGTTTTAACTTAGTTTTGTTAAAACGGAAACTGGCGCTGGTGGTTTTAATGGTTTTAGATAACCATTGTACTGGCGCTCAATTTTTATGATACTCAATGGTTTTGTTTGAAGGACAGCATCTGGCCTGCACATTTGGCTCTTAGGGGTTGTTGTGGTGAACCCTTGGTTCAATGATTATATTCTCAAGTTTTTTTTATGTGATTGAACGTTTAGTTCAATTTGCTTGGAGTTTCATTAGTGCAAATTGAACGTTTAGTTCGATTTGCTTGCTATCAATTTATGCGGGACGAGGTATATGGGGTAATGCTTTAATTTAGCATTATGTCACATCCTCTAAGTCAGTGGTTCTTAACCTTTTTAGCTACCGGCACCCCTAAAATTTTCAAACAATATTCTCGCACCCCTTACTAGAAATTATTGAGTTATATAAATTAAAAAACAAACATTATGCAAAACATATTTTTTATTAATTTTATGTGCGTAACAAATTTTTTATAAATTTTAATTGTTAGCTGAAATAATCAATTATAAATTATCAAAGTTTTTATTAATGGCTTTTTTGTTGTTGCTTTTCCTCAATTATTTTTGAAAACCGGGGGATCTTTTTTGAAATAGCTACACGCATATCATTACTAACACTAAGTCTATTTCTAGCTTTTGTTTTTATATGCACAAGTGACGAAAATCCCATCTCACACAAATATGTTGTGGCAAATGGAACAAGATGCTGAAGCGCTATTTTAGCTAATCGTGGATATGACATTACTTGAGCACACCAGAAATTTTCCAAATTCTCTGCTTCAAATTCCATTTGATTATGTCCATTTGTCCGTAGTTCAACAAGGTCATCTTTCAATAAATTACTGTCATCCATTGAGTCCAGATTATAAATAAATGGATCTAATATCCATTTTTCTGATATATCTATATCTCCAGTAGCAAAATATCCCTCAAAAGATTCGCTCAACTTTTGCAAATGATCTTTAATTTCGGTGGTAATATTGTTTCTTTCATCATCTGAAACAAGAACTTCTTCAAGCAAAGGAAAGTTAGCATAATTTATCTTGTCAACACGGTTAATCCAAATTGAAAGTTTTCGACTAAACGCAGTCAACTTCTCTTTCGCTGTTATAGTGTTCACTCCAAATCCTTGGATTGAAATATTTAATTCATTAAGGTGCGTGAATATGTCTGCCAAATACGCTAGCTGAATTATAGCATCTCTATTGCTGAATTCATCAGCTAAACTACTGCCTTGATTATTAAGAAACTGCATTATTTCACTTCGCAATTCGTACACACGATTTAGCATACGTCCACGCGATAGCCATCTTACTTCTGTGTGAAATAAAAGGACAGTATGCTCGGCACCAAGTTCTTCGCATAAAGCACGGAAGAGACGATGATTTAAAGCTCGACCTCTGATAAAATTTACAACTTTGACTGAAGTGATTAATGTTTTCTTTAATTTTTCAGGCAATGTCTTTGTAGCTAGCGCATGTCTATGTAAAATACAATGGGTAATTGTAACGTGAGGCACTTCCTTTTTTACATACGCTACAAATCCAGAATTTTTGCCTAACATGGAAGGAGCTCCATCAGTACAAATTGATCCTATTTTGTTCATCGGTATCTCATATTGTAATAAAAAGTCTTTGACTTTATTAAATATATCAATTCCTTTTGTAGTCAATTCTAATGGTTCACAAAACAAAAATTCTTCAACAATTTCTTTTTCTTTTACATATCGTACAAACACCATCAGCTGAGAACAATTTTCAACATCTGTAGATTCATCCAATTGAATACCCACTGGGACATTACTAGCTTTAATATCTTCAATTACTTGTTGTAAGATGTCTTTACTTATATCAGAAATTCTAGTACGGATTACGTCATTTGACAAAGGAATTTGTTGAAGCTTTTGTTGTGCTTCAGTACCCAACACTATTTTTGCCATTTCTAATGCACAAGGCTTTACAAGTTCTTCAGCTATTGTATGTGGTTTCTTCTTCTTGGCACAGATATATGCAACTTGATAAGACGCTTGCAACAGCGGCTTTTCGTGTGATATAAATCCAAAAGTTGTGATAGTTCCACTTTTATCAAATCGAACTCGTTTAGATTTCAAACTTTCAAAATCATAGCCAGCATCTACACCACCATGCTGTTTGGTAAAATGCCCATTTAGTTTCGACGGCTTGAGATTGGCGTTTGAAAATTTATTGCAGCACAGAATACATTGTGGTCGCTGCGTTCCATCCTTCTCCGTTGTAAATGTAAAACCATAACGAACATAATCGTCATTCCAACATCGTTTCTTTGACATGGCGCCTTTTGAATTTGACTTTAATGTACCAAATTATATTCTAATAATTAGAATATAAATATTCAACTAAACTTGTAAAATTAACTTGTATTAATTATTTTATTATTAATATTTAACTTTTAATATTCAACACGAAAATTCAAACTTGTAATAGTCGACACTAAAATTCAATTATTTTTAAATTTTTATTCAATGTAATGTGCGCATCAACAGTATTTATATTTCTAAGAATAATCGCAACAATCAACTGAAATTTCGAGGAAATATAAAAATTAGTATAGAAACTAGAAACGCATTTGAATTTTTGTAATTGTAGAAAAAATACAAAAATTAATTTGTCTCGATGGTTTATAATTTACAAACATATTTAAAAAATGTTTAGGGAATAAAAAATTTACTAACCAAAATGAATTTTTAAGATTAGTTTTTTATTTTGCTAGCTACACGTGAATTTGTAAAATTACAATTTCGCACCCCAAAATATTCAAGCTCGCACCCCTAAGGGGTGCGTGCACCACCGGTTAAGAACCACTGCTCTAAGTGGATGTTTTTGGCGTATATCGCCGTTAGTGGTGGAGACTAGCTCCAAAAGGGTAATTTTTATGGGATGGGTGGTTGTGGTCGTAACACGATTGATAATGTACAATGGTCGCTGTCATACTCAATTGTGCGTAAGTAGTTTCTATTTTGTTTGTTTGCAAGTGTATGTTTAAGTCGTGTCTCAATAAGCATAATATCGAGGAACGCTCCTCCTCTGGGGAAGGAAGGGTATTGAGTAGCTAGTGTAACATAAACTTCTTCAATCGTCAAGTGTGCCTTAGTTTAGTGTGGCATAATATATTTTGATAATATATATTATTATGCCTTGATAGGCTGCAGACCAAGTAATACAATTTGCACCAACTAAGTCCGCAAGCCAGATACGGTACGTGGGTGGAGCCTCTGGCTTTTCCGTTGGACGAGGGGCGGAGACTGGAGTCAAGGAAATGTTACCGCGTGAAGTCCCCCCCTTTTTTTTTAAACACAATTAATTTAACCTTGAGCTTACTTTATTAATTATGATTACTATAAACCTATTTTATACAACTTTACTTATACATCTGTAATTATTTTAACCTTAAAATTCACTTGATTAAGTATGATTATTATACAATTTTCTATACAACTTTACTTATACATCAGTAGATTATTTTAATCTTAACTTAACTTTATTAATTATGATTATTATAAATTTTTTATACAACTTTACTTATACATTTGTAGATTATTTTAACCTTTAAATTCCAATAACTTTAACTTTTAACAATTCTAACTTTTAATTTTCAATTACTACTTTCTACTTTTAACTTTTAATAACTTTTAACTCTTGATTCGGGATTACTAACTTTTAGTCCATTGTCCATTGATTTAACTTTTAAGTTTTAATTTGTAATTACTTTTACTTTTAACAACTTTTAACAGCTTTGAATTTGTAGTTACTTTTACTTTTAATTTTGTAGTTTTTTTTAACTATTGATTCGGGATTACTAACTTTTAGTCTATTGTCCATTGATTTAACTTTTAATTTGTAATTACTTTTACTTTTAATAACTTTTAACAACTTTCAATTTGTAGTTACTTTTAACTATTAACTTTTAATTTGTAGTTACTTTTAACTATTAACTTTTAATAACTTTTAATTTTGTAATTACTTTGGCACAAACTTTCTTCTGGCGGTAGGACGAGACCACGTTTCTTTTAGAAAGACCCTTGACGAACTAACTGACTCTCATTCACTTCTCATTCTTCTTGCCTCGCCGGCTGCCGTGATCGCGTTGCTTTTTTACCGATCATGCAGAAACGTTTGTTAGGGGTTCCCATGGGGTTCGTATTTCTGTCTAGGTTACTTTGTATCTTATGGATTATACCATGGGACTCGGAGCATTCTGTAGATGAAGCAAAATTGTTTCCTTCGGATCGTATCACATTGTGGGACTTGGAATATTTTGTGAATCAGGCAAAATTGTTTCTTTCGGATCATATTTGGAATATTTTGTGGATTAGTCAAAATTGTTTCTTTTGGGATCATATCATATTATGGGATTTGGAATATTTTGTGAATCAGGCAAAATTGTTTCTTTCGGATCATATTTGGAATATTTTGTGGATTAGTCAAAATTGTTTCTTTTGGGATCATATCATATTATGGGACTTGGAATATTTTGTGAATCAGGCAAAATTGTTTCTTTCGGATCATATTTGGAATATTTTGTGGATTAGGCAAAATTGTTTCTTTTGGGATCATATCATATTATGGGACTTGGAATATTTTGTGAATCAGGCAAAAGTGTTTCTTTTGGGGGTTTCTATGGGTTTGTATGTCAGGGTAGGTTATTTGCAGATTTAAGCAAGTATTTCTTGTTGATGGATTTAGGGTTAGGGTTTCTGATAGGTTTTTATCCTATGGATTCGCAGCATCCATAACAATATATATGCCTTGTAGCATAAATGTGTTCCTGTGTTTAAGTGTACTTAAATGTGCAGATGTAATCTATCCAGTCAGCAGTATCAGTGTAACGAAAATATGTTCGTGCAGTGTTGTATATTTTAGAAACGTGTGCTGCAGGTATATGTTCAAGTGTAGCATGAATATATTCGGCGTGATATATATAGTCTTGCCGTTGTGTTGCATAAATTCATGTTGTCAAGTTGTGGTGCATAAATTAGCCCTTTACGTGTTGTTGTTGCTTTTGTGTCGTCTTATTAAATGTGCAATTTTGGAATATGGTGGTGACTGGTAGGGTGTTATATGTTATTTGGCGTGTCACCAAGTGTTATATAAATTGGGGGTGGCAGCAAGAGATTGAACAATTTTATCTGTTGAATATACTTAGGCCGTTGTATGTGCTCTTAGTTTGTGTCTTCTTTTTCCTTGTTTTTCGTCTTTCCGTTGTCGGACACAGACAACGGTTTCCACCAGATACGGCCATGCACAACCGCAGTTAGCGGCCGGTTATTCGCACCCTGCGAAACGGGAAGTTAAAGAGATTTACGGGTTACCTGTGGCTTTTGGGATAATGATTCTTCGACCGGCAACTCCGACATCGAGCCTCGAAACATTCAAAATTTCACAACAGCAGACATCACTCCAGTAAATATATATATATAATTTATTTCAACTAACCCACAGACGTTTTCTTTGATAATTCTTAAAACGAAATCAATTACACATAGGTGTGTGAAAAAAAACACTCCCCTAACGTATTATCTCTTAATTTTACATTATAATGACTTCGTTTTTTATACTTTTCCGGGCACAGACGAAAAAACGGATCTTTACTTGTAGCTATTCACAACTTCTTTCTTTCTAACAACTCCCGCTCTTCACAAGTTCTTGTCTACTACTCGTCTACCTCTCCATCTCTCCGAAAGCAAACGGGCCGCAGCTGTTTCCGCGGAGTCCACATTAACGAAGGAACGAAAAGGATCGTGCACTCGCTATTAACGAGTGCCACTCCCAAAATGTAAATCACCGGTTCTCAAACCTAAACTCTACTTTTCAATTCCTTTCAATTTATTTGCTACAAATATAAAATCTATCAGTATGTCGGTGGGACATCGAGGATAGGGGATTTTACTACGTAACACTAGCAGGTCAGGCTTATATTCAATGTGATGTTGATCTAGCCAACCAGCTAGTTGATTTCCTCTCGTGTTGGAAATACTAATCCCCCAATTTGGGTGTTTCGCATCAAATCGCCACCTACGATGTAATAGTTCCCTTCCGAATGAAGTTATAAGGATCGGAAAAGAGTCTCTAGCTCCACTATAAATAGATTTTGTTGATGTACTTCTGGTGCGTAGGGCGTGTTTCTTCTACCAGCGGTTACTTGAGCATACGAGAACTGGGGTGTTACATTTAGTGCTGTTCAAGATTGAACTATCGGGCGTTCTATTTTTCGTTGCCGTGAAAACTTTGTTTCCTGTATTTCGCGGAATTTAGGACAACCTCGATAATTAGCGGGGTGTCTCTCGCTCTTACAGACTGCACACTTTAGAAGAGATCTGTCGTCTACCCTTTCTTTACCTAACGTGCATTGTTCTGCGCTGTGGTCCTGTCCGCATCTTACGCATCGATACTGTACTTCGCAATTTGCTGCTGAGTGCCCGAACCTTTGGCAGCGAAGACACTGGATTATATCTCTGCCCTTTTTTCAATTTGTCCCATGTGACAATTTGATGGTTCAGAATTGTGATTTTCGTAAGTCCACCAATTTTGCTACCGGGGCGCAGTTATACCAGGTAGAATGGTAGTTTACGATTCTCCCGTCTAGCCCTAGCTGTATTGAAGGGTTTTATCATGATAAACTCAATAACATTACAGCTATGCTCTGGTAGCGTTTGTAATACGACTTCTGGTTCTGTTTCAGGCACGACGCTCTTTAGTAGAACCGTTATATTCTTTATTTTTTTTAGGGGTGTACGTGTAAAATTCCGCGTTGGTCCTTTTTAGCACATTTTTCATTTTTTCAAAGTCTTCAACCGAATTTGTCTGTATGGCAAACCTATTCCTTGTCAGTATATTAATTGAAAAATCCTCCCTAATAGAAAGCTTACATAGACTTACCAGTTCGTTACAATCCATATCTGTAATGTTGATGGGTGGCATCTTCGTTTTCCTTTTTTGTTGTGGTTGTTGTTGCGTCATCTTTTGCGGTGGACATTCTTTTTGCTGGTTAGTATTTTGTTGTGCACATAGTTGCTGTTTTTTCTGCTGCTGTTGTTTCACCATTAGCTGCTCCTTTTTAGCCAATTCCTTTTTTCTGCGACGCTTCTCAGCTAATTGTGCCCTTGCTCGGGCCTTGCTTCAAGGTCACTGATTCCCTCCTCCTGGTCCTCAGTCTCGGTAGTCGCTAAATATGCAAACATGTTATTTGTTACATTGCCGTCATTATATGGAGCCGGGGGGAATGTTTTGCCCTCTTCCATTTTATTGCCCTTTTTCGAGCAAGTCTATTATTGTCTCGTTTGACTTGTTGACTTTTGTTGTCGCTCGTGTCAGTGGGGAGCTCGCAGGGCGTTTTATTAACGCGGACTTTGGTTTTAACTTTTTAATTAAGTTGTCGTGTAATAGTATATATCACTTCTATCAGCATACGGTTCATTAAATATTAAAATAGTGATAAAAGTAAAACTCAAAAGTAACATGTATCGTTTATTAAAAAATTAGTGTGATATTTGATATTGTGATAAATTTTCAACAAATTTAGACAAATCGGGCTTATAATTGCTGCATGCTACCCTCAATGCGTCATCAAGGTGAGAATCAGTAAGTCGATTCCTGTATACGTTTTTTGCATATTTCATTTTGGAATATGATGATTCACAAAGATATGTTGATGCAAACAATGTGAGGAGCAGGAAGGCACAAGTTTTTACAGTCTTGTATTTTTCTGGAACTAATTTCCAAAAATGGATGTACTCCTTCCTTCTCTTTTTTCTTCTAAAAAAGCTTTCAGATTAGTATCGTTCTTAAATTCAATAATATCGTCAAAAAGCTCTGCATAATTATATCCCAATGCAGCTAAATTTGTTATAGTGGCTGTTTCTAGGTGCCAGGGATTTTCTATGAGTAACAAACAATTCTTGATACAAGTCCTGAAATCTGCTCTTAGATTCCTTAGCCAAGGCAGCTAAATAATTTAAAAATATCGTATAGCTTTCTTCAGAAACATGTATACCTTCTTAATTAGCTTTTATTATAGTTGGAAAGTTATGGAATACCTGGTTCTCTATTTCTTCGTGGTAGATGTTTAGTTTCTCTTCAAAAGCAAATACTTTATTCGCCATCTGCGTAATGATTTTATTTTCGCCTTGTAAGCCACGATTGAGTTCATTAAGTTTTTCTGTGATATCACACAGAAAAGCCAAAAGACACCACCATCCATCATTGTCAAGTTCGATGTAAATTTTATTATTTTGCTGTAAAAACAAAATAATTTCATGCCTCAAAGAATAAAACCGTTCCAGAACTTTTCCTCGGCTTAGCCACCTCACCGAGGTATGTAAAAGGACGTCACTATAGTTACTGTTCAATTCTTCCAAAAGACTTTTAAATTTCCTGTGGTTCAGTTCTTGTGCTCTAATATAATTAACTATACTTATTACAGTCTTCATTGCGGCGTCTATTTCGGCAATGGATATACGTGCTGCTAAGTTCTCTTGGTGAATGATACAGTGGAAAGATAAGAGATTTGTTAAATTATATTTCTTTTTCAATAAAGTAATAAATCCTTTTTCAGATCCGATCATTGAAGGACATCCAGCTGTGCATACACAAACCAATTTTTTAATATCAATATCATTGTTTTCCAAAAATGTACTGATAGTATTGAGATAGTCCGTCCCTCTGGTTTGATTTTTCATAGGAAGAAATTTCAAAAAATCTTCATGAACTGAAAATTCATTTTGTCCGGTACAATATCTAACAAAAACGGAACATTGTGATGTTGCTGAAATATCGGTGCTAGAATCAAAAGCCAAACTAAAATATTTGCATTTCTTCATATCTTCTATGATGCGATTAAATATGTGTTTAGCAATATCTTCAATGCGTCTAGCAAAGGTAGAATCAGAGAGCTGCATACTTTCGATCTGAGATATTATTTGACTTTTATTGCTAAATTTATCAAATAATATGTTGGAAGCACTGAGGAAACATTCTTTCACAACCTCTGCGTTAGTAAATGGTTTCATATGTTTACCAAGTATGTAACAAATTTCATACGACGCTCTTGTCACCGCTGCGTCATGTGATACCGCCATTGATATGATATTTTGTTGATGTTGTAAAGACTTCTTGAAGAATGTTAACTTTTCACGTCTTATTAAGGAGCCACGAGGAAAAGTTACATTAAATGTTTTGTGCTTTGTGGTATAATGACGAAGAAAATTATATTTTTTTAAAATAACACTCTCACGACAGATCAAACATGTGGTCGAACCATGTTTATTTGCAACAACGAAATATTCTGTGGAGTATTTCACTTAATTATGTGCCGGCATTGGCAAGGTTAAATAAGCTTCCTAACCTGTTCACTTTACGACGCACCCACGATGCTGACGGTAACATTCAGCTGTCCAACTGGTTACTGCCACTGTTCCAGCAAAGAAAATAAAACTCGCGGAAATGTTGATATTGTATAGTGACTTGTATTGTTTGTTACTCTTGATGTGGTTTTTTTACATGAACACTTAACAATTGTTTGTTACTCTTGATGATTGTTTTTTTTTTTTGCATGTATTATACATTAATTCAATTTTTACTAAACTACACGTAAACACACTCGACGTCACTCGCGCAGGCGAACTCCACCGTATCTCGAACTCGTCTTAGGGCACACTCCAGGAGACTCGACTTCTTTTCAACCGTTTCATCGACTAAACTACTCTTGTGCGCGGATCACCTTGTTGGCTCGTGACGCGAGCTCATGGGTGGTCGAACCGTGGGAATAAAAATTCATTAAAAAGCATCTTTGGGATTAGGATGCATTTGGGATAATTACACAATGATGGTTGTGTTTACAACCATGTTAATTGTGTATTGCAATCCTAGGGAGTCATGGGTCGAATTCCAGTGTGAGTATTTACACTGGCATTGAATTCGGCTCTTGGCAGCTAGGCGCGAATTGCGCCGGTGCTTTGAAGATTGCATAAAAGCCGCCGTGAGTACTGGTGCAACATGAAAATCTGTTGCGCACGTGTGGGACAGTAAATGCAGGCAGACAGGGGTTCTGCTGATTGTTTTTATAATCCACTTCGGTTATCTAGTATGGCAACCGAAATGTTTTCCTTTTAGAACAATGCTGAGATGCATTGATGTATGCGGTACTGGCGTACCGAATTTCTTCTAGGGAAATTTATATAACGCGTTAATTGCGTGAATGTCCTTGATGGGCAGATGCTTGATGTTGGATGCTATTTGCATAACCGAAAGGTAATGAAATCGGTGGGAGAATGCTTGGGGAAGTTATTGCGCTTGCATACGCAAAAATGACGAAATTAATGGGGCTTTGGGAGGGAAGATTTTGAGGTAGATTGAAAAGATAGCAGTGGCGTTGGTAGATACGCCACAATTCTTCTTCCCAATTGTCTTGGAACACTCTCTTTTCGTCAGATATTTTTCGTTTACATTTCGAAGACACTCCCGCCATTATGGGTAATTAAATTATAACAATACAATATTATATAAGACAGCAAAAAATGCTATTGTATCCGTGTACCGCGTAATGTTTACTTGAAATAAAGCCACAACACTGGAGCTGTCAAACATTTATGGGTTGCCACAAGAAAAATTATTTGCGCGCATACTTGTCTGTCAAATGTTTGGTTTTTGGGAATAAATCTAGCGTGTGCAATAGCAACACTCTATACCAGATCTGATATTGACACGACAACGGTGGGTGGTTTGGTATATGTATGCGACAAAGACAATCCTCTTCGGGTGTCACTATCTGCACGTCAAAGTCAAAATTAATCTCAAGATATACGAAATATAGAATGCCAGATTTTGTAAACCATGAATGTCTTTAGGGCCGCACAAAAAAGCTCGGCGGGCCGCAGGTTGAGTATGGCTGCTCTATGTAGTTGGATTGACTTTATTCCGACAAATTCATAATATAATTGTTGCCTTATACATTATATGAAATATTAGATTAACGAAAGAAAATTAGAAATTTTGGAAAACAAAAAAAAAAAACTAACGAATTTGTAAAAATGTCAACTATTGTTTTCTTTTTTTAAAAGAAGGAAAAAGAAAATGTACTGAAGCGGACAGAAAGTCATTTTACCCAGCTGTTGTTGTTGCTGTCTAGGTGGGAGGTGTTTCTCGTCCAATAATGTTGGGGGCACTCGCACTGCACTAGTTGAGGTGGTGTTGATCTCAGGTGGCACTGGTAAATACAGGAGCGTTGGGGTTGTTGCACCCTTTGATAGGCTTTTATATTCCACTTGGTTGTTATACTGGTACTGTCACTATTTATCACACCCCCAAAGGTCACTGGCACTGTCTTTTTTTTATGGTGATGTTTTAAACGTTACTTTAAGGCGCGTGTTCGACTGTCGCGGTTACCAATGTAGTGTAGATGTAGGTGCCTGACATGGACACTGGTTTCCACCTATCAACCACGAACGATTTCCTCACAAAAATTGTCACCAAACCATGTTCCAAGAGGAAAGATAAATAAGAGGCACTGATGGAGCTAGGTTGGATAAAGTTGGATGACCAGTTGGTCAGCAATTTTGTTTATTCGATTAAGGTTTAGAAATATTCCGTATCTCGTTTATTTTTACACTATGCTAGTGGATTCTAGTCCAACAAATGACACAACACTGTTATCCTTTAGTTCTTCTGGCGCACACACATTTAATTCTAATCCAACCGACTACAAGCCACTGACAGCGACCACTTTTTGTGAAACTTCCCAAGTGTTTAAGAGATAATTTGACGTAATAGCGGAACGCAATAAACTACACTTCGGACACCGTGTTCCCTTTACTGGAGAGAAAGACTTGGTTCTCAGGACAAGTACTCGCTCCAAAGGATGCAATCTGACTCGTTTCTATTCGCAACCATCAGTCCGACATGGCAGCGAATAGCTTCAAAAGGGGAGGAGCGAAACGATCAACCAGGCGCAGTCACTCGTGATTGGGTAGGATGACATGGGGTGGATTTTCCATGTATGGGTATCCGCTACTGAAGGCCAGCAACGAACGAGCATAAGGATGCGGGCATTGTTGTTGTAAGCCATCGTAATCATTATTAGAGGAAGAAATAGGTCTCTGCAATCTTATGTAAACAGAAACGCTATTTCCATGATCAAACGATGGGATACTCATTGTTCGAGTTCGCTAACGTTACATGGGGTCGGCGGCTGTGTACACAATTGAGTAGTGTAATGCTTGCCGGCGATAGACCTTTCTGGTGTGAAAAACGCACCGAAGTTTTGCTCGCCTATGGAGAGGTCGTAAAACAACATTTCGTTGATGGACACGTTGGTTTCTAGGTCCGCAAACAGTTGGCAGCCGTTAATAAGAAATTTGGATGTACTATGGGTTTATTTGGTCTTGATAGTGTGTCGGCCCGACACAGGTTCACCAAGACGTTCCCCACACTCCGCAACAGTTGGTCCAAGCTCGTGTCCTTCAGTTCCGTAAGAAGAAAAAAAACAGTCGGCACCTCCTTTTTTTTCTCTTTTATTACAACACTTTAACTCCGTAACAATGTACTCCTTGAAAGCGTACTTCCAAGTATTAATTTTAATAGTCAGCAGTATATAATGTATTATATTTAGCGTATTATATTAAATGTATTATTTTAATGACATACAGTGTTCAAGGTTTTAATATTAAATGTAGTATATTTAATCACTTACAGTATTTAAGGTTTTATCTTTAATATATACAGTATTTAATGTGTTATCTTTAATATATACAGTATTTAATGTTTTAATATTAAATGTAATATTTTAATGACATACAGTATTCAAGGTTTTAATATTAAATGTATTATATTTAATCACTTACAGTATTTAATATTTTATCTTTAATATACACAGTAATTAATGTTTTGTATTAAATGTATTGTATTCGATAAGTACAGTATTCAATGTTTCATATTAAATGTATTATATTTAATCACTTACAGGATTTAAGGTTTTATCTTTAATATATACAGTATTTAATGTTTTTATAGATCAAAACCGCTGTATTAACTGTATTCAACGCTCAATACTACACTGTGTCAAATGTATTAACAGATCAATCGCTGTATTAACTGTATTTAACGCTCAATACTACACTGTGTCAAATGTATTAACAGATCAATCGCTGTATTAACTGTATTTAACGCTCAATACTACACTGTGTTAAATGTGTTAACAGATCAAACTGGGCGGTGTTAACGGTATTCAACGATCAATGGCGCACTGCGTTAAATGTATTTACAGATCACAACCGCTGTATTAACTGTATTTAACGCTCAATACTACACTGTGTCAAATGTATTAACCGGTCAAACTGCGCGGTGTTAACGGTATTCAACGATCAATGGCGCACTGCGTCAAATGTATTTACAGATCACAGCCGCTGTATTAACTGTATTTAACGCTCAATACTACTGGTGTGTCAAATGTATTAACAGATCAACTGCGCTGTTCGACCGTAACTAGCATACTGACTCTCGCTGAGTGTCTCCGATACCTTAGGGGTTGATTTGGTGCACCAACACAGCAACGGCCATCTCTCCGCGAACCAATTCATGCGGAGATCAATTCTTTGATGAAATCTCTCACACAACCACGGATGTGATCACACCATTGCCCCGGCTGTGCAAGTCATCGCAAGAGCCGTCATCCATGTTGGTCGCCACCCGTACCCCTACCTGTGTGTACGTTATTCGTTATGTGCACAGTGGTGGGCGCTATTGTGTGTGGTTCGCACATTGTACGTATTCATATCAAGGGTCGCGCGTATTGCTCATACGTGCGACTTGATGCAGCTACACGGGCATGCGTTGTATCTTTCGTATTTGTATTGGTTGAGATGTGTCCTTTTAAGGGCATGCGTTGTAGGTTTCATCTGTTTGCGCGCCTGCTTGGTAATTCTGGGAATTAGTCGCAGGCTTGCGCAACCGCATAATGTTTTGGATGGTTGTTCTGCTATATCAGATCGTTGGTTGGTGTTTTTACCAGATCGATGTGCAGATGTCCCATGCTTGCTTATGCCATGTAGTTTCATACCATTGCAACAACGTTGCGCTTGGTCTTCATGTCATGATTTCAGATATTTTAAGCATTTCTACTTTGGGGAAGATGCCTGGTATTGCTGATACACTTTTTGTATCAGCAGACATTGTGGTTATTAGACATGCTAATGCAGGTAAGTACACGCTTTATCGGAGCATGACGCTTACGAAACGGGGGTTACCTGGTGGTAGGTAAACAGGTAAGTAATGGCGTTCGCAAGAGCCGCCACAGTACTATAAACAATCCGGAAGATATGGGTGCGACGTTTGGTTTTGCAAACGAATATAGGATGCAACCGTTGGCAGTTGTTTAAAGTAAACACTTGACGGCCACATCCAATTCGTTGCTTGTTTGCGGCCCATGATCGGTGGTAACCGATAATGGAAAATTAGCTGCTGCTGAACATGCGGGAAATGTTTGCTTTGCGTCGACCGAAACCTTGTCGACGGTGGCAAACTGGTGAGGGTGGGTGGCCGCACGATTAGATTGACATGGGCAAACAAAACAAGCACATTGGGATACTCTGTGTTGATTTAGTTTTCATGGCATGACATGGGTAAGCATAAGATTATAGGGACGTGATGCACTGGGTGCAATGCATGCCTGGGGGCGAAAGTTTTTGTGTTGCCACGGCCAGGTGGTAATCTTTGCCGTGGGCTTAATGTTTTCAGGTGAGGGATGCTCTTATGGAGGTAAGACGATTATAGGTATTTTTGTCGTGGGATATGGGGCAAGAGCGATGCGCGGTTCTTCGGCCACTGAAAAACTCCACACGTCCTTTTGGGATATATCTTTTTTCAGGTGAAATATCTGGTGGGGGAATTGGGGTTGAGGTGGTGCGCTGTTGGCGGGCGAAATCGGGCTGATATTGTGGGTTGGTTCTCCGTGTAATGTAGAGAACCCCCACAGTGGCCTCGCGCACACACCCACATTGTTCGCGCGCTCACACGTAAACACCGTTCACACGTTCGATTTTTATAAATATTATCTTCACAAGTATTTACATTCAAGTATTTATTTCATTATAGTGTGCACACACCCATGCAAAGAAATACTTCGTATAACGCGTATCGGCACTAATTATTTTTTAATTACTCCGGGTGCAGAAAAGTTGTTGGCATACCTATACTCATAAGACGAAACACAATTTTTTGTTTATGTTTTCACTCACATTAATCGATGAGCGATGTTTACCGGATGGTGGTCAGTTTGGTACTGATCACCATATACTTCTACAAGCAAAAAGTAAATCAAAAGTTGCCGCAAATGACGCTTATTGGCGGGGGGGCTTTTATTACCTAACATGTATGGGGCCAATATTAGGGCTTGCAGAGCACCTCATCCTGTAACTGGATGATTCTGCGTATAGCGTGATTAGCGGTGGAGGTTGGCTCCAAAGAGGTAGGTATGAAGGGGTGGAAGCCTCATTGGTGGCGTCGCGGAGTTGACGTAGACCCACAGGAGATTCCTTCGGTTAACAGGTACCTGGAAGAAGGCGTTCAAGGCAGTGTTGGAATGCTCTACCAGTTTGTCCCAATCCCGATTATAGTTTTCCTCCGTGACGGGGATGTTTTTGATGGCCCTGGCGACGTCGTCCGGCCGACTGGACTGTAGGTAGTAGAGACATTCCACATCCGTGAGGTGTAGGTGGCTCGCCAGTACTGCCTGGAATAGGTCCTTGAATGGCCTCCATTCCGAATATCTACCCGAAAGTGTTGGTATCTGCACTGGAGGCAGTTTGCGGAGCTGGGCGCGAGATGTATTGCTGACGGCGGTGGCCTTTGATGGTGCCGGGAAGGTTGAGGCGAGGGCGTGATGCGTGTCGACGATCTTGGCCTGCTCGTCCAGATGTTATGTATATTGCCTACAGTCAATATTATTAATTTTCACTAACTTGTTGCATATATTAATAATAATAGATTTTACTAGACTACATCGACTTACATGTCTGTGGGTCGTCGGACCGCTTCATTGGTCGACGCTTCAGGTTTTCTTGTTGCAGGGGGTGCAGAATTTTTGATCCACCTGCTATGATGTGTTACAGTGGAGTTATTCACACGTGGCGATATTTAATAGTTTGCGTGGACGATTTCTCACCCACTCGCGTTTTTGGTCACTCGCGTTGACGATTTCACTATTACTCGCGCTGACAATTTCACGATCACTCTCATTGACTAAGTATTTTAGTTACTCCGTTCACTGCGGCGGTATTTTTCCATCTCGAAACTTTTCGTCAAAGTTTTCTGCCGTCTGTAATATTTTTTCACGCCAACTTTTTATTTCGATTTTTGTCAAGTAGTTTATGTAAATTTGCTACTTGGCGTATTTTTATTATGGAGAGAGAGGAGTTGTGGGTAAGAGTGTGGGTGTGTTTCTTGGTCTATAGCTAGAATTAGGATAGATCCATCCCTAAGGAGTGTGATTTTTCGTACTGTGTACTAATAGAATCAATTATTCTTTTTAGTACAAAAACGTTGACGAATGTAAGTGGCATTGATGTTTCAGTTGGGTAAATTTGAACGAACCGTGGGTTTTTTATTACCGTTTTGTTCGGGAGAGTAGGGAAATTGAAAGACAATGGGCTGCGGGGCTGTCTTTTCTTTTTTTTTTGTTGACACGTTGGTTGTAGTGCCTGAGAGTGACCATTCTCCCAGTTCTAGGAAACCATTGCCGGTATGCTTGGCTTGGCCCTAGTGTTGCGGTTCTTCTCTCAGGGAGCGTGTCTCCTTGTCCTGAAAAGGATGAGGGATCTCTTTAGACCGCTCCTGAGGGGACCCGTTGCAGTCGCCATCATGCTTCCTCAGACCTGGGGAAGAGTGACGACCGATTGCTGCATAAGGAGACCTGAAATTCGGCCGGATCCAGTAGTAAAAAAAAACTACTTTAATTTTTGATTTAATAATTTACTCCAATTTATTTTAATAGATTGGCGTCCTTAAACGTCGGACATCAACCTAGAGACTGATCCTCCTTTTTATTTCGATTATTGCCAAGTAGTTTTTGTAAATTTGTTACTTGGCGTAATTTTATTATAGAGAGAGGGCGGGGTTGTGGGTGGGGGTGTGGGTGTGTGACCCTTAACACATAATTTTGCGTATAATCTCCTCGTGTCCCTTCCGGATATCCTCCCATTTGAGCCCGAGGTACTTCTGGTGAGTGTCCTTCTACTGAACCCAACGTAGGTGGCCCCATTTTCTTTAGATTGAGGAACGTCCCGACCAAGGAGAACGTGATGCGTCATCAACACCGTTGGTATTTCGCACGTTCACCCTTCCACAGGCTCGACTTATCGCGCACTGTACAACGATAAAAAATCCGGCTCGAAGGACCAATAAATGTTAGGGATGCGGTTGCGTCCAGGAAAAGGAGTAAGCAGCGTCCAAGAGGCGAGCTGCATCCAAAAGGATGAGTAACCGACGAGTAAGCAGCGCCCAAGAGTGGTGAGTTGCGTCCAAGAACATGAGGAAAACGGATGAATAAGAGCAGTGTCAGCAGGGTCTAAGAGGATGAAAAACCGAAGTAAACAGCGTCTAATAGTGAGAAAAACCCTTGAGTTCATTCAAAATCCGGTGACGCCTAAGTGGTGTCCCTTTTTTTACTGACACGTAATCAGCTGGCGGGTGACAGTTGCCACATGGCAAGAAGATGTGAACGTACTAGATGTCTCCAGTACATTCATTTGTGAATCTGTAACAATAAACAACGAGATAAGACAAGGAAAGACCCTGGATAAGACGAGGTATCTATGATTTGTAAGAGAAGAATGGCGTAATTAGGAGACGGAGCTTAAGAGCAGAAGTGTTAAGTCATTAGACCCGTATGAACTGTGGTGTGCGGGTAAATAGAATAAGCGAGGACTACAGGGGTCGGTGTTGAAGGAGATACAATAGTAAAGATTCGCGCACTCAACCGATCCTGAGGATGAGGAGAACATCTGCTTGTATATGGCGTTCTTCCAGTATTTTAAAGTTAATTAGTTTGAGGCGATTTGTAGAAGCAGGGGGTTTTCCCACCTGAGTCTGTTGCACAATAAAAATTGTGTGCACACAAAAATATAAAGTAAAGAAAGATTATGGAGCCTACTTACAGTTTCGCTAAGGTGGTTATGGTGATCTTCTTCCCTTTTGTTATTTGTGGGGTTTCCGCCTGTTGAAATAATTAAACAGGAAGCTCTGTTTGCAACAATCTACTAACCGGTGTGAGTTGTTATTCATCATCTTATTCATGCGTCTTGAATTGAATTTGACCACCATGCCCATGGTTCCCACAAAATAAAGCCAATCCAACCAAAAATCATTGTTTGTTTATACCCACATGCCAAAGTCAACCACATACAAGATTCCGAACAACCCTCGTCAGGCAGTTAATGTTCGTATCTCTCGAACCACCTGCAACGGTTCGATCATTGGTGAACACACTCAATACAAACATATTAGATCACATCGCGAAGGAAACTTTTGTTACAATTAAATGTAACATTCAACCACACTACACACATTCAACTACACAAATGAACCACTTTAGGTTTTAAACGAAACTTTAAACTGTACCCACTTTTTTTTAAAAACTAATATTTGAAGTTTTACACACGCACTTATTATTTATTGATTTCCTACACACTACATACAACAACGCGAGTTAAGTGGTGTAGAGCAGCCGTACATCTAAACCCGAAAAGCTCACCACTTGTTAAATAAAATGCTGGCACATTTTCACTGAATTTCGAGAGTACTACACACGCACTGATTATTTATTGATTTCTGATTTTATTAAGGATTTTTTTTTTTGTTTCTCCTCGTGTGGTTTTCTGTGTCACTTGCTACACATTAAGCAATTAAATGTTCGTTTTAATTGAAATGTAGCAATCCTAAATCGCTACCCCTATCCAAATCCCCAATATCATCAAATAATCCCATAACGCAAATCCCAATTTCATATTGAATCAATGAGCGATAAATTAAACCAAAAGTCAATTTGTCGCACATTGATTCAATTCCACATAATACACCCAAATCCCATATTGAGTCACATGTACAACGAATTTAACCAAAAGTTAATTCATCGTACATTGATTCAATTCCCAAAACCTTGACATGAAATGCTTAATTCAAAACGCATTTCATGATTTCCCTTCCCATGAACCCATCCAACTAAAACCTCTAACAAATTCCCAGAACACAACTCAAATTGAAACGCACTAAGTCATTATGTGTGCTTCTGGGAATTTCGACAATAAAATAGTTGACAAAAGTCAACTACAAAAACTATAAAAGGGCAGTAGTTTTCAATTTCGGGATCAATATAATTTCGGGGGCCGAACTGCTGGCCAGATGCACCAAAGTGTCCACGTTTACCATATCTAAACCTCTGATCCAAATCCCAATAAAACTAGCGTATCTTTACATTAACAAAACTCTTCCGCTCTTTCATTTCACACACAACACTTGGCACTCTTCTCTCGGGTTTACCGTTAAAGCACGGCGCGGAGTATTACAGAAACTTAGATTTAATTGAGACTTTAGAAATGTTACACAAATGTAATATATGCATATAAATTTATCACACTTCACCCCTGTACACGTATGATAAAGGAAACACAGTATTTTATTATTTAAAATTCTATAATTTATTACACTAGTACAACACATTATATATTAATTAGTGCTCCGGAAGCCCTGTGGGGTACGATGATTGGTGCCAAGACACGGGCACAGTTTCCACCTTATCCCCAACGACGCTCCGACGAAATAAAGTTGTTCAACCAAGAAGAATGTTAACAAATAAAACTGACTTGGTTAGGTTGTGTAGGTTTTCTCCTTTTTCTTTATTCATTAAAATTAGAGTTCCTTTTATGGGTATATTAACATTAACTATTGGTATATTTACATGAGACGTATTATATTACATTTATACACTAGTTTACAATGGTCGGATTTTATTGGATTTATGTGAGGGTGGTGGAAGGGATTGTGGCACCTGCAGGGGCACTGTTTCGCTGACTCCCTAACACTTTTCCCCTCACTATTTCAAGTACTGCGTTTATCGATACACTAAATAAGCCCCCGGGCTGCGCTCAGTCGTACCGCTGCTCAAAACAATCCGTCCGTCAAGAAGAGTAATAAAAACACTTGCCTTGATTTGTAGTAAATTGTTTTTATTGATTTGAACTCGATGTAAATGATGTTTTATTATACCGTACATATATTAGTAACGCAATGGTTATAGTGGCAGGTATCGCACAAGACCGATCACTTTGTAACCTCAAGAATATTGTTCCGATATTTAAGTTCTAAATTAGTTGACATGTTATGTTTATAGTGGCAAGTGCCGCACAAGATCGATCGCTTTGTACATCGAGAATATTGTTCCGATATTTAAGTTCTAAATTAGTTGGGCTGTTATGTTTATAGTAGCAAGTACCGGACAAGATCGATCACTTTGTACATCGAGAATATTGTTCCGATATTTCAAATCCCGCATGTGATTTAGAACGCGCCGGTGATTGTAGCTCGCTCCCGATTCCTTTGGTGGCTATTTCTCGACTGACTTATGAATGAGAATGTATCATTCAATGCGTCGTGGCGGTGCGTCATAGCGAAATTAGGTTCGCTGCCAATTACGAAGAATTTTGGAGGAGTTGCTATGCTCGCATAAAAACTCAATTCCAGCGAATTCTGGCCGTACAGGCTGGGTTGAATTCGTTGGTTGGGTGTACCGGGAAATTGGCTTTGGGGACGCGAGCAAGTATGGGCATGCATTTTCGGAAGAAATTGGAATGGCTTGCGTGCAAGCAAGGAATATTATTTGGGAGAAATGTTAACCGAAGTGATTTCGGGGAAATGTGCGCGGGTTCGTTAGCTGTTAATGTTCCGTTGAGGATTTGGATATGCGTTTTGTTAAGGCATATGAATTTCGGGGAAATTAAGATTGCTTGGTCACAAAGAGGAAATATGAATTAAGTGGAGGATTGACCGAAGCAACTTTGGGAAAATGAATGCGCGGATGATTAGAATATATTCTGTTGAATTATATTCTGTTGGGAGTTTGGAAAATGCTTTTTATTACGGATTGGGAGATGTATGCTATTGCGGATTTGTTTTTGCATGTTGGGTTAGGATTGTGGGTTGGTTCTCCGTGTGATATAGAGAACCCCCACATTTATACACTAGGGAATCACGACACAATAAAACGATAATAATGTACAATAAGATTAATTACAAAAAAAACTAGAAATCGACAGAAGTTTGTGGCAGTACTTAGGATTATTTGAAAGACAAAGAAAGATTTGAAAAACGTTGTCGAATTTTTTTTTGTTTTTTTTTTTTTTTTCTCAAAATTTAACTTACTTATTTTTTTATTTTTTTTTTTAATTTGATTTGAAAGCAGTTTGTGGGGGGTGGATGTCTGGACGCCAACGTATGGCGCGGGGTTCACTCTCACCCACCAACGAATTGCGCCACCGGAGATTGTTCGCGGAATGTTGCCCCGAAAGCGGGAGGTCCGTTACGCCCTGTGCACTTATATAAAAGGGAATATGAAACACACTGACTTGTAATTCAATTTTTATTTCTTTGTTGATGATATTTTGGGGCTTAATTCACAACTAGTACTTAGTGCTATCAAAACTTTTAAATTAGTCGAGATTCAATTAGGCACACTAATTCATAAAACATAAAAGTTAGTCGAGAGTCAAGACAAGGCACAGTTTCATAATAGGTAGCAATTAGTGGGGGGTCGATTCAGCACAAGGTTTTACAAAGCATAAAAATTGTTCGATATATAATTCGGCGCTCGGTTTCAACATATAAGTTGTTCAATATACAATTCGGCACTCGGTTTTACGAAACATATAAATTGTTCGATATATAATTCGGCACTCGGTTTCAACATATAAATTGTTCAATATACAATTCGGCACTCGGTTTTACAAAACGTATAAATTGTTCGACATACTGGTGGTCCACTTTACTGGACGTTTGGTCCGTTGCAATATATTGCAATACTATCGTCCCGGTCTCTGTGGGAGATAGCCCTACTGAAGCGCAAGAGCTCTTCTTCGGTGCGCGTTACTTCCCGGTCGTAGCACAATCATTTCATTTCATTTTTTAAACATTTTTTTATTTTCCTTTTATCTTCTTAGTTTCTAAATTACATGCTAGACAAAAAATGGTTAAATTCTAGCTTAATTATCTTATATTATAACTTACTGGTCCTACGCAGACGCTCTAAGCTAAACATTACATAACATTTGTATAATTTGCCCTTCGGCGACAGAATTTTGTTTGTGGGAGTACTTATAATAATTTAAATGACAAAGAAAAATTTTGAAAACTTTGTGTCGAAATTTTTTTTGTTTTTTTTTTCTTAAAATTTAACCTACTTTTTTTGTTTTTTTTTTTTGATATAATTTTATTTAAAAAACAACTTAACTTAACTTAAATCTTATACTACCCTAATTCTAGAAAAGCTAAGTCTATGTAAGCTGGCTGATAATACTGTTATTCTTTACCGACTTTGGTATCCAGATCTTTATATGCCGTTCAACCACCAGAATTGTTGACGCGGTCTAATACTATCGTCCCGGTCTCTGTGGGAGATAGCCCTACTAAAACGCAGGAGCTCTTCTTCGGTGCGCGTTACTTCCCGGTCGTAGCACAATCGCCCGTCTACGGATGATCTACTTACATGATAGATCAGCAGAATTCCGGATCTATGCTGTATAAGCCCTTTCATGTCCAAATCAAGGAACGCATCTGGTGGAACAAAACCGTTGCGACGCACGTTCTCATAGTACAGGGTATTTGGATAATAAGCCCCGAAAATTAGGTCATTTGACGAGCTTATTGCTCCCGCAATATGTTCTCCGATTAATTTAATCATAAAATTATCCACCCTATTTATGCAGGCTTCATTATATAAAGTCTCATTTGAGTAGTACTTTTTGTATTCCGAATCCGGTGTTCGATATAATCTGAGACAGGTTCTCAGACACTTCTTTTCGAATACCCGAATCTTTTCTATTAAATTTGGACCTATGTTAAACCATACTGGACAACCATATATGAGCATTGGCCTGATTAGCGTCATGTAGCATATGACTTTTACCCTGCTGTCAAGTTGGCTACCGTCAACCTCGCCGATATCTTTTGGCTCAGCTACGCCTACCAATACCTGAGTAGGTTTTTTGGCATGCTCGTTTAAAAGTTTTGCAGCGATATCATACGTCCTGTAGTATAGTTCTTCAAAGGCAGTCCTGTGATCAAGAAGCTCTTCATTGAGCTCTAATAAACCCTCCAAAGCCTCTTGAAAGGACATAAACCTTTCGCGAACAAGTTCTATTTCAGAAAACCTCTTTTCGAGCAGGAGAACATCAGTCTCAGGATTAAACCCGTTTAAGAAGTTACTATAGTTGGTTAAGGACCGTTTAGTACCAGCCCGTTTGTTAGTCAATGCCTTGATTTGCTCTTCGAACATTATGAATATATACTTGGAAGCGCGACGATATTAAAACAACACACGAGATTATTTATAGAATATATTATGAGTAAAAGCAACACACAAACAACACACAAGATTATTTATAGAATATATTATGAGTAAAAGCAAGTATTGAACTTAGAAAATTAGGAGTGGATATGGTAGGTAGCCGATTAAACTCTCTTAACACAAAATGACTCACCTGGAAGATTACCAGCTTCTCTCCTTTGCCGTTGTCCCAATGATGCTCGATCCAACGATGAAAACTGCTCGATCCCACGACGAAAGTTTTATACTTGTTGATAGATGCACGACACTCTGTTCTTGATTGGCACTGATCACAGGGATTTTCACGATTTACCCTTCAAACGTTTTTATTTATTTTAGGTCGTTGGACACACGACCGATTCAAATTCAATCACACTGTTTCTTCGATTTTTATTGTTTTTTTTTTTAAATCTATCCGGCTCGACTGGACCAAAATGTTGGCACGATGCGTTTATCGTGCTGATTTTAAGATATTAACGAAACGATAAACAAAATGACGACACGATGGGTTTATAGCGATTTGGTACTGAAATAACGAAACGACAAACAAATGCAAACAAAAGATAAACTATTTATATTATCGATATTTTATTTTTGTACAGACAACGAAGGATGTGGACTGTATCGAATGGTGATTGAGAAATAATAACAAAAATAGAAAACAAATTGCTTTTATAGCACTGCAAGAGGGAAGTCCTCTTTTACATGTGTTGGTACAATATTGGTGGAACTTAGTGGTAATGAAACATTTGTACATTAAGAAAAAATGGGCGGAGCAATTGCATCCACGTGGTTTTGCATGCGGTAAAAACATTAGGAAAACAGTCTGTACAAGAGTAACGACATTTTAATGATGACTTATAAACAAGGAACCAGAATATAAAATGTCTAGACGAGAACTACATGAAATACAAAATACAATAGATAAGATTGTAAAAGACCAAAAACAATAATACAGATATTTTAGGTATAGAAATTTGGGAAAAACATCAGCAGGACGCGACATATACATCTATTGCCATTGGGGGCAGGTTCTTGAGTACGATGTTAGGTACTCCGTCTATTCCCACTGACTTTTTGCTTCTTAATGAGTCGAAGATACTCTGGATTCCTTCCCTAGCAATTAAAAGGCTATTAGCCTCACCATTGGCATTAATGTCAATTGACAGATTATCGTCACCGAATTCGGTAAAACCCGGATTCTCCGATTGCCAAAGTGAAATTTCATTTCGGAGATGCAGGTGATTCACAAAAACTCTATGCTCCAGGTCGTGATTTCGGCGAATGCTTTCATTCACCTTGTACATTTCCTGAAAGACAACTCCCACAGCGTTCACCCTTTCCAAAGGATCATCGATCACGAAGAGCTCACTATTGAGGATCGCGTTCTCTATATCTATGCCAATGTTGATTAGCAGTTGCTTGTTTACAGCAGTACGTAGAATTTGGAGACACTGAATCTTGTTTTGATTATTTCTCCTGAATATTTTATTTATTTGTGGGCACATATTCGGGCTATTAGTTTTTATAGCTCGAATTCTGTTGTTCCAATACAAATTTGTTGCTAATCTATAATTAGCTTTAAGTAATTGTTGGAGGTTTTTTAATCGGGATTACAGTGATATTATCTCCTGGTCTTGTCTGTCTGTAAACTGTCTGGGTAATTGTTTTAGTTTCGATAGCAGTCTGTTTTTTTTTTCTTGTGGAGTGCGTTCATTGTTATGCTTCTGTACATGTTTATGTGATCTGTAACTGTTGTTTTGGGAATTGTTTTGTCCATTGTTCGTTTTACGGTTTCGTCCATTAGTTGAATGTATTTGTCGATTTCGTCATTTGTCAGGTTTCTGTTTACTGGCAGATTAAAGTCCTTCGAACGGAGTTCTCTTGTTAATGATCTGGTGAACCGTGGCCATCGCATTGCCCCGTAGTTGCAGGGTTGCGCGATCACGAATTCTTCCAGATCTGCGAGATCGCTCGGGCGCTCTATTATTTGCAATTGTAAGCATCGAAAGAGTGTCTCGAGCTCTGCTATAAATAGGTTATGTTGGTGCTCCTCGGGTGCGTAGACCGCAATCGCATACAAACCCCTTCCTTGCTGAAGGGGCATGCGTACGATACAGGCCTCCAGCACCTGGAACCTGCTCACTTCTTCACTATATATTACTTTATGATTGATCCCTTTTCTAATAAAGATTGTGTTGGCGATGGATCACGAATTCCCAGGAAAGGCAAGGCAAGCGCTAACATACCACTTCCAGGGAAACGACGATCAGCGGCGCACCGATTCTGGGAAGCCACTGAGAAAAGTAGATCCCAGGAAACGAGCAAAGGAGGGGACGACTGTGGGCCTATATAAGGCGGGCACTTTCTATGGAGCAGCAGGAGTCGTCGAAGGAACTCCTACCCAATCGGTCTTGCTCAAGACCAGAATAAAGAGATCACACAGAATAATAAATAATAGATTATACAAGGCAAATAAAGAGTTGGGAAGATTCTTGTTTCTGACCGTATTAGCGCGATTTTTATATTGTCATCGCATCGTTTTCTGGCTTGTCTTCTTTCGTCGGTCGATTCCACTTTTGGTAGATCAAGGATTTGTACTGGGCAAGACTCAAACGCCCGCCAATCCAGAGAAGAGTCCGGCTCTGGAGGTACAATCCCTCAAATTTAAGGAGAAATCATCGTTGACCGGCCAGTGCCGGAAATACAGCCCACTCGAAGAGAGACTGAGGCAGCGCTAGATGAAGCGCCGTTTCTTGTTTCGGTTTCTTTTTCAATGCAGCAACAGATTGCGATTGTTTTTATTGCCTCGAACACTTTTTGCGCCTCACTCAACTGTTTTTGTATGCACTTCTTTTTGATTTTATTTAATGCACTGAGAGATAATAATTTGTCACGTTTTACTTTTGTTTTTGTTGTTTTATTGATTTACTGTACTCTATGTTTATTGTAATTTGTGTTTATATTTATATTTAAAACTCAGTACCAACATTCACTGAATACATAATTGTGCACGATACTGTTTCTTGATTTATTAATAACTTTTATTTAATGTGTTCTATTTGTTAACACTGGGTTGTACGTTTGACGGCATTTCTAAACTTGAGAATCGATGTATTTCTATTCAAAATCTCAAAAATCCATTGATCTACGCTCTAGTCCGCGCTATGACATTCAAAAAACAGTCGTTTTAGTTGGTGATTGAATTTTTCGACTCTGTTAGATCCGTCTTCGTCGACGGATAAACTTAGGTAATCAAAACCCATTTCTCATATAATATACACATTTCCCATATTATAAATATATTTCGTCATTACCTAATAAAAATGTACAAAAATCCATATCTTCATATAACATACACATACCCAATTAATTCAAACGATTTCTTATATAATAATACATAATACCTATTCCAACCATCATCACACTTTCCTAAACGATTTCCCAAAAATCGTTATCCTAAGTGTTAGTTAATAAATACCAATAACTTATCAAACAGTCAGATTGTTGTTTCAGCAGACGTTCTTTTATTTACAATTTTATAAAAGTACTTCTCCCTTCAGTAATCACAGTCTTACAATAATTTTTATTTCTGTCATTTCGTGTACGTCAAAAGGCGCCAATTTACTTACACTTATAAGAGTTTTGACAGTTTTAAAATTTTAGGTTAATAGAAAATAATCAATCACAACACTAAGTACATAAGCAGATGCAATAGCGTTGGCTTAATATGATGAACCCCGATTCGTCACCAGGTATTTATAGTAACTACCCTATGTGACGATTCCAAAAAAGAATAAAACAAAATAAAATACTATGGTCACACTACCGAAAAACATATAAGGAAGCTAACGGTAGCAGTTTTGTAGGAGCGAAGCATGTTGCGCCGGCGCACGGCGCTCGGATTCTCTTCTTTCTCCATCATATATTGTTCACTGGACACAAAACACTGAGCGAAACAAAACAAAACCTCCGCAACACAATGTCCACCATATGAGAGCAGAAATAGACACTGGAGGAAAAGTTAAACGTACTGCTTTAAAAGTAAATGATCTTTATTTCTTTCGCGTTCGTTATAAATTTGAGAGTTTTGAATACATCACTTGGACACGTTTACAAATTACAAAGCATTATTTCTTAAATCGGACTTTTATCTACTTCTTAATAAAAACACGCTTTCTCGACTCGACATAATATATTGCGTCCCCGAGCGCAAAACGAGGAACGGGAGATCACATGACTATTCCGGCCAGAGGATGGAATTTGACTCTTAAATAACCCACCGTACCGGCGCCGGTACGGTGGATGGCAGGCGACCCGACCACCTTGCTGCTTGAATTACGACTAAACGATATCTTGCTCGTTCAGAGCTCACTCGCTCATCGTGATCATGGTGGTATGTGTGCCTAGAACAAAGAAAGACATAAAGTGCATTCCTAGGATACGATTTCGGTAAAGCAAATAAAACCGAAAACATCGATGCCAATGGAATCTTTGTTGGAACATGTGCGGCTAAACAAAGAGACGACGATCCGATGTGAAAATTTGCTAATTGGTTTTAGCTAGGTTACTGGGAAACGGTGTTTATGGCATCGTTAGTAAGGGTACGTATTGAATGCCTATTTGCATTGTTTATGCTTGGATTTCAATTGATGCCAAGTGACGCGGAATGCGTATTTGCTTTGGGTTGCACGTTGTGCCAGTCAGGGAATTTTATTGCTGGGAGAAAAACGTCGCCAGCCAATGTATGCATAAAGAAATTTATCGTATACTTGAATGAAGGTGGGAATAGGCGACGCCATGATAATTATCTCTGGCTGGAATGGTTACATGATATGTGAACCGGTGTTTTTCTTTTCAGGATAATTTATGATAAGGAAAGTAAGAGCTCTTACAGGGGATTTGTAAGCGAAGGAATGCTTGAAAAGGTAAGAACTCTCTTGCAGAAGCTTTACGACTAAAGCTTTGCTCCAATTAATGCGTGTAGCATTTTCAGGTGCCTAATGCGATTGCATTGGCGAAATTATATGGGAAGATGGGTGTTATGGGGGTTTTTAAGGAAAGCGTACGTGGGGTTTGGCGGAACCGCCACAGTTTGATTTCGTTCATGCAAAAGAAACTTCTAGAAGAAAAAAATGTAAAAGAGACAGTTTGTACTTTGGTACGAGGAGAAGAATTTGAACAGCAAAAGGGTGCTCACGTTTTGTGTGCCTCTCGAATAAAGAATTAAATGTTGTTTGTGTTGATTTATATTAAAATTAAATATTTTTAATTTACGTGAAGAATTCAATTTAAATTAAATATTATTATTTATGTGAAATTTTGTGTTGATTACATTTGAATTAAATAATGTTATTTATGTGTTAATTAAATATTGTCAATTATGTGAAATAAATCTGAAAATGCACGTTAAAATTAAATATTGCGATTTATGTGAAATAAAGCTGAAAATAAAATACTAACTATATAATGTGTTTATCGACAATTAACTCGTTAAAGTAGCATCCACACTCTTCCCTTGGTCGTGACGAGGAAGCACGGTGTTGGATTAAAACATAATTTTTGTTCTTTATGAACGAGATTTCTTTATGAAACCTTCCCAAGTTCGCCCGTTGCGTTCACCACCGTGCTTCCCCAAACCTGAGTGAAGAGTGGCGACCGATTGTTGTGGTAATGGCGTTCCAGCACCGAGAAACCCCAGCGGCTTCCGTGGGGCAGGCGATGCTCGGAAAACGGCAAAGCTGAAAAGGGTGTTTTGTCACGACTCTAGCCACCAGTTCTCGCGCCGTTCTCGCCTGTGTTGAAGCACCCAAAAACTCAAAAACTACCCAAGTATCTGCTTTTATATCGTTTATTAAAAAATGCTCTTTGTACATTTGTATTCCTGTTCTCCTGGGGTACTTCCTCCAGGGATACTTGCTCTTAAGATACTGGCTTCGCGAGATCAGGATGCATCCATCCCCTTTTAAACGAAAACAAATCGAGATTTTGTATCTAGAAATGATCGAATTGAATGCAATGTCTGGATTTAGATACTTTGGGTGTTTTTTTTTTTTTTTTTTTTTTTTTTTTTTTTTTTTTTTTTTTTTTGATTTCGGTAGGAAGGTGGAAATCTTCAAAAGTTACCTCTAGACCGATCCAGGGGCATGCCGGGTTTTTACCGACTAAAACCACCTCCCGCTAGGCTCATATTCCCTTTGACGTGGTGCCTAGTGTTTGTTTTGGAGATAAAAATTCGGTTTGATGAATTCTCAGAAAATCTAGGACATGCAGTGCATGCGAGGGTATGAACTGGGATTCGGGTTTTATTTACTTATGGTAGGTGAACATCTGGTTCAATTTACCGTGCGTTTGATTTTATCTGATGATTATGGGGAATTTGGATGTGAGGGTGATAAACGAATACTCGATTCGTTTATCAGGAATTTTGCTTTGTCAAGAGGATAGGTTTTTGAATTTATGTTAAGGTGATAAACGAATATTTGATTCGTTTACCGCGAATTTTGTTGGATCGGATTAGTTGGTATAGGTTTAAGGTGTAGGGATGTGGTTGAAGGAGATGCCAGGGCTTTTCAGAGCACTACATAGGCGCGGACGCGTGTCAAGACCATTGGTATTTCGCACTTTTACCACGGGCACTCGCACTTTCACTTTTCCTCAGGTTCGACCTATCGCGCACTGTAAAACGATAAAAAATCCGGCTCGAAGGACCAATAAATGTTAGGGATACGACCCTTGTGATGAGATTGCGTCCAGGAAAATGAGTAAGCAGCGTCCAAGAGGATGAGTAACCGATAAGTAAGCAGCGTCCAAGAGGATGAAAAACCGAAGTAAACAGCGTCTAATAGTGAGGAAAACCCTTGAGTTCAATCAAAATCCACAGACGCCTAAGTGGTGTTGTGGGGGTTGAGGTATGAATGCCAACGTATGGCAAGTATTCACTTCACCCTCGACGATTAAGTCTGGTTAGAAAATAGTTCACCCCGGAAAAAGACGATAAATAAAATGCACTGTCTTTACTTGATGTTAATCCTTCTTTTATTGGTATTGATTTGTTTTCTCTTCACTTAACTTAGAATGTATTAAAACAATTATTAAATTGTTTTTTTTTGTTTACAAATAATATACAAGTTGAAAAAAATTTTTTTTTTTCTCGACACTGTGACTTTGTTAATTTAATTACATTGGTATTTACACTGTTGAGCGACAATTTTACGACAATGAACTTTTTTTTGGCACGAACGGCGCGACCTGACACGATGATGAAAAGTTAGCGACTTATAGCGGCAGCGCGTCTGTTCGCTATAACGATTGAGATGTGACTAACTCTATTTAGGGTGGAAATCGTACTTTCTGCTTTTTACACATTGATCTGCCAATGGTAATCATGCTCTCTTGTGTGTTCCCCAACACACCACACTCATCCAGGTCGAAACGTACTTGTGTATTCGTTCGACGTCGATGGGCGTAGCCAGAATGGAGAAATCAAAAGGGAAAGTACAATAACCCAGGGTGGATCCGGCTAGGTGTGTGTGCGTCAATGCCGTGTATACGGCTGGTCTACTGACCTAGTGACAATCTCTTAGGTCAACGCACTATAGCAAGACAGAAATACGAGAGAGAGGGCAAACATAGCTAAGGTTATTCACCAGCAAAAAGAGATCATTGGTCCCACGCGAATGGGTGATCTGGGAAAAGTCAATAGGACGCCGCATCGGCTGGGGATATAATTCCATTCTGTGGAATGTTCAATAATACCCAAGCCTATGGACTATGACGTAACCGCGTCGCTTGGTTTGGCTTGGTTGTTGCTAACCAATACGAATGGAATTTCCGGTGGAAATCCCATGGTTAGCGCAATAGTGTTGCCGTATGTTGTTGATTGTAGCTAAACTCAATTATGCATTATCTGCATAGAAAAATGAGTTTAGCTATGCGTCCCTTTGACATGTCCTGCTGGTAAATACGTATCAAGGGAAATGGGTAGGTATTGTGGTTGGAATTGTGGGCTGTTTCTCCTATAGGATAGAGAAACCCCTACAGTGTCCCTTTTTTCATTGACACGTAATCAGCTGGCGGGTGACAGTTGCCACATGGCAAGCAGATGTGAACGTACTAGATGTGTCCAGTACATTAATTTGTGAATCTGTAGCAATAAACAACACGATAAGACAAGGCAAGATCCTGGATAAGACGAGGTATCTATGATTTGTAAGAGAAGAATGGCGTAATTAGGAGATGGAGCTTGAGAGCAAAAGTGTTAACGTTAAAGTCGAGATAGGTTGAACTAGAGTTGGCATTGCGTAATATTCTAGAAATAGGTTCATTAGAGCCGTATGAGGTGTGGTATGCGGGTAAATAGAATAAGCGAGGACTGCTGGGGTCGGTGTTGAAGGAGATACAATAGTAAAGATTCGCGCACTCAACCGATCCTGAGGATGAAGAGAACATCTGCTTGAATACGGCGTTCTTCTAGTAATTTAAGTTAAATGGTTTGAGGCGATTTGTAGAAGCAGGGGGGTTTCCCACCTAAGTCTGTTGCACAATAAAAATTGTGTGCACACAAAAATATAAATTAAAGAAGAATTATGAAGCCCACTTACAGTTTCGCTAAGGTGGTTATGGTGATCTTCTTCCCTTTTGTTATTTGTGGGGTGTCCGCCTGTTGAAATAATTAAACAGGAAGCACTGTTTGCAACAATCTACTAACCGCTGTGAGTTGTTATTCATTATCTTATTCATGTGTCTATTGAATTTGACCACCATGCCCATGGTACCCACAAAATAAAGCCAATCCAACCAAAAATCATTGTTTGTTTATACCCACATGCCAAAGTCAATCACATACAAGATTCCAAACAAGCCCGTCAGGCAGTTCATGTTCGTATCTCTGGAACCGCCTGCAACGGTTCGATCATTGGTGAACACACTCAATACAAACATATTAGATCACATCGCGATGGATCCCCTGTCTATAACAACGGAAACTTTTGTTACAATTAAATGTAACATTCAACCACACTACACACATTCAACTACACAAATGAACCAGTTTAGGTTTTAAACGAAACTTTAAACTGTACCCACTTTTTTTTTTAAAACTAATATTTAAAGTTTTACACACGCACTTATTATTTATTGATTTCTGATTTGATTGAGGATTTTTCTTGTTTCTCCTCGTGTGGTTTTCTGTGTCACTGCTACACATTAAGCAACTAAATGTTAGTTTTAATTGAAGCTTATATTTAATTAAGACTTTAGAATTGTTACACAAATGTAATATATGCATATAAATTTCTCACACTTCACCCTTGTACACTTATGATAAAGGAAACATATTATTTTATTATTTAAAATTCTATAATTTATTACACTAGTACAACACACACAATACTATCAGAGACTTTACTTTAATTTTTGTTAAGTCGCCTCCGTTTTGGACGATGGTTGCCGTGACACTCTATTCTAATATGTCCGATCAGGACCACGGTTGCGCCCAGACTCTCCCTATCTCTCCTTCGGTCGTGCAGCCTGAAGTATGCTTCCATTGTTTACACACATAATAGATATTTTTCTCACATAACAGATGTACGCTTCGCAGTACACGTTTTGTTTATCTTACATCGAAAATGTTTACCGCTTGCGACACATGATTGTGTGGATGGGTGCGATACAATTCTTAGAACCTTATATTTACACAACTGTTCATTTCTGGTCAACGATGGCAAAGATATTTTGTATATCTTATTGCTTCGCTAATGTAATACTCCTGGTGCACTACCGTGCTTCCGGTTCTCTGGGAAGAGTGGGCTACCGTTGCTGTTCTTGATAACTTAATCCACGAACCGCACGATGTTGTCAATCATTTAGGGACGGAAAACTATCACCGCACATACTCGAGGACACATTCGAAAAAACGATGAGCTGGAGAGAAACGTTCGAGTTACGAAACATCTATACGTTTGTAAACTAGCTTTACTAATTTCAAAATTTTATTCTTAATCTTTAAATATAAACCAATGCCCGAATCTATTGATCTCTTTATAAATCTTAGCTTGATGTGCAGCGTTTGACTGCTTGACTTGTACTCGCCTCAACTCCACAACTGCCGCTGCTTATATTCGCTTTTTTGTCTCCTTTCCCTCGTTCGCATATTGTCACGGGAACAAAGAGAGCCAGAGTATAAAATGTGCGATGCTCAGTCCGCCAGTCGGCAGTCGTGTGCTGCTAGTCGGCCGTCGCGTGCTGCTCCGCCCCCAACAACGTTTTTTTGGGAAACCAACAATACTCCGATCGTAAAATGAAAATGCAAAACGAACTGATCACTTACTAGGTTTGTGGGGGTACGAAGTCGTGGCGCCGGCATGGACGCAGGGTTCTACCATGTCCGGACAAATTGACGTTCCACCGAACACCAAACGGAAACTGTTTACCGAAAATCCGACATCAAAAGAAAGGATGAATAAAAGGCACGGGTGTATTCTATTGTTAAAGTTTTCTTTATTGTTTCGGTCAATCGTTCCCAATTCTTAGTTCGATATTACTGAAGGTAATGTTGATAAAATAATTGATTGTTTATAATTTCGAGACAGCTTACAATATAGACTCTGACTGAAATTACCGGTGATAATGTTGATAAAATAATTGATTGTTTATTACACCGATACAGATTACAAAATAGACACTGATTGAAATTAGACTCGACAATATATCCACGTCCCGGAGCGCTACGGGAGCGGAGTGAAGACCGGACCGGGTGATGGAAAACGACTCACCGAGGGTTGTAACCCGACGCTTGATCCAACCCCCAGTTCAATGGTGAGATCGTATTAAGAGAGAGAAAATTTCTCTTTAGGGTTTGGCCACCAAGGAAATGCAATCTTTCCTTAATGCCGGTGACCAATGAACGGCGGTCTCTAAATGCATTGGTGTGTATGTGTGTTCGTGCAGATCACATTGTCCACCCATGCGAGTTATGTTTCTGTTTTTTTCTCCGCACTAGACCATTCCCAATTATAAAGGAAACAAGTCTATAATAGTTACTTTTTTTCTTTTTTTTTTAATTTAGCTTTACGCTCTGTCTTAACTCTATTTAACAAAACTTTTCTTCAATTATAGTTCACAGAGGTTCTTAGTAGTTACATATATTTAATGTTTGTTTTATTCTTAACACTTTCTCATTAAATTATTACTATTACTATCATTCTTCTCTTCTTCTCCCTATCAATAACAAATCCACTCCCTATCAGTAACAATTATAGTTCACAGAGGTTCTTAGTAGTTACATATATTTAATGTTTGTTTTAGGCTTCATACTTATTCACTTCAATCATTACGTTTACTATTATTTAGGCACTTCTTTTTAATTTCTTATCAATAACATTTATTTCAAACTAAACTGCACTACCAGCTTTTCTCCTAATCGACATTTCTTCGGACCGCTCATCAAACACCTTTTCAACAAACCTTCAAAATCTTTTATGAATGCTATTCCGTTTGTGGCCCTCCTCGTTACCTTGGGGTCAACACCTCCCGATGACGATAATGCAATTACATTTCGCAGTGACCTAATTTCCGCATTTTCGATTTCCATTCGCAATTGCTTTGTACCGTGATGTCAGTCAATATTTCTTCATTGATTTACAGCACAGTTCAACATCCGCAATTGCGAATCGACCCAATTAATTCTTTTGTGTTTCGTATGCAATTAATTGCTTTTCCGTGATTTGTTAATCGGTGCGGAATATGCAATTTATTGCTTTCGTATTATTTGGCAATCGTTTTAGTACATGCAATTAATTGCTTTTCGTGGTTTAATGGTTATGCCGAAATGTGCAATTAATTGCATTACCGTTCTGGGGGTTACTTGAATTTAGAATCGGGTGGCGTTTTTCTGTTTGAGTGTATCAATGACCTCTTGCACACCATCTTTGTCTATGATGTCACTGATACACCTAACATGCGCGAAGGTCAATGGGTAACGAAACCGAAAAATTGAAGGGGGCAACGGCATCGTGTGCAATGAGGTTCGGCTAAGTAAATAGCTGCATTGCTCTTGAGCAAAAAAGCGGTGTTAAAAGGATTCGGCATTCACACTGGGAATTGGATGTTTATGGCATCGTTGCCGAGGGTAAGAACAAAAATTCTTGTTTGCATTCGGTTATGCTATTGTATTTGTATTTGGCGTCTAAACGCGAGACTAGTGATGTTTGTCGATGGACAAAAGGCTCTGGATATTGCAGCTGAGTCAACAGTTGCGTGTGATTAAGGTGCAATTTAGGTGATTACACAATGACGGTTGTGTATAGCATCTATGATAAATCAAGGGTCGAATTCTAGTGTGAATATTTACACTATAGAGAATTCGGTTCCTGGCTGCTAGACGCGAGTTGCGCTATGCTTTGTCGGTTGGATATAAGCTACCGTGGATACAGATAAACTAGAAAAATCTGCCGCGCATGTATGTGACAGAATACGTAGGCCGACAGGGGTGCCGATGATGTTTCCATAGTTTATTGCGGTTACCTAGTACGGCAACCGAATTTGTTTTTTTTTTTTCTTTCAGGCAAATCATGAGATGCCTTTGATGTTGTAAAGAATTCTTTCGAAGAATTTTTAAGATGCATTGGGCGCATGGATAATGAGAATTCTTTACATGGCAATTTTAGGTGATGCATAGATGTCCTTGGTGAAGGAAACGTTTTCAGGTGCTAATGCAATTGCATTCGCGAAAAACAATGGGAGTTGGGTTGCGATTATGAAGGGTTCTTCGGGTAAGCTTACAAGAACCCCCACATGTTATTTATACTGGACTTCACAGCTACACGACTGACTCTCTCCACTGTTCAACTTCAACTGCCTATCTCATTTTCCTATCCTGCGTCCGAACACATCGCCCCTTATCGCAGATACCTTATGAGGTATTTTGTTGATTGAGATGATTAAAAAGGAAACATGGGCAAAGGTTTTTATCTGCGCTACGGCAGGAAACAATAAGACAAGAATTTTGTCTAGACAAAATTCTTGAGAGGGATTTTGGCGGAATTGTCTATGATATAAGTTGACGCTGGTGTTCCGCCTGAACACTGTAACACACACAAATAAACAACCTGGAACAACGGGCGAATGCACAAAAACACAAAACACAAAGGAATAGTTTCTTGCAATTTTATTTTTATGGACAAATTTTCCTTTTGTTGCCTTACAGTCGCGACACGAGATCCGTTGTTGATTTCGCACGTAGTTGAGTATATATAAATTTTAAAATGTCATATGTATCTACAAGAGTTATCATGCGAAGACACGCAGCACTAACGGTGCACACTCGTCACGCGAATATCTCCCCGTTGGGATTCCTCGATGGAGTTTTCTATAGTTCTAGGCCTCCTCGGATGCTCGATCAAAATTCGACCTCGCGATATGGATGTTCGGTAACAAAACTAGCTTTCGTCTCCTTGACGATCGAAATCACTCTGCCGCCCTCAACCATATCCTGCTCACACGATACCCAGATTCAAAACTGGTATCTGTATCTATCCAAAAAAAAAAATATTCCCTATTTGCTCTGCTAACAGAACTTCCGAATTTCTGTTAGCAGCATGTTATCACCTCCCACGGGATATTTTTTTGTTTCCTGAAAGGGGAAGGTCATCTTGCATACATCATCATTATCGCTGAGAGAGTTTCATTTCCACAACCTTCTGTTTGCACAGAACATCTGGCGCCCAGACCAGAGATATTCGGCGATTGTTTTGACATGCAGTCGGTGGGTCTTATTTGAACTTGGTACCCGGAATCGAAATCCATTAGATCTTTATAATGGTGCGAAATTCTAGCGTGGCCGTGGGACCGGAGTATTGCCTTTGTTGGCTTAACTCCTCATAAATCATCGGATATCTCGTTGAGATATATTCGATTGCGATAGGTCGTGGCTGCCTTCTGTTGTTCAACGGATTTGGGTAGTCCTCGCGTTAGATTACCCGCACGTGCATCCGTTGATCGGCTCATTCTTTGATGGTAGCAATTCTTTTGTATCGAATTTCGGAATTGCCGGTTCGATGAGATGTTCCTGGGCGCAGGCAGCATGTATGGCATTTTGGGAATTGGTTTTTTTTTTTAGGATTAGAACGCATGGATGTTTATGCCTTTGTTTCAGGCATGAAGAGTTATAATTGTTGAGCTTGACCTAAAAAGCTTTGGGAACGTTCAGTTCCTTGCTTTTTTGGTGTCGGTCTCAACGTTGGCTGCGAGTTGCAGGCCCTATCGCGGGCTTTGGGGCACGCGTCTGTGGGCGCGTGCAACGCTCTCAGGTAAGTACGTTCTTTGAAGATAGGAACCTTACCTGAGTAGACTTGTGCGTTCGTAGAACGCTACAGGATCTTTAAATGAGTATTTAATGACCCAAAATATAGACGTGGAATAAAACGAACACGTTCATCTTATGATGCATTAGTTGGGAAATTTGTGTAAAGGAAATTCATCCAGAATCATAATATTGCAGAAATGCATTTTACGGATCTGAAGAATATTTTTTGATGGTGCCTCTATGGGTGAGCATGTGGTTCACGCATTTCGTTTTATTTAGGGTTTTGGGAATTTTGTTTGATAAAATTGAATCAATGTGCGACAATTGAACGTTTGGTTGAAGTTGTTTGACATTGGATTTAATTTGAGGATATGGATAGAAGATATGGTGGAAAAGGAAATGTGGCAGTAAAATGGTAGGGCTTCGTGGAGTACTACAGACGTATGTGTTTAAAACGGACACCTTCACTTACCACACTTTTTTCGATTCAAAACACACTTCATTTCATTGGAACACACTTTTACTGTATCTATAGTCTTACTTTATTAAATCCACAAGGATCTTTCATTTTTCGCACTCACTTTATTACTTTTGTAATATTAGCTGCAATAGCGGCTGCCCAAAATAAAGATTCTAGAATCGAATTTAGGTGCACCAGCAGCTCTTCAAAGTAACGATTCTGAAATCAAGTCGAGCAACTAGCAGCTGCTGAAAATAACAAACTCCTGTTTCCCAAGCCAAAGACCATGGCCGCTGATTGAATGCCATCAGCAAAATCAATATCGAGCAAACGTGGCAGCTGCTCAAATATGATTGGCCAAACAAACTTTCATGTGTTTCAGGGTTCAGGTGTTAATATCTTTTGTTCCTTCTTTACACGCCACACCCACATTAAAAAAGACACCTTTTAAATGTTTATGCTTTATTAAGTTTTATTTCTTTAATGTTATGATTTATTTTTCCTTAGTTAATTACAGGGTTTACTTAGTTACATTTATTCAACACCACAAGTTATTTATGAAACAGAGTTTAGATCTTTACATTTATATAATACCACAATTTAGTCATGAAACGGAGTTTAAATAACACCACCATTTAGATTTGAAATAGAGTTTAAATAACATTACCATTTACATTTGAAATGGAGTTAAATAACATCACTATTTAGATTTGAAATAGAGTTTAAATAACATCATCATTTAGATTTGAAATAGAGTTTAATTCGGTACATTTATATAATACCACAATTTAGTTATGAAACGGAGTTTAAATAACATCACCATTTAGATTTGAAATAGAGTTTAAATAACATTACCATTTAGATTTGAAATGGAGTTAAATAACATCACCATTTAGATTTGAAATAGAGTTTAAATAACATCACCATTTAGATTTGAAATAGAGTTTACATAACATCACCATTTAGAATTGAAATAGAGTTTACATAACATCACCATTTAGAATTGAAATAGTGTATGTGTGGCGATTCCGCCAGATCCCACGGCTCGCCTTCCTGAAAAAACCCCCATAACCATAACCCGGGTCTGCACCAGCTTTCGCTAATGCAATTCGCATTAGCATCTTAGATGCTTCACGCATCAAACAGACCCAATTATTATAACCCTAAAATCCCTATAAAGAAAACTTACCTTCATGCATCCCTTCGCATACAATTTTTCATAAGATTTCTTTGTTTGCGTATTTGGTATTCTGAACCAATTCGGTACCAGACAAATACCATAAATATCGCGCCGTCTATTTTTCCAGCCGCGCCATATACCTTTTCATATACATTGCCCGCCAACCTTTTTTGTTTGTCTTACCAACAAACAACCCAAGCAGCTGCATATAATTAGCGCAATAGACGCTGAAACCAAATTCTCCAGCATTTCCTAATGCAAATATGAACCCGGTTTCTATTGCAGCCAGAGATGCCATAAACATTCAATTTGCTTTTAGCACCTTTTTCTCCTAACGTCGAAAATAGCGACGAGGCATCGTGTAAACAATGACCCGCATTACCAACGGGCATTTGGTCATTTTTCCCTATTGTCTTTGCCGCCTGCCTGTTTCGTCGTTCCACTGCACGTGTGAAACGCATCTATCTGAACGATCCCACACATACCACCATGACCTTTATTACGAGATCTGGTTTTCTTGTTCCCATAAGAGAGACTCTACGTTACACTTGTGGGAGATAAAACATATCCTTGGCAAGGATATATTCACACCCTTAAGAGAAGAGTTTTTCTCTCTCTTCATTTTTTTCCTTACCGAAATCATCTCTGCATGAGATGACGATCGCTGAGTCTTATTCCATCCTCCGACCACGCTGGTCGCACGGTGAAACTCCCGCTCTCCGCGCCACCAGCGGAGAAGCGTAAACAGTAACACGCGAATATATACCCGTGAGCCTTGTGTGTTTTATTTTTCAACTCTAGGAAGTTTTAGTTTATTTTTCCACGTAAATTTATCCGTGAATCTATGAAATAACGTAAATTTATTGATCCCAAATTGTTTATTATCGCAAACATATAGTGCGGCAAAAAAAAATCGGTATACAATAGTCTCTTTGATAAAACAATATCCTTAAGTTCATACGAAGTGCTCAATAGTTTTTGTGAAAACGAACCAATACATCCAATAAAATAAAAGAACATTAACTTTCCCTCCAGTGTTTTTGTGTGGCGTAGGTTTTGTTTTGTTTCGTTTTTTTTCGGTTCGGTGATTTGCGCGGCGAACTAATTATGATGGAGGAGGAAGTAGAACGGAGTACCCATGCAGGTACATTACTTCCTCCCCACATTGGTGACCCGCGAGTGTAAAAAGAACACGCAACCTCCGAACAAAACAGTGACTTTTGGTGACCAGCGAAGAACTCGCGAATCTTCGTTCGAGTGTCAGGAGTATAAAACGGTGACTAGCGGCGAACAATTGTGGCGGCAATTGCCGGTAAAATAATATATGGGCAAAACACATCGCCCCAACGCCAGCCTTTCTTCCAGCACGAGGAACAACACCATCTCCGGACCATCATCTGCAGAACAAAACAACAACCACCTCAACAACAATAGCCAGGAGTTGGTAAGATAAGTATCCTTCCTTTTTTTTTTTTTTTGTATTCACCAGCCTTACAAGTGTAAGAGTTGTCGGAACTAAACCAATCAGGTGCCTTCGAATTAATACGCAATTAACAAAAGACAATTAAAAGGATACCCACTACCCAACACCGCTTTGCCAACGACGTCCCAACGATGCAGCGTAGCCACCTGTATCACCGAACAGCAGCACAGGACACATGCTCAACATCACCAGCGTAACCATGCCACGAGCAACTCAACATTCCAACAACATGGGTGCAAGTTCAGTGACAAGATACGTGTCACCTATTCCGTGATGATGTTAAAAATTGCAGGCATTTCACAATTTATGATGCAGAAACTGAAGACATGTGAACAACTCGACTGGCTGCGATTATCCTTAACAAACACTGCTCAAAATCCTTCAAAATTTCATGTATCAAGTATTTATATTAAACTCCTTTATTTTCTTTTATACTATACTGTGCAATACAAACAATTTCTTAGTCATACAGCCGTATCTGAGTTAAATTCATTTTATTGTGAAACTATATAAAAAAAAAGCAAAATACTTTCAAATTTCAAATTTTCAATCATATTTTTCCAAATTGATTAGTGGGATCAAGGAATCATAGAAGTAATTATTAAGCTTGTTTTTTTTATGCAGAAATTAATTAACTGTTTGAAGTGCAAATTACCACACACAGTCCTAATTAAACGATTTGCATAGTAAAGGTAGACAACTGGTTCGAAACAGTTGTCCTGCCGGTCTAGGAAAACCGTATAATAGGCTTGACTGTTAAAATAATTAAAATTTGTAATGTAATTATAGAAGATATTGATATTTATATAGATGCATATATGTCCGGAAATATATGCATTTGTATGGATGCGTTTCTTCTTTTTCCTTTTGTAATGCAATAATAAATTAAAAAACCACAAGAATATATTATACTTTTAAAATTTGTTTACCATATATACCTGCGTTATGTAATATTTTCATTCAAGAACAATTCATAAAAAACTCGAATTACAATCCAAAATGTTACCAGAAATATATACTTAATGATAATTTGAGTGCAATGTGAACTGGGATTTGCTACCAATAGAAACAAAATCAGATTTTAGTGTTAGAAATATGGGTTATATATTTTATATAAATTTTCTAGCATTTGGAAAATTGCACATTAAGAATACATACATTTTACATCTTCCTTTTTCTTTGTTCCACTAAGTCCCTGTTTTGCTTTTGTTTTATTTAATATATTCTGCATTTAACAAACATTAACCGTTGATATAAAGCAAAAATCAACAATGAAAATTATAAATACACATATACACGCACAGTCGTATACATAAATAAAATCAATGTAAAAACAGAAACACCTAGAATTTAAGTACACTTAAAGCAAAAGGAAAATTAATTTTTTGCGAAGACTGCCGTTTTATACACTAACGACATTACGTAATTGGTATTTGTATTTTATTCTAAATTGAACGTTTTATTTATCAGAAACCGATTGTCTTATATTTTTCATTTATATTGCGCTCACTGAATTTTAAAAATATGTACATTTATTTGTCTCCCTCATTAAACCACTGACAGTGTGTAACGAAAATAATTTACGAGTATGCCAAATAACAATAAAAATTGTAATGGACTTAAAAGCAACCAACAACAAAAATTTTTAAATTTATATATATGTACATATATTTGCAAGCACCATCATATGGTTTAAAAAATAAAAATATTTTCATTGTATTCCTAATCCCTTACTTTTAAATATTATTTTAACTGCTTCTCCTAGTTTTTTATTCATGTTTAATTCAAATTAATATAAATATATACACACAGATTAATTCTAACCAAATTAATGGAAAGCAGTTTTCAATTTTTACTTTATTTTTAATCCGTCTTAATAGCAAGAAACACTTTGAAGTTTAAGCATTATAAGCAAATTAAAGCATCCCCGCCAATTAAATTATAAGCATTGTAAACCCCTTCTGGGTACACATAAAGATACAATCGTTTTCGCTAGTATACACGACTCCACATGACTCGGCTCGCACGCACTCTATTTTGACTCCGCCTTGTATTTCCTTCAACCCTATTCGACTACACACGACTCCGCTTCCTACTTCTCTCGACTACTCGCGACAATACCCGACCCCTTTTCAACCTCTTCCTACAGTTGCTTTCTTTTTCGACTTCACGTCGCCCACACTCAACTCCACTTGACTCCCCGTGACACATTCGAACCTTTCGACTCGACATTACGCGACCCACCTCACACCCGACTTCTTTTCACCCTTTTCGATTTTGCTCGGGTTTATTCAATCCCGAAGCCTTCTCAACATATTGGCGCACACGCTCGCCATTATCAACGCCCATTTTTTGCAAACCGGCCCCTTAGCTAACAACAGCTACTACGCGTAGCATATAATCAATAGGACGCCCGGTTTTGTCTCGCGTGAAACACCTCACCCTTTTCTGTCTCCTTTCTGAAGGTCGGCGCTCACGCTCACCAACTATAGCCTTCACGCAACCCCATGCATCCCTTCTCGACTCTGCTTGACCTCTAACACCTTTTTCTGTCTCTGTTCATATATTGGCGCCCATCTACGCCAAAGACAATTATCACGCGAAACCGTTCATCAATGCTCGACCTTCTACCCGATTTCAGCAAGCCAGCTTCCCTCGTTACCACAGCTACTACGCGTAGCACCCATCAGGGCACCTGGTTTTGCCCCTTTATTTAAATTTCAGGACATTCGTCCTTAGATCTCCTACGTCTCCCAAATGTCTCAGCGACACCGGCCCACAAATCAAACCGATACCATCGGGCTGAGACAACATACCTGTTTCCCCAATCCTTTAGCCACCATGGCTCCCCTTTAGCGGCAACTAAAGGCTATACACACCCCTCTACGCCGCATCAAATACCTAGGTGCATAATACTTCGGAGCGCACATCTAATAACCCTAGGGCGCCCTGGGGTTGGACACAATCAACCACCCACCAGGAGCCCCCTAACCAAAATCCCCTATTTTTTTTTAAACAAGAGCGACGGCCGGCACCTCACAGCAAGTTTCCATTCGGTCGAGGTCGCAGCTACCGCTACATTGGCACCAATGTACCGGTCCTCCCTCGATAGGTAAAACGTGCAATTGAGGGCCCGCCCTCCTCTACCAGTCCCAGCGGCAAACAAATCGCCATACAAACGTATGGACAAAAGACACCCGCTCTGGACTTGGTCCCTTTCCATTCCGCACACGGCAACCCGTCACTGCGGATGGGAATTACCCTGGGATAAATTCCCCTCCATCTCGCACGCGCCATTTCGTCACTGCGGATGTGAGCGGATTTCCGATGGGTTCCGACCTATTCGGACGATAAGCCTGTTGGTCCATGAGACCCATAACAGGCCGATGGACCACGCCGCACACATTTGCCCTTGATGGCATCAAGCGGTAACAACTGTGTCCATCTTATCGATAAAGGCCCAAACAATAACCAGGAACTGTTCACCACGACAGTCCCTTAACATTACCACAGCGCATTTCCGAAGCAACCTCCCTATCATCACAGCACCCACCATCGAGCATTCCCTCGCCCCTACCTTTTTTTTCGTGACTACGTCACTGGGAGGGGAGTACTGTGGCGATTCCGCCAGATCCCACGGCTCGCCTTCCTGAAAAAACCCCCATAACCATAACCCGGGTCTGCACCAGCTTTCGCTAATGCAATTCGCATTAGCATCTTAGATGCTTCACGCATCAAACAGACCCAATTATTATAACCCTAAAATCCCTATAAAGAAAACTTACCTTCATGTATCCCTTCGCATACAATTTTTCATAAGATTTCTTTGTTTGCTTATTTGGTATTCTGAACCAATTCGGTACCAGACAAATACCATAAATATCGCGCCGTCTATTTTTCCAGCCGCGCCATATACCTTTTCATATACATTGCCTGCCAACCTTTTTTGTTTGTCTTACCAACAAACAACCCAAGCAGCTGCATATAATTAGCGCAATAGACGCTGAAACCAAATTCTCCAGCATTTCCTAATGCAAATATGAACCCGGTTTCTATTGCAGCCAGAGATGCCATAAACATTCAATTTGCTTTTAGCACCTTTTTCTCCTAACGTCGAAAATAGCGACGAGGCATCGTGTAAACAATGACCCGCATTACCAACGGGCATTTGGTCATTTTTCCCTATTGTCTTTGCCGCCTGCCTGTTTCGTCGTTCCACTGCATGTGTGAAACGCATCTATCTGAACGATCCCACACATACCACCATGACCTTTATTACGAGATCTGGTTTTCTTGTTCCCATAAGAGAGACTCTACGTTACACTTGTGGGAGATAAAACATATCCTTGGCAAGGATATATTCACACCCTTAAGAGAAGAGTTTTTCTCTCTCTTCATTTTTTTCCTTAGCGAAATCATCTCTGCATGAGATGACGATCGCTGAGTCTTATTCCATCCTCCGACCACGCTGGTCGCACGGTGAAACTCCCGCTCTCCGCGCCACCAGCGGAGAAGCGTAAACAGTAACACGCGAATATATACCCGTGAGTCGTGTGTGTTTTATTTTTCAACTCTAGGAAGTTTTAGTTTATTTTTCCAGATAAATTTATCCGTGAATCTATGAAATAACGTAAATTTATTGATCCCAAATTGTTTATTATCGCAAACATATAGTGCGGCAAAAAAAAATCGGTATACAATAGTCTCTTTGATAAAACAATATCCTTAAGTTCATACGAAGTGCTCAATAGTTTTTGTGAAAACGAACCAATACATCCAATAAAATAAAAGAACATTAACTTTCCCTCCAGTGTTTTTGTGTGGCGTAGGTTTTGTTTTGTTTCGTTTTTTTTCGGTTCGGTGATTTGCGCGGCGAACTAATTATGATGGAGGAGGAAGTAGAACGGAGTACCCATGCAGGTACATTACTTCCTCCCCACATATGTTCAACACGCGTTGAACACACCTTCCGCGAACACCGAGTTTTTTTTTGTGTTGTGGGCTGGCGTCAGGAACAATGCTGTCTCCTGACGTGATGAATATTGTTGGGGAAGATCCTGCAGATGTGGTCACACACACGATGCACTGGATTTGCCAAAGCAATGGCAACCGCAACACTGATACCTGGAACCAATCGATATTTAAAAGGAAAAAAAGGAACCGAATACCTTTAATTGTAGCAGGAAATTCCTAAAAGATTCGTCCCTCTTGATAAACGAACTCGTGATCTATAGTTTTCTTACTGGTTAATGGTATTTATTTATTTGTATTACTTGGATTAACAATGATTATGAAATTTGTGACCTGTGTCACCAAATGCAAACGAAAAAAAGAGTGAATAACATAAACATAAAAATGGTTGTCAAGTGACAACAAACAGAATTCATAAATGTCAGCTGATTGCTGACATTGTTCATGGTGATGTCACATATTGTTAAGTGATGCCACAAATTTAAATATTGCGAATTCGCCGGTTATTTCGACTGCGAATCCGCAACAAATAGAGTTTAAGTAAAATCACCCTTTAACTTTGAAATAGAGTTTAAATAACATTATCATTTAGATTTGAAATAGAGTTTAATTCGTTACATTTATATAACACCACAATTTAGTTATCAAACAGCAAAACACTTCTCCCACATTCGACTCGATCGACGGAACTCTAAAAACCCCACTTATCCGTTCTCGCGTAGATTAAAAAAACGTTCGTCCGTTCTCGACTAGACCTAAAACACAACTCCACTCCTACAATGGCCCGAACAACCGCTCTCATTTTTCCATCGTTGTTCGTTTCTCCATTGTCCTTTTTTTCGAGGTGTGAACCCCGGTTTCCCTCACCAGGTCAAAGGATATCTCCTTTGTTTTGTTTAGTCCTTTTTTTTTTTTTTTTTTTTTTTTTGGTGTTAGATTCAAAGCAAAAACAATAGTGCGTTTATTTCGCCTATTGTTTTTCTTTAGCCTAATGGATGTTTCCGTGGGAACCTCCTATAAGGAGGATCAATCGTGCCGCGGTGTATATTCATCTTTGTTTATCGCTTCCGTTTGTTCTACTTTAATATTGTTAAAACGAAAACTGGCGCTGTTTGGACTAATGTTTTAGATAATCATTTTCCTGAAAGGATCATAAAAATGTTTGTGCGTATCTTTATGGTTCCCTTCGGTTTAGGTTTGAACGATGCCATCTAGTCTGCACATTTGCCTTTTCGGGTTTTTTGTTGAACCATTGGTTCAACGATTATATTTCGGCTTTTATGTGAGTAAATTTAGCGTTCAGCTCAATTTACTTGGCATTTAATTGATTAGCGCAAATTGCATGTTTTTTAGCTTGATTGGCTTGCTATCAATTTATGCGGGACCATTGGGTGAATGGGGTAATGCTTTGTTTTAGTTTCAGGTGAACGTGCAGTTCAATTCCTGATGTCTGTTTTAGGTTTATTTAATGTCACATCCTTTAAGTGGATGTTCTTGGTGTGTATCGCCGTTAGTGGTGGAGGTTGGCTCCAAAGAGGTAAGTTTTTTATTGGGCTGGGTGATTGTGGCCGTAACCCAGGTATAAAAAGGAAAACGACCACGTTTTCGCCCCAATTAATGTAGTATGGTTCGTTAAAATGGAAAAAAAAACAAACTTTTCTTTAATTAATCTATGGCCGTTTTATTTACATCTGTCGCTACGGACACAGCCGAATTTGTATGGTCCCGTGATCGTTCACTTGACCAAAAAAAATCACAAAAAAAGAAAACTAACACAACAGGTTTTTGTCTTTAACCGCACTGGATTTTTATTGTTGACACACTTTGCCTTCAAATTAAATTTAATTCAATATTTCTATATTCACAAGAGACAAGATACACCGAAAGTTAAAATATTACGTCCAGCAACTGATTTTCTTCTTAAATCAAAACACCAATTAACTATTATATAGTGATACCCCTTTCTGTAGGCAGTCTCGGGCTGTTTATTTTTTCCGTTTTGTTTTCCGTTGAAAACAGCAGATTTTGCCGACCAAAAAACCACCGTATTTCCGAACAGGAATATTTCATAGGCAAATGAACTGTTCTATGGAACCAGTGCTTTGTGAATTGCCGCTGCTTAGGGGGTCACGCCATTTTGAGTGCATTCGAATATCAGGGTAACCTGCGACCGATCTCTGTTGCCTACCTTCTGGTGATACTGACTGCGATGAATATCAGGGTAACCTGCGACCGATCTCTGTTGCATACCTTCTGGTGATACTGACTGCGACGAGCTGGATTTGGAGTGTTCTGATGGCAATGACTTGCTTTTTGAAATATATCGTTTTATAAACCGATTCATCTGATCGTTATTGTCGTCTGTTGCTGTCTAGTGCTGCAACAACATCTTAACACTACTTGTATAGGAAAGCTGTGGGGTAGGTAGTCGCGGCGCCAGCATGGACCCACCCACCACTTGTTCACTGTCACCCATCGATTGTTCCGTCGAACACTGTCCACCGAATTGCGTTCACCAGAATGAGACACGAAACACCATAGAACCGCCAGAAGCGTCGTTCACCAGAAAAGAAAGGAAGTTGAAACACCACAATTTTCACAGAGTTTAGGTTTTATTAGGTGTTCTTTATTTATATTGGTAATTTATTAAATTCACAAAGTTCGCTCTATTTGGTCCCAATTAGTACACTGTTATTGTTCATGATTGAAAATATTTTAGATTAAAATAACGATTACAAATTTGTAGTTTCACAGAACACACACGGATTGAACATGAAAAGGCCTTTAACTTTATTTTGCCGGCCGTTTGCAAAATGATTTGAATACTTAAACTAAACCGACTCTGAGTCGGCATGGTGATTTCTACGCGTCCCCGTGGAGGGCTACGGGGACCGGGAGTGAACCGACCGTCGCGAACGGTGGTTGTAATAGGACTCACCGAGGATGGAACTCTGACATGAATTCCATCCTAGGTTAGGGCTAAGAAACAAGGGAAGAGAGAGAAAAACTTTTCTCTTACGGATGAGGCCCCTGTAGGAAGTGCACTCTTTCAGTGCAATGGTGTGTGCGCATGGTTCTTTCATGGATGAGAACGAACCTAGAACAAAGAAAGGGCATAAAGTGCATTCATAGAATACGATTTCGGTAAAGCAAATAAAACCGAAATCGTGGGATGCTAATGGGATCTTTGTTGGAACATGTGCGCCGCGGCTAAACAAAGAGACGACGATACGATGTGGAAATGTGCTAATTGGTTTTAGCTAGGTTACTGGGAAATGATGTTTATGGCATGGCTGGTAAGGGTAGGTATTGAATTAATTGCGTATCGCCAGAATGCCCGATGAAGGACAGCAGTCTTTTGTTTATTCGTGGTGTGAGTTAGTGAAATAGGCTTCAGCGTCGATTGCGCTAATTGAATCCAGCTGCTGGTATATTATTGCTGGGAGAAAAAGGTCGTCGGCCAATGTGTACGTTAAGAGATTTATCATACACATGGCGAAGCTGAAAAATATACAGCGCAATGTGTATGGCCCCTGGTGAAGGTTACATTATATGTAATTCAAATCCTTTTGTTTACATGAATTCGTCTAGGGGGATTTGCTTGACACCGAAGGTGGCGAATTAGTTTGAGATTCCTGATAAGGTAAGAAAGAAAAACTTACAGGAATTGTATGCGAAGAGATGCATGAAAGGTAAGCTTTCTTTTCCAGGGATTTTTAGGTTATATAAATATGATGGTTTTAATGCGTGGAGTATTTAAGATGCTAATGCGATTGCATTAGCGAATGCTTATGGTAGCAGTTATTGGGATTTTTTCAGGAAGGCGAACCCTGGGGTTTGGCGGAACCGCCACAAAGCTACTACCGCTCTCGGTTCTTACATTTCTATTTATATCTGTCCTTTTGCTTATGCAGATAATCTTATCAATATACATTGTGAATCGTTAGTGATGTTAACTCGGTCTTGGTGATAATATGGGTGAGTCACATGAGTTATGTTATCTAAAGAGGGTACATTGTGTTATCTAACATGATGACTCATGTCAACGGTGGCATAAACTACTGAGGGTACACCGTGTTATCTAACATGATGACTCATGTCAAGAGTGGCGTTAACTCTCCTCCCTCTTAGAAACAAAGCGTCCTCGCTTTTTAACCTCGTTAACGTTGTTTCGTATACTTGCTTCATTTTAATTCTTTGAGTGTGTACATAATGAATATGAGTATTATAATAATGATTGTAATATATATTCAACTAGCTGTAGGATTATCTTCAATATAGGATAGATAGTTCCTTAATATATCTATGTTTGTGAATGACTTGTTGTCATAAGTGTACAATATTTGGTCAAACTTAAAAACTAGTTCATTAGTTGGAATTACATATTCTTTGATTGTTTCTTTGAGGTTATAATATACAGTTTCATCTATGGTAACTGTTGGCACGATGCGTTTATCGCGCTAATAAAAATGAATCGCGCAAGACATTATATTTATGAACGAACGAAAACTGTTTTGAATTATGGATATTTTAGGATATCCATTTGTTGCACGATGCGGTTATAGCGATAATAATGATTCACGAAACGACACAATAATAAGGAACGAACTGAAAGTGTTTGTATTATGGATATTTTAGAGTATCCTTTAATACCGAAAAGACGAAACGTACAACAAAAAATACAAGGTTTGGTTTTATTATATTTATAGAGTACCGACAGCGACAAGATGTGGACTGTATAACTACGATATTTTTAAAAGGGGAAAAAGCCAGAAAGCAAATTGCGTTTATAGCGTTATAAGAGGGCAGTCCTGTTTTACATGTATGTGTACAATATTTAGGAAACTTAATGGGAATGAAACATTTTACATTAGCAATGAAATAGGCGGAGCATTTGCATCCACATGGTTTTGCATGCTGTTAAGACATGTGGAAAACAGTCGGTACAAAAATAATGGCCTTTTAATGAGGTAATTACAAGAGTCCAGAATGCAGAGTGTCTAGAATAGACCTGTATGAAATACAAAACAATGGATAAAACAAGAATGAATAAATTCTGGGTAACGCGTATCTTTGTAACGATAGATAAATGTCATCCTTTGCCTGGACTTGGTTCGTTGTTTAATTTGAATTTGTCTTCATAAAATAGGGAAGAACTTTAGCATGACGCGACAGTAACATTATCTATAAACTTTATTAAATGTATGCCTTTTGTATAGTTTCCATTTACAATATGTGTATCATTGAGTAGGATCGTATCGTCAGATTATATGATTAGATTTTCATTCCTTTTATATGTAGTGTCACATATTGCAAGTTGCTCCCGAATCAATCAAAATGTTATATTCTTTCTTACTATCTATGTTTTTCAAAATTAAAGTTGGCAACCCGCCTCTTAGTATAAAAAAGACTTCTTAATAGATACTTGACTTACATTTGCTTTCATGGATTCTTCCTCTATGCTGTTGGTTTGGTTCGTTATCGGTTGTCTCTGTTTAAATCGGCTGCTGGTTGACTGGTCAACGCCCATCGGTTCTGGTGCGTCGTACCGGGGTTTAAAGTTGCTATGTGATTGTCTTCTGTGCTGGGGTTGAAAGTTGGATTTATAGTGCCTTGTGGCTTGGTGATGTCTTGGGTTCCATTGATTATTTTGTTGTTGGTTTTCCTTCCTAAATGGATTCTTCGGGCTGGGCGGGTGGGGAAATCCTCTACTGGGCTGGTTTGATTCCCTTTTCCATCTATCGAGCTGGTATGCATCGTTATCGTGCATAATTGTACTGGCAAGTGCGTATGCTGTCTCCAAATCTTTGGGGCGATTTGTGTATAGTGTACCTCGTGAAAATTCGCATTTTAGGCCTTGTATAAAAGTTCTTACGCCTGCTTCCATTGCGTCTTCTTGTCTGGGTTTTACTCCTGGGCCGCCGCTCATTTCGTTCTTGGTGAGTACTAGATTTAATGCTCGGTTGACATCATCGAAAAATTCCGATAGGTTCCTGCGTCCCTGTGTTAGATTTCTTAATTGCTCTTTAAGCACGTATAGTGGTCGTTGGTCGGCATATATGTAATCCATTCTGTTAATTATAGAGTAAAAGTTAAATATGGTATTGTGTGTAACCAGGTGGTTTGCTGCTTCGCCTTGTATCTTGGATCGTAATATAGACAGGCATACAAAGTACTCGTCCAAATTTTGTATTTGATTTAATTGCTTCCATATTGCTCCAAGCTATGTGTCTCCGTGCTCGATATTCTATTTTTGGTTTCCGGTAAACGTGGGCATTGTTTCGAAAATGTTCGTGTTAATTTTATTGGGATTATTTAATGTTAATGCGACAGGTTTTAATTCTGTCATTTGTGTAGGTGCTTGTGTGATTAGTCCTCGATTTTGTTGGGCCATCACTAACTCTCGGAGGTTCCGATTGTCCGTCTCCAATATTTTTTGGTTGTTTATGAAGTGAGCGATTTGCGCTGAAAGTTCTGCGATTGTGGTCATCTTGGTACTTTGGGCTTCTTCGTCCGTGTCGGTTTCCTGGGATGGTCTCTCGATGGGATTATTGCATTGTTTCTTTTTAAATCCTGAGTTGGATAATTTTAATTGATTTGATTTAGTTCACGTGTGGGGGTAAAAGTTGGTACCAACGTACAGCACAGGATTCACTTAATCCCCAACGATGATATTCCGGAGAAATGTTGAAACACTGGTGAAGATGGTACAGCAGGAAATGCAGAATGGTAAAGCGGACACAGCATTGAAAGAATAAACACTCAAGTAGTTTTTTTCTCGTAATTATTTTATTGTTTCCTTTGTTTGTTTGGGCGGTGATAACTGTTTTTTTCGTGGTGATAACAATAGCGCACTTTTTATTTGATTTTTAATAATTTTGATTTATTCGAATAAAAGGAAGAAACAATACTTTTAGAATAAAATGGTGAATTTCTAATTGCGTTTGACTCACTACGACCGTACGGACACTCTCGATTTGAACGTTATGCGTGTGCACCACTTGGGAACTGAAATCTGACTTGATTACGGCAGCGCCTCTGTTCAGTGTTACGATTGAGATCTGACTGACTTGAATCAGGGGTGAAATTCGTATTTTATCCTACACACAGGACAACCAAAAGAGACCACGCCTCTGCTCTCTCAACCTCACGCCCGTCGAAGTGTGGGTAACTTTTGTTAATATGGAAATTGACGGACATGGAGAATGAGAGAACAGAAAACATGATATGCTGTGCTCTCGGGGTAGCTTTGGTTGTGTGTGTTGGTATCAGATGCAGCTACTGACATGACCTGGTGACCCAGTGGTACGGCTATGATGTAGTCAGAGCGCATTGTACCGTGGAAAGACAGAAATACGAAGGAGAGGAAAACCTAGCTGATGTCACTCCCCTGCAAAAAGAGATCATTGATCCCAAGCGAATGGATGATCTGAAGGAAAGTCAATAGGACCTCGCCGATGCTTGGGAAATAATCAGCGCGAGAACCAGCCTCTAAGACGCTGAAATAACCCCAGCGATTTTGTTATGATGCAACAGCGTCGTTCGTTTAGACTTGTTGTTGCTAACCGACATTATGAGATTTCCGATGGGAATCTCATGGTTGGCAAGAATGGAGTTCCCGTATGTCAAGAATGTAGCTAAACTCAATTATGCATTATCTGCATGGGATAATGAGTTTAGCTATGCGTCCGTTTGACATGTTTTACAGGGAAATAACATATAAAGGAAATGGGTAGGTATGACGCGCTGAAAGCGGTCGAAATAAGGTGGAAATTGTGGTTGGAATTGTGGGTTGGTTCTCCATGTAATATAGAGAAACCCCACACACTTGTCACTGAATATTTTTAGTTGATGTATTTTCTTGCCGCTGCCTTCGCTCAGTGGGTATTCTTGGATCGTCTGTACCTAGGCAGATGTCCTGAATAATGGGTTAATCTATGATTTACCTTTTAGTATTTATAATATCTGTTACGGTACCGGATTATACCGGTACTCAACAATATTTATTTTAATTTCTGTTTTGTGGTTAAACTTACCTCCGGAGCCGAACTGAAAAACTGTTTTGTTCTGAGTAATTTCTTTATTTTTCAATTTGTGTTACTGGTGGCTGCTAGCTTTTTACTTTTCGCTTTGTGGTCAATTTCTAACCGCCGGTTTTTGACTGCCGCGAAACCAAAATGCGCCGCCCTTTTATACGGTGTGACATCGGGATTCGTCCACAAGTGTTTGTTCATTTCATGAAGCACAAACCCGATTGTTTGTGCTTCAAATAGAATTAGCGTTAGGGAATTGAAGCAATGTGCGGCAGATTAACTTTAGGTTTAACCTGTCGCACATATGATTCACTATGGGAAATGTATGAGTGGAAGTGGGCTTTTAGGTATAGGTAAGTATTTTAAATGGGATATGGATGAATGGAAATGGGTATTGACTGGTTATGGGATTTGGGTTAGGGGGTTTTAGGTAAATGAAAAGTGATTTAGAATCACTACATATCGCTCCTTAGCGATTTGAGTAGTTTCCGGTAAGTTCGTCCTGTTCGCTGATCCTCGAGAATTTTCTCAGGCTGCTGCGACAGCCTCTGGGTGATCTCGTTGCAAGTCCTATGGTCCGCTCACTCGAAGTAAGAGCAATATCTTTTACTCCTGGCAGGATCGCCAATAAATGTAGTATGGTTTGTTAAAGTAAAAAAAAAAAAAAACTTTTTTTTAATTAGCGTATGGCCGTTTTATTTACATCTTAACACTATTTGTATAGGAAAGCTACTACCGCTCTCGGTTCTTATATCTCTATTTATATCTGCCTTTTCGCTTATGCAGATAATCTTATCAATATACATTGTGAATCGTGAGTGATGTTAACTCGGTCTTGGTGATAATAAGGGTGAGTCACATGAGTTATGTTATCTAAAGAGGGTACATTGTGTTATCTAACATGATGATTCATGTCAACAGTGGCATTAACTACTGAGGGTACACCGTGTTATCTAACATGATGACTCGTGTCAACAGTGGGGTTAACTTCCGCTTGCATTTTTTCACCTCTTCGTGGGCATTTGACCACAAACTCCTTTTAAAGACACGTGTAAAATTTCGAAATTTAAAACTGAAATTGTAGTTTTTCTTTTAATCAAAGACGTTGGCCCATCCTAAACAGTACGCTCTTCCCCCAATGAAAGAGGAGGCACGGCGTAGAGTTCAACACTTGTAACACAGCTTTGAGTTAATAATGTTAATAATAAACGCACAGAGAGGAGGCCGTGAGTTACCGTCGTGTTTCCAAACCAGAAAAGTCAACCATCGTTGAATAAAAAAGCCTATGATTTTCTTTTAAAAAAATGATAGATATTTACTTCAATTACAAATTTCCGTTTATCCACGTTTTCCGCTGCTGCCCCGTGACTGACTAGATTGTTCGAGTGCACCATCGTCTTGATTCGTCTTTTGTCTTTTCCGTTTTAATGGGAAAAAAGGAACATGAACCTATTCGAAGATAGTTCCCATATCCTACGGCAGGAAACAATAGAAAAAGAATTCGTGTAGACAGTTGTGAAGTGCCCAAGGGCGAAGAAACAATTCAATTGTGTAATTGTTTTGGGTGGGAGGTGAGAAACAGGCCCACTGTGTTGGCGGAATGACCATCTATATCTGGTACCCGTGTTGGCTCACTGTGTAACGTTTTTGGCCGCTGTCCGCAGCCAGTGTAACGTTTTTTGTTTGTGAAACGTTTTGTTTTTAATGTTTGGTGTACCGAAAATATCTGCAGCACCACCGGTGGCAGACAATGCCTTGCAGCACCAGAGTGGCGTTATGAAATGTGATATATAAAAGAGGGGTGCCCTGTGGCGCTAAATAGATCCGCAGCCCCAGTTGTCATATATGAAATCTTCGTCAGTTGTTATGATTTGGGGGAAGGTCGCCAGTTATTATATATTTCTGTATTCTTTATGCGGCAAGCTGTTCTATCTTGGAAATGCAGGTGCATCTCTCTGTATGATTGCATCAGGAAACGTGTGTCAACTTCTGCTGGCGACCGCTAGGGCAACGGCGCTTGCCTCGGCCACTCGAGGCAGCGCAACGGTCCGTTACGTGCAGTTAGTGGTCACCCGATTTGATAACGGGGCGCCCCCGTTAAACCTTCCGTTGGAGCCTCTGGAACACCTTGCACTTCTATTAATTCACACACCGCACTTACCCGTAAATTCTTGTCTTGGGTGTGAATGCGCTTCAATGAACAGCGAGCGTTTTTAACAAAAACACAACGGGATCTTCCTTACATTATAGTGTTCAATTCAACCATATTTATTCCTTCACTTTCGAGTTTTTTGTAACATTTAATTTAGAACTTAATACATTCTTCATGACAAGACGCGAAACAATAAAAAGGGATTTAACAAAATAAAAAATAAATAAAAATTCGCTGCGTGGGATTCAACAAAACTAATAATGCACCTTCTCCTTGGAGGCGATGTGAATTCAAACTCAGTTACTTAGGTTCACTCTCTCTCTCCATTCCGTGCTCTTCGTTAACTTTCGAACACAGTCTTCGTTATTATTGTGTGTTCGATGAGTGACAACCTAACACTGTAGGTGTTTGCCTTTGGTAATAATTAAGTTTAAGTTCACAATGGGATTTATATCCCAATTAATGTTTATACCTTTAATTTTTTTATCTCAATATCAAACCCAAGCTCAACCGTGGGGTTCATTATGCAACAACTGACTAGTTGTGTTAAATGGTTTCACTCAGCACTGAGAGCTATACACATTATCGATGGCATCAAATTCGTTAAAGAATGCGTTTCTATCCAAGCTTGGGCTTCTGTAAAGAAAGCAGTAATGTATGATATGCCTACGAACGTGAAGTTTTAGCCACGAGAAATTAAATTCTGGATTGGAGCAAAGCCCATAATGTGGCAGAAGCTGATAAGCAATATCACTTCGTATGCATGTAGATAGACCATGATGTGGAAAGAACAAAGGCACTAGGTTATAACCGAGTATAGTAAAATCGGAAATATCTGTATTAGTTATTATCTGAGTCTCGCTAAGTGCAAGGATTGCTGGTTTCTGGTTACCGACGTGGGCAGACACAGAGGAGAAATTGCATTTTAGGCCGCGAATGGTACACAGATCGACGTGAAATTCCCGGTCCATTGAAATGGCCTGACAGAGAAAACCAATACCGCCTCAGAAAAGGTTGCAAGTCGGACCCGGCGATAGATAAGCGAAAGCAACCACTACAGGTGTTATGCCCTTGTAGTAGGTGTCCCACTAGGTCACATTCCTTACGTGACGATTATTACGCCACTCAAAACACCATAATCCCTCCAAAGATTATGAATCAATCGAGAGTATCGTTACCTGAGGGACGCAACAGAGGTGCGAAAAAGAGGAAAAACAGACACAAAGAAAGGAAAGGGTATGAGTTTTCCCGCACTGTACACTTGAACACAATTTTCACACAACGGCGCGAATCCCATAAATATTACTGCACTACACTTGGACGCGTTTGTGGTGATCCGTTTGTTTACTTCGAATCCAACAGAATATTAAAATATTTAACGCGCGAACCGATAGTGCAATTAGGGTATTTTGTGTTTGTGGGGGTTTCGTCTAGCGCGTCGACATGGACGCAGGTTCAGTACCATACCCCACACTCTTTTGGGCGCACTAAATTGATCCTCCATAAAAACACAGAAAAGCAAAACACTGATGTATTCAAAAACAAAGAAACACACAGTTATTTAATTGTATATAATAGTTGCACTTTATTGATTATGGTTCTTAAGTATAACACAGATACATCGATTTAGTCTTTCTATTGTTCTAACTTTTAATTTAGGCTTTTAAATGTAATTATATTTGCCTGCACGAGCGGCGACGGATTTCAACAGCGACTCATTAGTGGTGAAGTACGGCAATGTTACTTGATGCTGTGGCAAGATGATGATCTTGCCATGGGTTGTTTTACAGGTAGTTGAAGTGATTGAAGGGTAGCTTAACGCTGCCTTATTGAAGGTAAGCTAATAATCCCTATTGGATGAAGAATGGAGAGTTGATTAAGGTAAATGGGTGGTTCTTTGGGTAGGTTAAAGGAACCCCCACATGTTTACTTAAGATACCCTAAACGGATTACACGATTGATCCGATGGCACGGATCACGAGGCAGAGGCGCACGTACAGAAACCAATGATATTGCATCCAATAACAACGCCAGAACACGACTGATTTTCTAATTTTAATGGTTTTTTATTTTTTTTATTTATGTTAATAGCGAATGAACCAATCTACACACGCAACCGGACGCTTTCACTGCTAAAATACAATAGGGCGCAATTCTCGTGTTCACATTTTTATCATCCCTTTTCCGGTGTCATTTCCTTTCTTCCCGGAAACACACACAGAAAAGTCATCGGGGAAACTATGGGTTGTGCTCAGCATATAACATTTGGACTTTAAAGGTCGAAACAAATATTATACACTGGGATTGGGATTTTTGTAAAAAAGGATGTTAATTTATTTTAAATTTTTATCTATTGCCTATTGGGATTATTCTATTGTAATGGAAAAGTGATGTTTTGGGTATTGGGACAGGGTATACATGTGCAGACACGAGATTGCAATTATTATAGCGGGGGTGATAATTAAATTAACTTAATTATATAACAAAATGCAACGTCAGTCGATATATGTCCATCGGTTTGCGTCACAGTTCAACTTCCGCGATTGCAAAGTGACCTAATAAATTTTATGTGCAATTACACAATTTCCATTTTAACGGTTGTGGGGAAATGTGGTACGAATTAATTGCAGTGTCGTTCTGGGGGTCATATGGGCTCAAAATCTGTTGGCGTTTTTTGATTTAAGTACATCAATGACATTATGGTCCACATCTTTATTTAGGTCTTCCTTGATGTACTTAATACGCACTTGCCCTAACACTAATTTCATTTGCTTGTAATCTTTCAAGTTATCACATATTAAACTTATCTTACTAGTACTAATACGTTTAGTTTTAAAACTTCTACAAGTTAACTCACCAAGTTTTATTATGTCTTTAGCTTCTTTTGAGCTAATAACTATGGGAGGCACCTTCTCTTTTTCTCTTTTTTTTTTTGATTTGTTACTCGACGTGTCCCTGTTACTACTGCTGTTTTTCATGTTGTCGGTCCTTTGCTTCTTGACCGTACTGTACCTCGGGTTCATTCTCTTCTTTCTCTTGCCGTTATTTTGTGGAGGTTTTTTCTCTTTTTCTATTGCGAGAGTCTCATTTATTTGTTTTTGTATCGCATCTCTCCTTCGGGTGAGTTCAACGATAACTTTTTTTTCACTCTTCTTCCATTTCTTGAAAAGTATTATCGTCATTTGCGGCTTTAAACTTGTTTCCCGCTCCAGAGTAATAACCCTCTTGAGAATTACGTATTTGTCAGAATTTTCATTTTTTTCCAATGGTTTTTTGCCGCTTGGCAATGACGTTGGGCTGCGTATTTAGTTTCCTTTGCAACGCCGCTTTAATTTCCGCCATTGTACGGAGAACTTTTGTTTACTTTTCTTTTGTTTTTTACGACAGTTCTTGATGACGCCCACACAGTGTGATAACACACTACATGGGCGTCCGAGCACTTAATGTTAGTGACGGCCACACTGTGTATATTGTACACAAGTACACACACTGAACATGTGGGGGTTCTCTACACCACATGGAGAACCAACCCGCAATTCCAACAACCTTGACCGCTAACAGCGCGTCACCTCAACCCAACTCCGCATGCAAAATCCGCAAGAGCTTACATTCCAAACTTTGCAATTAAACACATTCCAAACTCCGCACCAGAATACAATTCAACAGAATACATTCTAAATCATCCCCGCATACATTTCCCCGAAATTGCTTCGGTCAATTCTTTACTTAAGTCATATGCCTTCCTTGCGATCAAGCAATCTTAATTCCCCCGGAAATTCATATGCTGTAATAAAACGCATAATCAAACCTACAACAAAATATTAATCATCACCACCAACTACACCAAGCCGCATACATTTCCCCGAAATTGCTTCGGTTAATTCTCTATCGAAATTATATCGCTTGCTTGCACCCAAGCAATTCCAATTTCCCCCAAAAACCATTTCGGTTCCTCTTCTACCTAAAAGATGTAAAACCACATCAATTCCCTACAATCAAACCGTATGCATTTTCCCCAAAAACCACTTCGGTTCATTTCCTCCTTAAACTATACTTCTCGTTTGTAACCAAGCGACAGCTAATTTTCCACGAAACGATCACAACGATCAAGACTCTTGATCATACTTGGCTATGCCGCCGAAGCCAGTTTCCCGGTATACACAACCAACGAATCCAACTCTGCTTACACGGCGAGGATTCGCTGGAACTGAATTCCCTATGCAAGCATAGCAATCCCTTTCAAGTTCCTAGTAAGTTGCAGTGAGATTATTTAGGTATGACTTCACTGCCACGACGCGATGAACTTTTTCTTCAGTCGAGTCACAACCACCACTGACCGCGGATCGCCCTTTAACCTAAGGTGTCGTCAAGTGCAATACCCCTTTAGAGTACATACTAGTTACAAGTACCGAACTAAGTGATTAATTATGAGTATATATGTGTAGACAATATCGTTATCTGGTCAGTGAAGAGTAATGCGCCAACGGACTCGGAGTTATAAATATGTAAAACGCAAATTTGAGATTTGGATAACAGTTTAATAACCTTTGTATAGATTCATCGTAAAGTTAAATAAAAGATGAGTTGAACTACCAAACAAGCCACCAGTGTTTCGTTTTGGCTTCTTCTTGGTGGGCAGTTATCGACGGAACAGTTGACTATTTTGTTGTAAAACCCCGGTGAACGACCTTCTGCGAATTAGACGGTGCGGTGGGGCTCTTCTTGCCCTTAAAATGTCTTTTATTTTAATTGACACCATACTGTCACGTTTAGAGTCATCACTGTTCTGCAGGCTGGTGTTTGTTTCACGGTGACTTATGTTGTGTTATACTAATGTTCGCTTGAGACGTTTCTGAAGTCGTGTGTTCATTACCGGTGGTCACCAATGTGGTGGTGTTTTTACCTTACGTCTGCACGTATGTGGGTTCGTAGAAACACCCACGGATTGCTCACTGGTAATTGTCCACCGACCAAGCAGTGATAAAACATTTTAAAAAACAAAGATCGTTGCAACACACTGAAATCCCCAGCGGTAATAAAACACACTGTAGTTTTAGGTTAGACTATTAACCGCTTAATGCACACCTCCGTGACATATACGGGCAATGTTTACCGTTTACCGTTTAAATGTGCATTAAGGGGTTAACACTTCTTCATTTCTGAACGATGGTTTGGACGACAAATAAATTTTCTTCACATTATTTGAACATTTAACAATCACCATCAACGATCTTTAAAATTTGACATTGGAATCATTACCGCATACTTTGACAAAGAGTTGTTATAAATAAGCGACGACCGTACCGACAAGAAAACCTCCGACTCGTACTCACACGCTGGTAGTTACGATCTGACTCTATGTAACGCGGCTTAGGTTAATGTTAAAAGGTGCGACCGTCCGCTAAGGAGATTCTCATCTGACTCCTTGTAGCTCAGTGATATTGATTCAGCCTCGATGCCTGCGATGGGTTTCAACGCACACCATCGCAGGAGAAATAATCCTTCGGCACGCTGTGAACAATGTCCTTATTAAGCAAAAAAAATCTCTCTTCTTCTCGCTGGTGTTCACAAATGCATGTTTGCAATGAACTCTAACTTAAAGGTAGTTCGGCAACCAAAGAGAATATGCAGGCAGGAAACAAAAATATTCTGTCGTACAGTGACACTCCTTACTAGCACTAATTGTTCAATTTTAACACTCTAAGTTGCTTAATTGATATTTAGGCTCTAATGGTTATTTCGTATTTACAATTACACACGTAAGCTACTTAAATTATTTTTAGTCACTAGTGGTTATTTCGTAGATAGGATTTCACACGAAAGTTGCTTAAATTATATCTAGTCACTAGTGGTTATTTTGTAGTCAGAATTACACATGAAAGTTACTTGAATTATATTTAGGTACCGATTTTTTTTTTTGATTAGAAGTCCGCATTTATTTTAATTCAAAATCAAATTATACATATTTCTTTATGTAGGACGAAATGCATGTTCTATTTTACAAATATTGTTCTAATGTCAACTGACTCTAATTTGTATAAGTTAAAATCAAACTAATGTTTTTGAGTTTTTAAAAAACACAACTTTATTCTTAAGCTCTTGCTAAGCAACTAACTTACAGACTATCTGACAATATCATATTTATACTACTATGTCGTAAAAGATGTGATGATGAAATATGTCATAGAGGCTAGTGTGACAATGTCCAGTGTGATGGGCCGTGACCTGTGGTTCCATAGTGATACGCACGAACGAGTGCGCAGATTAGTTTATGGGTGGTGATACGCATGAATGCTTACGTACATTGGTTTATGGGGCAAGTACTAGTTTTGTGCTTTATGTGGAGTACGTGTGCCAAGGATGATACGTATGAATGCGTGCGCAGATTGGTTTATGGGGCAAGTGCTAGTTTGTGCTTTATGTGAAGTGCGTATGCCGATGATGATACGCACGAATGCCTGTGCGGATTTGTTTATGATATGTGTCATCAGTTTGTAATGTGTTGTGTTTATTCATGAGCCACGTGTTAACTGATATGTGTCATCAGTTTGTGATGGATATGTGCCATCAGTTTATGATGTGATTCATGAGCCGTGTATTAACTTATATCTAGTTTTTTGTTTATGCCTTTCGACGTTTTTTATAATTTTGTTTATAGTGAAATCAGTCTATAAGAGGATTTCCTCTTTTACAATCTTACAATTTTTCCTCTGTTACACATAAGACGGCGACTCAACCTCCTTGAGTGGAGTTTGGACGATCTCGTCTGATTACTTTATAATTTTTGTAGCCCAATTTATGCGTTTGGTTCGGCTTTGTTTCGCTAGCCGAAAGTAAATCTGACCGTTCGGCTTCCAGCAGATTGTTCAGATTATCCCCTCCTTCCATTCGGATTAGTGAATTCACATTCACAACAATAATTTTAAAGGGTTAACTAAGCCGAGGAGAACATGGATTCTATACATGCATGTATTGTTGAGTTATGTGGAGACAGTGTCGAATAGATAATATCAATTCGAGCCACTTGTTTCGTTCGTTTTTTTTTTTCGACTTTTTCGATTTTTTTTTCGAACGTAGAGAAGTGTGCTAAAAACTGTGCTTGCATGGACAGTAAAATTGCTGTTATGTCTCTTTGAACCTCCGGTGCAGACATTTTTTTGTTGTTGCATGGTTGTTCCACGATTGGTGATTTCTTTACACCACTTGCCATTTGAGCATATGACACATTAGGTGTCTCGAAGTTGTTGTAGGAGCGAGTTTTCATTCATTGATAGCGTATGCCATGCAATACGCGTTCGGACTTCTTTATTTTCTCCCAACTTCTTGTTTCTTAATTGAGGGCTCTAATATGTCTGAATGCATCAATTCTACACTCACGACTTAAAGAGACAATGAAGAACGCCAACTTGCGGTTGCGACTTCCAAAGAGGGCGGTGGAAAATGGTTTTACATCGGTGAATTTTAAATTGTCGGTTTCGTTATTTTTTAATTCCTCGAGCAATTTTTCGGGGGAAAAGGGCGGATCAACTCCTCTGAGGAGCATGGAGACAATTTTTTCTGATTTACGGGTGTACCTGTAGTACTCTCTACATGTTTTCGCTAACGCATCTTTAATGGTGTGATAGTCTTTCAAATTATCGCACACTTATATTGTTGTTTTTCAATCGTTTTGTTCTAAAACTATTACAAGTAAACTTGTCCAGTTTAATAATATCTTTAGCCTCCATGAGGGTGCCTATAATATGATTCATATTCTCTTTCCTGTTTGTTGGTGGTTGTGTTTGCTGTCGTTTCTCATCAACCAGTTGCTTGTGCTGTTGTTTCTGTTGCTGCCATTGTTTCTGGTGTTCCTTTGCTTGCAAAGCTTCTTGTATTTGCTTTTACAATTCCTTGTTTTTTCTCCACATCTCGGCAATCCATTTGTCTCGCTCAATGTGGTTTTCGATGCTGTCTTCGTTGTTGGAGTCGTTCGTGTCTTGCGCCGCCAGTTCTTTAAATTTGTTCCCTGCTCCAGTATAATGAGCATTACTGGCAATCATTAATTCTTCCTCTTGGTTTGACGATTCGGTTCTGGATTGGGCTTTCTCCGTGCGGCCGTTTTGAATCCAGCCTCACCAACACCATGGTGGGCAGTACAGTTAGTCACTTTGTTTATTTATATAAAGGTTTTATTCTGAAGTTTTTACATATTTGTATCCTCACGCGCTCAGGAACGCTTTGTTTGTCGGGTATTCGCACTAATTGTTTTTTAATTACGGTGCGTAGGTACACAATTCACAGTGTTTGGCTTAATGATTACACTCACTTTACTTCACTTCATTTCGCTTACGTCTTCACCGGTCGATGATCAATTTTGTACTGGCCTGTGTATGTTCTATGTCTCAGAAGTCACGAGCCAGCAACTCTCATTCTGCTGTTCATAAATATCTTTTCAGCCAACTGCTGTTTGCCGATCGTATGAATGATGCTCCATCCCCTATGATCCGTTTACCACGAACCATTCTGCAGATTTATCCACAAGTGCGTCGTCAAAATAATAAATGGTGGGTTTTCGTTCTAGTAGATAAGATGTTTAGACTGGAACTAAGCATAACATGTCTCAAGTACAAAAGGTACTCGTGGCGCCAATTAGTAACCTCGGCCAATAAAGTGTGTGCGTGTTTTAATACAAAGTATACTCGACTAGTAGTACACCTGGTTACTAAAGTGTGAGTGTGTTGATTCAAAAATACTCTTGCCAAAAAATAGTCAAAATGGACAATACGGCGTGTAACTACACAGTAGTGCTTATATTTTTGTATTGCAAGTTAACTTACCCAGTTTAATAATATCTTTAGCCTCCATGAGGGTGACTATAATGGGAGGCACCTTCTCTTTCCTGTTTGGTGGTGGTTGTATTATAATTTCTCGTGGTGCACCACGGTGCTTCCGGTTGCCGGGGAAGAGTAGGCTACCGTTGTAGTTCTTTATTGATGTGTCAAACTCGTGTGTATTTGTCTTTCCGCGCACTATTGAAGGTCTTACTGCGCGATTTCACTGATTTATAGGCGACGCAATTGTCCTTACAAGTAACTTTCATGAAACTAGCGAGAAACAACCAAATCACTATTTTAGTAAATGCTGTGACCAACGCACTTTCTTTTTGAACAGAATTTTAAACTCAAACAAAATTGTAGCATTGGTATAAAGAACTTATTTAATACTCGGGTTTACGATGTAATATATAATAATATGTAATAAATAATATCTTTTGGGGAGCTCTTCTCCTTCCGTGCGTTACGTACTGACTCTTTTTTCTTACTATCTACTACTTGTCGATTCCGGCTCTCGATTCAGACTCTATCTGTATCTTTTTGTTATCTTTTCGAAATCCGGACGCATCGCCACTTATCAACGATCCTTTTTGGGGTTTGTGGCGTGGCAAAGTAATGGTGTCAACGTATGACACTAGGTTAACTAAACACTGTTAAAGATTATTTTAACAATTATATATAATTATTATTGTGTCCACAAAACTTACCCCTGCGTCGTCTTGTGGCCCTTCGTGTTTTTCCTTGGAGGAAAAGTAGCTGTCCGTTTGTGGGGGTAAAGATATGATGCCGATCATGGGCACAGATTTCACTTAACTCCCCAACTCGTCCACAGAAATTCCAACGATTGTTCCACTGAATTTGGTAAAATAAAACTCCGGTTAAACCGTATGAATTGTTTTATTTTATTGTTAACTAGGTATTTTTCTGTAGTTTTGCTTTAACACTTTATTATTTGAAGTTGACATTGAAATAAACTTTAATCTACACAGGCACGTCCCTCTGCATCAATTAAATTGTTTCACCGAACGTTGTGCTTGTAGATCTACTTGTTCCGTACGTGAAAACGAAAATTTACATTTGACACGACAGATAAAAATTAAACTCCACAGAGGAAGTAACTCGACTTGTACTCGGCACTGCTATAACTCGACTTACGACTCACGTTAATTTTTAGGCAATAGAATTTGGACCGAAGCGGCAGCGTGACTACGCGCGATGGTGGTTGAGATGTGACATTTTTAATAATTATTTTTCCGACCCGAGCGGCGTACTTTGCACGGTAATGTTGGATAGTGACTGTTGAATTAGGGGTGAAATTCTGTATTTCATTTTACACACAGGGCAACCAAAAGAGACCACACCTCTGCTCTCTCAGCGTCAATCTCGTTGAAGTGTGGTAACTTCGGTTAATTGGTAATTGACGGGCGTGGAGAATGAGAGAACAGAAACACGATGTGCTGTGATCTCGAGGTAGCTTTGGTTGTGTGTGTTGGTATCAAATGCAGCTACTGACATGAGCTACTAACCCAGTGTTACGGCTATGGTGTAGTCAGAGAACATTGAACCATGGAAAGATAGAACTGCGAAGGAGAGGAGAACCTAGCTGGTGCTATTCACCTGCCAAAAGAGATCATTGATCCCAAGCGAATGGGTGATCTGGGAAAAGTCTATGGGGGTAGAAGTGTTGATACCGACGTACGGCAAGTATCGCATTAACTACCCCAACGATATTGGTCCGTCGAAGTGTGTTCCACAAAGAGCACGAATAAATAAAAACGCACTGTTTTATTTTGTTGTTTTTTTTAAGTTCCTTGATTTAAATTGTAATTTTTATATTTTTGGAACTGTTCACTGTCTTAATTTTTGTTGAATTTATTCGGTTGCGGATGAACCCGGATCTAAGAAACAATTTTCTCCTTGAATCGACGGTTAAAAGAAAATAACGACTCTGATACCCGCTCGACGTAGCGTGCACACGCGATGGTGAATGGATAGCCACTAACTTGAATTAGGGTGGAAATTGTGATTTCTGCTTCTACACATCGATACGCCAATGGTAATCATGCTCTCTTGTGCATTCCTCAACTCACCACACTCATGGAGGTAGAAACGTACTTGTGTATTCGTTCGACGACGATGGGCGTAGCAAGGATGGAGAAATCAAAAGGGAAAGCACAATAACCCAGGGTTGATCTGGCTTAGTGTGTGTGCATCAGTGCCGCGTATGCGACTGGTCTACTGACCTAGTGATGATCTCATAGGTCATCGCACTATAGAAAGACAGAATTGCGAAGGAGAGGAGAACCTAGCTGATGTTACTCCCCTGCAAAAAGAGATCATTGATCCCAAGCGAATGGATGATCTGAGGGAAAGTCAATAGGACGCCGCTGATGCTTGGGAAATAATCAGCGTGAGAACCAGACTCTAAGACGCTGAAATAACCCCAGCGATTTTGCTATGATGCAACAGCGTCGTTCGTTTAGACGTGCTGTTGCTAACCGACATTATGAGATTTCCGATGGGAAACTCATCGTTAGCAAGAATGGAGTTGCTGTGTGTCAAGAATGTAGCTAAAATCAATTATGCATTATCTGCATGGGATAATGAGTTTAGCTATGCGTCCATTTGACATGTTTTACAGGGAAATAACATATAAAGGAAATGGGTACGTATGACGCGCTGAAAGCGGTCGAAATTAGGTAGGAATTGTGGGTTGTTTCTTATGTAGACTAGAGAAACCCCCACAAGTCAATAGGACGCCGCATCGGCTAGGGAAATAATACCGTGGGAAAAACTATGGAATGTTGGTAAATACCCAAGCCAATGGATGATGCTGCAACCGCGTCGCTTGATTTGACTTGGTTGTTGCTAACGAATACGAATGGAATTTCCGGTGGAAATCCCATGGGTAGAGCAATAGTATTGCCGTATGGCGAAGATAGTAGCTAAACTCAATTATGCATTATCTGCATAGGATAATGAGTTTAGCTATGCGTCCTTGGGGAAAACATGTTATGTTTCTGGTGAATAGCATATAAAGGAAATGGGTAGGTATGACCCGCTGAAAGCGGTCGAAATAAGGTGGCAATTGTGGTTGGAATTGTGGGTTGGTTCTCATGTAGAATAGAGAAACCGGACACGTATATACTCCAGTTCGAATATGAGACCAAATTTAGTTTGTTTATAGGCATTTGCCTTCACTTTTTCCTGTGCATTTGTTTAGTTTATCGGAGATATAAGAATTTCAGGTAAATTCAAAGCACTGCCGAATGTTACACACATTTCCGGGGCTCGATTCGGATAGATTCCCTTTTTTTCTTTTTAATTTTGAAACAAAATAAACGCACATTTCAGGAGCTCGATTAACATAGAGTTTTTCTTTTTTATTTCCAAATGAACTAAAATACTTCAACAACTTATTAAATATATTTCTTGATTCACATTAGTCTATTTTTTAATTCTCGAATTCAATCAACCGGAGACCGAGCCGCACACGCACACAAATCTAATTTTTATCTTTTGGGAGCACCCGACTACTCTCCATGAACGCACATTTAACAAGAACGAATCTCGTTTCTTTTCGGCACATATGCTTTTTCGTTCCGCTTCCACGATAGTTATTTCTAGGAAGCGGAACTGGCTAATAGGGAGAGACTATGGCTAAAAAAAGAATGTGATTATTGCAATGTGAGTGAGGTTTTAAAATGGGTGTTGTAGTTTTATTTAAATTATCTACTATTGTATTTGGGGATATTCTATTGTAAAGGAAAATTAGTGATTTGGGGGGAAGGGAAGGATATATATGAGAAGACACGAGATGTTAATTATTCAAAGGGGGAGTGATAATTAATTGAATTTAATTATATAACAACACCCCGACGTTGTTCCGACGAAATTGTTCTCAGAAGATCGTTCACCCACGGAGCATGAAAATAAAACACAGGAATTGGCACTAATTGCTTTTTAATTAAGGTGCGTAGGTACGCGATACACAGTGTTTGGCTTAATGATTGCACTCACTTCACTTCACTTCACTTCGCTTTGCTTACGTCTTCCCCGGCCGATGATCAATTTTATACTGTCGAAAGGTGTAACATATATATATATATATATATATCCATGTTCGGCACGGAGCGTTTGCCGTGCAATACGAATAAACGACGAAAGGTTTGTTGTACAACCGACACTATTTTCAACGATGCAAAAACGAACTGTATTAATGCAAAGGAAAATCCTTTTTATTGAACGAAACGAAAAATGATCTATCGATACACAAAACCAAAAACTCAATACAAAAACGAAAACTAGATCATTTATCATAAGGCAACTGACAACAATAACAATGACAGTAACTATAACAACACAAAACTAAATAACAAACGATAACTAAAAGGGCAAGTGCTGCCAAACATATTTAAAGTTAGGCTTTAGTTTTGAATATTTTTTTTTTTTTTTTTTTTTTTTTTTTTTTAATTTACATTACTTTGCGGGGTTGATTTTCTCTTATTTTCTTTTTGTATTTATTGTATTTAATTTAAGTTTGTTTCTATTTCCGGTCATATTGTAAAATGTTTGATTATTTGCGTTGTTAGAGATAGCAAATGTTTGGGATTGGTAGAGATATAGTTTCAACCTACCATTTTTGATTATAATTAATTCTTGACCAACGTAGAGGGTCGCTTTGTCTGGCCCTGTTACTTTTGTAACGAGAGAGGTTGACACATGATACGTTTCTGCGCTTGGTTCCTTTCCGCCGTAGGTTGTAGCCTTGAATACGCGGCATTGAATTTGCGACCGCACAGGCATGAAGACATTCCTCCCTAAAATTACCTCCACTGATACAGTTAGCGCAGAACGGGGTATTCTTTCTCTTTAGACACTCACTATAAGTGTGTCCCCGTTGTTGGAAAAAACTGCAGTTTATCCCAGCCCTTGCTTGGCGTTGATTCGGGTACGACTGTTTTGTCCTGCCAGGTTCGTCCCGCGGCTGATTGAGTACGTAACTGTTAGAGTCGGAAAATGTTACTGGTCGACCGTAGCGCTCAGCTTGTGGGCTAAACTGTTTTTGTACCTGCAAATCTGGAACTGGTTGGGTTTGTGTACTGTACGGTATAGCTTGTGGAATTAGTTGTTTGTGTACTTGAAAATTTGAAAAAGATTGGGGTTGTGGACTGTACGGTATAGCTTGTGGAATTAATTGTTTGGTTACTTGAAAATTTGAAAAAGATTGGGGTTGTGTACCCGTTATTAAGTTGTTATGTTGGTTATGAAATGTCGATTTTTGTAATTTTTCCATGTCCAGGGCTTTTTGTATTAGACCTTCCAGATTATCTTCCCCCAGTGTCAACAAATATTGGCTTAGGTGGGTGTTATTCACTCCACTTTTCAGCGCGTTCTTCGCAAAATCCTCTAATTGTACTTGTACAGCTGAGGCTGCCGTAATGCCATATTTGTGGTCGGCTGCTTCTTTGCATAGCATCAACATCTGTTTGATCCTAGTGGTGAAGGTTATGAGTGCTTCCAAGGGGTATTGGGTTGTTGTTATTAACCGATTTATTAATTCCTCGTATGTTTCCTTCGGGAGGTACGCCCGGTTGAGGAGGTTTTCAGCCTCTTCAAAACTGGTCAGCGGGTTTGATGCCACTAGTAGATATGCCTCGCCACGCAACCTCGTGGAAAATATCTTTAGAAACGCTTGTTGTTCCTCTGTGGTCAAACATTCCATAACCTTCTTGCAACAACCCAGGAACGTTTGAAGTTCGTTACCAACTAGGGGGCTTTGACCCCCTGAGAAGATTGGTACCATTTGGGACATTAGCCTGGCGATTTTACAAAAGTCTATCTCCGTACTCATTATTTTGTATTTGGCACTATTATCTAATCCGGGGGGTCTGTCTAACCAGTTTAGAATGGGATCGATGGTATTAGTTTCCCTTCTTGGGTTCTTTACTCCCGGTAGCCCCTGGTAGCTTTTCAGCTCGTGTCTAAACTGTTCGGTGGCGATCTTTAGTTTGTCTAGATCGGCGAGTCGTATCTCCCTGGTTGTTTCCAGTTGTTCGTTGTCACACTGCATCACCGACAGACTTTCGTGCTCCTTCGCAGTCTCGCACACCCGTTGCACGTGGTCCAAAAGACTTGTTGCGCTGTCAAGAATAGTACCACTACGTAGCCTTCTTGGGGACGGGTGAGTTTCCTTATCTGTGGTCTCCCCAGGTGTTGGTGGTGTAGTATCGCTTGTTGGCATGCAATGGAGTTTGGAATTGGATAGGCTATCGCTGTTCTAGCTCGGACGTTACTTAGGCTGGTTTGGTGCCAATAATATATCGGGCAGCAAGCCAGTGTTATATATAAATAATTGTGTTTTATGTATATATTGTATTTTATTTTCAATAGAGCCAATTGTATCTAAACTATGTATTCAAATATCTTAAGACTATTAAATTGAAAAAGTAACACAGGGTGTACGGTAACATCAACTGTGTTTTATATACATGTATTGTATTTTATATTTTTGTTGAACCAATTAATCTAAACTATGTGTTTAAATCTATATCTAATGTTTATAAACTTTTTGTATATTGCAAAAATCCATTCATAATGTTTTTCTTATTTAAATAAATATTTCAAAAATTAAAAAAAATGCAACACTTGGTGCAATATAGTTTTCACTGCTTAATATTATCAAATTAATAAATCCAAAGAATTAACTCATTCCAAGGTATCAAAAACTATAATATTAAAACATTCACCGTGTGAAGAAAAACTTATTTTCCAAACG